>OX454418.1:103398324-104095373 GCA_949715475.1 Microchrysa polita
CAGCATCACGCTTAGCAGTGTTATTTATCCCCATAAATGGGTCCTGGTTTAACATCTGAGTGAGATCATATAGTCCGTCACAAGCTCGTGAGTTCGAAAAACACAATGATCCACGGTGAGAACTCAACTCAAGACCCTGTGCACCGAAGGTGCTCGCACTAACCGCTAGATCAACCAGACTACCATTTATCTATTAATAATACTTTAATATGTAATATGAAATTCCGTTAAATATAATGAAAAAAATAAGATGATCTAGAAATCCTGAGATCGAATCTCGGCGTAGTCCAAAATTTCTGCACATGTGCGGATAGGAAATATATAGCGCTTGTAACATTATATACACTCCGAAATTATAGCATTTCCAGGTCAAGTAAATAACTCTCCGAGACAAATAGATAAATAATTTCCCAATCAACAAAATACATTTCCGGATCAAAAAAATAAATTTCCGAATCAACAAAACACGATTCCGGATCAAATAAATAAATTTTCGGACGAAACAAATGAATTTCTAAAAGAAAAAAATAAATAACCAAAACAAAAAAATAAATTTCCAAATCAAAAAATAAATGTCCAAATCAGGAAAATAAATTTACAAATTAAAATAAATAAATTTCCAAATCGAATAAATATATTTACATGCCAAAAAAATAAATCAAATAAATACATTTCCAAATCAAACAAATAAATTTTCAAAGGTTAATAATATGCTTCTAATAAGAAAAATTAAATTATATTAAATTTATGACACCCCAAGATACGGGCGGTTGGAAGTGGAAGTCTATGAGATTTTAAAGGAAAAATTTGCTTGTGTAGCGCGCAAAAAAAAACAGTATACCACAATTTTGCTTGTCCCAAATAGGCGTAAGTTTTTTTGACGTACGTTAAACAGCGGAGACTGTCGATTAAAGTTGTAATGTGTACGATAGTACGACATGCTAAAACTCTCTATTAGTAAAGGTACACGACATCAGCCGAAAACTGCAATTCGTATAATTCAACAGAATACTGTCTAAATCGGGCCACCGCACCGTTACTGAAAGCTGTGTCAAAGTGTCTGCTTAGGGTGCAGACTCTCCCGCATTTTCCCCTGATTATTTGCTGGGGTTTATACCCCTGGAATACCACCCTCCCTCCTCCTTGTTATTCTTCACTTATCGCGATAGAAATATTTTTTAAGAAACGGAATCTAATTGATCACAATAAAAAGCTAAACGTTCTCTTGTAAAAAAAATAAAAACACTTCTAATTCGGAGCTTTTATTCAAATTCAATCGATTATTCATTATTTACTATAAATAAATTAAATTAAATAATTCATTATTTACTATATTAAAGTACTATCTTTTTAAATCGTTTCCTTCATACGAAGCATTGTTTATTTGATTTGTGAAATATGTTTTTGATGGAAAAAAATCATTTTTTTGGATTTGTGAATTTTTTTTTCCTGTTTTGGACAATTTTTTATTTGAACTGTAAATTTATTTTCTGATTTGGACATTTATTTTTTTGATTTGGAAATTTATTTTTATGATTTGTTTATTAATTTTTTTCATTTAGGAATTCATTTTTTTTGTGTCGGACATTTATCTATTTGATCTGCAAACGTGTTTTGTTGATTCGGAAATTTACCTATTTGTTTCGGACTCGGAAAGTTATTTGACCTGAAAATGCTATACAGTAGAGCCCCGATATTCCGGATTGATTGGGACCGGACCCTATCCGGATTATCGAAATGTCCGAATTTTCGAAACGTACTAATTTATACCTTGATGGACAGTATTTATACTCAAATCATAAAAAAGAGAACCATTCTAATGATAATTAATAATTTCGTGTTCCAAATTAGCCTAATATTAATTTTATATAAGTAAGCTTGAACAAACTTTATGGAATTGTCGAATTTTATGAAAATTTAAACAAAATTTGGCATAAACCCCAATCCGGATTATCGAACTTCCGGATTTTCGGGGTCCGGATTATCTGGGTCCTACTGTATATGCAATCTAACGTTGACTCGAAGTAGCCTATAAACGGCTGAGTTAACGCACCATGGCCCCACATGGGGCTACACGGTACTGAGAAGAAGAAGAAGATGAGTTGTTGTTGGGTAGAAAAACTCTAATTGAACCCTGATATATGAGCTTCATCGAACGTTTAATTACGAGCAGAATAGTTTGGCGAACAGTTTAGTGACAGGGTATATTTTTTTTACTCTACATTTTTTATTTACTTCGCAAAAGTTGTTTCAAAAAACTAGATTGTTCCGAAAAATTGCGGAAGCCTCAGATAAACGTTTTTATTTCATTGCCTCTTTTCGCAGCAAAGATGCGCATGATTTTTGACACTAAAAGAAAACATTGTTCGGCGAACGTCTAGAAAATGGCTTGAAGGTTTTTTTATTGGTTGCTACGGATTTGTAGCTATAAAATAAAAGAATTTTATCTCGCATCTATGTAGTACCAATTCGTGGTCTCGTAGGTCGTAGCTTGGGTTCACAGACTCGTACAAGATTCAAATTTAATAGGAAATTGACCGTTTAGCTTTAACAATAAGTAGTATAGTATAGTATAAGTAGTAAAAACGGCTGAAAAATTTCGTGTAATTTTTATAAAAAAATATATTCATACATTTCCATTTGACTCTTCAATAGTATAAAATTGATAAGCAAATTTATAGAAATCGTGCGAAAAAATTAAAATTGTAATATGAGTGCAGTCGGCTTCAAATCCACAATTCTGTGATTTGTAGGCAAGCGCACTGTTCACTGAACCAGACAAACTACAAACCAATATATTTCTAGGTTGAATGGGTTTCTTGCGTTAATAGTGTGGATTTAATAACAGAGTATAGGATTGATTCTACCCTTTTATGTTACAACAACATTCAATGCAATTTATTCTACCACAGGACGGTGTAAAATGTATAATTAATATGAAAATGGTATTTGAATAATTTTATTCTGTAGCGGATATAATAAATATAATTTTCAAATAAACTATAATTATAAATTGAAAAGGGTAAAATTTGATTCAATTTTCGAATAGATAGGAGTTACACTATTTGATTTATGAAATTGATTCCCGGTTTACACAAAAGTTTCCAACCGTGTAATAGGGGATTCACACTATGGACAGGATTTATTAAATTCTGGATTTCGCTGACGGTTTCTCTGCACTTCAATTTGAATAATGCTTAGTACAGTGCAGGATATATGAGTATTTTGAATTTAGTGACAGACGAATCAATCTAGTATGTGGGTTTTGATTGCATTAATTTAGATCACGTAAAATTCTAAAGAAACTGCGACCGAAAGAGATAAGCAAGAAAACGATATTTAGTCAGTTTTCTTTGTTTTCAACCCTGAGCCTTTCCATACTGTCCTCTGGTGTCCGTTTTTTGAAACATTTTTCGATTCCAAGCATGCTTCGAGCCCCTCCTACTCTTTCGATTTTTTTAAAACTGATTTGTTTCTACATGCCAAAACTTAAAGAAATGGTCAATGCTCAAGCACTATTCTCTCCCATTTCTGTCCCGAGCTTATAATAATAAATAAACTCACCAACTTTCAATACAGTAGAACTTCCATAAACGGAAACTTATAAAAACTGAACATTTCTTATAAACGGACACTTTTATTTTCCCCAATTTTCCAAATATTTTACTAGGAAAATAACTTTTAATAGCCAGACACGAACAGAACTTTTATATCCTTTCTGAACAAGTCAGTCTCTAATAAAGGGACACTTCCACAAATAACATTCCAAATTCTTACATTACAGAATTGTATTTCGAACAAAGCGTCTTGTTATTACCGGAAAATGGTTCTTTTGTGTATTAAGCAAAATCCAATTTCCGGGAATATCAACGACTGCAAATCTTTTTTATCTCTCGGAGCAATTGTTCGCGCCTTTTTCTTCGAAATTCACAAGAAAGTCCTGTAAACTGAATTGTTGCGGAGTTTAATCGTGCAAAACAAAAATTCTGTTGTTTGAAATAAAAAAAAGTCCAATCATATTAGAATTCAACAAAAAGAACAAAACACTGCTCGCGAAAAAAAATTGCATTGGGAAAATTCAAGTTTTGAAAACGTAAAACCATTAATGCAAAAGTTGAACAAGTGGTCACAGCATGAAAATGAAGTGTCTAAAAATTATTCGCTAACACGTCGAGACTAAAAAAGGTATCAGTGAAAGCTCCGTTCGCGGACAGCTCCCGCAGGCGGACATCTCCCGTAGCCGGACAATTTTCTTGGTCCGTACTTTTTTGTTCAGATTTTAGCAAAATCCATTCCACTAGCCGGACGCTCCACTGGCCGGACACGGACACTATTCCTACATAAATTTCTCATAAATCATCTCCCGTAAGCGGACACAAATTCAATTTTTATTCGGCTTGGTGAAATTAATGAAAACTGGATACGATCACAATAATGCATTTATGAGCAACAGGTTTTGTTTTTGAAGATTTTCGGCTCCATTTGTGTATTGAAATAGGGGGTACAGAAACAGGACGGTTCGACCCAAAACCCATACTTCCATAATGGACGACCGGGTCACTTTCGGCTTTTTTTCTTCCGGTTTTAACACAATCAACTGTTCAACTTTTCGGTTAAACGGAATTTTAATTTCCTTTCATAAATGCGGACAAAGTATCATTTATTTATTTATTGTTTTGTGTATTATAATGTGTTCATCATAAAACAGTTTATTGGCAAACAAAATGTTCCTTAATAAAGGACTTATCACCGTCTGGAGACTACACAAATATAATTCGTTCCCTTTATGGTTGGATCCTTGTTGATCGTATAGGCACATCAGAAATTTGACGTTATTTCGATTCCGAGACTGATAATCTGGGAGGGTAGTTTTGCCTATACGGGAAGAAATGCTTCTGGAGCAGAGCATGTATTGCACGGGATCCTATTGTGCGAGTCATATTTAAAGCGCCAAGGAGTGCAACTCAGGCTCTACTCAAAATTAAATTTTATTACAAGTTTAGCCAAAACTACATTCCCTGCTGAAGCTATTCCTGATTTTCCTTAGAATGAGTTATTCCCCTTGTGGTTCTTAAGGAATTCACGCGTATGATGTAGACTTACTTAGTCAAAGTTCTCTACACATTTGAAGAAGTTTTACTTAACGCTCTGAGGGTTAATCCAGTGGAGAGAAGTCAATACGAACGCTCGAGTGTCTTACAACTTTCAAGTAACAATGCCAGACTGTGTGCAGTGGTCACTCTGGGTAAGACCCAACTTTGGAAGGAGCATCTCAACGTTGGGCGGTTTTTGACATCCCTAATTAAAGCTAATATTTTTCTACATGTTTTCCCTATCAAAGCTTGGAACAGTTTATTGGTAAACGTGCATTTGCGCATTGTACATTGTGGAGGTTTTTGAATCAAATGAATTAAAACACATCAAAACACTTTTATTGTTTTAATGTTCCTTTTGAATTATTGTGCATAAATTAATGCGCACATAGAAGTTACATTTTAACCCTCTCCCGCAAGCGGACATCTCCCGTGGCCGGACAAAAATGATGGAACCGTCAGTGTCCGTCCACGGGAGCTTTTACTGTACTCCAATCAATAGAGACGAAATAATAGGGGTTAGCGTGCAAAAATTGGGGACTTCTCAAATTTTTCATATGTTTTAAAGACAGGTGGGGTAAGTTAAAATCCAAGTTTGCGTCACTTTTCCCCCCTGTGCTCCCGCCGCTATCTTCAAAAAACCATCTAAAATCGGCCCTTTCATCAGTTTTTGTTTTTGTATAGGACAACATTTCCTACAAGCTTAATCTAAGATGTTGTACTCTACAATCAAAATCAACAGAGTTATAGCGTCAAGAAAATGGAGAAAATATTAAAAATCATGCTAATTTCAAATTCACAAAAACGCATTGTATACCAATAACTCATTACATAGCCTCCTCTGCATTTTAGTACAGAGTTCTCGAAGTATGTTTTGAAATTTGTTAGTAATGATTTTTTGAATTTTTAGCATATTCTTTGCGCTATAACTCTGCCAATTTTGAATGTAAAGTAAAACTTGTCAGATGAAATTTATAGGAAATTCTGTGCTCTACAAGATTGTCTCGGCACATTTCGTGCTCAAATGGACTGGGAAGGAGTTATAGACCGCAAACTGATAAAAGAGCCGATTTTAGATGGTTTTTTCAAGATAGCGGCGGGAGCACAGGGAGGAAAGTGACGCAAACGGACGGATTTTAACTTACCCCACCTGTCTTTATAAGAAGGAGAAGAGAAGTCCCCAATTATTGCAAGGTAAAATCTCCCCGTTGATTGGAGTAATACAGTGTACGCTCCATGTACCGACACCGACACTCCCCATAAGCGGACAAATCTTCTAACCGGACACATTTTTAAGTCTCATATTACACTAATGCACTGTTTTCATACAAAATAGACGCTCTAGCTCTATTACCCGGACACGGATTTTTCGTTTATTTTTGCAACTTAAACTCTAATCCTCTAATAAGCTCAGTTGTTGACCTGGCTTCCCTTTGCATCATCAAGGCCTCAGAAGTGAACTTCTTTTTTTTAAACATACATACATATATTTTTGAACTCTGGAGGCATTTGAACAAAAAACAGGAATTTCGCACCTTTTCGTGAATAAAGTACAAATTAGAACATTTCGCATCTGTTAGCAAAAATAAGTAATTTTTCGACGAAATTCGCATCTATATTTCGTAAAAACTAAATTTCCGTAACTCTACGGGCCATTTTTTCGTACATCTTATAGGCCGGGTTTCTGATAGCTCTTATTCAGTACCTGTCGGCTGATTAGTCTTATCACGTAGAGAAGACACACACCATATTTAAAAAGCTTTTCCATTGTATTGAATTTTTGTTTATTTTGCATACCTACGCCATATTTTGCTTGTTTAAGCCATCATCTTATAATGAGAAAATCATTACACATTTTCATCCAACAGCGTAAATAAGCAAAAGATAACATAACTATGCAAAATTAACAAAAAATCAATTTAATATAATGGAGAAACTTTTTGAATATTGTGTGTGTCTTCTCTGGGCGATAAGACTAACCATTCTATAAGATCTACGAGAGAATGGGCCATAGGCTGGTTAGTCTTATCGCATAGAGAAGACACACACAATATTCAGAAAGCTTTTCCATTGTACTAAATGACATTTTTGTTTATTTTGCTTATTTACGCTTTTGTATGAAACCGTGCAATGATTTTTTTAATCTAAGACGATGGCGTAACCAAGAAAAATATTGCAAAAATAAACAAAAATTCCATTCAATACAATTGAAAAGCTTTCTGAATATTGTTTGTGTCTTCTCTATGCGATAAAGCTGGCCCTAATTCTAATATGTTCAACACAAAATGGGTGAAAAATATAATTGTTATCAATACTTACTCTTCTGATCTTTCTGATGTATTGTCATTATCCTTTTTCTTTTGTCCCGAACTACAAACGTTGCCCATTCTTTCGAAAATGCCCAACGGAATCCTTCCCGGGCTACAGGTGTATTTGATCTCAATAATATACCGATCGGGGAAACTCAATAATGAATCCTTTCGTCGTTTAATGTATCCAAAAAAATATCTTATCACTTCTCACGAATTTCTACGAGTTTTATCAGAAATCATTTTCCCGCCAATTTTTAATAAAAGCTTTTCAATTTTCCCTACAACAATCTATTATCCAGTTCGACGACACAGAGATGTTATATCAGTTGCAAAAAGCTCCGATGAGGCTGTATGTCTCTATTAGACGCTCTTACTCTCTCTGCGTCAGCCCTTCCGACCAAAATCCTGCTGTTACAGCCACCAACTGAATAGATTCCTTGCAAACGACGCACTCACACTATCACACGCGCTCCTTAAATACATGTAAGATATCCTTTTTCTGAACTCGCACGTCACCACTGCTGTACACATACACCACAACAACAATTTACCGAGCAAGGAAAATTTTTCAGAAATAGCAAAGTGAACTTTTGCACTTGTATCCTTTTTCACACTCAACAATTTTCCATTCCGTCGTCGACGGCTTTATTCAGATTTTCCTGTTTCGTTTCCGGATCTTATCACATCGATGACGCTATGAGCTTGTCGTGCTTACAGGTTGTGAAAAGCGGAAACTATGTATGCACACATTTTTATACTATCAGTGCCAATCAACACCGACCAATAGTATCGGCCCGAACGCTACACTGATTTCCCTGCATATTTATAGAGCGCGAAACAAATCACTGAAGAATTTTCCAATATGAATTTTCACACAGACCGCGTCGTCGAAAGGAGCTTTTATCGCGTTACACTATAGGTACTTCATATACATGTATGCCAGCTGCGGCTGACCCGACCAATTTTCCTTCCGATTCACTTCGACTTTTCCACTTAATTCCGAAAATTTTCTAGTGACGCCCGTGAGAAAAGAAAATCATTTCGGTTTATTCGTGACGACCACTTTGCAATGCGCGGCTAAGAAATTCACTAGAATGGTATGCGGGGGCGATTCTTTTTTAATTTTATTTTCTGCTATAAGAAATCAGGGCCCGTAATTTTGATATTTTCGCTACTCTATGATATTCGAGTAATTAATTTATTGCTTATAGCTTTCACTACATTCAAATTCATCCTTTCCCCCCGGAGGCAATTCAAACACTTCAGACGCAGGAAAAAAAAATTATCCGACTATATGTATAAAATTCGCGTACAACGGCCACAGAACTCGCGGTTAAAGTATTATTTCAATTGAAAGAGACGCAATCTAAATTTTTCGCTCGTTCAATTTCATTCGTACGCCCGCAATATACAAAATAAAAGATTCTTTCCCATAGAGACACTGTACACTGTTCACAAACAATTTTCCTCGATTTTTCCTCACGACTAGAACATATCAAGAGCTTGAACGACTACGACAGCGCTGTCGGTGGGTCGAACTGTGTGCTGTATGGCTTTTCCGATTTTCCTTCAATCGTCGCGGCTATGTGTGTGACGATATGGATTTTCCTGTATGCGTTAAGAGTGAAGGAAATCGGGCTTTTGATATTGTTAAGAGAAAATAAGTTTTTCCCGCGAACTTCACGAAGAAAGAGTCAGTTTTCCCCATTGTGTTTACCCTTATGTACAGATACAGATGCATTCAAGCACGTGGAAATAGTGTTCGTCACTTTGGAAAAGGGAGTATTTACGTTTATTTGTGATAAGACCAAGAGGGAATGTAATGTGTAAACATGTCCTGTATAAATCTTCGTCTCGTAAGAGAAAAACGAAGAGCTAAAGAGGACTAATATGACTTACAGGGTGCAAAATGAAATGTTGTTTCAGTTCAATTATTGAATATTGAAAGTTTACACTTGATACACATTGTTCTTATCAAATGGGAAATTGTTGTTAAAGTGTTATCGAAAGTGCTATTCGCATGTAAAAGATAATTTTATTTTAATTTTTAATGATTGTCAAAAACAACGATATCTTTTTTATAAAAATAGAAATTGAAAATCACTCAGGAATTTATTGTATATTTTATGCATACGCATATAACTAGAATGTATGTATGTATTTAACAATCAGGGTGTCACTATACTCTACGTCAAGCCGGTAACGGGTGGTAAAGCATTAAGCGCCCGTTACGGGAAAACTGTTAAAAAAAATCAGACTCCTTTTTTTACAATTACCTTAATAAAGAAAAATCGAAAAACACACGCACACATAGCTGCTATTTTTATTCCACTGTAGCTAAAACGAGACCGAGGCTAATTTCGGGCGCGGCTGAAATTTGGATACCCTTCGCTCCCCTCGGGCTAAAAGTCTTTTCGGGCGTACCTACGACATGTATTAAATCCCCCTCCCCACATTCTTTTCCTTCTGTCTTCACAAAAGTTCCGTTGCGTCGGCGAAACAATATTTGTGTGGGGTTTGTTTGGAATAAGTGGGCAAATAAAAATATTTACTCAGAAAATTTATTGGGGGATGCGGGAGCATGGCCCTATAGTACGATTCCATTTGTTTTGACATTTTCAGTTGCTTTGATAAAGACACATTAATTCAAGGTTTTGTGAAATTGGTGTAAAAAATGTTTCTTAGAAGAACCAAAATGGGGGGTTTGGTTTGTATGGCAGCCCCATGACCCCATGGTCTGACTTGATCCATTCTTACATATGTTTTGCGTCATCAATAGAAATACATTTGAGTACAATTTGGTTTAAATTGGTGCACAAATGAAAAAGTTTTTCTTAGAAGAACCTAATTTGGGGGGTTAGGTTTGTATGGCAGCCCCATGACCCCACGGTCCGATTTGATCCATTCTTAAATATGTTTTGTGATATCACTAGAAACACATTTGTATGAAATTTGATTGAAATTGGTACACAAATAAAAAAATTTTTCCTAGAAGAACCTAATTTGGGGAGTTGCGTTTGTATGGCAGCCCCATGACCCCATTGTCCGATTGTACCGATTCAAACATACAAACTGTCTGCAGCAAAAAGAAGCATCTGTGCAAAATTTCAGCTTCATAGCTTTCAAATTGGCCGAGTAAAACGTCGCAACAGACAGACAGACAGACAGACGGACATCGTTCAATCGAATCCCCAAGTCATGCTGATTATATATGTATACTTTTTATATGGTCGGAGATGCTTCCTTCAATGCGTTACAAACTTCATGACAAAGTTCGTTTGCTTTAAAGAAGCACTTCATACTGTAGCAATCATATAGTACCACGAAATTCATTTATCGTGTGACATCGCTTAAAGTAATATGTTGATCCGATAAAACAGCCTTAAAGTATTTTCCAGAACGCTTTCTATCATCATTATGGAATAAATTTAAAGATGGTGGTATAAAACTTCGATAGAACTGTCTCAAAACGTTAACCTAAAAACGTACTCCTTTTAATATTCCACTCTTGTGTTTATTGGATGATACACCACACACATGCAATAGTCTCTCTAAGTTAACTCACACACATGCATATATTCTTCTATAGCACAGTCGGTGTCATTTTTATAGTGTGACATTATTCGTATGGTCTTCCAATAAATTGTTCACCTTAGTTTTATAGAAGGATGGACTTTGTGATTTTTTAATGAATTGACACTTATGAAGTTTTCTGAAATACACAATTTCTGCATTAGAAATCCTTAAAATCTTGCATGAAACCCACACGTATGCACTCATTGTTAGGGTGATCTCTGCGCAGAAATTCACTCTATTTTATTGATAAATGTATGATAGGGTGCATTGCACAAGAGTCGATAAAGAACTGTCAAGCATTTCTATATTAGCAACAACCATTTGTAGTGTTTCCGAGCAATGCTGACCATATGTGAGGTTAGCTGAGTGGTAGCGTGTAGGACGGGCAAACAACAGACATTGGTTCGATGCTAGCTGCGGAAATTTTGTTTTTCTATTTTTTTTTTGCAAATTCGTTCAATGACAGAAAATGATGATATAAATCAAATGACGTATGCCTTTTTTGAAGCATAATTTAGTGCAATAAGGTTCTATTGGATTAAAAAACGGCGCCAAATGCCATTATTGGACTATTATTCAGTGGTTATACCCTGTAAAGTGCCCCTATTATTGTTAGAAGAGAGTATTTTACGAAGTATTATAGGGATGAAATTGTTACTTGGGATATTATAATAGAAATATGACCAAATATGACTGTGTACTGGAGCCCTTATTCATCGTAAATCGCCACTGTCACTAAGCAATAAACTTCTCCTATACAAATCCATTTTACAGTATGTAGTATGTTTTACGCCTCCGCGGCTTGGAGAAGCTGTGGTCAGTCTCATAATAAAACCATTCAGATTAAACAAAATAAAATATTAAAGCTTATTCTTTTCTTTCTTTCTTTTCTAAGGCTAGATTACATTAACTTGTAAGGTTCCACAAATATTCACACTTATAATGATTTCCCTTAGAGAAAGCATAGCAACCCATGCCATGCGTTAGTCCAGAGTGGGCATCAGAAAATAAAAATGGCACCGTTCTCACACTATCGCAGTTCACACATCTAAACAAAAATTTTATTCAAATGTCAAATTATTTTTACAATTGAGAATATAATATCCGCGTAATATTTATTACTCTCTAAAAATGCCAACGTGATAATTAACCCTTCGGTTGGCACATAGACCTCTAGACAGACCATTGGTACTATATGAGCCGTTCTATTTGAGAGTGGTACAAGTCCATTTAGTAATGTTTTGAGATATTGAAGGGTTTGCGTTTTGATCAAATATACAGTTATAGTAGAAATTTATTAATGAAATTGTGTTTCAAACATGAGAAAACACTTTTAACTTTATCTATATAAATTTGTTTGTGATAATAGTTTGCCAGGGAGTATAGGGGAGAAGGGGAAACAGGCCTATTTTGCATTTCTTGAATTATTTTGCAAACGATAAAAGTTACAGCAAAATCATGTAAGGGTGAATTAAAGCACAGATAATTTCCTTTATAATGGTGTATAACACGCATGCAAAATTATACCCTAGACCGAAAAAAAAAACATTTTTAGGAAGTTTTTAATTTTCATCTTTTTGGCTGCAAAAATGGCAATAACGTAACTAATTTACGTAAAAATAGTATTAATATCAAATGTTAGCTAAGCTTAAAAATATTCCTTATATAATGACAATACAATACAAGAGTAAATTAAAGTTCAAATCATAAAAAAAAACAAATAGCGACCGTTTTCTAGTGTTTTTATCGAAAGTGGACTTGTACCATTTTCAAATAAAACATATGAGCAATTAGATTTTTTAGAAAACTTGGACTCATTATTTCGGGGTGTTATTCGACACAGATTGGTATGATATGTTAGTTATAGTTAGTGCATATTAAGATATACATATTTAAAAATGGCATTAACTCATTTTCGTCAAAAATGGACTTGTACCACTTTCAAATAAATCGGCTCAATCTTGATGAAAAATATCGTTCAACAATATTTTCCACCCCTTTCCATATATATTTCAACGGAACCGACGGCCACAAATGCGTTCAAACGTTCGGAAAAATATAAACTAAGTCTAAAGAAACGAAAAAACGGCGCACCATCGTAAAGCATAGTATGTAAACTGTTTTTAGAACCAAAATTAGACCTTTTCGAAAAATAAGATTGATTTAACAGAAAATTCAGCTACACCTTAGGCATAAAAGCTCGTAGGCGGCGACAGAAGGGTTAATAATTGCATCGACAATATTTTGACGTTTGAATTATTTCGTGGAGTGTAGTGTAATAAATTTGGACTCAAACACATATGGGTTGTGTGATCACATAGCCACTCTGGACTAACGCATGGCATGGGTTACTATGCTTTCTCGAAGTGATTTCCATATAAATTATTGAATATTGAAATTGAATCATGATGATTGATTTGAGAATTTTGTTTTATTCAATTTTTTAGCCATAAATGGCTTTCTTTTTTCTCACTTAGAGAGATAGATGGTCCGTCGGTCATACGTATTGCAATATTCAAAAAAGGATCTCTAACAATTCTGCAAAATTCCAAACTACACAAATTTTGGCGATCAAATATCGTATTTTCCTGGACTACTTATAGTGCAGTCAAAATATCTCAATTCAGGCTTCCAAATAGAAAACAATAGAGTAAGGCTAATTTTTGTTGTTTTTGAATCAGGGTTCCCAGGAATCTGATTTTGCTAAAAAAAAACTTTGATCGGAAAGGTCCCAAAAAGGACAAAAAAAGATACTCTTTAATCCTTGACCGGAGGTCGGCATGCGGGGCATCATATGAAAGGAGACGTCGAGTACATTACATATCCGGTGTTTGTTTCCTGTTTCAAGGACCCTCAAAAGAATAAATCGAGCTTAAATGGAAAATTTTCGAGTTTCCCGTGTATCTTTCCAAAGCCATAACTACGAGAATAATTCAAGTTGTCCCTTCTTTTATCACTTTTCAGAATCTATAATAGCTGAAGATTCTACCACTAATTTTGCTAAGAAAAAAGTTGATCTGAAAGTTCTGAAAAAGGACACTAATTTCACACCTTGATCGAACGTGGGCATGTGGGGTGTCATATCAAAGAGGACGTCGAGCGCATTGCATATCCGGTGCTTGTTTCCTGTCTCAAGGACACTAAATGGAATAAGTCGGGCTTAAATGGAAAATTACAGCTTTAAAAAAAAACAGATACGTGAAACACAAAAATTTTTAAGTTGAGCCAAATTTTCTCCTTTGAGGGTCCTTGTAACAAGTAACAAATGCCGGATATGGAATGTACTTGACATCCTCTTTGATATGACACCCTACATGCCCACGTTCGACTAAGGTGTGCATTTAGTGTCCTTTTATGTCCTTTTTCAGAGCTTTCCGATCAACTTTTTTCTTGGCAAATTTAATGGTAGAATCTTCAGCTATTATAGATTCTGGAAAGTGATAAAAGTAGTGACAACTTGCATTATTCTCGTAGTTGAAACAGGAAAAAAAAACACCGGATATGTAATGTATTCGACGTCCCCTTTGATATGATACCCCGCATGCCCACCTCCGGTCAAGGATTAAAGAGTATCCTTTTTTGTCCTTTTTGGGACCTTTCCGATCAAAATTTTTTTTAGCAAAATCAGTTGTAGATTCCTGGGAGCCCACTGATTTAAAAACAACAAAAATTAGCCTTACTCTATTTTTTTCTATTTGAAATGCTAATATGACTGCACTATTAATATTGATTAAGTTTTCCGTCGTACATAATGTACAAATACATATCAACTCGAAATTGGTACATGTGTACTGCATTTATCTGCGAAAATCAAAGAAATCACAAAAACAATCACTGTTTTATCTTATCGAAATATTATCAGAGAGAAAAGATGTTTTTAAGGCTCCTATGAATTACTCTTAAAAAAATGAAACAACATTTATATTTTATATATACATAGTAATGTCTTTGTCTATCTATTCACATCATGAAAAACGGGTTTTACTACCTATAATTTCTATGGGTTTTACATGCTTGTATTTTGTTTCTTAACATAATTGTATTTAGACATAGTCGTTGTCGTATAACAATCATACGGATAAGAGTCATACACTTTCCAATCGATTAAACAATCAAAGCTCATGTCTGTGGAGAAAGCTCATTTTTTAGGTTCCACTACCGAACTCGCTAGAGAAAATAAGCTTTCTCCACAGAAATGAGATTGTTCCATCGATTGGATAATGTATGCCGACTCTAGCAATAAACTTACAAACTAAAATCGCTTAAATATATTACAACTTGGCTTTTGCAAAATGTATGCAGGCTCTCTCACAATCTTCTTTTGTATTGAAATTATTTCTATTGGCATCACATCCTCCAAAGTCGAATAGTTCACAGCTTTTTGTATCCGGATTGTAATAGAAGCGCTTGAAAAGTGCTTCACACAATCCAGTAAATTTCGGTTCTAAGCAGCCATCTATTCAAAAGTAAAGGAAACATTATTATCCGAAACGTAGTAATAAATTATGTAATAATAAAATAAATTGTTATTAAATCTATATTACCGCACCTGGTATAGGCTCACTGACTGATTTTGCATGAGAAACACAAACGAAAATTAATGCCACTAATAAAAATACAGCTGTGAGTTTCATGTTTTCAAACAGATTACACTAGAGCACTAGACTAGACCAAACTAAATTCGTACGGCTTGTTTCGAAGACTTCTAAAGACTGATTGATAGCGCCTAATCGACAGCGACAGTATACTTCGGAGCTCAGACATGCGATAGAGCAACGTTTCCCAACCGGTGGCTCACGACCCCCTGGGGATGAAGAAACATCATCGCGTCAAGTGTGAATGTGGGGAGTGGGGACTGGAACTTGAAATGATGAAGCCAACATCTTAATTCAAAATATAGTAGACCCGCGATAAAATGAACAATTAGATGCAAACACCAGGGGCGAACCCAAGGGGGGGATTAAGGGGATAAAACACCCCCCGAAATTATGAAACCGATTTTTGAAAAGAATTAATTTAAACAAAATTTACAGATACACATACATACATACACATTGACATAACAAATAAGTGAAGATTTTCAGACTCAATATCTAATAAAAATGAAAATTAATTAATTAATTAATTTTATTAGTTTTGATAGACAAGACATAGTTGCGAGTTATTTTTTAAAGTTTTAATTAATGTGAAATAAAGTAAAATAGACAGGAATATTAGATACATTCAGTGAGTACTTTTTGCTTAGGGTCATTTTACATATTATAATTCGCGAGTTTCAAAAACCACAAAAATTGTAACATTTTTTATAGTGAACGTTGAAAAATGGGTAAAACATGTCATCATTTTGTAGGCCCTAAATGCGTGTAAAAAATCTAAATTAATTTTCAAGAAATGCAATAAGGTAGTTCAAGGACTCCCTCAAAACATTTCAATCGGTTACCAAAACCAGTATTGAGTATGATTTCATGAGTCACTTGCATACACAAATCTCCCCCCGAAAAATATTCCTGGGTTCGCCCCTGGCAAACACAGTTAAAGTTTGCGAGCCGTTCATGTTACTGGATAGGTTTTTGATCACAATTTGCCGTTGTATTTCACAGATACGTATATGTCAAATATTGCTTATGCAATCTACATTTATCCAAATTTAATTATTCTTTAATCATCCTTCATTACTGGTGTCTTTTGTGGCTGCGATCATCGATAACTGTGTGTATCTGTCACAAGGTTCAGTTCAAGTTTAAAGGTACATTTTCCTCGACACGACTGCACGACAGCGACTCGCTCATTCCATATAAAAACACGTTTTTAAAATGAGAGAAAAACGAGTTTTTATATGGAATGAGCGAGTCGCTGTCGTGCGGCCGCGTCGAGGACAACGTACCTTTAAGGTACGTGTTCGTAGAGACAATTCATGTCATGATCGCTCAGCGATCGTAGTTTTGATCCAATTTCGAGCCGTATTTAAAAAAAATTTCCTAGTATCGACTATGGACTATAAAGGAACATGTCTGAATAGAAAATATTCCCATATAGTGCTCAAAACAGGTGGTTTAACTTCGATCGCTGAGCGATGATCCCATGAGTCGTCTCTACGAACACAAACCTTTAGAGCTGAAAATTGAAAAAAAAAATGTTGGTGTTTCAGAGTTATGGAGAAAATCAGCTGCTCATGTTAGTGGATAGTTCAAGCTTTCGATGTTCAAGTTAGCGCGAGTCTACAGTGAAGTCCATAAACGGAAAATAAGTCGAATAATAGTGTTGATACATAACGGGTCAGAATAGATCTCAAGAATATGGCCTGCGCTGACTGACTTGATAAACGTGTGTTTCTAAACTACGCATTTAGGAAAATAATTAAGTTTATATCATTCGGGAAAATTTAATTCGTTGCCCCAACCGAATGATAGACAGAGAAGCTTGCCAATTCCGAAATATGGTTCAGGTGATAAGGTGGTAAGGCAGTACATAAGCATAGAGGTTTATGTTGCTAGAGACAACTCATGTGATGATCGCTCAGCGATGTGTGTCGTCTTACATCTCTCCGACAAACGAAATGGAAACTGCATTTGGATGCTCAGAAATAATTTTTAAGCTCCTGTTCCAATGTATAACAGTAACGAAGAATGAATCACGGTTTGATAAAATTAAAAAATCTGAGTAAAAATCAATGGATGGGGATTGGGGGTTGCTACCCATTTATCGATTATTTGAAACTTGGGAGTCGCGGCGCCAAAAAGGTTGGAAGCCAATTGATTGTGCAATGACAAGTGACAACAATGACCTAACAATGTGCATTGAAGAAGCACCGAGATAGAACCTTAAAATTCACTTCAAAATAACACACACTTAGCGTTGGAGAGTTAAGTTGCATCACAGAGAGAAATAAATTTGCAGTACCAACAAATTATAGGTGTGTTTTATTGGTTATCCCGTGCAGGTTTGGGTAACGAAACTTCATATAAAAAAAATGACAGGTGCGTCAGCTGTCATTTTTTTTATATGGAGTTTCGTTACCCAAACCTGCACGGGATAACCAAAAAAACACACCTTATGTTTAGTTGATGCAGGTTTTGTTGGTTTTTAACAATTCTTTTTTTAAACCGTCAAAAAAATTTGTACTAGTAAATGGAGGGATTGTTTGATATGACAAAGCAAATTTTGTTAAGACTACTAAAAAATATTTTTTTGGAACGAACTAATTTTCTAGTTAAAATAACCAAACATTTTCGCTGCAGTAAAATGCACGAATGATACTGACAATCAAATTGTAACATTTGGTGGAGGTAACAAATCTTTTGTTCAAATGAAAAATCAACGAAAAAAGAACGCTGAGTAATTTTTCGGTTGACATAGGGTTTAGTAATATCAGAAAAAGCTTTTGTTGTCGAACAGGTAGCTTATTTATGCGAGTATAAACAAGAACGTCCATAACTATATCTTTTGTTGAAAATACGAAATTTCTTCCAATTTTAACGGTATAATTTTATAACAAACAAAGCTTTACACAATCTAGCGATTCATTTATTTAGAACTATCTAAAAACAGAAACAGAATTCGCAAGTTGTCATTCTTTGGTGTATGGTCTAGTTTGTTTTCGGTGTTCTGTGAGAAAAGTGATTGTGTGTGTTCATAAAAATATAGAAAAAATGTTTAATAGACGTATTTTATAAATTAAAATTATCAAATTTCCGGCCCCGTTGTTCGAATGGCGTTTTAAAAAGGTAATTCTAATACATTCTCTTATATTTAGATAATTTTTGAAATATGTTGTTTTTGTTCATTAAGGTTTCCAAACCTTTTGGCCGGTCACGGCAGCAGAAAAATACTTGTCGGTCTTCTTACAAATCAACATTTGCATTTGCTGGGATTACGGATTTGGCTAAGAGCTGAATGACGCAGACAATAGCTGTGGCTTTTCATCGAAATTCAATGCTGCCCCAATTGTAAGTTCAAAATATATATAGTATTATACATAAATATAAGTTGCCCTATCGAATTTTTAACATCTTACTCAAAGTTTTGCAAAATCAAATTGATTTAGTTCTTTGGTATATTTTTATTATTTGACATATTCTTCTTCTTACAGAAAAAACTAAGCTAAGGCATCATAAGAAGAGACAATACAAACAGAGGCTTGACT
Organism: Microchrysa polita; assembly: GCA_949715475.1. NCBI lineage: Eukaryota > Metazoa > Arthropoda > Insecta > Diptera > Stratiomyidae > Microchrysa > Microchrysa polita. The sequence goes on from OX454418.1 coordinate 103,417,449, forward strand.
TCACTGTGTTCTTCATTATAAGTTTGTGTAATAATAATAATATTAAAAAGTTATATGTATACGCACGGAATATAAGCAAAAAAATAAAAATAAACAAAATACATAATGTGAAAATAAATGGTTTTTTTTTTAACTAAGATATTCAATGTATGATGTGAATTATGAACTCGATTTAATAAAAAAGTTTTCAGTTTTGCTAATACTGTTGGTCCCAAATTTCAATAGACTGTTTATTGAAATTTGTGATTGATAACAACTGTATTAGCAAAACTGAGAGAAACTTTTATTAAAACAAACTGGGCCTATGGTACAATGTTTTGGTTGATACTACAAGTCACATTTGTATAAAACTACAAAACAGTTTAGTATAATTAATTAAATAATTCTACATAATCTCAATTGATATTTGGTACTGACAGCCAAAATATTGGTATAATTAACAAAAAAGATTAATTGAAACTAATTAGGTTATCCATACAAAGTTTTGGTTGTTACCACAAATGGAAATTAATTACCGTAACAAAATATTTAGTACATAATTTGTTGAAATAGCAAATTGATTATGTCAATATTATTTGAACTTTTAGTTCAGGTTAACACAAAGTTTATATGATTTTTCAAAATGTGTTTTGTATATTTAAACAAACTGGTTTGGTAGTTTCAATTAAAATACACCTATGACTGGAAATTAACGAAGACTTTTGATATTATTAACAAATATTTTTCCTGTAATCGACGAATCATTTCTCTCTATATAGCTTGCTGAGTAAGTGAGCTTACCGAACATTGTATGTTTTTATACCCTTCACATTATGTAAAATATTATATTGATCAGTTGTGACAACTGAAGAGTCGATTGGGCGAAGTCCGCGCCTGTCTTTCAGTTTTTATGTTATCTATTCTCTTTCTATTGCAGGCAGCATATATTTTGGAATGAGTGAATCAGATCATTATTGTGATTTCGATTATTTACAAAATCATATACAGTAGATATCGTTTATAACGACATTGGCTATAACGACGCATTGGCTATAACGACGGAAATTCCAGGTCCCGAGATCTAAGAGGCTCGCTCGGTACAATTTTTGATGGATATAGCGACCATCGCTATAACGACTGATCGGTTATAACGACTGCATTTTTCCGACTCGAGAGGCAAAATGATCGGATATAACAACGAACGCTCGTCACATGTCATTTTTTTGTATGCGATATTATTGCTTTTTCGGCATGCAAAGATTGAGTTTGAGTTGAAAATTAAATTCAGTGCGAAAATTCACTCATATCTATGTGAAAAAAAGTCCTAAAATTCTTGTTTTTGGAAGGTCGCAATGATACGACATCGCATCGCAATCGCTACTGAAGGTTGTTAAAACGTCGTAAGAAATTGAAAATTTATGTTACGAAATGTCATTTGCAAAAAAAAAAATCAACACAGTAGAGGATTTGAGACAAATCCCCTCGTGAAAAACAGCACGCCCAAATATCGTGCCCGTATTCATCACATCGTTTTCGGAATCTGCCCTAAGCTCTATTTAGCGGATCCACATCAATTCAGTACCAACGATCGTTCAAGATAGGGGAGCAGTTATTAAACTACACAATTAGCGCCTCAAAATTAGTTTTCTGCGAATTGATTTGCGAAAGGGAGATATCGAGATACAAGATTCGACGACGTCCCAGTCGGCTTCCTGATTTACTAGCTCTGGCTTTATTCTTTTAAGCCTTTGAAATTAAGAATTTATTAAAAAGCCATTTTGGAAAAATAAAGGAGTCAACCGAAGTAATTAAGTTTATTTGCTGTGAAAAGTAGAGTGAAGTTGCCGTAAATGACTCCAAAAGTTTAATAATGAAAAAGTGCAAAATTCTTTGGCATTCTTAAAAAAAAAAACATTCTGAAACTTTAATTTCTTTAATTTTTACAACATTTTAAAAACCGTCTGGTTCCCGTGTGCAACCCTGTAGAGACTACAACAAATACAGGTCCTGCTTCAGGCTTTATTGACGAAAAAATCAAATTCTAATTGAGAATTTGTTGATTTGTTTAAAGGATTAACAATGATGTAAGGAAAGGACATTGCCAAGATGCCCATGGGGAGCCAATACCTCTATAACCGGGCAGGTTAGGCAAAGACGATAGGGCTCCTCAACGAGCGAGCAGCGGCATGAGCTTGCTGTAAAAAACTAACGCGAATTGTCGCCAGCGAGCACTGGTTGGATGCTCTGGCGTCGGATCTCGCCCGTACTAAACCCACACAATTGCAAAATTAAACCCGTCCTGAGACGCCCGGGGCCAATCAAAGAAATGTAGTGCGCCTCCCTCTCGATGAAAATTCTCCCCTGGAATGGGGGGGGGGGGGGGGTTAGTTTATGTCGGGAGACTATTCATTTAAGGCCATATTTTTTTACACTCCATTGTAGGGCACAAATTACAAATTGGAGACGGGCACATATCACGAAATATGAACATGCATATGCCAGACAAAACTTATCACAAAAAAAAATAGCTGTGCGTCCTTGCTGCCGACTCGGAGTGTTTTTCCTCCCTTCATGGCTCAAATATAATTTTTTTTTTCGTCCGCCGACAGCCAAAATCCCAAAATCGTTTCACCGTCGTGACATCTCGCATCCAACTCCCGAAGTTGGTGGCTTGATCAGTCGGCCCAGCTGTTCCGAGCGATTCCGACACATAGATGTCTGCTTTTGGCGGGATTTTTACAAATATTAATCATATGAAATAATTCAAATTATTGATATTTTTATTCATTTCATTTCATTTTGCTGTAATTCCTTCATTTTCCTGTATTTCTTATTTCCGAAAAATAATTTAAACAATTTCATAATTCCAGAAGCAATTCCATTCATTTTTGTGTTACACAAGGACGTATACCCTTGTCCTATACCACCGTAAGTTCGTGGTATAAAACCGGTTTTGACTTTACATTGCAATGACCGCTTATAACGACCACAGGACGCTATAAAAAATATGATCGTATATAACGATAGTGGTCGTTATAAACGATATGAGCGGATATAACGACGTAAAATAGTAGGTCCCTTCGATGTCGTTATAAACGATATCTACTGTATATATATCGCAGACGTCGATCAATAAAATTGTCCACGAGACGTGCTGGGTAATTTACGAAGCGTTAAAGGAGCGGCATTTAATTTTTTGCATGTAATAGAAACCCTTCCTTCCAAAGTAGATTCTGTCAAGAAAAACTCTTCTTTTACTTTATGGAAAAATCTTAACTAAACTAAACCCAAATATATTCCTAGTAAAGCCCCGAAACATATGTATACGAACAAACGGCATGGGAATACCGAATACTATGGCGTAGAAACTATCAACCAGAAGAAGTTTCTTTATTCAGATGTGGAGAGTATTCCAATTTCGGCCCAGTTCGAAATTAATTCTTCTTTTGAGATTACACATAGACTTTGACTACATGTGTCGCTTGGTATGGCGATAACTTTCACAACCAAAACTTTTGAAACAATTTCATAATTCCGACAAAAAGAAACATACATTTTATTTAAATCCAACAAACATAAAAAAAAATCACTACTAACACCAATTCTTATCAGAGCAGCACCATTTCGCGGCCGGCGTATCTTTTACATACATTTCTGCTGACATTCTTCCAATGTGTTGAAATTATTTCGATTGCCACCACAGCCTCCATAATTGAATAATTCGCATGATCCTGTATTTGAATTATAGAAAAAACGGCTAAAGAGTGCATCACAAAGTCCTTCGACTTTTGGTTCGAGACACTCGCCTAAAATGTAGGTATACAATAAAAAGTAAATTAAAATAATTTAATAATTTAATTTTAACAAATCAGTTTGCATCTTACCTGACTTTGGGGTCGCTACAACGCTGATAATTACGAGAACAAGACACAAAAAGGATAAAATAAACTTCATTGTGAAATTCCGTTCTGATTATGATTATTTGATATTATTCTCCCGTATTCGTCTAAACTCCGTAGTCCATTGACAGAATGTTGATGGAAATTTAGCGATAGCGCTCATTATATTATGTACATTTTGCACGAAATTTTAGTTAGAATATAATGTACCGGGTGTTTTTTTTTCGAGTGAAAGAACTTTAAATTTAAATAAAGTATAGAAAAAGTCCCTTAATGTACACGAAATAAGATTCATGGGAAAGAGGAAGTTCTGCCATTTATGGATGATTATGATGTTTGGCAAGTGGAAGTCAAGGCTTTCGAAAATATGCCAACTGATTTAAATAAATAACTGGCGCGACAGTCTAACATTGCGCAATAAGGCCGCGGATGTGATAGTGACATCCAATTTACAAAGATCTTAACTGAGTTTTTGTTGAGGTGTTTATCCCCATAAATGGGTACCTACCCGTTTATCTAAGTGAGATCACATGGGTTGTGTGTTCGAAAAACACCATAAGCTGAATTCGTTCACGGTGAGACTCGAACCCATGACCCTGTGTACCGAAGGTGTGCGCACTAACTACTACAGCAACAACTGATTTCTCGAGTGAAAATTTACAGGGCAAACACAACGACTGATTTTACGAACATGAGAATAAAAAACAATAATTAAAAGCATAAACACAACTCAAACATAGTAAGGAATTATGGCGAAATTTTCTTTCTTCGTTAGATAAATTTAAGCCATAACAACGGTATAAAGTGTTGCTAGGCTAAAGATGGATTTGCACATTTCAGTAATAATAATCAGTTACACTCAGTCATTTTCATACAAATTTACATATTATCAGTATTGTATAAAACATAAAATGTGTATGAAAAATTACTGTGACTGTGGTTGACGACTGGAATGTGTGAGTCCTTCTTCAGCTTAATATGACAGCGGGTACATTCAGAACACACACACACACACACCTGCAAGTGAATTTATAATAAGAACTCCGACATATTTATTGAAATATACTTTTTTGTTTTTATTTTTATTAAACATTTACACAATACATATTTTTTCTTTTTATTCTGGCTATTTTTTTATGATGTATTATAATTATCTTTTTTTTTTAATTATATACTCTTGTATGTAGTTTATTATAATAAATTTATATTAAATTTGTTTGCTTGCATTTATCGCATATCACTCATTTTGACTTTCTCTCTAATATTCATTCACTACTTCTCTTAGTTATTTATTGATTCCTTTTTGTTTGGGATTGGCTGATGTTGTACAAGAAATGTAATTTTTCTTTTATTTTCCCATCAAATGATAATAATGTGTTTTATATTTTATTTATTTATTTATTTTGAAAATAATAATAAATTGATTGCAGCAAATTCGAATTTTTCTGAAATTGGTTTTGTTTTTATCGGTAGAGGACGTCTGTCCCATTAGAGTTGTGCATTTCTGTTCTGTACTGGATAGTTAAAAACGCACTTTATATTGCATTATGTAATTGTGGAAATATATGATCGAAAATATTTCATCCCGTGTAGGTTTGGGGAACGAAACTCCATATAAAAAAATGACAGGTGGATCACGGGATAACCAAAAAAACATACCTATTATTGGTCAAGCAAATTCAGGGATTTTTGTATTCTTTGGGCATTACGAAGAATGGTATTTTTTTTTTCAGTGAAGTGGTTGCGTAGTTGACAATTTTTGGTACAAAAAAAAAGACACAAAAAATAATAGTAGAAGCAAAGATCCGAACACCGATTTTTATACATATTATATATTATATATATATTATAAAGCAAGATGTCCTTACGATTTGGGCCATTATTTAATTATACCATGATTATAAATCTATAGATTTGGCGGATCGCACATATCAATATCCTAGAGATTGCATTTGGATTTTTACACGAAATCTTTAGACGTTTTACGGCAACCATTAGCACCCACGTACCTTATAGGCTTAGTATGCCTTCATACTTTTACCAGAATTGCTGGATACAGAGAAGAGTCGATTGGATCCAGTCTCGAGTGCAGTTATTTATTTAGTTTAGATCTATTTGACTCTATACTCAATACTCGTAATTTCCATATATGTACATATCATGGTTTACTTTGAACAAATCAACAAAATATTTTAACCTATTTTCGCTAAAGGCGCAAATGTAAACATCATGATGGCATCGATGAATAAAGAAATAAGTAGCTGATCCGAAAAATACGTTCCCACCTTCTTGTACGTAGCCACTAATTAATTTCGGGGGTGCAAATTTCTTCGTGCTAACAAATTTCCGGCTTATCATTTTATTTATTACTCTACATTCAGATACCGTTTTATTTCGCCAAACAATATGGTTCTTTGGGGTTTTTTCACGAGGGTTTATAGTCAAAATTAAAAAAAAGTCCAACTAATAAAAATTAGCTGCATCCGACCACTTTAATCAACTCTTCATAGTCAGTCAAATGCCGAACTCCAACTGAATCCAATTTAGTGCACGCAGAGTTGATATTTGACTCGCATCTCGCAATGCTTCTTTTCATAATTTGTTTACGAGTGCCATGACTTCTTCCGGGCAGGGGCGTATGCAGAAAATTATTCCGGGAGGGGTTTAAGGAAAGAGGTTCGCGGTTCCAGGGCGTCCAGCACAGGTGAATATCCTATAGCCGCTGATCGCGATCAAATCAGTGAGATTTCCAAAGCACAATCAAACATTTATTTGAATGCTTCGTAAGTGAACTCAAAGTCGATAGATACGCTCCTTCACTCTTCTACATAATTACGTTAAAGCACCGAAAGACTTAATCGCAAAGTAACTGAAGCCCTCAGTTTCATCACATCAAATGTTGTTGTGATCTGAGTATCTGAGTATCTTGCTCATTGTTCATGAGTTTGTTTCATATATATTCCTTCTTTTCGTCCTTTCTTTTAAATGTATTCATTGGTCATCAACATGTTTGTATAGGTATACTATCCGGGTTATTTACATTAACTAATTTCGGAGGAAGCTCGAGCCCCGAAAAACCCTACGTAGGATCGCCACTGCTTTCGATAGCATAGCTCCTTGATTGGGCCATCGTACGTTACCGTAAATCATGGCGAGGCTTCAACGGGAGATCTCCTATCTGCAGTTGTTGATTTGTAAGGAAGAAATTCTCGGTGCGAAACGAACTTTGCGGTTCTTTTCGACTGGCATGGGGGAGGCAGAGTGTTTCAACAAAATTGGTTTCAACAAAATTCCACTGAAGAAGGGAGCAAGTCGACCCGAAATAAGTACATATATGAGAAAATAAAATTTGTAGTAAGAAATATTTGTCTCTCAATAGGATTGAATTTGCTTGTTATTTACGTATTTTGGGGTCCTGAGCGCGGATCCGTAGCTTCCCATCAAAATTTCTTTGCGAAACAGGGTAAAAATCGAAAAAAAAAAACAAAAAATTACTATAAATTGTAGTGATACCGCATTTCAAAGATCATGTTTTCTCTAACATGTTCAGTTCATGTTCATGGACAGGTTTCGCAGAAATGTACAGTTTCGGAGTTAGAAGCGAAGAAAAACGGGAAAACTCCGAAAATGTTGACTATACAGGGTGTCCCGCAACTGGACCAATGGTAGACTCTACAGAATGTTTTAGGAAAAATGTCGCCAAATGTCCAAATGTCACATAATTGCCTTTTTTGTGATCCTTGTAAAAAAACACGACTTTTTTCGAAAAACTCCTGTTTTATAGCTTCCATTTTAGCCCAATTAATGTTTTTCATATTCTTCTGAAAGTACACCAAATTTCCAATAAAAGGACATATCGAACGTTTCGAATGGTTTCGTATCTTCCGAGATACGACGTTTTGAATTTTGCAGAAATGTCAATTTCAACTTTTAATGTCAAAATTAAACCCGAATTTCGTAACGGTACATTGTAGTGGCAAATCTGCAAAGTTGAGAAAAGTTGGCGTAGTATCTTAGCTTTCGAACGGCATATAAAAATAAAGCACAGAGTCAACCAGTTTCTGAAAATTACATATAAATAAAAAAAAAACCATAGTCTACAAATGTGCCAAACCGACTTCAATCTTGAAAAGGAAGTACAATTTTTACATCAAGCATAAACTTGGTTGTTATGTATTATGGAAAAATACTTTTCGCTACTGTTGTAGATGCTACTTTACTAATTATAACGGTAAGTATAAACAAATTTGCTAAACTGCACCCATATCATCTAATGGAAGTGCAAGATTTACTTCCTGCAGATTATCAGAGAAGAATTAACTTTTCTAGGTGGTTTTTACGGCAAAAAGCAGCCGACCGCCATTTCCCGAATAAAATTCTTTGAACGGACGAGGCCACTTTTACTCGAAGTGGTGTTTTCAACAGCCGAAATAGTCACATTGGGAGTTCTGACAACCCGCATGCTATACGGACATCTCGCTACCAGCATGAGTTTAGCGTAAATGTATGGTTGGGGGTTCTTGGGGATAAGTTGATTGGTCCGATTTTTCTCCCGCATCGGTTGAATTCTGCTGCATTTCTCCATATTTTAGAGGACCAAATAGTATCTTCGATTTTAGACAATTTACCTATTGCCCAACAGATCAATATTTGGTGGCAGATGGATGGTAGCCCAGCCCACAATGGGAGGGTAATTACGGACTTTTTAAATACAGAATTTGGAGAAAAATGGGTAGGAAGATTCGGACCAGTCGCATGGCCACCAAGGAGTCCAGACTTAACACCTCTAGATTTTTATAAATGGGGAAAAATCAAAAGCGAAGTTTACACCCAAACGATTTTGCCTCGAGAGCAACTAATGGAACAAATTCAAACGGCATGTAATAATTTGAAAATGAACCACCAACAAATCCTTGCAGCAGTTACATCAACGTCTAAAAGATGCCAATTATGCGTCCGGCACGATGGAACGACGGCGAGAGCTTTTGTAGTGGCCAGCAGACAAGCATTATGCATTTCAGATTGTAAGAACGATGGTTCTTGTCTTGCAAGTTTACCCGTCCGGTTTCGTCTTACAATTTGAATTCACCCGATGACTCTGTGCTTTATTCTTATATGCCGTTCGAAAGCTAAGATATTAGGCCAACTTTTGTCAACTTTGCAGATTTGCCACTACAATGTACCGTCACGAAATTCGGGTTTAATTTTGAAATTAAAAGTTGAAATTGGCAAAATTCAAAACGTCGTATCTCGGAAGATACGAAACCGTTCGAAACGTTCGATATGTCCTTTTATTGGACATTTTGTGTACTTTTAGAAGAATATAAAAAACATTGATTTGGCTAAAGTGGAAGCTAGAAAAAAGAAGTTTTTCGAAAAAAGTCGTGTTTTTTGACAAGAATCACAAAAAAGGCACCTTAACGGTAAAAGCTAGAGAAATAATTTTGGCGACATTTTTCCTAAAACATCCTGGTCTATGGCTAACCAGTTGCAGGACACCCTGTATACTATTAAAAGTCGAAAATATGCGAGAGCATTCAAACAAAGTACAATTAAATGCTCAGTTCGCATTTAGATAGGAGAATGGTTTCGGTATTTTTCCAGAGTACATATTTATTTTTTTTATCCGTACGCATAGATATTCGGACGACATGGAAAATAAAACAATTCATTTGTAGAATAGATTCCTATTTTTGTAAATTAATATGGGTTGCATTTTTTCAAGCTCAACTTTATCATAAAGCGAATTGCGATGACTTTTGAAAAAAAATTGGGAAGGGTCCGGACCCCATGAACCCCTCCCCTAGCTACATCCCTGCCTACCTTGAAAATTATTGATATCTATCTGCTTTTGGAAGAATAAAAATAAAGCAAGCATGTCTTCAATATTTGCTCGGCAGCAACGTTGATAAAAAGGAAAGAACATGCCCAAACCTATATTACCTGTTTGCAAGTGTATGACGCCATTAACAGCAAAAACAGACAGTCGAACAAACCAACTAAAAAAACTAAATCTGTCAAAACACGGAAGACAATTTTCATAAATAAGAAAGCCCTGAAGATGAGCCAATCCGGCTCGAAATATATAGGCTAAAATAAAAACTTTTGGTTTTATTATTATCGGGTTGAAAACAGGAGGCAACACAAAAGTTGCATATAAAAATTCAAACCCGGCAAAACAACACGATATCACGCAAACCAACTATGTTCAACTGCAAACGATGGAACTGATATGACGACGGCAAATCAGTGTTGTGCAAAGTAAACAAAAATACGTAACAGTTCCAATCAAAGTGTGTGTAATAGTGGTAACTTAGATCCGCACGGAAAGATTATCGTTTCACTAGCCACTGATTGAAATTCGCAACGATGTCACCATCTTGTGACCATGACGTTTTTTAGTAGTAGATCTTTGACTTTTAAAGGGGCTACATTGCGGCTCTAATATTTAGACGGCGTTGGTATAACACTTGCCATTTCTCCTTAATTGTTCACCACACTTATCCATATCTTAGCAGATGAATTCACTCCAATTTACCAGAGGATTTATTTGGATACTAGAGCCTATTACGCTATTAAACGAATACGGAACAAAACCTCTCAAAAAATACGATCTATTGTTTCCGGAGTTAAATTATAAAAAACAAATTGAAATAAAATAAAAACACATTATTACATTTGTCATACGTTCATGCATTAACAGATTTTTTTATAACACTTGTATAGGTCGTTCGTTCATTTTACATTAGTGTTTCATTCTCCTGTTGTCTATATATCTTGTATCTTCGATCATTTCCTTCAGTTAAATATTATAATATTTACATTTCCTTTTACTTAAATTTTACAATATGTATATATAGTTATTTATATATATATATATTTTTATATCCAGTGTTTCATATGTATAAAAAATTACTAATCACATATTTCACTTTTGCTTTCTCACATTTTTCATGTTGTCCACATTGATACTTTTCATTTATTGTATGTACATTTAGTTACTCTTTTATCTTGAAATCTATCAATTACATTTCGTTAATAGTATTTGTGATTTTTTTGTATTTATTTTTATTTATTATTATTCTATCGCTTTGCATTCTTGGCTACATTTATACATCTATATTTTACATGCTAGTTCTTGTTCTTGGATTATTATATATATATTTGCATTTCTATTTTGCTGTCTGCTTTTTTTTAATATATTCATTTTAATCATAATATGCTTTTACAATAATTATACTACATATACATATATACTTATGTTTGTTTCACATTTAAATAAATTCTTCATTTATTTATTAACAGCATTGTTGTTTTTGGTGGCTTTCCCACTATAAACGATCTTTCCATTGATACTGAATATTTGCAATGTTTGTTGTTGTATCAAGCATCATTATTTTTTAATTTAATTGTATGTATGTATATCTTTTGCTAATTTTGTTAATAAAAATATATTACGGTGTATTTATAGTTTGGCATTCTCATCGTCGTCTATCAAATGCACAATTTTTTGTAATGCTTGCCTTCGACTCAAATTGGTTGTTTTGAAATTGCCTAAATATTGTTTGCTATGCAAAAATCATTCTGCTACATATTTTTATATTCATTTCCCTTGATGCACCGAAAATTGAGAAACCGTTAGGTATGGCCAATATTTAAAAAAAAAGAAATGAATGGACATAAACTGATAAAATTGTAAATTATTTATATATTTATGTACAAATTATTTTATTACCAATATTACTCACACAACTAATTTTCTTTATTAAATAGATATAACAATAAAATTTACCATAATGATGGTATTGCATGTAAAACCGAATTGTGTTTAAACAGAAAAAAAACAGCCAATATGTATCTTTTTATTTTTGATCCTAGATTAAAACTAATAAAACTAAGTTGCATTTCTTACGAACAAACGTTTTAAAAAGAAAAACTTTATCTAAAACTTTATAACAAAATATACACTTTTACCGTCAACTATACAACAATTTTGATCCCTGTTTTCAGAAAGACTTGCTTTTGTCTAAATATTTCACGTTACTATTATTGAACACTACAATTATCGCTCGACCCTCGATTCTTTCAAACAATTCCAACAACCACATGCGCACACAAGAGATTTTAACGAATACATATCATTGATATAATATCGAATGCGGGGTTTGTTCGAAAGAAATGCAAATTTATATTACATAATACATGATGATGCATAAAATCGTGCCTATATTGGTTTTGTCACAAAATTTCATCGTGTTTCGTCAATTGATTTGATATAATTAAAAAAAAGAGAGAGAGAAGGAAGAAATTGTCCTAATTGTTTTAAAATTTCAATATGTAAAACATATACACAATAAAAAATATACATTATCATATGTAAATATAAACAACGAGTTTTAAAAATAATTTTTGCAATATTTTAACTTTTTTGTTTGTTTATGTTTCTTGAATATTGTCTATTCCACGCGAAAGAAAATTAAAACGTATATATGGCCCTAAGATTTTTTTTTTTGTTTTTGTTAAATTACTATTTTGGTTATTTGTTGAACTAAAACAATCACGGCACAATTTTGTTTTGTTTTTTTTTTTGTATTTTTGCATATTTGTTTGTTTCTTTTGCTGTAGATTTCTTTGAATAGCAACAGAACTAATGTGGTATAAAATATTAAATACAATTTGCGCGAAACCAAACCATACGTTAGGGTTAAGTGCAATAGAAAAGAATATCACGTAATCGTTATACATAAAATGGCAATATGCATTTTCATGTATGTATATACGATATAGACTCGTTCCCGATTGCGTTTATGTGCTCACAGTATAGTGAAGCTGCATCACCGCGCCGAAGCTGAGACCTGGACGACCAATACATTGAAATCAAGTGGATCTGTAGTTTTAATCGTGATTTGTACTTGGATATGGAAACATGGTTGCTTGTTTTTCTGTAAAAAAAAAAGATAAGAAAAAAATTAGAAATGACTACTTTCTAAAAAAATACGTTAAAACCTTTGAGACCATAATTGAGAAACGCCCCGTTTTCAACTGACAAAGATTTGAAGAAGGAAGGACGGGGAAGTTTTGAACAAATTGTCAGCGCCGATGGTCGCATTTGAGCTGTCAAATGGTTTGACCACAAAGCAGTGGTTTTGGCCTCAAATTTTCTCGATATAAGGATGTTGTTGATCAAGTCGACAGATGGGACAAAAAAAAGACTAGCACTTTTGAGAAGTATCAGAAATCGTCGCCGAATACAACAAATTGTGCAGAGTGGATTTGTTTGACCAAATGTTGAGTTACTATCGAACATAGATTCGTTGGAAGAAATGGACCTTACGAGTTGTTGCTCATTTTATCGATGTAGCATCAGTAATGAGCTGGAAAAGATATCAAGTCCACTGTTTTAAACTTTGTGTACGTGCCTGTTGTATACATGTATATGTATATTAGCGTTAGTTTAGAATATTAGAGTAAGGATTAGTCTAAGTCAGTCTTATCTCGATTGTCAACCAGGCAACACGTATTATAATAAAGAGTGTTCAACATAGTCCAACCAGTCTTAATTATTAAATTATAAAGCACATAACATGGTGTCAGGTGCATAAAATGTCTAGTTCTGATCAAGAGGATCCTAGTGTATCGGATTCGAAAGAAAGTGTCGAAAATTCATCACAAAGTGCGGACATAAAAATCGAAGCCAACGGGGACATCAAAATGGCGGTCAACACGCCCAACTTCGTCATGCAGCCCATGAATCTCGAGTCATCCAACCTGCCCGTCGCATGGAAAGAGTGGCTCACTCAATTTAAAATATACGCAAGAGCAACCGGCATAGAAGACTTCGATAATAAAAAGAAAGTGGCAATACTATTTGAATTGTATGGGGCCCGGAGCCTTACACATTTTCAGCTCATTCAACGAAAATGTCAATAAAGTCGGTTATGATGCCTTAGTGAAAAAATTCGAGGAATATTTTTTGCCCAAAGTGAATGTCGCCATTGAGCGACATAAATTTTTCACGCGAACCCAAAAACCGGGAGAAACACTAGATGAATTCATAACCCATTTAAAAAATTTAAGCCTCTCGTGCGAATTCTACACTCTTCGTGAAAAACTGGTGAGAGATATTTTCATTTGCAATTTAAGCAACCAATACATCAGCATCAAAGAGAAATTGTTGTCAGAAGGTGACATCACTTTGGACATGGCGGTCAATATTGCCAAAAGTGCCGCTCTCACTAAGTATCAAGCAATTGAAATACAGTCGGATGCTGCATTTGTCGGTGCAGTGAAAAACTCTCAAATTACAACACATTTTCAAAACCGATCTCACACTTCCAAATATTTGCCGAATCGAAGTTCAACACGTAAGCCTGGATCATCGCAACAGAATTTCAGTCAATCACACTATAACAAGTCACCAAATCAATCGAACAACACAAAATCATCGCAAAGTGTATGTACAAGATGCGGTCAAATTCATAAATTTAAATGCCCAGCATTTGGCGTAGTTTGTCGAAAGTGCAACAGAAAAAATCATTTTGCGTCTATGTGCAAGTCAGCGAGAGTCAATTCCATTCAATCGAGCACTCACGATAATTCCGAACGATGTAACGATTCTGAAGATCTGTTTTTGGGTACTCTGTCAGTCACTGAGAACAAAGTTGAGTCGTGGTACGTCAATGTTACGATAAATAATCAAAAGGTCAAATGTTTGATCGATTCCGGCGCGCAAACTAATATTTTAAGTTATAAAACATTTTCTAATTTAAATTTGAATTCGCTTTTAATTAAATCATCTAAAACACGCGTTCTTACAGTAAGTGGTGAAATGTTAAATTTAGTAGGTAAAGCTTCTGTAACTTGCATTTATAATGAGAAAGAATTCCAAGTAAATTTTCATATTGCAAAAATTGATTGTCATGCGGTATTGGGATTATCCACTTGTATTCAAATGAAATTAATCAAGCGAATTAATGAAGTTCAATTTAGTGACATAAATGTTTGTCACCTAGAACTGAAGCCCGGAGTTCCGCCTTTCGCTGTTCCTGCCCGAAGAATCCCCTTCAGTATGCTTCAACCACTAAAAACGGAGTTGGAAAGGTTGGAAAAATTAAATATTATATTGAAAACTGATGAAGCATCAGAATGGGTAAGTCCAATTGTCATTGTAAAAAAGCGAGCCGGTGACATTCGCGTATGTTTAGACCCGCGAAACTTAAACCAAGCATTGATTCGTTCTTATTGTCAGTTCCCTAAAGTAGAAGATATAATGGCTAATTTAAAAAATTCGAAAATTTTTAGCAAATTAGATGCGACAACAGGTTTTTGGGCAATACTTCTCGATGAAGATTCGTCCAAATTATGTACGTTTATTATGCCTTTTGGTAAATATCGTTTCTCGAAGCTTCCATTTGGAATAAAAGTAGCTCCAGAACTATTTCACGGTTCGATGGTTAAATTGTTCGGTGACATTCCAAACCTTATCATTTATATCGATGATTTTCTAATTTATGGTAAAAACCAGAGAGAACACGACGACACATTCAAACGACAAATTCAACAAATCAAAGTCTGTTTTCAATCTTACTGAAATTACATACGTTGGTCACATATTTAATTCCGAGGGAGTACGTCCCGATCCAGAAAAAGTTAACGCAATTAATAAAATGCCTCAGCCAACATGTCTGTCCGAATTGCAAAGATTTTTAGGTATGGTTACCTATCTAGGATCACTTATTGATAACCTGTCATGCCGCACAAGTAGTTTAAGGGAACTACTGAAGAAAAATACTGTATGGCAATGGGAAAAATGTCATGAAATGGAATTCAACAAATTGAAAAATATTTTAGCAAATGCACCCACTCCCACTTATTTTGATCCTGGAAAGCCAATAGTCTTGAGTACAGATGCATCAAAGAATGCAGTTGGGGCTGTTATATTGCAAGATGGAAGGCCTATTGCCTATGCGTCTGCTAGCCTATCAGAAACTCAGCAGAATTACGCTCAAATTCAAAAAGAATTGTATGCGATTTTGTTTGGGTGCACTAAGTTCCACCATTATCTATATGGCTATAAAGTCTTAGTTGAAACCGATCACAAGCCGTTATTCAAGAAACCACTATACAAAGTCCCGATTCTATTACAGAGAATGATGCTTAAGCTTGAAACTTATGATTTAAATGTTACTTACAAGTCTGGTAAGAAAATGTATATCGCAGACACTCTATCTCGTGCTGCACTCCCAGATTTAGCAGTTCCCAATATTGACGAAGAAATTACCCTCAGCTGTAACTTACTTATTTCGTCTTTGTCTGTAACAGATTCAAAACTTTCAAAATTGAAATACCATATTTATAATGGCTGGCCAGAGAATTATAAAAAAGTTGAGGAGGCGCTTCGACCTTACTTCAAAATAAAATATGAAATCACAGTGGTAGATGATCTAGTCTTTAAGTCGCACAGCCTTATTTTACCTACGATTTTGCGTCCAGAAATGCTTAGCCGCATTCATGAAGGCCACATGGACATGGCCAGATGTAAAAGTTTGGCCAGAGGGTCGGTATTCTGGCCTAATATTAATAATGATATTGTCGACATGGTTTCGAATTGCAAAACATGCATTAAATTTAGAAATGCTAACAGAAAAGAACCTTTGATTACTCATGAAATCGGAGCAACTCCTTGGAACAAAGTTAGAGTCGATATGTTTGAATTCAAAAAACAATATTATTTGCTTGTAGACGACTATTACTCTACCTTCGTTGAAATTGCCTTATTGAATTCAGGTTACTCAGCTGTGAACGTCATAACACATTTGAAATCGATTTTCGCTCGTCACGGCATTCCTTTAACGCTTATATCGGATAACGGCCCTCCGTTTAATTCAAAAGAATTTAATATTTTCATGAGAATGGGATATAGATCATAAAACCTCAAGTCCACATTTTCCTCAATCAAATGGTCTTGCGGAGACATATATAGGTACCATCAAAAAAATGCTTATAAAGTCTCTGGAAACAAATAAGGATCCTTACATAGGATTATGTACTTCAATATCGCACAACCCCCAAATTCGACTTGGCGTCACCAGCTGAATTACTTATGTCCAGAAAGCTTAGATCGAATTTGTCAATACATCAAGATAGTCTTATTCCAAAATTAATCACAAGTACCATAGGCGATAAACTGCAGAGCAAACGTCAAACAGCAAAACGTTTTAAAAATTGCAGCTCTAAACCACTTAAACCGGTAAAACCAGGAGATGAAATATTTTATAAGAAGTCGCCCACTTCTGTATGGCTACCAGGTACAGTGGTTAATATTTGTAAGGAACCTCGTTCCTATATGGTCCAAGACAAAGTAGACGGTACTAACTACCGTAGAAATAGGAAACACATATCGAGTATACCCCAACCAGGAAATGAATCTCCAACAACTCAAGAAATTTCTCCTCGCACCGAAAAAACTCCCACAAGCGGTGAAGCATCACGTGAAGTTGATTTGAATAATGCTCAACAATCCTCATATATTACGCGATTTGGAGGAATAATTATTCCATTTAAATCTTTCAAGTTCTAAGTACACATTTCGTTAAAAATGACATTAAACAATACGAATTGAATTTATAATTATTGGATTGAATTAAATTATACGTAATTGAATTGAATTAAACTTATAATTAATTTAGTTTTTCAATCTTTTATTACTTGAGGTACATGTCAGGAAAAATTGAATTCTCTAATTCGAATTATTGATATTTAATATAAAATTTTATTTTGTTGTATAATACTTAACTTTTGATTGAATTATTACCTACGTAAGTCTTGATAAAAAAAAAGGAAATAAATAATAATAAATAAAAATAATAAAGAAATAAATATTATAATTAAAAAGGATTATGTTGTATACATGTATATGTATATTAGCGTTAGTTTAGAATATTAGAGTAAGGATTAGTCTAAGTCAGTCTTATCTCGATTGTCAACCAGGCAACACGTATTATAATAAAGAGTGTTCAACATAGTCCAACCAGTCTTAATTATTAAATTATAAAGCACATCACAGTGCCAAGGATATTTTAGATTTGTTGCACTTACAACACTTAAAATACGAATTGCCAAATCCTTAGCGTTCAGCGGCAAGTCATCCGCCGAAACGAAAAGAGGACACCCATCTGACACAAGCGTACAGACAAAGCGAAAAACAGGAAAAAGATTGCCCCGTCAATGAATCCGGATAAATCAATTAGACTCGATAATTTTGGACATATCAGGCGGCCAAAGCCCGACGTCAGGCTATCGTGCCAAATTGATGATGATGATGAATTTTGGACTTATTCCTATATTTGACGATAAAAATAATTCAAATCGATGCAAATATGCCATGAGTTCGAATCTCACCGTGAACCATGGTGTTTTTCGAACTCACGAGCTTGTGACGAACTACGATCTCACTCAGATGTTAAACGAGTACCCATTTATGGGGACAAATAACACTGCTGAACGTGATGCTGATCTCATTACCTCAACGAAAAGCAGATAAGATCTTGGAAATACGATGTCACAACACATCCTGCGGCCTTAGTCCAATGTTGGATTGTCGCGCCTGTTATTTTTTACATCTTTGCTTGTCCAGGGCAAGAAATTGCTTCGAGAAATTTCACTCAGATAAAGAAAATAAACAGCAAAAATAGTTGTACATGCTTTATTTAGTACACCACACTGGCATCGCTTCCCTACCTTTGTCCCATATATGCAAACTTTGTCCCGATGTGCTTTCTGTTTTTATTAACGACATCCTAAATTATATGCCTGGTGGAGTAAGAGGATTTGGATTTTTGTTAAAAGGCCTTTTATACGGTGACGACATAGTCTTTTTAGCCGAATGACCTGGTGAGTTACAGCAAATGATCAACCACCTAGAAAATTATGGTTGAAATAGATTACAGGCGTCAGCAGCAGCCAAGTCTTCTGCTTAACATTTTTCTCAGCAATGTAAAATGCATGGAATAGAGAAATAAAAAGGAATGATAAATCAGCTGTCACCCATACAAACTGCATGGGACGATTTTAAAAAGCGGTTGTCCCGATCTGTCAAGTGTTATTGTGAAGTTATTACGAAGTAAATGGGGGAAAGATTGCTGCTGGAGGAAGTCAGGAAGTGTATCTATAAAATGTAATAGTCATATCGCAGTTTCAGTGCGACACAAAGGTAAAAAAGACGAATTGTCCCCAGCTGTCAGATCCAGTCTTATATGAAAAATTCACTCATTTATCGCTTCTACGGCGCAATCCTCTTAGTTGTTAGGATCAATGGTAAAATGCATTGGGCTTGACGTTTTGCGATGCCGATGCTTCTGCTGACGCGTTTTATCTATTTCAAGCATTATTGTACCCAATGGAGGCTCACCGTAAATCTTAAAAAAATAACAGGCGCGACAATCCAACATTGGACTAAGGCCGCAGGATGTGTTAGTGACATCCTATTTCCAAGATCTTATCTGCTTTTTGATGAGGTAATGAGATCAGCATCACGCTCAGCAGTGTTATTTATCCCCATAAATGGGTACTCGTTTTTAACATCTGAGTGAGATCATAGTCTGTCACAAGTAGGCCTGTTCCAAAAACCGGGATCCCGGTACAAAACCGGTGTTCACTTGGTACCGGACCCGATATTCTAAAGTACCGATATCCCGGTTTTTTTGGTACCGAGTTAAAAAAACCGACCGACGAGTCGGTTTTTTGTACCGGGTTAAAAACCGCCCGACGAGTCGGTTTTTTGGTACCGAGTTAAAAAAACCGACGAGTCGGTTTTTTGGTACCGAGTTAAAAAAACCGACGAGTCGGTTTTTTGGTACCGGGTTAAAAAAACCTACGAGTCGGTTTTTTGGTACCGAGTTAAAAAAACCGACGAGTCGGTTTTTTGGTACCGGGGTAAAAAAACCTACGAGTCGGTTTTTTGGTACCGAGTTAAAAAGAACGATTCACTTCAACCATGAGCCGGTTTTTTTCAGGTTTTTTGGTACCGGGTTAAAACCGACCGACGAGTCGGTTTTTCGGTACCGAGTTAAAAAGAACCGACGAGTCGGTTTTTTGGTACCGAGTTAAAAAGAACCGACGAGTCGGTTTTTTGGTACCGGGTTAAAAATAACCGACGAGTCGGTTTTTTGGTACCGAGTTAAAAAGAACCGACGAGTCGGTTTTTTCGTACCGAGTTAAAGATGGTCGATGTTTTTTTATTTTTACACGTGGATGTTGATTATTATTATCGGAAACGGTATCATCGAAAGGTGTCGACTAGGGATGAGCATCGAACATCGATGTTTCTAAACATTCATATTTTTGGTTCGATGGTCGATGTTTTTTTATTTTTACACGTGGATGTGGAATATTATTATCGGAAACGGTATCATCGAAAGGTGTTGACTAGGGATGAGCATCGAACATCGATGTTTCTGAAACATTCATATTTTTGGTTCGATGGTCGATGTTTTTTTATTTTTACACGTGGATGTGGATTATTATTATCGGAAACGGTATCATCGAAAGGTGTCGACTAGGGATGAGCATCGAACATCGATGTTTCTGAAACATTCATATTTTTGGTTCGATGTTCGATGTTTTTTTATTTTTACACGTGGATGTGGATTATTATTATCGGAAATGGTATCATCGAAAGGTGTCGACTAGGGATGAGCATCGAACATCGATGTTTCTGAAACATTCATATTTTTGGTTCGATGGTCGATGTTTTTTTATTTTTACACGTGGATGTGGATTATTATTATCGGAAACGGTATCATCGAAAGGTGTCGACTAGGGATGAGCATCGAACATCGATGTTTCTGAAACATTCATATTTTTGGTTCAATGGTCGATTATTTTTACACGTGGATGTGGATTATTATTATCGGAAATGGTATCATCGAAAGGTGTCGACTAGGGATGAGCATCGAACATCGATGTTTCTGAAACATTCATATTTTTGGTTCGATGGTCGATGTTTTTTTATTTTTACACGTGGATGTGGATTATTATTATCGGAAACGGTATCATCGAAAGGTGTCGACTAGGGATGAGCATCGAACATCGATGTTTCTGAAACATTCATATTTTTGGTTCGATGGTCGATTATTTTTACACGTGGATGTGGATTATTATTATCGGAAATGGTATCATCGAAAGGTGTCGACTAGGGATGAGCAGCGAACATCGATGTTTCTGAAACATTCATATTTTTGGTTCGATGGTCGATGTTTTTTTATTTTTACACGTGGATGTGGATTATTATTATCGGAAACGGTATCATCGAAAGGTGTCGACTAGGGATGAGCATCGAACATCGATGTTTCTGAAACATTCATATTTTTGGTTCGATGTTCGATGTTTTTTTATTTTTACACGTGGATGTGGATTATTATTATCGGAAATGGTATCATCGAAAGGTGTCGACTAGGGATGAGCATCGAACAGCGATGTTTCTGAAACATTCATATTTTTGGTTCGATGGTCGATGTTTTTTTATTTTTACACGTGGATGTGGATTATTATTATCGGAAACGGTATCATCGAAAGGTGTCGACTAGGGATGAGCATCGAACATCGATGTTTCTGAAACATTCATATTTTTGGTTCAATGGTCGATTATTTTTACACGTGGATGTGGATTATTATTATCGGAAATGGTATCATCGAAAGGTGTCGACTAGGGATGAGCATCGAACATCGATGTTTCTGAAACATTCATATTTTTGGTTCGATGGTCGATGTTTTTTTATTTTTACACGTGGATGTGGATTATTATTATCGGAAATGGTATCATCGAAAGGTGTCGACTAGGGATGAGCAGCGAACATCGATGTTTCTGAAACATTCATATTTTTGGTTCGATGGTCGATGTTTTTTTATTTTTACACGTGGATGTGGATTATTATTATCGGAAACGGTATCATCGAAAGGTGTCGACTAGGGATGAGCATCGAACATCGATGTTTCTGAAACATTCATATTTTTGGTTCGATTGTCGATGTTTTTTTATTTTTACACGTGGATGTGGATTATTATTATCGGAAATGGTATCATCGAAAGGTGTCGACTAGGGATGAGCATCGAACATCGATGTTTCTGAAACATTCATATTTTTGGTTCGATGGTCGATGTTTTTACCATCGATGGTACAGCGTCGATGTTTTTTTGACCATCGATGGTCGATGTTTTTCACCATCGATGTTTTATAACCATCGATGGCTTGAGGCTCAACCGATTGTCATGAAATTTAGTAGGAATGTGTAGAATGGTAACCGTCTTTCGCACGAAATACTTAGATCTTAGAAGTGGGTAGGGCAAAGATAACAGGGTGCCCCGAAGATTTGAAAATTTGTTCACTAAATAACTCGCGAACAGCTCAACCGATCGTCATGAAATTTGGTAGGAATGTATAGAATGGTAACCGTCCTTGGCACGAAATACTTAGAAATTGGTAGGGAAAAGTTAACAGGGTGTCCCGACGATTTGAAAATATGTTCACTGAATAACTCGCGATCGGCTCAACCGATCGTCATGAAATTCGGTAGGAATGTGTAGAATGGTAACCGTCTTTGGCACGAAATACTTAGAAATTGGTTGGGCAAAGATAACAGGGTATCCCGAAGATTTGAGAATTTACTCACTAAGTAACTCGCGCACGGCTCAACCGATCGTCATGAAATTTGGTAGGAATGTGTAGCATGGTAACAGTCTTTGACAAGAAATACTGAGAAGTTAGTAGGGCAAAGATAACAGGGTGTCCCCAGGATTTGGAAATTATTGTTAATTTCTGGTCCAATTAATATGATCTCTCCGCAGAAACTACCTGTATTTTATTGATGAATGTATGGATTTAATTAACATGGTCTACCTGTTTAGAAGCAAACAAAAAACAAAAGGAACACGATAATATTTAAAAAACAAGCTTTGCTTCTGAAAGTCGGTGAAATATTTTTATTTTCTATATACGTAATTTGGCAGCTATTTGTATATAGAAAATAAAAATATTTCACCGACTTTAAGGAGTAAAGCTTGTTTTTAAAATATAAAAACAGTCTGTGCAAACAAGCCGACGAAACTGGAAACCATAACACGATAATATTCCTGAACCGCAAAACGGCGATTTGTGGATCGGAAACGCAAACATGTTTGCGGAACAGAACCTTCCTCAATGATACAAAATGTGTCGCGCGTCACACTAGTATACACTACATTGTCGCGCGACAATAAACTACCTGCCGCGCGCAGGTGTTACATATTTTTGACTCTTTAGTTTCGAAAGGTAGACAAAGAAAATCCTTTCGTAAGAATAAAAATGAGCGACACACAGACTGGAGTGCAACTGCATGTTTTTTATTGCTGAAACTTAAAGATTTTATGGCCTGACAGGCGCCTTCTGTTTTGAATTTTCAGGAGAGAAGATCTTGAATGATTTTGTACTTCACACACAAATGATGGAATGTTACATGTTACGAAACCGGTTGAAATTTTGCACCAATAATGATTACGCAGTAAATGGTCGTTAACACGTTCCAACGTTTGAGTCTTTATACCTACTAGTTAGCACTTGCATGTAAACAAAAGCTTTCCTACAAGTTTGTATTTAGAAGTTGAAAGAGCATTGAAACAAGTTGGTACGTGTAAACGAAAATTGGTCAACTTTTTATCCGAATGTTTTTTGTATATCTTACAATGTTGCAAGATTTGGTAACGACTAGTTTAACATATCTTGTCGGCCAACTTTTTTTTATGTGTTGACGCAGCATTTACCATCTACGATTGATTTTATGGCTCAACTCAAACCATTTTTGTTTTTCCCAAAAATGCTTATTCTCAAAATAATTGAAAATTTGCATAATTGCGTACATAGTACAGTCTCAGGACATCTTTCGTTCAGTGAAGGTATGTGAAACAAAGCCTTAAATTCCAAATTGTTTCTCAGGGACATAGATATTCCCAAACGGGAAAACTGCAGATACTGCCGACTCGGGAACTATCACAATCGTACATTTCAGACATTTATTGTCCGTGAGTTATAGTAAATTATGTAAATGATTTCCGGTACTTAAATATCAGATCCTGCAATTTCGACTTTCGCCTCATCATTCGAAACTGTTTGGATTAAAGTACTCAACAGCAAATCTACAGACATTTCTCGATTCGATAATTTCCGATTTCTCAACAAAAAAAACTGAGGCAAACGTGAATATGGCTACACAATCCGTTACCGTTTTTTCCGAATCAAGAAAGACCTACTTATATCAAATGACTTCGTTGAGCCCGTTGATATGGGTACCCACATAAACCTCTCCGTTCCTTATCTTATTTCCTAAGAACCCTCTTCAACATTTTCATATTTTCAGATCTAAGAAGGGCTACACACGCGCTAGTTGAAATTTCACAAATTTACTGTTACTTTTTCTTATCAAATATCAACACTCTTAGCATTTAGCGTATATAAGCTCATACTAACCAAATTTTTGTGCAAAGTTTCATATAGGTACCTATAACAGTATAGAAAAACCGAAGTGATAACTTCAAATGCCTATCACTCCGTTGCCGTTACTTGAATAACTGATATAAAATGTACTCTTGAGTCCTTTGAATTGAGTACCCATACGTCCATCTCCGCTTAAAAATAAAAAAGTCGGTTTTTTCACCTCTTCGGGACACCCTGTTATCTTTTCCCTACTAACTTCTAAGGTATTCGTGCCAAAGACTGTTACTATTCTACACATTCCTACCAAATTTCATGACGATCGGTTGAGCCGTCCGCGAGTTATTCAGTGAACAAATTTTCAAATCGTCGGGACACCCTGTTAACTTTTCCCTACCAATTTCTAAGTATTTCATGCCAAGGACGGTTACCATTCTATACATTCCTACCAAATTTCATGACGATCGATTGAGCCGTTCGCGAGTTATTTAGTGAACTTATTTTCAAATCTTCGGGACACCCTGTTATCGTTTTCGTTGCTCTACCAACTTCTTAGTATTTCTTGCCAAAGACTGTTACATTCCTACCAAATTTCATAAGGATCGGTTGAGCTGATCGCGAGTTATTTAGTGAACAAATTTTCAAATCTTCGGGGCACCCTGTTATCTTTGCCCTACCCACTTCTAAGATCTAAGTATTTCGTGCCAAAGACGGTTACCATTCTACACATTCCTACTAAATTTCATGACAATCGGTTGAGCCTCAAGCCATCGATGGTTATAAAACATCGATGGTGAAAAACATCGACCATCGATGGTCAAAAAAACATCGACGCTGTACCATCGATGGTAAAAACATCGATCATCGAACCAAAAATATGAATGTTTCAGAAACATCGATGTTCGATGCTCATCCCTAGTCGACACCTTTCGATGATACCATTTCCGATAATAATAATCCACATCCACGTGTAAAAATAAAAAAACATCGACAATCGAACCAAAAATATGAATGTTTCAGAAACATCGATGTTCGATGCTCATCCCTAGTCGACACCTTTCGATGATACCGTTTCCGATAATAATAATCCACATCCACGTGTAAAAATAAAAAAACATCGACCATCGAACCAAAAATATGAATGTCTCAGAAAAATCGATGTTCGGTGCTCATTCCTAGTCGACACCTTCCGATGATACCATTTCCGATAATAATAATCCACATCCACGTGTAAAAATAATGTTTCAGAAACATCGATGTTCGATGCTCATCCCTAGTCGACACCTTTCGATGATACCATTTCCGATAATAATAATCCACATCCACGTGTAAAAATAAAAAAACATCGACCATCGAACCAAAAATGTGAATGTCTCAGAAACATCGATGTTCGATGCTCATCCCTAGTCGACACCTTTCGATGATACCGTTTCCGATAATAATAATCCACATCCACGTGTAAAAATAAAAAAACATCGACCATCGAACCAAAAATATGAATGTTTCAGAAACATCGATGTTCGATGCTCATCCCTAGTCGACACCTTTCGATGATACCATTTCCGATAATAATAATCCACATCCACGTGTAAAAATAAAAAAACATCGAACATCGAACCAAAAATATGAATGTTTCAGAAACATCGATGTTCGATGCTCATCCCTAGTCGACACCTTTCGATGATACCATTTCCGATAATAATAATCCACATCCACGTGTAAAAATAAAAAAAAATCGACCATCGAACCAAAATATGAATGTTTCAGAAACATCGATGTTCGATGCTCATCCCTAGTCGACACCTTTCGATGATACCAATTCCGATAATAATAATCCACATCCACGTGTAAAAATAAAAAAACATCGACCATCGAACCAAAAATGTGAATGTCTCAGAAACATCGATGTTCGATGCTCATCCCTAGTCGACACCTTTCGATGATACCGTTTCCGATAATAATAATCCACATCCACGTGTAAAAATAAAAAAAAAATCGACCATCGAACCAAAATATGAATGTTTCAGAAACATCGATGTTCGATGCTCATCCCTAGTCGACACCTTTCGATGATACCATTTCCGATAATAATAATCCACATCCACGTGTAAAAATAAAAAAACATCGACCATCGAACCAAAAATGTGAATGTCTCAGAAACATCGATGTTCGATGCTCATCCCTAGTCGACACCTTTCGATGATACCGTTTCCGATAATAATAATCCACATCCACGTGTAAAAATAAAAAAACATCGACCATCGAACCAAAAATATGAATGTTTCAGAAACATCGATGTTCGATGCTCATCCCTAGTCGACACCTTTCGATGATACCATTTCCGATAATAATAATCCACATCCACGTGTAAAAATAAAAAAACATCGAACATCGAACCAAAAATATGAATGTTTCAGAAACATCGATGTTCGATGCTCATCCCTAGTCGACACCTTTCGATGATACCATTTCCGATAATAATAATCCACATCCACGTGTAAAAATAAAAAAACATCGACCATCGAACCAAAAATGTGAATGTCTCAGAAACATCGATGTTCGATGCTCATCCCTAGTCGACACCTTTCGATGATACCGTTTCCGATAATAATAATCCACATCCACGTGTAAAAATAAAAAAAAAATCGACCATCGAACCAAAATATGAATGTTTCAGAAACATCGATGTTCGATGCTCATCCCTAGTCGACACCTTTCGATGATACCATTTCCGATAATAATAATCCACATCCACGTGTAAAAATAAAAAAACATCGACCATCGAACCAAAAATGTGAATGTCTCAGAAACATCGATGTTCGATGCTCATCCCTAGTCGACACCTTTCGATGATACCGTTTCCGATAATAATAATCAACATCCACGTGTAAAAATAAAAAACATCGACCATCTTTAACTCGGTACGAAAAAACCGACTCGTCGGTTCTTTTTAACTCGGTACCCAAAAACCGACTCGTCGGTTATTTTTAACCCGGTACCAAAAAACCGACTCGTCGGTTCTTTTTAACTCGGTACCAAAAAACCGACTCGTCGGTTATTTTTAACCCGGTACCAAAAAACCGACTCGTCGGTTCTTTTTAACTCGGTACCAAAAAACCGACTCGTCGGTTCTTTTTAACTCGGTACCGAAAAACCGACTCGTCGGTCGGTTTTAACCCGGTACCAAAAAACCTGAAAAAAACCGGCTCATGGTTGAAGTGAATCGTTCTTTTTAACTCGGTACCAAAAAACCGACACGTAGGTTTTTTTAACCCGGTACCAAAAAACCGACTCGTCGGTTTTTTTAACTCGGTACCAAAAAACCGACTCGTAGGTTTTTTTAACCCGGTACCAAAAAACCGACTCGTCGGTTTTTTTTAACTCGGTACCAAAAAACCGACTCGTCGGTTTTTTTAACTCGGTACCAAAAAACCGACTCGTAGGTTTTTTTAACCCGGTACCAAAAAACCGACTCGTCGGTTTTTTTAACTCGGTACCAAAAAACCGACTCGTCGGTTTTTTTAACTCGGTACAAAAAACCGACTCGTCGGTCGGTTTTTAACCCGGTACTCAAAAAAACCGGCTTATGGTTAAAAAAACCGTCGGTACTGAAAAAAAAACCTGAGTCAGGGAAACCGCTTGTGGTACCGGGTATTGAAAAAAACCGAAACCCGGTACTGAAATCTCGGTACCGAACAGGCCTAGTCACAAGCTCGTGAGTTCGAAAAACACCATGGAACACGGTGAGATTCGAACTCATGAGCCTGTGCACCGAAGGTAAGCGCACTAACCGCTAGACTAGCCAGACTACAAAAATCTTACGAAATCAAAAATAATCGCCTTCAAAAAGCGTTTTCGGCTAGCAAGCGATGAGACGTGGACATTACTGATTCCACTGATTTCCAGCAATCTGAAAATGGAACCGCATCTCAGGCAAAAGCTTAAGGAAGCAAGATGGGCTATACATTCTGTCTGGAAAATTATTGCGTCAACAATTCGCATAAATCACACAGTGCACTTTTATATGAGCCCAAATATGGGGAAGCAAAGAATATGAGCAACTTGAAAAATTGCAAAGATTCTATCTGAAGTGTACCTTTCAATTACCTGTAGCGGCTCCTAATTACATGCTACTGCTCAACAACTTGATTAAGACCAAATCAATGAACTACTCCAGGCTTCCAAAAAAAAAAAATAACATGACATACAAATCAACCGAGCACCTTATATCATGACAATTTAACGATCATCGCAAATAGGGCAGGATTGCATTTTAATTGGGACGCTACAAGCGAGACTAACCATAGCGGAAACTTCGGAGCGATTTTGGATTTTTCGAACGTGAAACGGTGGCGGAGCAAGCGAGGTCATCACAACACCGTGAAACATATTTTCTGTAAATAAGACACCGCTGATATTAAGGCCAGAGGCGAACTGCAGCCTTTAAACTACATTACATATATTACCTGCATGTCATTATATCCTTCTATATATAAAAATGTTAACCTCGGAAATTGACATTTTATTCGTGTTCTGATTGGCTACGATGATTCTCGAATGTGCCCGAACATTAAGCCATTATCCAGCGTACATATACACACGAATGCTCTTTATGCAATTTACAAACAAGGCCAACACACGACACTTTATGGGCATTTGCCCCGTAATCAGGGAAATAAGGAGATCCTTCCTCGGAAAAGGCACGATGAATAACTGGGAAATCACCGCGCTACTAAATGGTCTGTATTGGGACGGCTTGTACGGATTCTGCAAAGTTCCTTTGGGATATCGAGAGCGGATTATCAGTTAAAGCTTATAATTAAATATGTGGCTGGGGGACTGGGTGGAAGACCACCAAAAAAACACAAAGGCATAGGTAGATATTTTGTTCTAGGGGGCTTGCATATACTTCATCCGTAAACCTATTAAAATATTATAGAACGCTTGCGGTATGAAAAAACATGTTTTATTATACCCGCCACAATAAATGTGAACAAACATATTGATAAATAAAAGGAAAACCCATCAATTTTATAAAAGAAGAATCAAAGCATTGCGAGAAAAGTCATAAAGATCCCTTGAAAGTAACAGCCAACTTCTGTGCGTGAGCGGAAACAAATACATATAGAGTTATGAAAGACGATTGCTGATCAAGTGGTCGCCATAGAGCGCATTCACGCATTCTTTCGGATAAAGTTCGCTTAATTGAGTCCGTGCTGACCAGATTGACAACTTTGGATCTCGGGACTTTGATGTCGTTGAACTTGTCTCGCCCCAAAAGGACACACCAGAGTCTATGACACACATTCGTTGTCAACTTGGCGCTGACTTGGGACTTGCATAGGAGCTTCGGTATGTCGAGTCGATTCTGATCACCCTTTCCTGCAATCTGACTTTTCGTACAACAAGGATTTGCAATCACGAGCCATATGCCATATTTAAAGAGAAGCTCATAAAAGACATTGTTACCCTAAAAATTCGGGTTTCGGCTGAAAGTCAGAGTGTTCGTCATCTGATACAGTAGAATCAGATGATTGCATTAGTTTTACAAAAAAAAATTGTGTGGAACAGAGGATTGTTTTTGTTTATTTCATAGTTAACAAGAACTGAATCAATAAACGGTTCCGTATCGTTTTGACGGTCCATTTTAACGCAACAAGACTTTTGAATTGTGGGCAGATCGACTTTATACTTTTATTTTTTTCCTATAAAATATTTTGAAACTTACCTTGAGTATTATTATAAAAATTCATATTCATTCGCGGTTTAGGCGGTAGCTTTGGCGTTGATTCGCCCGGTGAAAATTGCGGTGATGTATTCGAACTGGTGCGTCGAAATGCAACGGGGGGTATTATTGTCGGTGTGGGCGAAAGTCCAATTAGCGGTGACATTGGTGTCATGGGGGACGAAGTGGTCGACGAATTGGTCGCCAATGATGATTGGGCACTTTGCGAGCCCGGACTAGGCGTTGTTAGGCCGCTGCACGACGATTGCATTTTGGCAGCCGCGGCCGCTTTTTCCATCGCCGAATTACGTCGCATCATAATTGCACTTGTATGTGGTAACATTAAATTACTATGTCCCGTTAGAACGTCAGACGTATGATGATGGTGATGAGCGCTTGACGAGGCCGAATCGAAGGTGATCAACGGATTGCGAACGGCGCTGTGATGCAATCGTGGCGGTAGCGGAGGTGGACTGAGCTCACCATCACGTGGCGGTAACTGAAAACAAAAGATTTAAATTGAAAAAGATGCACGTCAGTGGATTGAATGGAAGTACATACTTCTGGTGCGTCGGGTGCTTGCCGTTTTTGAGCATAGTTGGCCGCATCGCCACCCGGGTCGCGACGTTCAATACGTCGCGGAGGAATGGGCGGCGGAATTATCGGATTGCAACTAATTTGTGTGCTGGGAACATTAACATGAGGCGATATCGGCACCTGTCCAAAATCACTTGTATCCGGGAGATCAGACATGTTGTTTGCACAAATACAATTCTGTTGAGTTTTAGGACTTGGCGGAAACACATTCGGGGGCTGATCACTGATTCCTCCAAATGAGCTGTTCGCTACGGACGAATCGTCGCTAATGGATCGAAATAGACGTATTAAGCCAACCGGAAACCATGCAGAAAACTCATCGTACTCACCTTAAACTATACAAGCTATTCCTAGTGTTTACTCTATGGTGTGACATATTTTGGAATGGAGATCGATTCATTACACTTAGATCAGTTCTTGGACTTATGGTTTGAGGTAAAACAGGCGGAGGTGACGGCTCACTACTTATACTGTAGCCACACGAACTGCCAAACGAATTGGACAGCATCGTCTGACTGTCTTCGTTCACCGTCTCATTCATCGTTCTAAAATTACTAAATGACGGATGACGCCGACTACTGATACTGGCCGGACTTAAAATCGGCTTACTGCCCGTATCTGCCGAACTATTCACAAATGTTGAGTTTACCGAAATAATACTGTTTGATCGTTTTGGAATTTCGGGCGCCGTATTTGTTCCCATCATTGTTGAATTTATTGATACCGTGTCGGAGAAATCGTGCAACGTTGTCGTTGACGTGCCGTACGTCATTGTCGCTATACTCATGCTGGACTGTGACAAACTATGACTACTACTCGTGCTACCCAGGCCGGACTCGTACGAGAGATTGGTCGTTCCGTTACGGGGTTGTATTCGAACATTGTGAAAAATGCTAAAGTCGCGAGCATTGGCCGATAATGAGTTGGTCGCGGGCGGACTTTGTTCTCCCTCATTCGAGTGTATCGGTGCTGACTTTGAGCTGTTGTGTGACAGTGAGTTGTGGTTTTGCCGACGCGATTCCGCCTCGTTCGAGTGCATTAGTGCGGATTTTGAGCTGTTGTGCTGTTGGTTCGAGTTGGAGTTGCTAGAGTTATTGTTTTGCCGTCGCGGTTTTATACCAGGCGATTTCAGTGGAATATCAGGCCATTTACGCGGCTGTATGGATGGATTTGTTTAGAAGAAAATTTGCCAAATGGATGGAAAATGTTTTGTACTTACAAACTTTGGTACTTGCTTGCAACCTTTCGGTTCTATTCGCAAACTCTCTTTGTACAAATAATTTGAAATTTCAGTGTCCGACATACCCTTGAATGGATCCAGATTCTCCAAAAAGTCCTGAAAAGAAATGAAAATTACTTTTTTGTCGAAAATGACAAAATTTCCACATTTACCCTAATTTTCTTATCGACATTTAAGCAGTATGGCTGATTCTGATATTGTTGAATTTCTCCAATGGTTTCGGCAACTTTTCGTCGCTTTGAGAAATTTATTAGATCCGTATTGGGCCAATAGTCCGGATTGCCCTCTTCCACGTGTATAATGTTGGTGAGGTAACAACCGAAAAATGGTACACATGGCGGATTGATAGATTTCAACTTGTCCAGATAGTTTCGCAGATGGCCGTCCTTGTTCAGCTCCTGACACTCTTCCAGCGGCTTCTCGAAACGTGACGGTAATGCGGTGAATGTCAATTTCAGTCGAAACACCGACGCACTACCCAGGGCGGCAATTATCGACAGACAACCGTTAAAGTTATTCAACTCTAGCATAACAATCATAATTTCTATGGCACGTATAACGATTGCGACGCGTTCCTCGTGATTTTCCGCTTCAATGATGGATTTTTCAAACCATCGCGTCATATTGGTGGTGTGTTTCATAAGTTTTAGTAGGTTTGGACTCTTTTGTTCTTTGTCTTTTTTCGTCCACGGCGATCCCACCAGTTCGGAGGGTTTCACATTTTTGTACAGTTCAAATTCGAGCAGTGTCAGTTGACGCGCCAATTCCAACGGATGCAGTGTCAGGAGGTTGTATTCCTTTTCGGAAACGTCTAGGTGGTGCTCGATGGGTGGCGGACTATGATTGTAGGCAAAGCTGAATTCTTTTTCTTTCTCTTTGTCCTTTTCCTTGTTGTTTTCCTTTTCTTTTTGTAAAATCTGCAGAATAGAAAAAAATAGAAGATATTAGTGGAATCGGTCATATGATTTGATAACATTTATCCGTAGCGCTTGGTGCAAACTGAGACTTGTTGATGTTGTAGCGATGCCGAAAGGCGTGAACTGCTTCAAATTTCGTAGCCGTTCTTGTCAGCAGTAGGGGGACCCTTTGTGCCGTCGAAGTGAGGCACACCACCGCAGCTCGGACAAATGCTCTGAATGACCGGGTCTATTCGTGATAGGTAGGAATGGAGGCGTGAATAGCCTGACATAAATTGGGCAAGCATCGTTCTTGTGATTCTAGGGAGCCTAGTCTCGAAAACATCGGAAAGATCCAGTTTGTACTCCTGGACGGCAGCGGTACGCGTCTGCTTTAAGCAGACGAGTAGTAACAGGTCCAACGAGCCTGGAATGTGCACATCTTAATTTCTACGTGAGGCTTAACCAATAGGGGTCCGAAGGAGGATCACAGCTGCTAAAGAGAAGTCTCTAGCGAATGGTGTACCTGGGGGATGTGTGTGCCCAGGGCTATGGTCCTTGCCCATCAAGGTGTTGGTCTCGATGTGGCTGTAGGTTGTTAAGCAAGTCATCGAGCTGGCGATGCAGCCCCGGGGTTGGGTTTCTGAAGGTGAGTGCATTCACTGGATGGAGAAATCCTCATCTGACCTTGTCAGTAAAGAGCCGAAGGTCCAAACCGCCCGAAGGACCGGGAGAAAAGGCCGTAAAGGCTAGGTGCTCCCCTGACGCTATACCTATAGCTCTATGGAAGAGCTATTTCTCGGACAGAGAGTCTCTGGTTGTGGGTGTGTATGACCTGAATAAGAAGTCTGCGATGCGGGGATGTCCGCAGGGCTCCATATCATATGGGATTATATGATGGATGACCCGCTGACATCCCTGCAGCCCGTCTACAAGTGCTATGCATATGCCGATGACCTCCTTCTCCTGGTGGAGGGTGAGACGCGGCTGGCACTCGAGGAGAAGGGCTCTCAACTCATGAAAATTGTCCATGCGTGGGGAGCCCTGGTGGGCGTTGAAGTGTCGAACCGGAAATCGGCGATGATGGTGCCGAAAAGCTCGTTATCGTCGAGCCGCCCCCCTCAAGTATCGGAAGCAAGTCCGGTACTTGGGAGTGTCTTTCGGCGAACGGTTCAACCCCACTTAGAGGGGCTGAAGGCACGCTTGCTCTATTTTGTGGGTATGCTGAAGCGTATTAAACATAAACATAAACTGGAAGTAAGGTCGGCGTGCAGTCCGTCAAATCTATGGCTCGCTGTTGGTTGCATGTGCAACCTTCGGTGCAGGAGCTTTGATGGACTGGGCCACGTCTGCCCGTGGAAGCCGGCAGCTTAACACGTTTCAGCAGTGTATCATGAGATATTCATGCATACCTGTGTGTCGGACAGTTTCTACTGCCGCCAAACAGGTATTGATGGGGATTCCTCCTCTTGATCTGGAGGTTGTTCGTCGTGGAACAGACTACCACATCAGGAGGGGTCTGACGCCTGAGTGTTCGCTTGTGAGTGACCAAAGTGTGTCTGGGATGACTGTGTCCTGTCTAGATGGCAATCTAGATGGGAACAGTCCGTCGTCGGTGGAGTGACATTCGGGTACATTAAGGATGTCCGTTCTGGTCAAGGAATCGATCGGTATCCTGCCCAATTGCGATATTCGTGGACAATACAGTGCTAAATTTAATTTTGCGCCCAGCCTACTAAATATTTTCATATCCAACACTTACCTTCCTCTCAACGATTTTTAAAACCGAATCCACCCACTTGCGCATCGACTTTCCGTTGACATTATTTAAGAAATCCTGCAGCTTTGTCAGTAGCCCGTCGTCCTTCTCGAAATCGTAAAAATGATGATCAACCCAATGTCGCAAAACATTCAGCACGCGAAACTGAACCGGCTGTACATATTCCTTCTTGTAGCGTTTCCAGTCTTCTCTTTGGGAATTCTTATGAATTTTGTCCGGCTCGTAACCGATCACATCTTTGTCGGCTGGCTGATCCGGATACACAAGACTCGGATCCGGAATATTGAAGCGCTCGATAAGTAATTGCAGAAGTTCGTGCGGCGTGCAAAAATAGCGATATGTTGTGAGAAATGTACGTACAAACATCGGGTCGGCATAGATGTGATACGTTAGACGTTCTATCAATTTACATAGTGTTGCTCCCTGTAACATACAGAAAATGACAGCATGAGTTAGGGGCCACTTCTCAAACCCGAATGACAAACTTCTCACCTTTATTCGCGGAACACCCATATTATCCTTTTTCCCTAATATGATATTATCTGGACTATCAGGAACTGCAAATTTGTATATATCTGGACTAGGCAATCGTAAAGGATGCTTCTTTTCAATATCTAATAAAATACTATCGAGTATACGATCTAACATTGATTTTGTGTTAACCATAATTAAATCGGCCATCCAATCATTTTTATGTTGTGCATTTTTGGCTAAAGAAAACAAAATTTGAATTAGCATTTCTGCAGGATTTCTCTTTTCAGGGAAATATATTGACCTACCTATGAGTACAACAGGTTGCTGATCGCGTGGCGATATTTCAAATGAATTTTTCAATTCATCCGTATCGGCTCGATCTTTCACTTCCAGTCTTCTCATAAAAAATCTCTCCTTTAGTCGATATTCATAGTTGTTGCCTGCCACCGATGTGGTTTGACGTCGTGTAATGGCTTTACATAAAACTAGGAGACCATCGAAAAGGTACACTTTGCGTTCCGTTATCCGCTTTCCCGAACCTAATTTAGCTAGATTATCCTCTGTAAAATAGGAAACGACATTAATAAGATGTTTTTGAGGAATCCTTTATGCTGCTCTCCTACCTCGGATAAATTCATTGCAATTTTGCCCGACAACATCCTTATCCCAATGTTCTATACTATTTTGTAACTCCAGCGTTCTCTTAATGGCTAATTGACGTCTGGCACGTGTAGGTGTCCGCACCACCGATTCCCTGCAAAGATGAAAATTAAATAGAATCAAAATTTAGAATTCACAATGTTACAATTCTTTGACTACTTACTTTGGTAATTTCGATACGATATTCTCTAAATTACTTTGCAACGGTTTCAATAAACCCAGAACTTGTGAAAAGCTTTCTTTATCCTCGACGGATGGACTGAGAGATCGCAGAACGTTAACATATTCCAAATAGAGAAATGCATGCCAAATAGGCACGAGCAGAAGTTTTGGTAGATAATATTTACAAGCCTCCAAAAATCCATGACCCGCCGAAATTAGTGAATTTGCCTGGAATGTAGAAAAAACGAGAAAATTTATCGTTTGATAACAAAATATTTCAGTTACATTGAGAAATCAACGATTGGGTTTGACTACGTTTCGGCACTTAGAGGGTAATTCACACATTGCAGACATAGTCAAAGTCAAAGACTGAAACCGAGAAGAAAAAATCGCTGTTCACACAATAGCGAGCACAGTGACAGTAAACGCAGAAGTAGTCGGTAGAAATCTGCCATAACCGCATGTGTAAATCCATCTTAATTCTGCAAATGAAGGTCCTCCTCAGAAAAGTGTTTGTTTATCCAATGAAGCAAAAAAGCGAAGCTTTCCATCTGTTTGTGCACTTTAAGCGGATGGTACAAAATCAACACAAAACGACTATCAAAACGTTGCGCTCAGATAATGGCACAAAATCCTGCAACAAGCAGTTAGATTCATTGATGCAGGAATCTTGCATCAGCGTATAGCTCCGTACACTCCAGAGCAAACTGGTGTCGCCGAGCGAATGAATCGGACTTTTATCGAAAAAGTTCGTTGCATGCTCATAGATTCATTCACACATGCAAAAGTAATTTTGGGCTGAGGCGGCAGTTACAGCAGCATAAGCAATAAACCGCATTCCATGCCGAGATATGAACAACACAACACCAGAGAAGATGTGGTCCAAACGGAAACCCGATCTATCAACGTTTCGAGTATTTGGGTGTCGAGCGTACATGTACATGTTTCAAAGGGAAGCCCTTCGAAATGGGATGCAAAGTCTACAGAGCATATATTCATCGGCTACAGTGAACAGAGGCAAACGTTCTAAGCTTAGGAAAAATCGAATTAGGTGTTCCACAGGGAGGGGTACTCTCCCCCACTCTGTTCAACATCTACATGTCCGGCCTTCCCACACCACCTGAAGGAATCGAGGTGATTTCCTATGCTGACGATTGCACCGCACTCGCCACAGGGAATGATAAGGAAGAAATGCGCCTCCGAATTAATCGCTATCTAGGACGATTACAGGCATTTTTCCAAAGCCGGAACCTCACCATCTCTGCGTCCAAATCCTCTGCGACTTTTCTAACCACTTGGTGGGAGGACATCAGATGGGAGATGGATATACGTATTGGCAACAATTCTGTTCCTACTGTTAAAAACCCCAAAATTCTCGGGCTGTGAAAAAATGCGCAGTAGGAACAACATCCTAAAAGCTCTAGCTGGTAGCACCTGGGGCAAAGATAAAGAAACCATGCTAGCTACTTATAAAGCGGTGGGTCGAGCGGCCGCTGATTATGCAGCCCCAGTTTGGACACATAGTCTCTTGGCGGGAAGGCGAATCATTTAGGATCATTCGCGGCTATCAGTGATCCTCTTGAAACCTGTACGGTATATGAGTCATTGGAGAGTGCAGATAGCAAGCAGTGGGAAACTGCAATGGTCAATGAATACAATGCGCTGGTCGAAAACGGAACGTGGGGGCTGACCGAACTGCCAGTAGGAAGAAAAGCTATCGACTGCAGGTGGGTATGCAAATTGAAGTGGATCGCTCAGGGAGTAATTGAAATTAAAGGCTACTAGCAAGTAAAAGGTGACAGGTTGAGAGAAGAGAGAAAAACTGCTTTGTTCGCGTTACCAGCATAGATTTTTCTCGCACAGGAATAGGGGTCTTCTGGTCTCGAAGCGTATAATTTCGATTAAAAGTTATCCACTAAACAGTATAGCCACCGCCGTCTCTATATTAAGGCCGCAATGTAGAAATTTTTCGCCTACTGTTTGCACTGTTTTGTTGTTACTTTTAATGACGTCATATGCTTGTTGTTGTTGTTTGTTCGTGTAAATCCAAAACTTAGTAGGCAAACTATGACGGCATGGAACGGCTGAGTTACGGCCTTGATGTATCTAGATGGCGTTGGTATGGCTCGGTGTTTAGACTCGTATTTGTGACAATGTTTAGCGCGAAAAACTTTTTGAATTTTTGCAATCGAGAGTTTGAATTTGGATAACTAGAATAATTTCGGAATTGAGCTAGCTAGCAACGAACGAAAGCAATTCATCAACTTCCATAATCACAGACCTAGTAGCAAAGTATTTACTGGATAATCTGTTAAATGATAATGAGAGCGCGTATTTGGCATGTGAATTTAATTAGTCTAAAGAAAATATTATTTTTATTGTAAGAAGTCCATTGTCCATTGTCCTTAACGTGCTTAGTGCATACACCGCGCATTGTACACAACAGGACCACCTCCGATCCGCGGACCACCTGTTAAGACACACTAGTGTTCCGCGAGTCTCGATGGATTTTTCATATCTGTAACATGTTTTAAAAAATCGATTCAATCGCCAAATCGAATGTTTTTCAGGTGAATGTGTAATGTTGTTCACATACACATTCTGATGAAAATAGCTAAGATAAAATGAATTTTATTATTTCAAATTCCATATTATCATCATGCGAATTTGATGATTTTTTAAAACATTTCGGAAGGGGTCTGGACCCTACAGAACCCTCCCCTGGCTACGCCCCTGTAAAACCTTTTCTAAGGAAATTACATGCAATCAGCTGTGAACTGACAATACCCAGCGAATTATTCGCGCCGCACCGGTGTGAGCACCAAAGCTAAACGACGCCCTTGAACCGCGAAAGCTCTCGCCTACCAAGAGCCGAAGAACATTTCACATAACCGTGAGACTATTATATGCCTCTTAAGCACAAAAGACAGTCGATAAGGACGCAAAAACGGATGTCAATTGGCCTCTGTCTCTGCCAAAGTTAAAATGCACCAGGTGTTTGCGGGAATTAGTGGATATCAGCCAAATAAATGCAACGCCCAAAATCGATTTAATGGTGGCCCTTAGAGTTCACACTTGGACAAAGAACGTCACTTCCCCACTTAAACTTACCTACCTAGACGTCAAATTACATTTTGAGTGTTGCAATTATTTAGCTAAAATTTGGCATCTGGCTCTAAAATCACTCACTAAAATTAGGAATAATGAAGCAAATGTACCGTTATGTGATCTAGAAAAATGCGCGAATTTTTTTCAAATTACTACTCACAACACACTCTTCCAGAACCTAAACCCCCGACAAAAACATGAGTTTGATCTCTCGGTTGCACAGAGAAGGTTATATATCTTAAAACAATAAAAAATTGTTTGTTGTTGAACTACAATTAAAGTTTTATTATGGTTTTGGGGTTTGTCGTTGTTTTGTAGTATTTTTAATTTTGTTTAAATTAAAAGAGAAACGTTTATTCCTACTACAACTTTTATTTTTTAATTGCATATACCAGTATTTCGGGAGTGACTTGCTCCCTTCTTCAGTGCCTACGTTTCCCGTAGGCACTGAAGAAAAGTTGTAGTAGGAACAAACGTTTCTCTTTTAATTTAAACAAAATTACAATTAAAGCATTTTTGCCGTTACAGTGCAAACAGAGAATTTAAGAAATATTAAGATTCGTAGTTATAGAGCATGAAAAATTAGAGCAGTATTCCATGGACGCAAAATGTGCCAGGCTACCCAGGAATCTGGATTCGCGAGATTGACATTCGCGAGCTTTGGCTATGCGCGATTTCCAAAATGCGAAAGAATTTCACATTCGCGAACAAACAATTTCATTATTCGCGAATCAACGTGCTTATTCATGATACACAAAAACATTGATTATCATGCTATTGCGCAAACAATTTTTTTTGATGAACTTAATGGGGATTCTGACTCAACATTTGAATTTCAAGGGAGCAAGGGATGGTTTGATAATTTTAGAAAGCGTCAAAGTTTGCAAAATGTTAAATTGGTCGGCGAATCAGCATCTACCGATCATGAAGCAGCTAAAAAATAACTCGCCGATTTGAAGAAAATCATTGCAAATGGAGGTTATAAACCAGAACAAGTCTTTAACGCAGATGAGACAGAACAAACGTTCTGGAAAAAATGCCGAACAGGACCTTTATTTCTAAAGCAGAACGCACAGCTCCAGGTTTCTAGGCGGCCAGATCGGGTTTCCCTTTTGTTGTGTGCGAATGCGTCAGTGAAACCGATGATGATATATCGTTCTCTAAAACAGCGGGCATTAAAGGGAAAAATAAAAAGGATTAACCTTTAAATCTTGGGTGACAAAGGACCTAGAATAGTCGAAGTGCCTACCTTTTAGGTGCGTAGCCAAAAATATAAAACTGATCAAAACAATACTTGACTAAAAATTTTCCAATTTTTTTTCGTAATCGACATCAAGTACACTATCAACAGGCAGTTACAGCCGCCACTGGGATTTAGAATGGATTGTTCTAGAAGAAATCGACGAACGGGATGAAAGAGTAACGTTTGTGGAAATATGTTATACAGGTTGCAGTCCAACCCGCAACGTTAGAACGTACAGCAATTACAGAGTGGAACAAAAAATTGAAACGTAAAATTTGCATTATTCTTTCAAACCCATTTACTGAATAAAAGCACTAAACCACTATAGAAATTACCGCAAACTCATACTCACCCCAGGCGTCGAGAGCAAACTTGATAAAGCTTCACGCGATTCCTGCGACGTCACTTCCGACGCATACTTTATGTAAACATCAAATTCGGCCGCTTCCGCCAACTCTTCAAAACAACTCCCGACATATGGCAAATTTTGTTCTTGCGACATTTCAATAACATCCTCCAGAGAACCGAGCAACGTCACCGTCACTTCATAAATATCGAAAATATTCGAAAAGATATTCTCCAAACGTTTCTTATCGTCGACAATTTTCGACAATTCTTCGCGAAAAACCCGTATGATCATGTGCAAGTCACGCTGATATTGTTTCTCGTCGTGTATCAGCTCCTTGACAACTTCTTCGTAGCTGGCATTCGCACTGGGCGTCGGTGGCAATGGACTCGGTACGATTGTGTTTCGATTGTCGCCCTGATAGAACATATCCATGAGAGCCTGGAAAAATGTTTGAAAGGATTTTATAAGTAAATCGGAAACACGTTCGTATGGATGTACAAGGATTTGAGGGTTTTTGTTTTGGAGTAAT
Source organism: Microchrysa polita (assembly GCA_949715475.1). NCBI lineage: Eukaryota > Metazoa > Arthropoda > Insecta > Diptera > Stratiomyidae > Microchrysa > Microchrysa polita. The sequence continues at coordinate 103,458,551 of OX454418.1, forward strand.
TAATAAATGACACAAAGAGAATCTAAGATTCTGTTTTTTTTACAGATTGATCATGATGTGAATAGAATATTAAAAACCATGCAAAAAAAATTGCCTAGAAAAAAAATGGCTTATATTCATTGTGTTTAAGTTGAGTCAACAATCAGATTTTATTTAGTGTGTATTTTCGTTATTTTTCATGCATCTGTTGAGGGCCATTTGATGGGATGATTCTACGGCTATTCTACTTGCGCAATTTAGTTTCAGTTTGATGCTAAGCAGCAGTAAGACGTTAATTTGATTAGGTAAATCTAGAATAAAATTTAATAAGCGAGCATATTGGCTGTAATATCTTAGAATTTGCAGATTTTTTATATTGCATTGAAAATGATCGCAGCTGGGATTTAGGACATACCTCTAAGGAGAAAAAGGGATTTTTGTTCAAATACACTGGCTAAACGCAACCTGATTTATAAGGCATTTGTGCCAAAGAGTCCGAATATTATTTTTTGGTTGTTGATTCAGCGAATCCGGTGCATAGATTCGCTGGCATTAGGCATTTCGAAAACTAAAGCCATACACATAAAATTAGCTCATAACTGCAATAAACTCAACTCTATGCACCACTGAAGAACCCTGCAAAATAATGGCTAACAAGAGAATAAAATTGCAAAAAACCGAAATTCAATCGCGCATCTACTACGTACAAAGTATTGATGTGAAAAAAAATGTCCACTACATTCTACACTAGCAGGATTGGCGGATTTATCGCTCCATCGTGCAAAGAGGGATTTTAATTGACTTTTACAATCATGTACTAGAGATTGTCTTTTTTTTTATTTTTTAATGGATACATTCAGATTTATTTCAAAAGTTATAATAATAGGGTCGAAAAAGTTTTGTATCAAATTTTTTATATATAAATTTTGTATAAAATATTACATACCACCTTTGGAAAAATAATAGGGTTAGCATGAAAAATATTAAGTGAAATGCAAAATATATGTTTGGCTGCGCTTTGAGAAAACTGTAAAAGCGTTTAATAATGAAAAAGAAATGGAAATATGAAGTAGAGAAGAGAGGTAAGTGACGCGAGCAGATATACAAAAACTGAACTAAATAAATTGTTTGAAATAGTGTGGCATGCGTTAGAATTGAAATAGAGTTAGAGTAAGAAGAGAATGCAATTAAAATTACTAAAAAAACTAAAGAAAATGAGCAGTTCTTAAAGAGCTTCCAATTCCCATACGTGAATCTGTGGCATTTTTCGAAAATACGGCCACCAGTTTTTACGGCGAGTCCTCTCCATTATCGTCTTCATACATTGTGCGCTCAAAGAAAAAAGTTCGCTGAATGGTAAAACTGTGTAGGAAGTTCCTTAAAAAAAATTACAGCTGCGCTTTTTGGTGTTAGAAATATTCCACCAAAACGATCTCGACTTGTCGTAAAAAGCAACTAGAAGGGAGACGCAGCAGTTCCTAACTTTTTCAGTTCGTGCTCCTCTTGCGAGGTCTGCGAAGTTTCATGTTACTGGGCCCTTATTTTATGTTTGACAATTTTAAAGTATTTATCGAAACTCCGTGACGCTAGCAACGTGAGGCTCATCATGAGTTCGGTCGTCATCAGGAACCAGACAAAGAGCGGTGCGAAGTGAAGAGAGTGTAGCAGTGCAGCCGTAGCGACCAGTATTGATTAAGACTCATCGATCAGCTGAATTGGACATCACAAGAACGTGGGTTAATTTTATGCTTAGATTCGGGCCTACATTAAGGTGACCAGATGCCTGAATGGTCAATGCTGTGCACACACTACGTATTGGTGGGATTCAGTTTAGAGACAAACGCACTATGGGAGAAAAATCGTGACAGTCACTAGCCCTAACTAAGAGATGTTCAATAAATGAGTCAAATAACTCCGGTGCTCTAAGTTTTCATGGTTAAGGACGATAAAATCGGAAACATCAATATCGAGTGTTGTATCCCTTCCATTCTTCCGTCAGCTACCAGAGTGTCATGGAGGCCTTTCCAAGTCCGCCTCTGGTGTGCCAGGATGGAGGCTGCTTTCAAGGCGTTAACCTGATGAAGTCCGCCGATGAAAGATCAGCCTCCATGTTTAAGTATGCTATTGGCAAGGCGGGAGAGATTTGACCTGGTGCTAAGCTGGAAGTCATAACCAAGGACAAAATTCCATCGCGGCCTAGGGCTCGTGTATGGCTGTCACCATTTGCAGATGATCCGTACATGTAACACGGATGAGGAGACGGACATCATTGTGGTTGAGAGATGCCTCATGCTAATGTTTCTTCAAATTAATCTTCAACACTCAAAAGCAGCTTCGGCTGTCTTATTCCTTGTTTATGACAGACAGACCACGATCCTACATTCCTAGGAAGACCGTCGAGGCTTTCTTACTACCGAACTTTAGGACAGTGACTGTGTTTTAGTCTGCTTAGAACTACGGGTTATGGTCTACTGGGTCACATCGGCGTACATGCCTCATGATTGCTATTACTTACCTGCGTATAATTTAAAAGAAGCCATAGTAGCAGCAAAGGCGTCTGACCTGATCTGATTCTAGGATGCGACTCTAATGCGCACCATATCATTTGGGGTAGCTCTGACACCATTGACCGGGGCGAACTGCTCCTCGAATATATTATGGGAACCAATATTTTCGTGTGTAATGTAGGCTGTGAGCCGACTTTCATAACAAAAAATAGGCAAGAAGTGTTAGACATCACTCTAGCAACAGGGAATGGCATGTTTTTGATCAAAGACTAGAGGGTGTCGTCAGACCACTCCGTCTCTGATCACCGTTATTTACAGTTCAGCCTTGCTGAACGTCCTGAAGCAATTCCACACATTTTAAATCGCACAAGGGCCGTCTGGCCTAGATTTCGTAATGCCCTTTCTGTAGGGCTACCAACGTTAGCTAATCTGCCACACAGCGAGCAACAGTTGGATGATTTGGTAAACATTTTCACGGCGTATATTGGTGAAGCGATATCTGTATTCTGCTAAAAGGGAACCGTCATGGTAGAATCCCAAGATTTCCGAATTGAGCAGGAGAAGCTTCAATAAAGCTAAAGCTTCTCGGTTGGAGTTAGATTGGATCTCCTACAAAAAGCATCTTAGTTCCTTCAATAAAGAGGTAAGAGCGTCCAAACACAATTTGTGGTAAAATATCGAACAGTCATCTGAGACTTCAAGATTTAGGAAAATATTGGCATCTAATCCATCTATGCCTAGTTTTCTTCAAAAGGAAGACGGATCGTGGAAATCTTTGAGCACTGAGACGATTGAGTGTCTGCTTGACGCACATTTCCCGGGAAATTTGGTAACTGCTCCACCTAAATTCCTTTTAACTCATTGCCGGACACAACGCCAAAATTTGACACGATTTGTATGTCAAATGCTCAAAATTGGACGTCTATAGACGTTCTGTCCGGGAAAGGGTTAAGTGACACAGCACTGTGTGATAGTGAATCGATTTTATGTCGGGCGAAGATATTATGGCCGATATCTAGCTATATACCGTTTAAATCTGCGGGACGTAATGGCATCATCCCTGCAGACTTGCAGCAATGCTTAGATATTACCTATCCACGGATAGAGAGCATACTAACGGCATTTCTCCGTTTAATTTATATTTCTCGCGTATGGAGAAAGGTGCGGATTACGATTATTCTAAAACGGACAGAAGCTCGCACACACGACCTAATGACTTTAGGCCCATTAGACTCTCTTCAACTATGCGCAAACTACTTGATCGATTTGTTGATACATATCTACGAATTAGTATTCCGCCACATCTACTTTCAACGGCAAAACATGCCTACTGGAAAGGAAGGTCAGTCATAGCTTCTGCAAGGTCGGTCACTGCATATGCTGATGATGTGGTCATCGCTGTTACGGATAAGTTCCCTGAAGTCCTTAGTGGACCGCTTGAGCACGCCCTATCTTTTTGCTAACCTCAGGCGTTGGACTTAATCCAGCTAAAACAGAGCTTGTGCTCTTCATTAGAAGACATAATCTTTCTTCCATTGACCCCCCACACTACGGGATAGTCCATTATTTTCGCTGAAAAAGCTAAATTCCTTGTACTCTTGTTGGACCCGAAGCTTTGCTTTGGAGGCCTAACATTCATGAAGTGTCAGATGGACTAAAGGCAGCACTTGCACATAGGTTGATCTGGCCTTGGCTTGATCAACAATATTATTGTCACTGGACAGGAAACACATTGGTAGGGTGTTCGGAGCTATAACGAGAAACTGTCCTATTGGAGAGCACGCGAGGAGGCTCCGCATTCCCCATAACAACTTCGACATAACGAAGAAGAGGAAGAAAAATTGTTCGGAAGGGATTTTAGGAAAGAGGTTGAAGTTCGTGGTTTAGCGTTATTAGATATCCGTGGCGAAGCACGGCAAAATGACTGAAATTTCCAGGGCACGAAATTCATTTAATACCTTTAAGAATAATCAACTCAGTTGTTTGTTCAAAATTATGGCCTCGTTCTTTACATAAAAAAAAAAACGATATCGAGTTCTAATCGAATAGCACAAAACCCTATACTCATCTACAGACCTAGAAGGCACGCAAGACCCAAATTATTCAATTTCAACATTTTTTTGTAGATAGTTGCCAACAAACCCATCCCTGTCAAGAGCCATGAAGGTTCGCACCGCTACTACAGCAGCAACCATCGCAAGAAAAAAATATTCTTAGCATTTAAATGGGAACCAGCACGAACCTGCTTATACCATTCAGATTGCTTGCGATGCGACGTCGGGTTATGCGATGAAGAACTTTTGCATGACGAAAAAGCGTGCTTTTTCAGCAGCTGGAATGAGCATTGCTGCCGATGAAATCGTCTACCAGCAAACAAGCGGGATAGGATTTGTGTTTAGATCGGCTTCGTTGTGGTATAGTGTATTGTATGTATGTACATATAAATAGGGATATTTGATGCTGATAGGGAGATAGAGGGGTATGATTTGTGTTCAGATCGGCTTCAATTAGCATGGGGAATTTCTATTGTATGTATACATACATATGTACGTGTCGGATGTTCATTTAGATATTAAATGAAGGGATAGTCGTAGTTAATGTAATCATGGATTGGTCTACTAAATAGCCTTTGTGGAAATTTACAGTGCTGTCTAACCCAGTTCGTAACGTACGCGTACTCCCCAAAAAAAGGCGGCATTCAGATTTGATCTGTTCAGCTTAGTCTAAATCCATATATAATTGAATAGGGGACTGCTACAACAACGCATTGGTCTCGGCAATGACACGATACAAGATAGTTCGTCTGCAAAAACGGCCGATGTGCCTACACCGCAGCTCGAGCGACGCGAAACCATGGAGCGGTATAAAGAACGAGGCAAGGAAGAAGAAGAGGGGACTGCTACGACCGAGCGGTTCATAATACACACAATGCAGTTATCCCTACTGTTAATTTTCGTCCTTAGTATAATTGTTGTTGCAGCGATTTGGATGTTCTTTTATTAAATGTTTCTTTTGGCAGTGGTAACATCGAGTTAGTTCCGATAGATGTTTAGCTGGGTAGCGTTGTAGCGTCCTTTTTGCAGCTGAAAGTCTGGAAGCTTTTATTTTTAAATTGTTGGGTCGCAATCGAAATTATGTTTTTTAAAAATACCCAATGAAAATGATGTATGTATAAGCAACATCATCACTAAAGTAGAATGCACGCCTCCCCTTCTTTCACCCTTGGCGTAACAAATACGAGGAAAGAGGAATAATAAACAAATTAAATATACCAACAAACAAAAAACAAAATTCTAAACGCAAATTAGAATTAGTTACTTTAAAAATGTGTTGCAAAACAAAAAGCATATGAAATTTCCCTACAAATTACTTTAACAATGTCGGTTCGATGTAATATATGTATATAATGTATGCAGAGTCTGCGTTCGTTTCAAAATCGAGTGCAACAAAATCAAAATTTCAAAATTTCCCTACGATATTTCTATAGGCAACAATATACAACAGAAATTTATCTCATCCACTCACCTGATCAGCACACATTGCAACTTTAATATCTTCTCGGGATATTTCCTGATGCTTGATATTCTTTACATAGTTTCCAGCCAATTTTAGGATATCAGCTGAAATATATTCCAACACGGCCACGAGATACAATGATACAGAACTGTCGATTTTATACTGCAGCACTTCCTGTGAGTGATTTGAAAATAAATTAAAATTTGTAATTTTTGATTTGGTAATGTATTTTGGAGGAGGATGACTCTGATACTAACCTTCTGAAGCAGGGTATGAACTCGATCCACAGGTAACACAGATTTCTTTTTCTTTGATTTATCGATAATATCCCGCGCCTCGGTCAGGGCCCATTTATCGATGGGATTGGGAAAGGTCTTTCCCACTCGATCTTCAATGTCCTAGAATGTTAAACGGATATGTCAATAGGTTATTTAGGAAAATCTGCATATTGTCGTAAAATGTTCAAAATTGATTTTGGGTAGCAATCTTATTTATTGCGCATATGCGCATATCTGTCTCTCTTGATTGCCCTATCTCCTAGTGGAGCATGGTGCGTTGACGACTACCGTGCCGAGATTGGAAAGTTTTTTCTCTATGAATCTCTATATCACAGAGTGACGACCGAACGATCACGGACACAGAGCACGACATATAAAGGGATAATATTTGAAGGCACAAGTTTAATTTTTAATTTAACGTGTTTCTTCTTAAAGATGTCATCAGACACAGTCATTTTCCATATAAATTGGCAAAATTCCATAAAAATAACTAAAATCTGTACGAAAAATTGTGATTACATATTATATTCGAGGGGTAGCGTCTACGTCTGCCGGCATCCATTGTTTCCCTATGAATCAGCCTTTAATCATCACCTTCAGTTATGTTAAATTTAACGTGATTATCTAAACCAAAAATTAGTGAATCTAAATAGCTAAAAAGGTGATAGCAAACCAATTCCATAAATAAAAGATTTGAAACTTGAGTTCGTTTTGCCGGCCTTTTTTAGCATCTGATTTCAGTGATCATGATCGTGACATTATTTCAAGACCAGATAAAAATTCTATAAACATTTATGCACTGCTCAGAAAACAATTTTCGTATGCACATATGCAATAAGGGACGAAAAACTAAGTTTTTGGGGAATACCCTGAATAAATCAATAGACTAAGTACATATAGAGCCGTTTTGTTTTAAAGTGGTATGAGATAAGTCAATTTTTTATGAAAATGATGAGTGAAAGTTTTCTATTTGAGACTTTCCATTTTTTATGAACAATTATATTTAGGACCATGCATATAAATTTGAGGGCTGACATTTTTAATCGATATTTTTCACGTTTTTGGGAAACGAGAATGTAATTCACCATTAGTTGCCATTTTGTATGGAACTCATTTTGTATGGAACATTTCCAAGTTTAGCTAACATTTCAAGGGATAAAAGGATCTAAGGCTAACAAATGATACCTTTCTTAAAAGATCAAAATGCAACGGTAGTTTTTTTTTCGATTTTACACTTCAAGCTATTGCGTGTGTGTGTGTCCAAGCGTACTCCTTATGCAGACTTTAAAAATTTTTATGACAAAAGTTGAAGGCAGTCCAGAATTGAATGGTCGATACTTTAAGGCATAATAGCACACAGCTTGTTTAAGCAAAAACATCATCAGTATTGGAAATTTTACCGTTATCGGGTTATCGCTCTTTTAGTGAAAATCATCAAAAATTGTGACGTTGTCATGAAAAATCTTGATTTGCCACTCTCCTAACCTAATCGCTTAATCTAGGTTTTGATTTCAGTTTTAGAAACTACATACAATTCCACAAAAACTGACGTTTTCTTTGCTCCAAACCAAACATGTTCGTCGTTACCAAGATACAGCTGCTTTAAGTTCAGAAAAAATTGCAGACAAATTTTTCATAATAACTTCAAGCAATCATTTCTTATACAGGATGTCCTAAGACCCCAACGATAACCCGGTAACCGTTGATAGCGCATTTAGTGTACATTACGGGAAAAATATTTTAAACGAGACCGACTTCTAATCGTGCGAATAGCACGATGAGTGTATACCCTATCCCCATGTACAAACCTAGAATGCGTAAAACCGAAAAAAATTCAATTTAATTTTTTTTAAGGGAAGAAGGGGTAGATTGGTCGAACCTCGAACATATTTAGTATCTTATAACGGCATCCAGCACCTATCATTTGCTATAAATTTGAAGTTTTTCGTGACATTCTATCAAAAGAAATAGCGGAATATTTTGTTTGTAGGGGATGTAGTGGTAGGGGTAGTCAGACCTTCTCCACTTTCCACCAAATTCAAGCATATGTCACAATTAGGCATTGATGAAAATTTCAAGTTGCTAGCGATATTCGGTTGGAAAATATGGCCGAATTAAACTATCACGGAGGGGTCAGTTGTATGGAAGGTAGGGGAACCCTTCGTCCGATTTGGCCCATCAATACCATCCAAGCTTTTATCAAAACAATCATCTGACCTAAATTTCAAAACGCTAGCTTCATTATTTCGGGAGTTATCGTGCGAACTGACAGACAGACAGACGGACATGGCTTATTCGAATCAGGAACCGATCCTGATCATTTATATATATACTTTGTCATACCTCCGGTGGCTCCTTTGAGGTGTTACATAAATCGTCGTAACAAAAACAATATACCCTATACCATCTTATGGGTATAGGGTATAAAAATCAGTCGCGTTTTTTTACAGTTACTTATGTAGTTAAAGAAAAATCGAAAAAAAACGCAGACCTTGCTGTCATTTTTCACAGACTCTAACTGCAAATCTTAATATTTCTCAAATTTTCTTTTAGCGCTGCAAGAAAATGCTCTGTTACCTACAACCAACCCGAAAAAAACTGTTTTGTTTTGAGAGAAATCTAACTTTCATTGTGGAACCGAGAGATAAAATTCATCCTTTCGTTTAAGTTCAAATAACTGTACTGTAAAAAAATTGGCACCGGGACCTTCCGGCAAGTAATTTTAAAAGTTGGCGCATAGTCTCTAGTTTTCATAACGGTACGACGTTTGCTTCATTATTCCGGTTTGGTGTCAAAGTATTTTCAAAAGACCTGAAACCATGGCATTTTTTTACCACAATAATTATAACACTAAAAAAATCTCAAAATACTTCTGGAGGCCTGTAAAGTTCAGAATGAGTCAAATACCGTCCATTCCCAATCAAAATTGAACCCTACAGACGTATTTTTATATTTTGCGTTTTTTCGATTTTTCTTTAATTACAAATAAAAAAAACGCGACTGTTTTTTTTTTTAATATTTTTCCCGTAACGGACACTAAATGCGCTATCACCAGTTACCGGGTTATCGTTGGGGTTTAGGAGACCCTGTATACACCAGATGTTCTTAGGCTCTGTAATCATACTGTTTCTGATGATATCCACGGTGTTAGATACGCCTTAATCCCCTAGGTGTCAGGCGACCCGTGGTCATCGGGGAAGATGATCAAGGCGTAAATGATCATCACTAACGGAGCTCCATGGATACCGGGTTATCTCCAAGGATAGCTATAACCTTACCGAAGTAATGCGGGGCAATGCTTTGGCCGACCATTTTATTTTCCCTGGCTACTCATGGGATAAAAACATGAAACCGAAAAACAAAAACCAAAAAAAAACAATACGGATACTAAAACAAACAGCACTCTCGAAGCAAAGGTGGCATCCACTGCTTTGAATAGTTCCACTACGGAAAAAGGGAATAACAACGATCAATCCACACAACGTAGCGTCCCAGAGGAGCTCTACATCTCTGACATAGACGAGCCTAGACCAGGCCCATCGAACTATAAGAGGGAGAATCCCAAGCTCTTCGAGCCGGGAGGCGTCAAGGATCCCCTGAGAAAGGTACTCAACGGCACGGGATGTAAGCGCTACCTCATGTTCCTGGCAAAGGGACATGATCCACAAGAGCGAGAGAGCTAGCAGCGAAACCCTCATTCAACTCCCCCCAGCATGCACCTCAAACAAAGTGACAACGCTCCACGGACGAGGTCTCACCTGCCCTTACGCTAGACAGTAAGGCTTCATTCAAACGACGAACCGTACGGCTCGCAAGCTCTAGCCATACAAATGCATTGAATTATATGGGAAGCTCACGACGAGCGAGAGCCGTGCCGCTGTCAAAACACAACTAGCGAGACGTGTTTTCACATATCGTGCACCACAACCCGCAAATTCACGGCTCGCGAGCTGTGTTGTAACAGTGGCAAGCTCTGGCTTGCTCTCGTTCGTCATGAGCTTCCCATATAAGCCAATGCATTTGTATGGCTGGAGCTTGCGAGCCGTTTTACGGCCGTTTGAATGAAGCCTAAGAGGTAACGGACAAAGGTAGTGCTATCCCGATTGAAGGCGCCACCGGAGGAGGCGAGAGGACAGACGGGAAACCCTCTACGACGTCAAGGCGACGTCAATTACGACCCAAAGAAGCCGCTTTTCTGCCCCCACTGGAGGCAAAGGAAAAGCGAAGGCTTCCTACGCCAAAATGGCCTCAAACACCAGTGTGGCCATAATCTCCACCAACCCAACTGAATTGCTCACTAGCAGGGTTAGCATCCTACACATCCACTGGACTAAGGTGACCAGATGTACAGCATTGTACTGTACAACATTTTGGTCTGGCATACAGCAAAGAAAAGTGTACAGCGAATTGTACAGCATTCGTGAATTTATGCATTTAAAACCACTTTGACATTCTGGATATTTTTGTTTCGACAGTCAAAAGTCGATAATCACCGAGATAATCGATGATTACACAACAAACTCTATGGGGCGATTACGTTGGAAACGACATGAACTTGCTATTTGTTCTGACATTTCGAATCCCACAAAATCGATATTTAGATCCCGGTGCTACACAACAAGAACGCTTATAAGCTTCACGTCATAACGACCCCTTTCCTCATGCGTACAGCCATGGATGAAACTCCACACATGCATAAGGACGACTCACAATAAAAAAATGGTTGTGTATATATTTTATTGACCAATCCACAAAGTACTTTGATAGAAAGATAAAGCGAGATTGCATTGACGACCGACAGCTCGCTGGGAGAACTCAGCAGGTCGTACAACAATGTCCTTTAGTCAATTTTCAAATTGATTAGAATATGGGCTCGAATGGGGGGTTATAAATTATTTTAATGCAACACAATTTGTGGAACTTTGGAATACTTTTAAAGGTGGGATGCATACTAGGGATGAATGTTCATTCGGATTCCATTTTTAGGCTAGATAAAATAGATCGCATAAAATAAAGCTGTTTGTGCTAGTTGTTATGCCGGTGGCCCTTGTCTTTCCATCGCTATTTTGAAAATGTGTCGGTGTCTTGGAGGCTTTCGATTTTTTATTGGTATTCAGCGTATGAATTGTATCAAAGTTCATAAAATGATCTAATTGGCAACTTATCGTTTAATTGGTCGATTTGGGTCGAAAAAGTCGATCCGCATTTATGGGTACTGGTTTACCCAAACAAACGTGTCATACAGAAACATCCGTTTACGAACATTGTGATAGATTCAATGCTCTTATTGAGTTGACTGCAAAAGTCCAGCGGACTGGAACTGTGAAAACTGCTATTGGGTAGCCGATACCGATTTTAATCTTATAAAACTGGTCGCTGGTTCAAGCATAGCAAAAAGGATTCACGAACAAACCATAAATCCATAGCAAGCTTGTTCTCATAAATATAAGGGAGTTTGGCAGTTGTTGATCGTCGTACCAACGTCCGGTACGATTTATATCGTACAACCGGCTGACGTGACGTGAATTGGACTAAAAGCGGATCAGCAATTCTAAAAAAGAGACGACCATTGTACCTGTTCCTATCGAGCTACCGAACGGTCTGGATTCATATAGGAAAACTCATTGCTGTTGTGTTTTGCCATCATTCTTGAAACTCGTTTCATGGTACAAATACGCTAGACTATTTATAGTTGAGTGATTGATTGAGACAGTTGAGGTGTGTTCTTTGCATCAAGGTTATTGTTTGACTTGGAGCGCACAAATTTACGAGTGCAAGACCTCTGCAATTCTTCTAAAAAATGTAGGGTGAGGTTCTGCGTAGGGTACGTGTGTACAGCATCGGTTACTTCTGGTCACCTTAGGCTGGGCGTAGATTTCAAACTCCCATTTTTAGCTGAAACTAAGTTTTTTGAAATTAAGATTTTCGAATGTTTACTGCGCTTTTTGACTTATTCGCTTATTTCCCCAATCCTTTCAGTATTCTAGCTAATGTAGTTTTGGAGACAGCTAGATTTAAGTAGTCTCAGAAAATTTTCTTTATCTTTAAAGAATTCGAGGTACACCTTTTTTTTGCTGGACATCCCATTAAATTGCGTTTATGCCATTTTCCGGACACCCTGTACATTTAAAAAGTTTTCTGATTAATTCAATAATTTACCTGTATCGTATGCGGCGGTGGCTTTGCACATAACATCCCCAAAAGTCGAAGGCACAAACTTTCCACATACAAAAGGGCATCTTCGCCGGCAGTCAATCGCGGATGCACCTGTTCCAAAACCTACGGCGAAAGGATCAAAAAGAAAATTAATCGTGTGTGTGAGTGAGCAATGCAAATGCAATGCGCGCGACAGAGCGCGCAATATAAACAGAAGAAAAATTTTCACGGCGACAAAATCGAAATGTCAAAATTTGCACAAAATCACGGCGAGTGAACGAAATGTCACTTGACTTTTCGCATGCGCGACTGAGATAGCAACTGTATGCGCAAACCTTTTTTATTGACATTTCGAGTTGGACCAAAGTGAAGACTCGCGAATTTTTTTTTCCTTCAAATTTACCTTTTTCAATGCCGGACTGAAAAGTCCCTTCCACTTGGCCGCATTCTCGCTCTTTTCAAAGTCATAGGACTTGGAGTCGCTGATGCTGCTTACATGCTGACCGCCCGAAAACATTTTGCATGAATGCGTGCCGCTGGCCAGGAGCACGACCGGATGATATACGGGGCCGTCGTTGCGACGAGGATGATTTTGGTTCCGGCGGGTGGCAAGGACGAAACCGCACAACGTCGCACGCGAGTTAGGAATCGCGAGAAGAAACAGAAAAACACCCGGACGTCTTGGGGCGTATCGAGTGTAACGATCTGGATGTAGTCTGGGCAGGCGACAACAACGGACAACTCAACCACTTAACACTTTAGTACCGGGTGCAAGGACACATTTCCGATTTACGCATTGTTTGCGTAGCAGAGAGCATTGTGACCGGACTACGACAATGATTGCGGGGATTGCGGCACTTTTCATTGCCTCGCGCACTGACTGGACTCGACTCGACAACAATACACCACGCACAGGGACAAGTCAGCCAACATTTCACGGGAATTTCGCGATCATCTTTGCGCCCCACTGAACAATGTGCGGATCGCGACGATTCACTTATGGAGTGACCCCGGTTGCAACGGGGTGGCTGGAATTGCAAAACTTTTTTTTCAGGGGGGATGGCACACGACAAACTAGACTCGCACCCGTCTGCTGTCTACATTATGATGATGGGCGAACAGCAACAACGACGACGAGACGGAGCCCCGAGCAGTGCTACACTCACTCCCCTTCTTTGGGGCACTTTTTCACTTGACACTTTAACGGACGAGTCGCGACGGATATGCGAGCGGATTTCAGGCCATACACTTTGTGCACCTTTCACGGACGTTTTTCCACTCAATTTGAGACGTAGTAGCGAGCGAATGAGTTTAATATTTGCGGAATGAAAAGTTCACGTCGCGAACCACCGACGCCATTTTCCACAGATTCCTTCAAAATCGTCGTGATGATGCTTGGTGGTGCCCGATGTATAGGAATGTGGCGAAATAGTCGAGACATCGACCGATAACAAGTCTGACTGGTATTGCTGGAAATAGAGTGGAAGCAGCAGCAGCAACAGCAGAAAAGATATTAGGCACGTTTTATTGTGTTTATCCCGTGCAGGTTTGGGTAGAACTTCATATAAAAAAATGACACTTACCCAGGTAAAGTTCACTACCCTACACGGGATAGAGTTAAAATGTAAATGGCGGACGCATAGGGGAAATTTGTTTTTTCAAACCAAACGTGAGAGTTTTTCTCATCACGAGAAAAGATTTTGCAAACAAATAATCATGTTTTGTGATAAAATCCACTGCTGCTGTTCAACAGCAAACACATGCCAGCAATTTGAAATTCATTGTGCTGCTTTCTTCAGCGGCATTCGACTAATCAGTTTCCAGCATTATGTTAGTGTGGTCAAGCGGGGGCGTAGGTGTTCGAGAAAAAATGACGCCATTATAGCAATGCGTCCAATACTGCTATCCTTGCAGCGAGCTCATGCCAAGGCACTACAACGCCAAGCCCTTTCTGCCCACCGGAGCCAATGGAGGAGGCTAACATTTTATCGAGTACCATGTAACCCTATGAGTTTAACGATAAAGGATGATCGCGATGCAAAGGAGCATTGGTAGGTAATGCAATCTGCACCACCCCATAAGGGCATCGGATATAGTTCCAGTGCAATTAATTAATAAAGGGTTCAGTACAGCTCTGATCCAGGGACCGTGTCGCAGCCCGATGGAATCGTCCAAAGACTGAGCGTAGGTAATGCGAAAGTAGTGAATGACAAAGGCTCTTCTTCCCCCTAGAGCCTGTATGGTAGTTAGCAAACGCAATGATAATCTTTGTCTATCAGTATTCCCGAACAGCGACCTAGTGTACCACTATAAAGGGCAACCACAATTTAGTCGTGGCATCTGCCTAATTACCTGGTGACTCGGAGATAACAGTGCGGAGCTCCAATGGCCTTCCGTTGTAAAGTGAATTGAAAATGCCACGTACTTTGCGGCAGCGCAGACGTCAACAAAAGAGGTGAATGCTTTTTGGAAGTTATCATTTCTCCGGACCTCAACAGGAGCAAGGCAGGAAGTCCTGGATATAACTATGTGTAGCTTAATAGCGGAACGGATTCGTAAATTGCATGTATTGGACGAGCTCTTTTTCTCCATCTACGATCAAGCATGTCTAATTCGTCAATGTTCTCCATAATGATTCGTCCTAATCTTTGCAGATTTTACAACAAATATGAGCGTAGATTCCCTCAGAATACAAACTGGCCCGGCTATACCCAGACACTGAGGGAACATCTACAGTAAATGGGTAAGAAAGTCAGCGAGTGGTTCATAGTCTCGAAAAAATCGTTACCGATACCACCAGGGCAATTGTATCCTTCTACGAATAAACAACAAGTGTGTTTCGTGGTGGAACATATGGAGCTTAGCTCGTCCAAGTGCGATGGGGACTGGGACCTGTATCGCTCCACCCTCACGGAATACAACAAAGGGATCAGAGGCGTAGTTGGCAAAACTGATTGCGATAGCATCAACAGGAAGATGGAAGATATGGCGGGATATTTGTGGTACCCACATATATCGCAATTTCCACTCATAGCTATAAGCTGTAATCAAGGCACTTTCTTCAGCCAATAAGTTCTCATCGAAATTGGTCTGCGAGTGTTTTGACCTTCTCCATGCAGAACCTTTCGCCTAATAATTCTGAGTCCATCTATTGGGTACCTGCGGTCACACAGATGTCGTCAGAATCGAAAAATCAGATGAATTAGTTAGGGCTGAACACTTTCCTCTCTACTCATCGGCCCTGAGCACTTCTCTCAGATAAACTGAAGGGGTGCTAAAGGCATGTTACTGGTAAAGTGTGAACATCAGGATGCGAGATTTCATCTATCTAGATTTTGCGGTCAGGTGTGAATAGCCTTTAAGAGACTTATACATTTCAACACTAGTCGCGTTTTATTGCTATCGCGGTTAAATCTGACTCCAAAAAAAAAAACGATCGCGTTTAACTTCCCGGTTAAGACCAGCTGCTTGCTCAAACAGCTGACATAGTTGTTTTGCATCTTTAATTCACTCTTGTAGGCATTTATTTTTAGATTTGGTGTATTTTATCACAAAAGAATTATACACGCTAGCAAAATGGCTAATCACAGTAATAGGCACCATCGCGGATTACTCCGCCCGGAACACCTACGAACTCATCGAAAAACTTGCCACATTCAACAACTTAGGAGAAGACGATTGCCTCATCGCATTCGAACGTCAAGGCATTGTACCCGAGCATACCGCGATAAATGAAGACAACTGGAAATTGGAGGAATATGGCTAACGAAAAACAGCAAACGAGAGGAAGTAATGGGTTGTTCTGCTATCCGCTCTCATAAGGAGAACTTTAGAGTTTCCGATATTGTCCGTTATATGATGGCTGGTAAGGTAAGTGTCGCTAGTATCGATAAAAAGAAGAAGAAATTCTTGTTTCGAGAGCTGATAGCGTAATGTTCCGGAAGTATACCAAAACAACGGCAGGCACAGCCATGGGCAATTCGATCGTTCCTCTCAGCGAGGTACTCATGGCCACCATCGAAGAGAATATCAAGCAACTGGGCATCATGCCAAAGTTCTGGCCTAGGTACCTGGACGACGTGCTACCCATAATGCCAAGGAGTGATGTTGAGCGAATATTCACCGGCATCAACCAAACGCACATATGAACATAAAATTCACAACGGAGCGGGAACAAGACCAGCGCGCGTATTGCATTTTTATACATAGAGGAAATAAGAAATCATAAACAATTCGAATTTGACATTTGCAGGAAGAAAACCAACACGCTAGGAACGATATACCACGAACGTCTAACCACTCACATGCACACAATGTCAGTATTTTGGAGCATGATTCACAGGCTAGTAACAATTCCCCTAATGGACGAACGGAGGCCAACGGATACAACAAGGAAACGATAGACATAAAGATAATCAACAGAACAGAACGAAATCTACTAAGCACACACTTCCGAGCAAACCAGCACGGAAAAGCCTCCGACTAGAGCAAGCTGCACACACTCAGCCCTCTCAAGCAGAGTATCAGGAAAACACTAGCAAAACACAATATCCAAATATCCAATATCCAAATCGTAAGCACGAGCCGAGACCACCAAATAAGGGCCATAAGCTACGATCACTAAAGGACAGACTCAACAAACACCGAGTAGAGCGGAATCTACTAAATTTGCTGCCCCATACGATATACATTGGACAATATCCAAAAGACTAGTCACAACAAGATTCGACGAGCATTACCACGAATACGAAAAGGAGAAAAAGGACGAAATAAGGCATATAAAATCAATGGTGGCAAGACACATGCTGGGCGAGAAACACGAGATCGGCTTCGGGAACGTACACAGGAAGTCCGACCTGCTATAGATGCGACCACCAACATTTACGCCATTTTTTCCCTATACATTTGATTCCCCTAAACTTTATCCCGTCCAGGTTAGTGGCCCGCGTGAAACATACTCAGCTAAGTGTAATTTTTTTTATATGGAGTTCGTTACCCCAAAACTACACGGGATGTAGCAAAAAAACGTTTTCTCCCAGTGCCCAGTGGAAACACAGCAGTTAGGTGGTAAATTGTTTAGCGCTTCCTAATTTTAGAACTCAAAACTGGCAAATTTCTGCAAAAATACGTAAAAATGTAAAAAAAAATTCTCTAGTACAGTTATAGACCATTTCAAATATCTTTCAGTCCATTCCTACAATAAAATCCCCCCACACACAACCATCATCGGCCACTGAACTGCACCTTGACCCCACTTCTTCACCACATCACCCGTGGTGAAATCCCGTCCACGAAGAAATTTTCTCAATTCGCTGAACGTCGTCTGGTGCCGAGAAAACAAAATGGCCGCAGATCTGAGTGTTGGATAGGATGTGTTTTTTATTGTTCTTTGACCCAAGTGCAGTTTGTTATGCGAACACAAGTGTCAATTGGTCGCAATTCCATCTGTGATCGCGCTCTAGTTATGTGAAAATTGTCAAATTTTGTGTTAAACCACGGCAAATAGCACAATTTCCACGTAGAAAAAATCCATTCAGCACGATTTCCTTGCCAGTGCACAACGCCACTACGACAAAATGGCGTTCGTGTGCGAGTGATGAATGGCAAATTGGACAGAAAACGACGAGGTCGCGAAAAAATTTTCAGAAATTTTCCTTAAAAATTTTACGGTTTTCCAGTGATTTTCGCGTGTAATTAACGCGTTGTGTTCGGATTATCGTGAAAACTATGCCATAAATTCATTTTTCGCGATTTTAACGTAATTATATGGAATTTTATGTTGGATAAGAGACACATTCAGATTTTTGCATTTATATCATGAACCAGGTAAACTATTTGCAATTTTGTTATATTTTCGCTATTCTGAGACTATTTCGAGTGTTTTGCCGTTAATTGCGTGTCGGTCACGTAGCCAGAACTCTGGGCGTGGCTGTTTAAAGTTTGAACTTTTTCGACCACTTTACAACCTTTGGCCGGCAATTGGCTAAGTTTCCGGGATAATATCTCGTTATCCTGACGATGTTTCATCGTTTTCTTGCTTTTAAATGATTCTCCACACTTTTGTCTATCGTCCAGGCCGGTTTTTATCCAAATCGGCCGGGGACCCATTTTCGCAATTTTAACTTAAAACTAAGTCTTCCGGATCGATCAAGTGTCGATTTCCCGCCAAAATTTCCTCTTGGGGCGGCGAAAAGTCCGTTTTTCCAGTCCTTGTCCCGGTTACGTAACACGTTCCTCATGATCAGTCGACGTGCAACGAAACCTTTTTTCATACTTTTCCAGGGAATCTGGCGATCAGCCGGACTTGCCACGGACCAGGAGAGGGCTTAGGAATCCTGTCTCACCTCCTTGTGCTAATATTTGTGTTTTGTCTCTCTGTTCGAAGGAAAACGATGACGCGAGCAACAAGGAAGACGGTGCCAGTAACGCTTCAGACAACGACGATACAAAAGAGGATAGCTCGCAGTCGGAGAGCAACAGCAGTTCGTCTGGATCAGACAGGTATGTGATTCCTACGGGTGTGAACCCGGGTTGGGGAGCTTGTGATCGTCTAACTGTTTTATTCTTCCCGTTGTAGCGATTCGGACAGCTCGTCATCCTCATCAGCGTCCAGTGCAGGTTCGCAAAGTCCCAGTAAGCCTGCTTCCAGCGTCGGTGCCAAATCTGACCAGGCCAGCTCCAGTAACGAGTCGGAGGATAGCGGGAATGAGAAGCAAGTCGAGGAGCGTGATAGCGATGATGACGACGATGATGATGAGGAGGAATCGCCATCGGAAAAGTCGTCGAGTGTAAGTACAGAATGTAGTTTTGAGGTGGTAGCCATTAAGAGTTCCGACGGAAATGGTTGGTGGTGTCAGTGAAGTTAGATGGGTCCGCAAGCAAAATGTCTGCGGAAGCAGCCAGTTTGTGGTGTTTAGCAACTGTTTGCGATACATTGATCAGAAAATGAGGTGTTTGGAGGCGTGTGTCATAAAGCTTCCATGACAATTGTGACATTTTGGTAAGATCCCAAAACTTTTAGGGTGGGATTGATCTTCACTTTTTTGGGGATGGCGTTCAGGTATCAATCGTTTGGTAAATTCTTTCTTTCAGGAATTCATCTGGCCTTACAAATATGAATGACGTGATGTATTTGAATAAAGCGTTTCAGGAAGTGGTCGTTTAAAGAATGTTTTTCTTTATTAGAAGTAAAATTTGCGCAGTGTTTTCATGTTTTTGTTTTGAAGTTCACCATTTTTTACATAAAATTCATTCAAATCGTAATTTTTTAAGGGGTAAGCAACTTTCTATCATTTTATATACATATTCTGATTTATGTAAGATTGGAATCTGCGTTTTTTGCCAACTTTACCTCTTCTGAGAGGTTGAATTACTAATTTTTACCGTTAGGTAACTGTTATCCTAACATGTAAAAGTGTTCTTTTGCAAGAAAGAAAATAGTGTTCAAGTGCCACGGGTGAAATAGCAATTATAATAATTGATCATGGTTCTCTACTGTGAACGCGTGCAAATTAAATGGAACTTTAGTATGTGATTGCTGAATTTTATCCTCAACACAAATTCGAATACAAGGTGTTCCAGATATCATCGCATATGATAGCTGATCAGAAAATATTATTAAAATTTTAGTCATATACATATTTTTACAGTTATTATGTTGTATCATACAATCAAAAGAGTTTCGGGAAAAATGCATAACTTGTGATTTTTTATAAACAGCAATTGTAATTGTAGATCGAGGACCATACTGATAATCTCAACGCAGATAACGATGATATTGTAGCTAAACGTCTTTCACAAACAAAAGCTAGCGGTGATAGTGTTTTTTTCTGAGATGGTGAGGTGCTTCGATGGGTTAGTGAACATCATTTCCAACAATAATGACATCCGAAACATTGAAAAATGCATCTCAAGCCTTGATAAGAAAATTACGGATATAGCTAGCTATAATAAAATATCTGCCGAATCCGCTGTTTTATAAACAACAGCCGTCATAATAAAGATCTCAAGACAGGTTTTTTTTTTGTGAAACGTTACGACAAAAGTCTTGAACGCTGCCTTAATATCATCATAACTTGGCATTGAGCCCTGCAGTGATAGAACCTCCGAATAACGTGGACACAGTCCAGGGAAAATTTCCTCGACCATTGTAACCGAACCACTAAATGCTATAACTCCCGATAGTGACCCAACTGAATCTCGGAGTATCCAACCAGGTCCCGATAGGCCGATTTCACGATTTGACACTTTTTGGTCTCGAGATGGATTGGACCAAATGGTTAAAGTACCCTAGATCGAATACATATATAACAACAACGCAGCTCGAACTTCGTTCTTCGTGAAAGGTGATTCACATTCCGTTCATGAGAGTACCTGCATTGATGGAAAAACCAAAACATATCTTATTATCGAATTATATTGTGATGCCAATCCTATCAAGCTTCAACCTTCAATGTCAGAGTGTACTTTAATGGTGTGGTACAGCTTCCAATCGTCGACGTAGAGAAGATGAGGAATACCCCACAACAGTGTGACAAACTGTGTAAAAGTAAATATTAAAGAGGAGAGGACCTAAGTAGCTGCCTTGTGGCACCCCAGAAGGAACACATACACTTTTGGATATACAACCCTGAAATTTAACATTTCGAGTCTGTTCAAGAATGTATGATTAGGGCCATCTAAGGAGCGATCCACTCATTCCAAAGTTGCGTAATTTTATAATAAAAATTTGATGATCAACTTTTTCAAAGGCCTTGCTAAAATCAGTGTAAACAGCATCAACTTGATTGCTTTTTTCCATTTCACAGAGGACATCAGAAAGAAGGATTATAAGATTGGCCGAAGCAGATCTGCTTTCCGAAAACCGAAAAGCCGAAAACCGACTTTTTCAAAACCCATTTCCGAAAATTTTCAATTGAAAACACAAAATTGCAAATATCGCGCGCAGATGGGTCAAAATTGGCATTGATTGGGTCTTCTTTGAGAGGCTGTATCTTTTGAACGGTGATAGCTAGGGCTCTGTTTTTTTCGGCAAAATTTTGCTCTCAATGCGCTCTACATAGACTTTTTTAAAATTCATTTCCGGAAATTTCGATTTGAAAACAACATTGCAAATATCTCGCTAAATATTGACCGCAGATGGGTCAAAGTTGACATATATTGGGTTTTCTTTGAGAGGCTGTACCTTTTGAACGGTGATAGCTAGGGCTCTGGTGTTTTCAGCAAAATGTAGCTCTCAATCCGCTCTACATCGACTTTTTCAAAACCCATTTCCGAAAATTTTCATTTGAAAACACAAAATTGCAAATATCTCGCTAAATATCGACCGCAGATGGGTCAAAGTTGACATATATTGGGTCTTCTTTGAGAGGCTGTATCTTTTGAACGGTGATAGCTAGGGCTCTGGTTTTTTCAGCAAAATGTAGCTCTCAATCCGCTCTACATCGACTTTTTCAAACCCATTTCCGAAAATTTTCATTTGAAAACACAAAATTGCAAATATCTCGCTAAATATCGAACGCAGATGGGTCAAAGTTGACATATATTGGGTCTTCTTTGAGAGGCTGTATCTTTTGAACGGTGATAGCTAGGGCTCTGGTTTTTTCAGCAAAATGTAGCTCTCAATCCGCTCTACATCGACTTTTTCAAAACCCATTTCCGAAAATTTTCATTTGAAAACACAAAATTGCAAATATCTCGCTAAATATCGACCGCAGATGGGTCAAAGTTGACATATATTGGGTCTTCTTTGAGAGGCTGTATCTTTTGAACGGTGATAGCTAGGGCTCTGGTTTTTTCAGCAAAATGTAGCTCTCAATCCGCTCTACATCGACTTTTTCAAAACCCATTTCCGAAAATTTTCATTTGAAAACACAAAATTGCAAATATCTCGCTAAATATTGACCGCAGATGGGTCAAAGTTGACATATATTGGGTTTTCTTTGAGAGGCTGTACCTTTTGAACGGTGATAGCTAGGGCTCTGGTGTTTTCAGCAAAATGTAGCTCTCAATCCGCTCTACATCGACTTTTTCAAAACCCATTTCCGAAAATTTTCATTTGAAAACACAAAATTGCAAATATCTCGCTAAATATTGACCGCAGATGGGTCAAAGTTGACATATATTGGGTTTTCTTTGAGAGGCTGTATCTTTTGAACGGTGATAGCTAGGGCTCTGGTTTTTTCAGCAAAATGTAGCTCTCAATCCGCTCTACATCGACTTTTTCAAACCCATTTCCGAAAATTTTCATTTGAAAACACAAAATTGCAAATATCTCGCTAAATATCGACCGCAGATGGGTCAAAGTTGACATATATTGGGTCTTCTTTGAGAGGCTGTATCTTTTGAACGGTGATAGCTAGGGCTCTGGCTTTTTCAGCAAAATGTAGCTCTCAATCCGCTCTACATCGACTTTTTCAAAACCTATTTCCGAAAATTTTCATTTGAAAACACAAAATTGCAAATATCTCGCTAAATATCGACCGCAGATGGGTCAAAGTTGACATATATTGGGTCTTCTTTGAGAGGCTGTATCTTTTGAACGGTGATAGTTAGGGCTCTGGCTTTTTCAGCAAAATGTAGCTCTCAATACGCTCTACATCGACTTTTTCAAAACCCGTTTCCGAAAATTTTCATTTGAAAACACAAAATTGCAAATATCTCGCTAAATATCGACCGCAGATGGGTCAAAGTTGACATATATTGGGTCTTCTTTGAGAGGCTGTATCTTTTGAACGGTGATAGCTAGGGCTCTGGTTTTTTCAGCAAAATGTAGCTCTCAATCCGCTCTACACCGACTTTTTCAAACCCATTTCCGAAAATTTTCATTTGAAAACACAAAATTGCAAATATCTCGCTAAATATCGACCGCAGATGGGTGAAAGTTGACATATATTGGGTCTTCTTTGAGAGGCTGTATCTTTTGAACGGTGATAGCTAGGGCTCTGGTTTTTTCAGCAAAATGTAGCTCTCAATCCGCTCTACACCGACTTTTTCAAACCCATTTCCGAAAATTTTCATTTGAAAACACAAAATTGCAAATATCTCGCTAAATATCGACCGCAGATGGGTGAAAGTTGACATATATTGGGTCTTCTTTGAGAGGCTGTATCTTTTGAACGGTGATAGCTAGGGCTCTGGTTTTTTCAGCAAAATGTAGCTCTCAATCCGCTCTACACCGACTTTTTCAAACCCATTTCCGAAAATTTTCATTTGAAAACACAAAATTGCAAATATCTCGCTAAATATCGACCGCAGATGGGTGAAAGTTGACATATATTGGGTCTTCTTTGAGAGGCTGTATCTTTTGAACGGTGATAGCTAGGGCTCTGGTTTTTTCAGCAAAATGTAGCTCTCAATCCGCTCTACACCGACTTTTTCAAACCCATTTCCGAAAATTTTCATTTGAAAACACAAAATTGCAAATATCTCGCTAAATATCGACCGCAGATGGGTGAAAGTTGACATATATTGGGTCTTCTTTGAGAGGCTGTATCTTTTGAACGGTGATAGCTAGGGCTCTGGTTTTTTCAGCAAAATGTAGCTCTCAATCCGCTCTACACCGACTTTTTCAAACCCATTTCCGAAAATTTTCATTTGAAAACACAAAATTGCAAATATCTCGCTAAATATCGACCGCAGATGGGTGAAAGTTGACATATATTGGGTCTTCTTTGAGAGGCTGTATCTTTTGAACGGTGATAGCTAGGGCTCTGGTTTTTTCAGCAAAATGTAGCTCTCAATCCGCTCTACACCGACTTTTTCAAACCCATTTCCGAAAATTTTCATTTGAAAACACAAAATTGCAAATATCTCGCTAAATATCGACCGCAGATGGGTGAAAGTTGACATATATTGGGTCTTCTTTGAGAGGCTGTATCTTTTGAACGGTGATAGCTAGGGCTCTGGTTTTTTCAGCAAAATGTAGCTCTCAATCCGCTCTACACCGACTTTTTCAAACCCATTTCCGAAAATTTTCATTTGAAAACACAAAATTGCAAATATCTCGCTAAATATCGACCGCAGATGGGTGAAAGTTGACATATATTGGGTCTTCTTTGAGAGGCTGTATCTTTTGAACGGTGATAGCTAGGGCTCTGGTTTTTTCAGCAAAATGTAGCTCTCAATCCGCTCTACACCGACTTTTTCAAACCCATTTCCGAAAATTTTCATTTGAAAACACAAAATTGCAAATATCTCGCTAAATATCGACCGCAGATGGGTGA
Source organism: Microchrysa polita (assembly GCA_949715475.1). Lineage (NCBI taxonomy): Eukaryota > Metazoa > Arthropoda > Insecta > Diptera > Stratiomyidae > Microchrysa > Microchrysa polita. The sequence continues at coordinate 103,483,211 of OX454418.1, forward strand.
AAGTTGACATATATTGGGTCTTCTTTGAGAGGCTGTATCTTTTGAACGGTGATAGCTAGGGCTCTGGTTTTTTCAGCAAAATGTAGCTCTCAATACGCTCTACATCGACTTTTTCAAAACCCATGTCCGAAAATTTCGATTTGAAAACACAAAATTGCAAATATCTCGCTAAATATTGACCGCAGAAGGGTCAAAGTTGGCACTGATTGGGTCTTCTTTGAGAGGCTGTATCTTTTGAACGCTGATAGCTAGGGCTCTGGTTTTTTCAGCAAAATGTAGCTCTCAATCCGCTCTACATCGACTTTTTCAAAACCCATTTCCGAAAATTTTCATTTGAAAACACAAAATTGCAAATATCTCGCTAAATATCGACCGCAGATGGGTCAAAGTTGACATATATTGGGTCTTCTTTGAGAGGCTGTATCTTTTGAACGGTGATAGTTAGGGCTCTGGCTTTTTCAGCAAAATGTAGCTCTCAATCCGCTCTACATCGACTTTTTCAAAACCCATTTCCGAAAATTTTCATTTGAAAACACAAAATTGCAAATATCTCGCTAAATATCGACCGCAGATGGGTCAAAGTTGACATATATTGGGTCTTCTTTGAGAGGCTGTATCTTTTGAACGGTGATAGCTAGGGCTCTGGTTTTTTCAGCAAAATGTAGCTCTCAATCCGCTCTACATCGACTTTTTCAAAACCCATTTCCGAAAATTTTCATTTGAAAACACAAAATTGCAAATATCTCGCTAAATATCGACCGCAGATGGGTCAAAGTTGACATATATTGGGTCTTCTTTGAGAGGCTGTATCTTTTGAACGGTGATAGTTAGGGCTCTGGCTTTTTCAGCAAAATGTAGCTCTCAATACGCTCTACATCGACTTTTTCAAAACCCGTTTCCGAAAATTTTCATTTGAAAACACAAAATTGCAAATATCTCGCTAAATATCGACCGCAGATGGGTCAAAGTTGACATATATTGGGTCTTCTTTGAGAGGCTGTATCTTTTGAACGGTGATAGCTAGGGCTCTGGTTTTTTCAGCAAAATGTAGCTCTCAATCCGCTCTACACCGACTTTTTCAAACCCATTTCCGAAAATTTTCATTTGAAAACACAAAATTGCAAATATCTCGCTAAATATCGACCGCAGATGGGTGAAAGTTGACATATATTGGGTCTTCTTTGAGAGGCTGTATCTTTTGAACGGTGATAGCTAGGGCTCTGGTTTTTTCAGCAAAATGTAGGTCTCAATCCGCTCTACATCGACTTTTTCAAACCCATTTCCGAAAATTTTCATTTGAAAACACAAAATTGCAAATATCTCGCTAAATATCGACCGCAGATGGGTCAAAGTTGACATATATTGGGTCTTCTTTGAGAGGCTGTATCTTTTGAACGGTGATAGCTAGGGCTCTGGTTTTTTCAGCAAAATGTAGCTCTCAATCCGCTCTACATCGACTTTTTCAAACCCATTTCCGAAAATTTTCATTTGAAAACACAAAATTGCAAATATCTCGCTAAATATCGACCGCAGATGGGTGAAAGTTGACATATATTGGGTCTTCTTTGAGAGGCTGTATCTTTTGAACGGTGATAGCTAGGGCTCTGGTTTTTTCAGCAAAATGGAGCTCTCAATCCGCTCTACATCGACTTTTTCAAACCCATTTCCGAAAATTTTCATTTGAAAACACAAAATTGCAAATATCTCGCTAAATATCGACCGCAGATGGGTCAAAGTTGACATATATTGGGTCTTCTTTGAGAGGCTGTATCTTTTGAACGGTGATAGCTAGGGCTCTGGCTTTTTCAGCAAAATGTAGCTCTCAATCCGCTCTACATCGACTTTTTCAAAACCTATTTCCGAAAATTTTCATTTGAAAACACAAAATTGCAAATATCTCGCTAAATATCGACCGCAGATGGGTCAAAGTTGACATATATTGGGTCTTCTTTGAGAGGCTGTATCTTTTGAACGGTGATAGCTAGGGCTCTGGTTTTTTCAGCAAAATGTAGCTCTCAATCCGCTCTACACCGACTTTTTCAAACCCATTTCCGAAAATTTTCATTTGAAAACACAAAATTGCAAATATCTCGCTAAATATCGACCGCAGATGGGTCAAAGTTGACATATATTGGGTCTTCTTTGAGAGGCTGTATCTTTTGAACGGTGATAGCTAGGGCTCTGGCTTTTTCAGCAAAATGTAGCTCTCAATCCGCTCTACATCGACTTTTTCAAAACCTATTTCCGAAAATTTTCATTTGAAAACACAAAATTGCAAATATCTCGCTAAATATCGACCGCAGATGGGTCAAAGTTGACATATATTGGGTCTTCTTTGAGAGGCTGTATCTTTTGAACGGTGATAGCTAGGGCTCTGGTTTTTTCAGCAAAATGTAGCTCTCAATACGCTCTACATCGACTTTTTCAAAACCCATGTCCGAAAATTTCGATTTGAAAACACAAAATTGCAAATATCTCGCTAAATATTGACCGCAGATGGGTCATATATTGGGTCTTCATTGAGAGGCTGTATCTTTTGAACGGTGATAGCTAGGGCTCTGGTTTTTTCAGCAAAATGTAGCTCTCAATCCGCTCTACATCGACTTTTTCAAAACCCATTTCCGAAAATTTTCATTTGAAAACACAAAATTGCAAATATCTCGCTAAATATCGACCGCAGATGGGTCAAAGTTGGCACGGATTGGGTCTTCTTTGAGAGGCTGTATCTTTTGAACGGTGATAGCTAGGGCTCTGGTTTTTTCAGCAAAATGTAGCTCTCAATCCGCTCCACATCGACTCTTTCAAAACCCATTTCCGAAAATTTTCATTTGAAAGCACAAAATTGCAAATATCTCGCTAAATATCGACCGCAGATGGGTCATATATTGGGTCTTCATTGAGAGGCTGTATCTTTTGAACGGTGATAGCTAGGGCTCTGGTTTTTTCAGCAAAATGTAGCTCTCAATCCGCTCTACATCGACTTTTTCAAAACCCATTTCCGAAAATTTTCATTTGAAAACACAAAATTGCAAATATCTCGCTAAATATCGACCGCAGATGGGTCAAAGTTGACATATATTGGGTCCTCTTTGAGAGGCTGTATCTTTTGAACGGTGATAGCTAGGGCTCTGTTTTTTTCAGCAAAATGTAGCTCGCAATCCGCTCTACATCGACTTTTTGAAAACCCATTCCCGAAAATTTCATCCATTCCGACTACCGGCTGATCGGCAATACGTTGGAATATACCTGGAGCTGATCGGACACCTGGTGCAAGACGATTGAATTTGTATTATAGCCCCTTGTTGGTGTGAATGTTTAGGTATATGCTTGATTTATCGCAAACCCCAATTTGCAAATAAGCGTCGGACAAATAAATGGTAGCAAAGATGCGTCCTTTTACTATACGCCCATAAAGTTCCTCAGGAGTCGGAATGGGGTAAAGATTTGGCTCAACTGCTGAATTTAACCCGGTCGAATAGTCGCCACAAATGCGAATTTTGCCATTCGCCTTCCGTACGAAAACAATTGGAACGGCCCATTCAGAAGAATCTACTGGTGTGATAACTCCTAGTGACTCGAGACGCCGCACAGTGGGGCGATTAGAACAAAAATTGGGACATAGGCAAATAAACTAAATTTAAATATTGCAGATTTGACTACTATGGTTTTAGACTGTAAAGTATAAGCTATCGAAACCCGTTGTTAATTTTTTTTTAATTGTAACGGTATTGATTGTACAGACATGTTTGTTCATTAAGAAATGCATTTTTAACATACTCCACGAAAACTTCAAATAACCGTAAAAACCACCTTACTTAATACAATGGCACATAAATATACTTTTCACGTTAGGCCTTTGGATAGGAAGGCCTTCTTATGGTAGTTGCGTATCTAACAAGGAACATAACGGTAAAATTCAAAAATACAAGCCAAAAATCATGATATTTTTGTTAATTCATCAAAAACAAAAAATGGCCGTAGTTGGCCGGAAAATGAATTAAACCATTTCTGCAATTAATGGAGTCAATAAAACCACAGAGTTTGGCTGCGACCACCTGCGACCCCGTTTGACTTTTTGCATAATAACTTCCACTCTGGTGTAGCTTTCGACTTTAAATTGTGTTTACATCTTAGCAATGTTATAAGCTTATCTGATTCTGAAAATGGGGTAAATCGGAGCAACAGGTCCCGCACCTCCCCTACAAATTGTATGTAGAAAACATATTAAATTAGTAAAACTCTTCGTTAAATTAAGCTAATTCGGTCAAGTTACTCTAATAAGTTTTAAAACGAATACCCTTCGACAGGACCAAATGTAGGTTCGATTAAATCCAATATTCCACAACCTCCCCTATAATATTTTTTACTTTACCAGAAAAATGGTCTTAGCTGCTCGTAATTCGTGAAGGGGAAAAGTCGTTTGTTTCGATATTTGCATATTTTTGATAATTTGTTATAAACGCCTGAAAAGCTTACATAAAAGAGTAACTTTTGTGAATTATTCAGATTTATCCGTTCAAACTAAACTACACTCGAAACATTGAACGAGCCTCGGATACCACGGACTGATTTACCGGCAACGACCTTTGGCTACAAACAACGGACTACGATTGGTTTTTGGATCGTTGGAACGATGTGGGGCGAGAGCAGTAGTACAAGACTCACGGAAGTCGAACGGGAAATGACCGCATATAGAATTTCGATATTAGGACTGAGCGAAACAAGATGGAACGGATCGGGAACGACCTTATCACCTAGTTCCCAAACTGTGCTGCTTTACTCTGGTAGTGAACTTGAAGCCTCACCCAGAATGGCTGGAGTCGGCATCCTTTTGAACAAGGAAGCTCGCCAATCTCTTTTAGATTGGAGGCCTATTTCCGACCGAATAATAACTGCCAGATTCAAGTCCAGAGTAAGGAACATTACTATAATTCAGTGCTACGCCCCGACTGAGTCAGCCGACCAGCATGCTAAGGACGCCTTTTACCACCTGCTTGGCGACACCTTTGACAAGGCTCCCAGAGGTGATATAAAAATTATTATGGGGGATCTCAATGCTAAAGTTGGGTCTGACAATGTTGGATTGGAACATCTTATGGGCAATCACGGTCTGGGTGTTAGGAACGACAATGGTGAGTTGTTCGTAGAGTTCTGTAACTCTCGTCAGCTTGTCATTGGCGGCACCTTGTTCAAACACAAACCTTGCCATTTAGTAACCTGGATATCTCCAGATGGCCGAACAGAGAACCAGATTGACCATATAGCCATATCCAAAACATGGAGGAATTGTCTCATGGACGTCAGGGCTAAGCGTGGTGCTGATGTAGGCAGCGATCACCAACTTGTCATCGCAAAAATTCGCTTGCGGACCGCTGCTATTCGTCGCACACAAAACGAGTGTGTATTGCCACGATTCAATGTGCAAAAGCTTAAAGAACCATCAATAATACGCGCAGTTTCTAGCGCATTGCGCGAGGTAGCTAATGCACAAACACCAGATGCTTCTTCTATTGATGATAGATGGACCATTGTGAAGGAAGCTTTTCTATGGTGTGTCGAAACATTTGTGGGCAGACTACAGCGAGGTAGAAGACCATTTATCAGTGATGATACATGGTCTCTGATAACTGCACGGAAGAGAATTAAAGAACAAATAAACTCGGCTACTGATAATTTAGTTAAGCAACAACTGAGGACCGAGTACAGTTCTCTTCAAAAAACAGTGCAGAGGAGCGTTAGACGTGAGAAACGCAAGAACATCAACGCGTTAGCTTTGGAGGCAGAAGATGCGGCTTACCGTGGTGACAGTGGAACCCTTTACAAACTCATAAAGCTCACCAATGAGCACCCTGTAAAGGATAAAGACGGGTCTCTGCTGGTCACAGATGAACAACAACTGCGCCGATGGAGAGAGCACTTCATGGAGGTTCTTAATAACAACTTTAACCCTTCAAGCCCATCTCCACCGGAGGCAGTAAGTCTTCCGCAAGTGGCCAGAATTAACACCGGCGTACCATCCAAGCTGGAAATAACTAAGGCTCTTCAATCGCTGGAAGCGGGTAAGGCCCCGGGGGCAGACGGTATCCCGATGGAATTTTTGAAGGCGGACATCAACGCTACAGCGGATATTCTTCTACCCCTGATCCAAGAGTGTTGGACAACCGAGACTCTCCCTCAGGAATGGAAAAAGGGCGTAATTATTAAAATTCCCAAAAAAGGAAGTCTCAAGGATTGTAATAATTGGCGTGGAATCTGTCTCCTCCCTGCAGTCTCTAAACTGATGGCCAAAATAATCTTAGACCGGATCAAGAAAACGATCGATCGCACTTTGAGCAATGAACAGGCTGGTTTTCGTGAAGGTTTTTCATGTAGCGACCATATAAACACCCTCCGAATCATAATTGAACAATCCGCTGAATGGAGATCCCCGTTACATCTATTGTTCATTGACTTCGAGAAGGCGTTTGACAGCGTTGACCGGGCTTATATCTGGACAGCCTTACGTAGGAGAGGCATACCAGAGAAACTTATTGCCATCATAAAGGAGTCCTATAACGGAGCCCAATGTCACGTCTTGCACAAGGGCGAATTGTCTAGTCCTTTTGAGGTGAATAATGGAGTTAGACAAGGCTGTATTTTATCACCAATACTGTTCCTTAATCTGCGACGCTCTAGGCGACCATAAAAGTAAGGGTATCAGGTGGAAATTATTTGATCACCTTCAGCACCTGGACTATGCCGACGACATTTGCCTTCTTTCAAACACAGCAGATCATCTGTCTCAAATGACGGATGCTTTGCATCGTGAGAGTCGTAGTGCTGCTTTAAAAATTAATGCCGCTAAGACTAAATATTTGAGCTTGACATCAGAAAGGGAAAGAAACATTTCTATCTCCGAACAGCCGATAGAAAAAGTCGAGAACTTTACTTACCTTGGGAGCGTAGTAGCAGCGGATGGTGGGGCTGATGCAGATGTAGAGTCGCGCATAAATAAAGCCCGAGCAGTATTTTTCAGTTTGACTCCTCTCTGGCAAAACAAAAACATCTCCAGAAATACCAAACTTCGGATCTTCGAAAGCAATGTGAAATCCGTGCTTTTATATGGGTGTTCCACTTGGAAGGTGACCAGTGATATTACAACCAAACTACAAACTTTCGTGAATCAGTGCCTTCGACGCATCCTACAAATTCGCTGGCCTGAGGTAATCTCTAACGAGGACCTCCTCCAAATTACTGGCCAAAATAGGATAGGCATCGACATCAAAAGGCGGAAGTGGCAGTGGATAGGTCACACACTTCGAAAAGAGCCAAAAAACATTGCAAAACAGGCTCTAGATTGGAATCCTCAGGGAACCGATGGAAGGCGTCGTGTGGGAAGACCCAAACATACATGGAGAAGATCTGTAGAGGCAGAGGGAAAATCTATAGGCAAATCGTGGGACCAGCTAAAGGCGATGGCTGCAAATAGGCAGAGGTGGAAAAGAGCCGTAGTCAATGCCCTATGCCCCACTAGGGGTTAAAAGGAACCAGAGAGAGAGAGAGAGACTAGCCGTCTGCCTGCCTGCCTATAGAGTGTTGGCCAAATTTTGTCACCAATACGTCCCACAGATACCCTTAAGCTACGTGGTTCCAAAACGGGATTTTTTGCTATTTTTATGAATATCTTTATAACGGTAAAGTATACTGGAACAAGATATATAGCTTCTGATATTCCAAATATGAAGTCAAATGTCCCCTGTGATGCATGCGGGATTAAACGTTTAAATTGACATTTTTTGGGAATGTACCTGTAACGGTAACGCTCATAAGAAATTAGTGTATAACGAATGAAAGCTCTTAACAACATATTCAAATAAGATCTGTTTTTTGGCCTATTTCTGTTGTTTTTGCCAGCGGAAATTGTATTATTTGAGTGGAAATCAACCAGATTGGATTTGTTTTAATTGTTTTATCTTCTTTTTACAGGAAGAAGATTCAGATGCATACGTACCAAAGAAAAATACACGACCGGTAAAGAAGCCACCCGAGAAGAAACGCGTTAAGAAGCGTCAAAAGTAAGTACACTATCCAACTTTCCCCACCTACATACAATAGTACCTTACTTTAGTTAAAAACAAAACGCATTTGCATTGTTTCACGGACAATTATAAAATAGAAGAAGGTCATACTCACAATTATTAACTTCCAATTTTATCGCTCCTCCAATTAGTTGGAACTCCGACACAAGCGAAAGTGACAGTGATAGCGAAGACAATTCCTTGCAGAGAAGTAACAATAGACGAAATGTTGCCGCAAATAATCGCAAACGTGCCCCACCCAAAAAGAAAGCCAGCTACAGTTCAGATGACGACGACGATTCGGACGAGGCTGCTAGAAAAAGGTAAGTCACGTTTTACTGATAAATCTAATCTGAAATTCTTACATGCAAAACGTTTGAGAGTTTGTTTTTCATCTTAATGACTACCAGTGTATTATTCTTAACAGGGCGGCAACACGACGAACGGCAGCCGCGGTGAGCTACAAGGAGGACAGCGAAGAGGACAAGACCGATTCCGAAGACTTGCTCGAAGTCGAGTATGCCGAGGAGAACACCACCGAAGTGGAGACAGAAAAGTCGGAGACCATTGAACGAATTGTTGGTCGGCGAGTGGGCAAAAAGGGTGTGACGGGAAACCAAACGACTATCTATGCCGTGGAGGAGAATGGCGATCCGAATGCCGATTTGAATGAGAACGATGAAACTGAAACGCAATATCTGATCAAATGGAAGGATTGGTCCCACATACACAACACGTGGGAGTCGGAGGAATCTCTTAAGGAGCAGAACGTGAAAGGTCTGAAAAAGCTCGAAAACTACATCAAGAAGGAGCATGAAATACATGTTTGGCGAAAATACGCCAGTCCCGAGGACATTGACTATCACGAATGTCAGCTCGAATTGCAGAGTGATCTGTCGAAAAGTTACAATTTTGTCGATAGGATAATAGCGAAAAACGTCAAAGAGGACGGATCCGTAGAGTATTTTTGCAAATGGGAATCACTGCCGTATGCCGAGGCCACGTGGGAGGATGAGACGCTTGTGGCGAAAAAATGGCAGCAAAAAATCGACGAGTTCAACGATCGTGAATTGTCGCGAACGTCGCCGTCGCGGCACAGTAAGGTGTTGAAATATCGACCGAAATTCCATCCGAATAAAGTGCAGCCGGAGTATTTGGGCGACGGACTGGTGTTGCGAGACTATCAAATGGACGGTCTCAATTGGCTGATACACTCGTGGTGTAAGGACAATTCTGTGATATTGGCTGATGAGATGGGTCTGGGCAAGACGATTCAGACCATCTGTTTCTTGTACTATTTGTTCAAAAGTCAACACCTGTACGGCCCGTTTTTGTGTGTCGTGCCGCTGAGTACGATGACTGCCTGGCAGCGGGAGTTTCAAATCTGGGCACCGGATATGAACATTGTTACGTATCTGGGCGACGTGCAGTCGCGAGAGATTATCCGACAATACGAGTGGTGTTTTGATGGAACCAAACGACTGAAATTCAACGCGATTCTGACAACGTATGAGATTCTGTTGAAGGACAAAACGTTTTTGGGATGCATAACGTGGGCGGCGTTGCTTGTGGACGAGGCGCATCGTCTGAAAAATGACGACTCTCTCCTGTACAAATCTCTGAAGGAGTTCGAGACAAACCATAGACTACTGATCACGGGCACGCCATTGCAGAATTCACTGAAAGAATTGTGGGCACTTTTGCATTTTATTATGCCGGAAAAGTTTGCGACATGGGAAGAGTTCGAGGAGCAGCATGGCAATGCCGAGGAAAAGGGCTACACCCGGTTGCACAAACAGCTGGAGCCGTACATTTTGCGACGCGTTAAGAAGGACGTGGAGAAAAGTTTGCCGGCCAAAGTCGAACAAATTCTCCGAGTCGAAATGACATCGGCGCAAAAACAGTTCTACAAGTGGATTCTGACGAAGAACTTCAACGCTTTGCGTAAGGGTGTAAAAGGCTCGCAGAGTACCTTCCTCAACATTGTGATAGAACTGAAGAAGTGTTGTAATCACGCGGCACTTATAAAGCCCATCGAAAATGAGTCAACGCGATCGACGCCGGACGATGTGTTGCAGCAGCTACTCAAAGGCTCCGGCAAGTTGGTGTTGTTGGACAAATTATTGTGCCGATTGCGCGAGACGGGACATCGTGTGCTCATCTTCTCTCAGATGGTTCGGATGCTTGACATTCTGGCGGAGTATTTACAAAAAAGACACTTTCCCTTTCAACGACTGGACGGCAGTATAAAGGGCGAAATTCGACGACAGGCGTTGGATCATTTCAATGCGGAGAACAGTCAGGACTTTTGTTTCTTGCTCTCCACACGAGCCGGCGGTTTGGGTATCAATCTGGCGACGGCTGACACTGTAATCATCTTCGATTCGGATTGGAATCCGCAGAATGATCTGCAGGCGCAGGCTCGTGCTCATCGTATTGGGCAAAAGAACCAGGTGAATATCTATCGTCTGGTGACGGCGCGATCGGTCGAGGAAGAGATTGTCGAGCGAGCGAAACAGAAGATGGTTCTCGATCATTTGGTCATTCAACGTATGGACACGACCGGTCGTACGGTTTTGGACAAAAACTCGACTTCGACCACTACTCCGTTCAACAAAGACGATCTGTCGGCAATTTTGAAATTCGGTGCAGAAGAATTGTTCAAGGACGAACAGGAAAATGATGATGATCTAGTCTGTGATATAGATGAGATTCTGCGACGTGCAGAGACTCGTAACGAAGATCCCGAAATGGCTGGCGATGATTTGTTGTCCGCTTTTAAGGTAGCCAGTTTTGCTGCCTTCGATGAGGACAATCACGATCCCACGCCCATGGTGGCGGATAATGCCACCGAACAGAATAACGAGGATACAAAGGATTGGGATGAAATCATTCCCGAGAATTTCCGCAAAGTGGTGGAGGAGCAAGAGCGCAGTAAGGAGATGGAAGATCTCTATTTGCCACCGCGCCGTAAGACTCAACAACAAATGGACAAGGGCACAAACAATCAGAAGGGGCGAAAGAAAGCATCGTCGGGTGGCGAGACGGACGATGCGAGCGACGCAAGTGGCGACGACAAGCCCAAGAAGCGTGGTCGTCCGCCCGTCAAAGAGAAAATCACCGGCTTCACGGATGCCGAGTTGCGACGTTTCATCAAGAGCTACAAGAAATTCCCGGCTCCGCTGGATCGACTGGAAGCGATTGCGTGCGATGCCGAGCTTCAGGAAAAACCGCTGGCGGAACTGAAACGAATCGGCGAAATGTTGCACGATCGGTGCGTTCAGTTTTTGAAAGAGCACGAGGACTTGGAGGCGAAAGGTGGGGATAATAAATCTGCGCCAGCTGCTGCAGCTGGTGGAGCAGGAGAGGATGGCAATAAGAAACGAGCCAGTCGAGCAACGTATTCGGTGAAGTTTGGCGGAGTTTCGTTTAATGCCAAAACACTGCTGGCCTGCGAAGAGGAATTGAAACCACTGAACGAGGTCATACCCGCCAGTGCGGAGGAACGACTCAATTGGTCGCTGGATCTGCACACGCGCCCGGCAAATTTCGATATTGAATGGTCCGTGGCCGAGGACTCGAAACTGCTGTGTGGTATCTATCAGTATGGTATTGGATCGTGGGATGCGATGAAAACCGATCCGTCTCTGGAATTTGCCGAAAAAATACTCCTTAGCGATAACAAAAAGCCTCAGGCGAAACATTTGCAATCTCGAGCCGAATATCTGCTCAAGATCATAAAGAAGAATGTTGAGCTTAAAAAGGGTGTGACGCGAATGCGAAAGACTCGCAAGCAAAAAGAGAAAAAACCCGAAGCACCACGACCTAGTGAGATTAGTGCAAACGAAGATTCGATGCCAAATGCCGAACAAAAGACCAAAGCTCGTACGGATTCGGAGAGCGGGCCGCCTGTTAACGATCATCCGATGAAGGATACCGAAGAGTCTAACAATGCCAGCGATGCAAAGAAATCGCGTGCCAAACACACGAACAAAGAAACCGTGAAAAAGACGAGAAAGAAAACGACAAATAAGCCGATGCATTTTACGGCCAATAATGAGCCCCGGGCGCTGGACGTGTTGGGCGATTTAGATCCGACGGTTTTCAACGAGTGCAAGGAAAAGATGCGACCGGTGAAGAAGGCCCTCAAGGCTCTGGACAATCCCGACTTGAGCCTATCCAATCAGGAACAAGTGAATCATACGCGAACTTGTTTGCTGAATATCGGCAAGCAAATTGACGTGTGTCTGGAGGAATATAAAGATCCGGAAAAAATCAAGGAGTGGCGTAGCAATCTGTGGTATTTTGTATCGAAATTCACCGAGTTCGATGCCAAGAAATTGTTCAAACTCTACAAGCATGCACTGAAGAAGAATGAGGAGAAGGAGAAAAAGAGCGGAGGCGGTGGTGGTACGGATAAGGCTAGTTCGTCGGAGAATGCGGAAAACAAACCGAAGAACAATTCGAGTCCGATCAAGAGAAAACGACCGCCCGATTCAGAGGAGAAGCATAAGGAACCGGCAAGTGAGAAAAAGAAAAAATCGGACGATTCACAGGCAGCAAAATCGTCAATGGACACGCCCAAGAAGAGTGACAGCGCGAAACGTCGTCACGATGAGAACAATGCCAGTAACGATTCGAAGGAGTTTAAGAAAATGCACAAAGAAGCCAGGTGAGATGGAGTGCATAATTGTTTCTAAGAAGTTTCTGTACGATCTAATCATGAAATGAACCTTTCCAGGCACCGAATGGGTGGCGAGAAGGGTGATCGGAAATGGGATGACGCTGCTTACGGTTGGGACGGAATGAAGGCGGCGAATCTACCGCCAATACCAATGCAACAGCGCGGAAATCCTCGCATGTATCCGGAAGGACGAGTGAGCGGAGCACCTAGTGGCTATCCGGAAAATGAACGATGGCGTGATCGGGACAGGTTAGTAATGAACATTTCAAATTGGTCACTGGGAAAATTAAACGTTAATCGCCGGAAAAAACAGGTATCCGGAATACAAACGCGGTGGCGATCGTTACGATGGCTACAATCGTGGAGCTCCCTACCCGCATGGATATCATCGCGATCATAGAGATCGTGATCGGGACCGAAGACCCGACAAGCGAAGGTAAATTTAGCACACTCCCCTTTCTACATTCCAACTAATTTTCTGTTGTCATCTATTTCTGAAGCAGGTATCCCCCACAACCTGGAGGTTATGGTGGTGCAGGCGGTGGAGGGCACTATATGGGTTCCAACTATTACGGCAATGGCGTACCACCGGGACCGCATCCGTATCGTGATCGTTATCTGCCTGACGAATGGTCACACGATCGGGGCGGCGGTGAATATTCCGACTATAGGCGTGGCGGTGAATACGACCGTAGGCAATCGTCACATTCGAATTCGTAGTGATTTGTCTGGCACTGGAAGGAGTAGTGTTCATTCTCCTAGCAAGCAGAGAAGACTTGAAAACATATTTATGTGTCCTGTTCATACATTCTAAGAGCATAGGTGTCATTAACTCATTTGTACGCTATACCCAACCATTCAAGCCTAAAAATCCATAACTGTAACCACTGAAGAAACGTCACACGCAAATGCAGTTTCATTCTAGACATTTCATTTGAATCGAATCAGCGTGACAAAGTCATCCATTTCGAGTATACAAGAAAAGGACTAGATTGTATATTTTACAAACTTTATCAAACCTCGTAGAATGGAAGTAATAAAACTCTAGTAATAATTTTAAACGTACGCATAACACATAATCCTAACTAATGCTAGCTAACGTATTTAAAAAATACCCCAAGGAGAAGAGAAAAAACCAAGAAAATGTGAAAAAATTATGCAGCAGTGTCGTATTCATAAGAAATCTAGAATTTAAGCAAAATAAGCGATAGGAACAAGCAGAAATGGCTAGTTAGACGATGAAAACAGTTTTTGTTTTCCATTCTCTATTCGGCGCAATTAATGCGCATTTTTTGTCTAGATTTGTTCATATGATTTTTAATTTTTCGTTTTTCTAGGCAATAAAAAACACAAAAGATGTATACTGAGTATCTCCTTATTGTAAATTAACCCCCCGATTCAAAATGGAGGCAGGGATTTTAATTTTATATGAAAAAGGCAAACACCACATAATTTTAGTCATAGATAAATTTTAATGTTTGAATTTCTTTTTTTTAAATGTCCAAGGATCGTTCCATTGGCTTATTATAAAGCTATGAAAATAGGATGGTAATTTTCCTTTTTTTTTTATTATTATTATTTATAGCGAAACAGTAATGAAATTTTAACATGTGGAATAATGCTACAAACACGAAGAATTAAGAATTAGATTACATGTTACGGACAGGAAAATGGTGAAATAATTTCAGTACTGTACGTGCAAATAATTTTTATTTTTAGTTAATTCGAAACACACGTGTATAATTAATATAATTAATTGGTAAGCATTATAAATTAATGTTAGATGATGACTGTATGTATGTGTGTGTGTATGTGGGAGGATTTTCTCTGCTATGGCTGTACTTCTCGAGCAACACACGAGGCGTACGAGGCGCGCGAGAAAGAAAATTAATACTGTAAACTATAGGATTATATCGTTGCAATGTAAATATTTGGTTAAGAGAGAGTGTTCTTTTCTGTAAATATTTTAAAAGAAAAAGTAAATTTATATTCAATTATATGTGCGTTTTTTTTTTGTATTTTTAATGGACTAGACACGAGTCGGTATGTGTGGACGACCGAGAGCTCGATGGGAGCAACTAGTTAAGGAGGACGCCCATCAGTCGCTGGTATTCTTAAATTCTGGAGGCCGACCGAGGTCATGTAACCGCGACATTAAAGGCGGCGAAAGACCCGACATTGGCTTAACAAACATGCAATCATGATGATGTCTTCATATCACCAGATAAATTCGCATTGATTCGTGAAAATGTTATTCCATTCGCTTTGAACAGCTTTTCTAAACCAAATCATAGTATGTATAAAATTCGTGCATTTCTCTTTCTCATGCGGACCTTCCCCCTCATCAAGAGAAAATTATTCTCTACTCTGTTTTGTACCATCGTACAAACGTAACTTCGTATCATCTACGGATCTATGCGCGATGGTCTACACTGGCCTGGCGCAAGAATGAAATTTGCGCCAGCCCGTAGTACAAATTACAATCAGGTGTGAGTATCTTAATTGCTATGCATTGTTGGCGCAAGTGCCACATAGTGCGCCTAGAGCAATAATTCTCAATATTCTTGATATGCATTTAGGGGAGACACATACACAAGAATTTTTACTCTTCAGTTTCCCCTAAATGCACATCAAAAATATTGAGAATTTTTGCTTTAGGCGCACTATGTGGCACTTGCGCCAACAATGCATAGCAATTAAGATACTCACACCTGATGTCTTATTGTAATTTGTACTACGGGCTGGCGCAAATTTAATTCTTGCGCCAGGCCAGTGTAGACCATCGCGCACTTCGATACGAAGTTACGTTTGTACGAACCATCAACAAAACAGAGTAGAGAATAACATTCTCTTGACGAGGAGAAGGTCTGCATGTGCAGCCTGAACAAAAAAAAATCTCGCGCCAAACCACAGATTCACTTGTTAATTCTCACTTGAGAATTTGCACAAGCTTTGAATCCTTTTAGTAGTGATTTATTATTTGGTGATAATTAGTCAGTCAGTGAATTTTGTACTTCGAAGATACCGGTAAGTGGCCTCCATTAACTGACCAAATTATTCAGATAAATCGTAGAAAAGGGCCCTGTTCAAGTATGTAATATTGATTTTCCTGTGACAAATAAAAGAAAATTTAATATCCAATTTTATAAGCGTGTTATGAAAAATGGCCAATTAGTTTCACGGCAATGGCTTGTTTATTAAAAGTCAGCAGATTCTGTATTTTGCTTTTGTTGTATGTTTTTTTTCAAATACACGTAACAGTCTTTCGTCAACCAGTACTGGGTATAAGGATTGGGGGCACTTAGGCAGGTTAATGGAGGAACATGAGAATAGCTTGTTACATATTTATGAGTAATTTCAAGATATGGAAGGATTTAGCGTTAGGTTTAAAAGGTATTAATACTATTGATTCGGAAATGCAGAAGCAGATGTCGAAGGAGGTAAAACATTGGCGTAACATGTTAAAATGCCTCATTGCTTTTGTTAAATTATTAGGGACTCAATGTTTAGCTTTCAGAGGAGATAGTGATATTATACATCAGAAAAACAATGGTAATTTTTTGAAATTGGTAGAATTAGTAAGTGAGTTTGACTTGGTATTAGAAGAGCATTTACGGCGAATACAGGATCGAGAAACTAATAATAAGTACCTCAGTAGGGACATACAAAATTAATTAATATACCTTCTTTCAAATGCTACAAGAAAAAAATATTAGAAAATATTAAAATGGCAAAATATTATTCAATTATCGTGGATTGTACTCCAGACATTAGTAGGACAGAAAAATTATCACTAGTGATTAAAATAAAAAAAAATAACAGGCGCGACAATCCAACATTGGACTAAGGCCGCAGGATGTGTTAGTGACATCCTATTTCCAAGATCTTATCTGCTTTTTGTTGAGGTAATGAGATCAGCATCACGCTCAGCAGTGTTATTTATCCCCATAAATGGGTACTCATTTAACATCTGAGTGAGATCATAGTCCGTCACAAGCTCGTGAGATCGAAAAACACCATGGGACACGGTGAGATTCGAACTCATGACCCTGTGCACTGAAGGTGCGCGCACTAACCGCTAGACCAGCCAGACTACTAGTGATTAGAATTGTCGAAATTGAAAATAATGAGGTAAATACAAAAGAGGTTTTAGGTTTTCTGGTTTCTGAAAGTTCAACAGGCCTCAATTTGACCGAATTGGTGTTAAATCAACTGAATAACCTAGAAATACCTCTACTTAATTGTGGGGGGCAAGGTTATGACAACGCTGCTAATATGAAAGGTAAGCGATCGGGTATGAAGGTGCATATAATAAATTTAGAGCCCAGAGGTTCTTATGTCCCATGTTCATTTCACTCCCTCAATTTAGTTTTGTAGATGCAGCACATAGTTCTTCCATAAAGGTTGGCTTTTTCGACACTGTTGAATCTCTTTATGTCTTCTTTTCTAATTCGGTTAAGTTCTAAAAAAAAACATTTATCAACTCTAACCCTTAAACCACTATGTGAAACAAGATGGGAGAGTAGAATAGGTGCATTAAGGCCTATGAGTTAAAATAAAATAAAAATTACATTAACTAATTTATTTGGCAGCTTTATCATTCATTAACTATTGAAAATATAAAGTTAATTTACACGATTTCTGTTTCAGCTTTTAGAAAACATATACAGGGTGTCCCGCAACTGGTTAGCCATAGACCAATGGTAGACTCTACAGGATGTTTTAGGAAAAATGTCGCCAAAATTATTTCTCTAGCTTTTACCGTTAAGGAGTAATTGCCTTTTTTGTGATTCTTGTCAAAAAACACGACTTTTTTCGAAAAACTCCTATTTTCTAGCTTCCACTTTAGCCAAATCAATGTTTTTCATATTCTTTACATAAAAGTACATAAAGTACATAAAATTTCACAAACTGGATGATTCTGTGCTTTATTCTTATATGCCGTTCGAAAGCTAAGATACTACGCCAACTTTTGTCAACTTTGCAGATTTGCCACTACAATATAGCGTTACGAAATTCGGGTTTAATTTTGGCATTAAAAATTGAAATTGACATTTTTGCAAAATTCAAAACGTCGTATCTCGGAAGATACGAAACCGTTCGAAACGTTCGATATGTCCTTTTATTGGAAATTTTGTGTACTTTCAGAAGAATATGAAAAACATGGATTTGGCTAAAGTGGAAGCTAGAAAATTGGAGTTTTTCGAAGAAAGTCGTGTTTTTTTTGACAAGAATCACAAAAAAGGCGATTACTCCTTAGCGGTAAAAGCTAGAGAAATAATATGTTGGCGACATTTTTCCTAAAACATCCTGTAGAGTCTACCATTGGTCTATGGCTAACCAGTTGCGGGACACCCTGTATACATACATATATTTTCCGATGCAAGTTTAAGGGTCCGTATCCGACACAAAACAATTGATATTTAAACGTATGTATATCCTGATACGGAAGGGCGCCGAAATATGAATGCGCCGGGCGCTAAAATGTCTAGCGCCGGCCCTGCTAGCAGCAATCGCACTCGCTGCAAAATTTAGATATTCATTTATTACATCATTTTCCGGCTAGAATTTGCAGAGCGTGTGGATGCTGTTTAAGGCCTCCATTACACAGTCATATTTCTATTATAATATGAATGTCATATGCCTAAGCCTACTCGATTCATTCAGTATAAATTTTTAGACGTACAGTAAGGGAAATCTAGTAGGCTTAAGGATATTATACTAGAAATATGACCAAATATGACTGTGTACTGGAGCCCTAAGTTAGAAAAGTTACATTAAACAACTTGCCTACTAGGAACATTTGAAAATCTGGTCTACATATTTGAGGTCGATCCATACTTTTCAGTCATCAGTCCAAGTTGTGGTACTAGCTGCTTCTCGTTCTATTTCCAGCATAATATCGGGGTGAAATCCACCAACAAAGCGCCAACTATTTCCACAAAGATATTGGAATTTTAAAATGCGATCGAACTTTCTATACCGAATATACGCCATGAAAATATAAAAGCAAAAAAGAAGAGAAAAATTATTGAAAAACATGATTGTACCAACACAACCTAAAACGAGACCGAGGCTAATTTCGTGCGCGCCTGAAATTTGGATACCCTTCACTCTCCTCGAGCTTAAAGTTTTTCCGGTGTACCTATGAATCCCCTCTGTAACTTCAATTGGTAAAAATTACACAAAGAGCTATATACTCCAATCAATAGAGACGAAATGATAGGGGTTAGCGTGCAAAAATTGGGGATGTCTCAAATTTTTGATATGTTATAAAGACAGGTGGGGTAAGTTACAATCCAAGTTTGCGTCACTTTCCCCTCTGTGCTCTCGCCACCATCTTGAAAAAACCATCTAAAATCGGCCCTTCCATCAGTTTTGTGTAAAATCTCCCCGTTGATTGGAGTAATAGAAGTATTGTATTGATCGCGAAACTATTTTATTTTATTGAACGATGTACATACATACATCGAATTAAGACTGATGCCAACGCAGGTGATGAACTCAAGATGTTTGTGCGGAGGAAGAAAATAAGGACGACCGAGAGCTCGATAGGAATATCTGTTTTATGAGTGCCATTATTGATAATAATTTTTAATAAATCGATTTTTTTTGTTCCCAAAGGCCAAAGCATATGGGATTTTACATTATTGATGTTCGTTGGCACTTGTCGCTAATACAAGCGACTGACGGACAGCCAATAAAAGAAACTGTAATAAGGACGAAATGCAGTATGTAATTGACTGGCAAAATATCCTTTATAGTCTAGGAGCCCAGTGCCGAAATTACTTCGTCATAAGGTAACCGACTGAAAATCTGGTAGTTCATCGCCGCTTCTGGTCAGCTTAAAATTTAGCGGTTCCTTGAGTTAGGGATAGTCTGGCTAGTCTAGCGGTTAGTGCGCGCACCTTCAGTGCACAGGGTCATGAGTTCGAACCTCACCGTGTTCCATGGTGTTTTTCGAACTCACGAGCTTGCGACGGACTATGATCTCACTCAGATGTTAAACGAGTACCCATTTATGGGGTTAAATAACACTGCTGAGCGTGATGCTGATTTCATTACCTCAACAAAAAGCAGATAAGATCTTGGAAATAGAATGTCACTAACACATCCTGCGGCCTTAGTCCAATGTTGGATTGTCGCGCCTGTTATATTTTTTTTTGAGTTATGGAAATTACGCAATGTTTGTGCTAATTTTGAGGTTCAATCTTCGTCATAAGGTAACCGGCTAAATTTATGGTCACATAATAGATCTTAAACGTATCGATACAGAGTAGGCTGACCACTCTGAACCGGTTCCTAGACCGTATTTAAGCGGTTCAAAGTAGCCAAAATACCTCCTCAAAAATGTATTTTGGAACATAATGTACATATTTGATTGGGTGGGTAACATGGCTGAGTTTATATTCATAAGGAAGTTTCCATTCGCATTTTCGAACCGGTTCCTTACCCGATTTTAACGGGTTCGAAATAAGCAAAAACCCACCAAGTACACCCTAAAAAATATAATCTAAGAGTACTTTTTTCAACTACATTCAATATTATTATGGAATTATATGAAATACGTTAATCTAATTCAGACATCGAATGTCTTAGTTGAATGGATGCGCGGCTCGAGACATTAAAAAGAATGCTTGTGTCTACCATAGCACTTATTTCCTCATGTTTCTGTTGGATTAACGTGGATTTTAAGAGTTTATCCATCAAATTGTTTTTCTTGCAGTAAGGATAGCAACGAAGAGCTCTAGCGTTTGATAAAAAAAATTAGTGCCTAAAAATTATAAGCCATATCTGGCTGAAACAAACCGAATTATAGGGCATCGAAAATTACGAAAAACATTGAAGATTAGCTAGGGAGTTGTCATCCCCACAAACGAAAATGAAAGCGATTCGTTCATACTTTACAAAATCACACCCAGAGTCCTTTACAGGGCGAGCTCTGTCAACCGAGTTATTTTGATTGACTGTCTTACAAGCTTTATTTATACTCTAACTTAAGAGGTGATTCACACTACTGACAAGATTTAATAATAATTTAATAATAAAATTAATCGAGTCGAAACACCCCTACTAGAATAAATCGTATGTCATTTAATTCAAAATGCATCGCGGAATGTACTTGCATTATTGAAATTGCAGTACAATATGAGGCAATTATTTCCAAAACTCGCTTCTTGCATGATGGAAAATTTTCAAGGTACTTTTAGTTTTTGGCAAATATTAAAAGTCTGTCTTTTGCCTTTTCCCTAAAAATTTTACATAATAAACTTCTTACTGTTTGTGGAATATATTGAAAGTCAAAACGATTTCAAAAAAAATTTCTTGGCCTTACAATCAAAATTTAAAATTGGACATTGATATTTTTTTTAAATGCAAGAAGGCAGTTTTGGAACTTAGTGCCAGCTATGGTACAACTGTTAGCTAAATCTAGGATTTAGTAAATCTTGTGCATAGTCTGAATCTCCTTTAAACCACATTGTGAAAATCCGCACATTTTCAATTTGGTGGTCCACGAAAACTACCAAGTTATATGTGCAAAACGAGGAACTGGCGCGCGAAAAGGCGCTGGTGAGGAGAAAGTTCAGGCTGTTTGGAACGGATATGGAGATTCGCTAACTGAGAACAGGGCCGGATTTACCCTCTGTAGCGCCCCTGGGCAGTAGTCGAGTTGCCGCCCTTCGTCACTAGTTTAAGCTGACAATAGATCAGTCGCATTCATGGGAGGTGGTGTACAATTTTGTTTAACATACGTTGGTTTCCGGCGTTTCTGGAAGTAGCAGAACTTCAGTGAAAATTGCAATTAATTTAATTCTTAGAAAAGTATTTGGATTGAACTTCTAATCAAAGCTAATGTTCAGAATGGAGGAGCGGATAGTCCTTGGAAACCGTTCTTCCCCTAGAGCCCACTAAATTGATTGTTTTCAGTACGGGATGAGTTTCCGTAATGTTTAGTGAAATTGAAGTCAATCGAAAGGTCTCGACTCCCAAATAATGGATATTAAGTCCTTTTTCTCTTAGTCACAACCATTCTCCAGCTGCAGCCCCAGAAATTGCCGTTTTAAATACTTAATGAAACCAGCCCGAAATTGCAGTTTCGGAAGGAGGTGGGATATGCTATGCCAGGAAAAAGAAAGTGAAAAGGAAAGGAAAGGAATAGATCCGTTTATTGGTGGTCAAGGTGGTCGTTATAATAGGGTAGAATTTAAAAAAAAGTAAAAGTGTCCTGTGTTCTTGGTCCCGAGTGTATGTTACTTCTCCCACGCTCTGTGGCTCACTTGGTTGCGTCGCACTCTACGATGCTATTAATCTAGAGGTCCGGAGATCGAATCTCGGCGTGGTCCAGGAAATCTATAGTGCTTGTAACATTGTATACAGTCCTCTATATGCAATGTAAAGCCCCTCCCAGACCAAGAAATTATAAGGAAAAACTCTAAAATGAAAGATGAGGCCAGGCATTTCGCTGAAGATTTTCAAAAAAATTGTGTTCTTGGCTCTTCACCAGTATCGTCGATGGTCTGTGCCGGTTACAACATCATTACCATAATTTTAGAAACCTCTCCGTGTAGAAACAAGCGCACTGGTTTGAGATGATTAAAAAAAAAGTTGTCTCCGCCTGCTTCTTTAATCATTTTCACCGAACTCTAAATATTTTTCACCGCAGACATTGTAAAAAAGCAAATCAACTGAAGATTTTAATTTTTCAGTGATATTTAAGTTTTTGAGACTCTATCTAGACGAAAAATTAATTTTACTTGTCCATAATTAGTAGGTAGCTTCCTGTACGTAATTACGGTAAAAAGTAGAAGGCATCGTAAAACATATTTTTGTAGGAAATTTCGCAAAAATATATTACATATCATTGCTGTACAAATATTTTATAAACGAAAATTGAACTAGATACACGAGTAACATAAAGAACAGTCATCGGTGCTTGAACCCATTAGAACGGTACTAACCCAACTTCGGTTCGGTTTTTGTTTGTGCCTATTAATTCAATTTTTATCTCGTGTAGTACTGCGAGCATTCACAAATTCTGCTATGTTTGCGGTGGCAATTTCTTCCAATACCCTGCTGAACCCCCTGGAATTTACATTTATTCCTGCGCATCACTATAGTGATACCCAGAACAATCCTTAGATAATCCAGATTCACGGTGATTTCACTCTTTCTGCACTGAACTCACCAACGTAGGAAGATCAAAATGGGAAACAAAAATGTAAGCCAAAATTATAGAAAACCATTCGCTCTGACGGTATTCTTCAGAGCGATGATTGCGGAATCGAATGATGGTACTAGGACTTGAAAATCCACAAAAATCACGAACATGACAAATGTTCAGTAATATGGCTAGCCTTAGCCCCCTCCAGGACAAGATCCTGGTTGCGCCACTGCTCGAAGTAGACTATAAACAGCTGAGTGAACGCACCATGCCCCACAAGGGGTTTCGGTAGAAACAAGTAGAAGAAGAAGATAGTGGTGAACTGGTGAACTGAAGCCTACGGCGGCATTTTTAACGTCGAGGATCAATTGATCAATCGTTGGATTGCAAAAATAAGGGACAAGGTCGGTAGGGTGGCAGAATTCGAAACGTTTACAGACATCAGATATATAAGTCCGCCATACTGACCAACGGAACGACTTTTGCAGTGTTTTCTTTACTTTTTTTCTAGTTTATTTAAACTGCCTCCTAAAATATCGGATAAAATAGGGATTCTATCATTACTGGAAGCGGCTCGTAGTCATAGTGCCTTATAAAGTACATAGAAACGACATTGACCAATTCAAGAAGCAAGATGGTTCCTTTATGAAGAATCCTGGGGAAAGTTTGCAATTGCTGTTAAATAATCACTCGCCCTCCTCTATTCGAACTGAACCCTATTTGTTGTTTCCATCAGCTGCTTTAAGTAGGCTTGACGGCCTCTCATAGGAAATATTCTCTAGTGAAAATATCAAATGAACGGTGGGGTTATTGAAAGCTGCCGGTGTTGACGGATTTTTTTTCCGTTCTACTGAAAAATAGCATTGATTTAACTATCACCTCGCTGAAAGCCATTTTCAGAGCAAACTACTCCTTGAGCTATATTCCACGCTCATATAGCGATTGGGGGATTAATCCTATAGGCCGACGAATTGACGGAACCAGGTTGCGTGGACGACGAAGAGCTCAGTAGGTGCGGACGTCCACAATCTACTGGGCTTCCGAAACTAGGGAACAAGGTCACAACTGCGACAATTGGAGGTGAACGATTCGGGCAGCCAAAGCCCCACGTCGGACTATCGTGCAACGCTGATGATGATTTAGTCCAATGCAGGAAACCAGTTAAGAGGACAAACGAATCCCTGGGGAGAAAACCGCTATAAGCGAACGTGTGAAGCCTCAGAATTTGGTGGCTCCACATAGCCCGAGCCTCGAAGGGGGCTAGTTAGCGAGAATGGCGAAACGACTGTGAGCCCATACCTAGCGAGGTTCACATTCACACGTCCCGAGCCGAATTGTTGCCTATTAATCAGAATTAGCTGTTCGGAAGTGAAAAGTAGCGCTGCTTGTCGACCAGCTAGGGTCACAACCTACGGGAGGCATCCCTTTGGAGAAATACCTTTCCGACTTTAAGTCGGATAAACAGCCATTCCCGCAAGGGAGGGACCTTTTGCTCAGTTACTTCCTAATGGCAGCGCCAGTAGACGCAGAATGACTTTGCTGAACTTCAGAGTTTTTCGTGCAAAAATTCGCGGTTTATTAAAAATCTTCTATTGAAAAGCTGAAAAGTGTGGTTTGGACGAGAGTGATTTCCGAACGCTGATAGGTAGAATGATGCAGAAAGTTCAGACAATAGGTTCCGGCGAGTTATCAAAAATGTTGTTGTGATTTGAAGACCTTTTGCTAGTGGTTTCGGCGAATGCCGATCATTGTTGGCCTCAGCTCTTATTTAATAAAAAAAACAAGATTCCTAGTTAAAATATTAACAATTTATTTGCAATCTTTTTCTTTTTATATCCGAGTGGGTGTCTACATTTGGGTACATTTGTATTCATTATTCCCACCTCGGAAATTTCTTGAACATAATTATTGACTATTAAAAGCATAAATTCCCTACCTTATACTACACTTCATGTATTTCAGGCCAGTGATTAGGTTTCGGTGGTGTTTGCAATGGATGCACAATGTCATGACATTCTAGAAGGAAGGCGGCAATGCCTTGGTAATATCTGAAATTTAAATTCAAACGTTATTCCGAGTTAATTATGAAAGATGTAAACTTGGCCCGTACCCCTCTATAACCCACGTATCGTTATGTGAGCCACCACTAAACTCCAGCAAACGTTTACGTGGACTGCCGCATTTCATGTGTAGCGTTTGCATCATTCTCGGCGGCACCAAGTTATCCGCCAGGCCGGCAATAAACAGTGTTGGCATCCTGATTCGATCAATTTTGCTAATCGATTGGTACTGTGGAAGAAGAGTCATCATTAGTGTCAGGAGCAACATGAAAGCATCTAGTCTCGAGGCACCCACCGTATTCTTATACAAAATCCTCGGCAAATATTTAACATTCGGATGCACCAACTCCACAGCCATTTCGGGAATACTCGTGAAAGTATTCTCCACAATAAGTGCCATTATGCGCTCGGAATACTCCAAATCGGCGGCCACATCTATAGCTACGGCACCGCCCAGCGAGCGTCCAAATAAAATGATTTTCTGATGATCCAAATCGTGTCGTGTGTACAAGTAGTCAACGGCCGCACGGCCGTCTTGACAAAGGCCTCTTTCGGACGGCGAGCCGGTTGATAGGCCATAGCCGCGATACTCCACCATCAGAATGTTGCAGTGCAAATTATAGAAGATTCCCGAGACGTTTTCCAGCCGGTGGCCCATGTTCCCCGCGTTTCCATGAAAGTAGACAATCGTAGGCACAAAAGTGCTCTTGTCGTCATGCTGCTTGATGAAGTACGCGTGCAGCGTAACGTTATCGCTAGTACGCAAATTGACCGTCTCGTAGGGCAAATTGTGCATTGTAGGTACTGGAATGTAGACGCGAGAGTTTGACGGCAAATCGGGATGATAGAGCAAATTGTCCTGGGCATGATAGAGTATGTCTGCAAAAGAGAGGGAATTGTTAATAGCACCGAAACAGGACATCCATAAAATGCACCACTTACACAATCCGGCTAAGAGGAAAATGGTAAACGAAATTAAACTACCATAGAAGCAATAGAGAATTACACATGTAAGAAGTGTGCCGAGCGAAGCTGCCCATATCCTTGTCGCGACGGCCGTCACGATTTTAACTATTTTCCAATCTTTACGGGCCATCGTAGGCGTAGGTGACTACCCCAGCGTTACTGGAGATTAGATAAAGAAATAAAACTCCCCGTGTGGTGTATGGGGACGAGATTGAGATTGTGTGATTACGTAGCTGCTGTGTTGTCCTTCGCGGCATAACATTTATTAGTTGCGACAAATCCTATCGATCCGAGTGTAATTATTTTTGGATCGACCGAGGCTTGGCTGGAGTCCACCGAATTGCCGGAATTGAGAGGAGATGTACGGGCGCAGAGATTTCTCTATCTCATATCGTTCGTCTCATCCAGTTGCCGAGAATTAGGACATTACTTTTTAATCGGTTCCCCGGAATCCAGGATGAATGAAAACACAAGAACTTAACACGGCAGAACTAAACACGGCAGCTGCCTGCTGTTGAAATGTCAAAACATAACCTTGAAAAGTTGGAGAATCTTGTTTTTGTCGTCCACTGTAAAGGAAGTGTCACGGCACGGGTGTTTTTGTTTACAAAAATATTTAATTTCACCACAGAAGAGGAGACAATGGTAATAAAATTCTCTGCCAATTCCAATTTTATGCTAAATTAAAATCTCATTTTAGCGTCGCAGCCTGGCGCCCAGTCTTCGTCATGACACCAGTAAATTTAAGCCACCGCAACAGGAAAAGCGCGCCCGTCGCGAACACACGGAAAATGTCCCCCCAATTTCGGCGCCAACCCAGAAGATGTCCCGATCGGAATACGAGGAAGCTATAGCCAATGTTCTGCGAAAGCCCTTCAAAGTGCCCATTCCCAACTATGTTCCCGATCATGGAATCAACCGATGTTTGGGTATGCGTCGAACTGCCTTTAGACGGCCGATGCACGATCCTCATGCCTGTAATGCTCTGGTGTTGAGTGAGCCGCCCACTTATACGGAGCACGATCTTTTGCATATGGATAAGACGAAAATTCAAGTGCACGTTGTGGTAGATCCAGTGGTCAGTAATATCCTTCGAGCACATCAGCGGGAAGGTGTTAAGTTTATGTATGATTGCGTCACGGGCAGAATTGGTGATTTTAATGGATGCATTATGGCCGACGAAATGGGGTGAGTATAGTCTTGATAAAGTTTTGTAGGGGAAGCTTCTACTTTGAAAAAGGGAGTTCTGGTTGAGGAGAGAAGCACATTGTATGGCGGTCGACGTAATAAATTGCAACCTCGGACCATGTTGGCTGGGGAAGAAGAAGAGAGAATTGCAGGAGCTACTTACAAGTCTGGGGTTGTAACTTATCAAAGGACGCCAACGAAACCGACGAAATTAAGCGACGGATACAACTAGCCAATAAGACATATTTCTCGGTCCTCCCTATAATTAATTCGAAACTTACGCACAGGAACACGAAGCTCCGCGTGTACAAAACGATCATCCGACCCGTGCTATGTTATGGCTTTGAAACATGGACCCTTACCCAAGCCTCCGAAATTTTGCTAGACCGATTCGAACGAAAGGTCCTTCGGCGAATTTTCGTTCGCGAGCGAGACCAATGATCCGATACAACCATGAGTTGTATCAATTGTACGATGAGCTGCAAGTATCGAAAATCGTGAAGCTTCAACGTCTGCAATGGGCGGGGCATGTACAACGGATGGACGACAATCGCATGCCAAAGAAAGTTATGAACGCACAACGAATTGACGGAGCGAGGTTGCGTGGACGACCGAGAGCTCGCTGGGAGAACTCCGTAGGTGAAGACGCCCACCAGCTGCTGGGCTTCCGAAACTGGAGGACAAGGTCACGTAACCGCGACAATTGGAGGTCAACGATTCAGGCGGCCAAGGCCCGACGTCGGGCTATCGTGCCACATTGATGATGATGACTTATAAGGCCGTTCGATTTGATAGGGGAGGGAGTTGGATGCACCAATTTGGTGGAGCATAAAATCACAACAAACTCACAATCCATCAAACAACGATATTCTCCGGTCTCTCCAGGCTCACATTGATCGAGACCTCAATAAGATGCTGGAATCGGGTATTGTTGAGCCATCGTCAAGCCCATGGGCTTCTCCAATCATTTTAGTAAAGAAGAAGGATAATTACCGATTCTGTGTTGATTTCCGGAAGCTTAACGCGGTGTCGGAAAGGGATGCGTATCCACTTCCCTACGTATGGATAAGTTGAGGAATGGGAGGTTTTTGTCCTCGGTGGACATTAAATCTGCTTATTGGCAATTGCCAATGGAAGCGTCCAAAAAGCTCACGGCATTCACGGTCCCGAATCGGGGATTATTTCAGTTCCGTAGAATGTCGTTTGGACTTCACAATGCACCAGCGACGTGGCAGCGTTTGATCAACGAGTCTTGGGGCTTGACTTCGAGCCATATGTATTTCAATAAACACCTCGAAATCCTAGAGGAGATATTCAGGAGATTGCACCAGGCTGGGTTGAAATTTTCACGGAACAAGTGTGAGTTTTGCCGCGCCCAAATCAAGTATTTGGGGTATGTTGTGGACAAGAATGGATTGAGTGTGGATCCCTATAAAGTAAAATGATTGATTGACATTCCACGGCCTACGGAAGTCAAGGAGGTAAGGCAATTCTTGGGTATAGTGTCATGGTACCGGCGGTTTATTCCGAAATTTTCGTCATTGATGGCGCCGTCGACAAACCTACTCAAGTAAAACCGCAGCTTCAAGTGGACCGAGGAATGTGATCTCGCCTTGAATCGGGTCAAAGTAAAGTTATCCACCCATACTTACTTGTCCGGATTATAGTCTTCCATTCCAATGAGATGCTTCAGATATAGGTTTAGGGGCGGTACTATCTCAGATTCATCCCGATGGTGAAAAGGTGGTCTGTTACCTCAGTAGGACGCTGTCGAAAGCCGAATATAAATATTCCACCACAGAAAAGGGAGTGCTTAGCGGTAGTATGGGCGGTGGAAAAACTAAGCCCTTATATCGAAGGAATGAAATTCAGCGTGGTAACAGATCACAACTCCCTGGTCTGGTGAAATAACCTGAAAGACCCGATCGGGCGGTTAACGAGATGGGCGGTTCGACTTCAGCAATTTGACTTTGACGTGGTACATTGCAAAGGCAAAGATCATTTAGTGCCAGATGCGCTATCGAGATCGATCCCAAGGGTTGAATCAACTGTTGTTAAGCCAACCGTGGGGACCAATGGTATACTCGAATGATTGAGAAAGGAAGACAGATCCCGGTAAATATTCGAATGGGCGTATCAGTGATGGCACGCTGTGGAAATATGCTAAAACTTGTTTTCCTGATTTGGTGGGAAGGGAAAATTGGAAACGAGTAATCCCTAAGTCGGAACGCGTCAATATATTGGCTAAGTGCCACGATGAGAAAACGGCCGTCCATGTGGGAGCTCGTCGGACTCAGGATCGACTGGCACAAAATTATTATTGGCCGAAAATGCCTGCGGATGTACGGGAATATGTGAAGAGATGCCAGGTTTGCCAGGCTGTTAAGGTGGACAGAAATCGACCGGTAGGAGAAATTATTTCAAGAGTAGGTGAGGCTACGCAACCGTGGGAGATGATTTGCGCAGATTTAGTCGGACCGTTACCTCGTTCTTCCTCGATTATTGGAGGAAAACGTGTTTCTAATGTTCGGTGTCCCTAAGTGGGTCGTCTGCGACAATGGCCCGCAATTTCGTAGTGCCAAATTTGAGGAGCTGCTGGAAACATATGGAAGCCAGGCAAAATTCAAAGCCTTCCTATCACCCACAGGCCAATCCAGCTGCAAGGGTCAACCCGAACGTAAAATGCATGCTACGGTTGTATGTGCCGGATAACCACAGATCCTGGGACAAGGATTTGCCGAAAATAGGATGCGCTCTTCGTTCTTTTACATTCGAGGTGACCGGTGTCACACCACCGTATTTCGTAAATTTCGGTCGCGACGTCGTAACGCATCACGAACACGCGAACGTTATAATTGTCTGGACGTGTCGGATTCGGTCGCAGACCCTGTCGCGAGGGCAGTCCAATGGAAGATATGCACCAAGCAGTCGCAGTTAGGATGAAACGAGCAGCGGAGGCCAGCAAATGTCGGTACAATTTGCGCCATCGGCCAGTTGAATTTCTTCCGAATGATCGCGTGTGGAGGAGAAATTTTGTTCTCTCTGACGCGCCAAAATACTTCTCGGCCAAGCTCGCTCCGGAGTATATCGGGCCCTTTACCATTGAAAAAAGTGTCGAATTGCACCTATAAGTTGGCCGACGAACAGGAGTATGGAACGCGAAGGACCTCAAGATATATATGTGGAGCCAACTGACTTGGAAAGGCAGGAAATCATGAGACAGTGACAACTGCGGTGGGACGAAACTGTAACCGGTAGATGGACTCACTCTCTCATCCCGGATATTGCAAAATGGGTTGAACGCCAACACGGCGAAGTGAACAACTATTTATGTAACTCAATTCCTTACGGAACATAGTGCATATCGACAATACTTGTACTGATTTAAGCTGGATCACTTGCCAGAGTGTCCTAGCTGCAAGCGAGTTGCAGAAGACGCAAGCCATGTATTTTTTGAATGTCCGAGATTTAGTGTGCGATGCGCGCAACTGAATGTGGAATTTGGGGAAACGTTAAGCCCACATAATCTGGTGAACCGTATGCTGGAGTGCCAACGGAATTGGGAGGCAGTGAGTGAATTTGTGTGCAGTATTCACAAGGAACTTCGAACAGAAGAAGCTGCTCTGATTTTAGCTTCCGGCATAACTGCATCAGCAGTACCTTCCGAAGATTTTCCCACCTCGTTGAAAACTAAAAGTTGGACAAACACCGATTTTTCTGAGCAATTTAGGGTGAGGTGACTAAACTCCCGACGGGTAAATGGTGTACACAAACGGACCAACCGAAAAACCTGGGAAAACGAACTGCGTAAAAAATGAGCAATTCAAAAGTGACTTCGTCAGCTTCCTTAATCCATAACTTGAATGCTAACAACGGAACAACAATTTTTTCTTTTCAGCTTAGGAAAAACCTTACAATGTATCTCTCTCGTATGGACAATGTTGCGACAAAGTCCCGATTGTAAGCCCACGATTAGTAAAGCCATCATTGTGTGTCCGAGTTCGTTGGTCAAGAATTGGCAAAATGAATTCAACAAATGGCTTCACGGACGCGTCAATTGTCTAGTGATCGAAAACAGCAATAAGGAAGAAACCATTCAACGTCTGAAACAATACATGTCCGACAGAAATGTTCGATGTGGCACACCAATTCTCATAACAAGCTACGAAAGTTTCCGCATCTATTCCGACATTTTAAATAGTTCCGAAATCGGAATGGTTATATGCGATGAGGTAAGTCAGAAAAAAAAAACTCTGAAACAGATGTCTAACTGTTATCCATTGTGCAGGGTCATCGTTTGAAGAACAGCGACAATCAAACGTATCAAGCGCTGATGGGACTGCAAACAAAGCGACGTGTTCTACTGTCGGGCACGCCCATTCAGAATGATCTGACCGAGTATTTTAGCCTCATCAATTTCGTCAATCCGAATATGTTGGGAACGACTAACGAGTTTCGACGCACCTACGAGAATCCTATAGCACGCGGTCAAAATGCCGACTCGACAGATAGCGAGCGAGAAAAGGCCGTCGGTTGCATTCAACAATTGACGGGAATAGTCAATAAATGTTTGATTCGACGCACGAATCAAATTTTGACGAAATATTTGCCAGTTAAATTTGAAATGGTTATTTGTGTGAAGATGACGCAGTTGCAGAAGGATATGTACAAGAAAATTGTCAGCTCGGGTGATATACAGAAGAATCTCAGTAAAGGTGAGAGGGACAATGGATCGTTTTGAACCCCGAAGATGAACTTTGTATCATCGTATCTCCAGCTTCAAGTTATACTGCACCATTTTAGCTAGCTTAGATTTTTACTCCAGGGGAGCCTGAGCAGATATTAATGTAATCCTTGAAATAGAACAGAAAGCAGCAATGCAGCATGCGAGAGCAGCACTATGCATTTTAAATGGGTGACGTCATGTTGGCAGCATGCTGCTGCTGTAACAGCAACGGCAAAATGACATCACCCATTTAAAATGCATGGTTCTGCTTTCGTCTGTTCTCCTGCTGATTTTCGTTCTATTTACAGCATAAGGCGATATGCGACAGTCACTTTAATTTTTTCGGTACGTTATAACTCTAATGCTGGCAATAAAATGAACGTCAAATTGCTATGTATGTATCTCCTATGATGAACTAATTTTGACGATACGTAGCCTTTCAAGATCTTGGTAAAAATGGTGTTAGACGTCACCCAAAAAATTACAGTGATTGTCGCCTGTCGCCTATCGCCTTACAGAATGTCAAAAGATGTCGTCGCTACTAAAACTGGTTTGATCTGAGTTCGCTTCGGTGTTCCTAATAAAAAGAAAAAAAAAACATTCGTTAGGAAGGCATCCGTTATTTGGGTGTATTACTTTCCATTGGTGCAATCTGACGAACATTTGATGAATGAACAGTACTTAATTTCCCAAAATACGACTCTTCACAGGAGCTGTCGATGGAAAGATGTCCCTTAGTGCCCTGGCAGATATATCCACACTGAAAAAGTTGTGCAATCATCCTAGCTTAGTCGATGGAACAGACAGCAGAAGGTATCTTAAATTTTAATTGCATTTTCCATTCATTCTCATTGAATCACTTTTCCCTTATTCATTCTCCAGTGATTTAAGTCCTGAACTAAGTGGCAAAGTGATGCTTCTTGACTTCATGCTGGCCGCCATCAAGGCGAATAGTGACGACAAAGTTGTGCTAATTTCAAATTACACACAAACGCTCGACTATTTTCAGAAACTTTGCGAAAAAAGGTTTGTCGATCCTCGGAAAATCTGGTACAAGTTTAGCTTAATTCGTCTTCGTCTCTTCTCACAGAAAATACAGCTACGTGCGTCTCGACGGCAGCATGACAATAAAAAAACGCAGCAAAATCGTCACCGAATTCAATGATCCGGCATCGAAACATTTCATTTTCATGCTTAGCTCAAAAGCTGGCGGATGTGGATTGAATTTGATCGGGGCGAATCGTTTGTTTATGTTCGATCCCGACTGGAATCCGGCCAATGATGATCAGGCAATGGCCCGGGTGTGGCGCGACGGACAGAAAAAGCCGTGTTTTATATACAGGTTGCTTGCGGTGAGTGTTAATTGAAATGAATAGCAGGAGAAAGAAACGAAATCTCTTCGGAATTTCAGACGGGCACAATTGAAGAGAAAATCTTCCAACGTCAAACGCACAAGAAATCCCTCTCGAGTACAATCGTCGACAACAATGAGGATAGTGAACGGCATTTCACACGAGATGATTTGAAATATTTATTCCGGCTGGAGGATAATACCGCCTCGGATACACATGACAAGTGAGTACTCATTCTAAACACATATTTGACCAATTCTGAAATATGTGTCTCTTTTCCGCAGACTAAAGTGTTCGCGCTGCATCAACAATATTCAAGTAAATCCACCGCCTGAAACTGCCGATTGTACATCGGATCTGAAGCAATGGTACCACTGTACAAATAACAAAGGTCTGCCCGATAGTGTTTTGTCGCAAGCATGGAATGCAAGTAAATGCGTAACGTTTGCCTTCCATCAACGATCGCAGGGCGAGGTGGTGAAGAACGATCGAAACGATGATGATGAGGAAAATGAGAAGAAAGATGGGAAGAAGCGTGTCTTTCGGGAGGATGATGATGAATATGTTGAAGGTTCCAGTGACGGAGACGATGATAGTGATGATGAAGATTTTAAATTGAAATAATTTTGTTAATAAAATTGAAATTTTGTTAAAATGTATTGTATGTGTCTTGTTTCCTATTGGTTAACGTTAGCAAATTGTACGGCAATCATAGTCAATCCGTACTGACTACATGCGCGGTTGAAGATATTATCTGGACCTAACTTTAACGTTATAAGGTAGGCGGTCTTGCCTTCCTAATTCACAGTACCCTGTAGTGCAGTTGAGCAATATTCAGAGCATACACAACCTCTGCCTACGGAGCGTTTTATTCGAATTGCTTGAATCTCTACGCAGGATTAAGAAATTTGCAATGCATTAAATTTTCTTAGCCGCCCAAAGTTTGTGAATGCACTGATTGATGCTGGAATCGTTGACGACTACATACGAACAGTCTCCAACTGTCCCTTAACATACAAAAATTACCGAAGATTTAATGGGATACGAATTTAACGCACACCACGATCTATGGTGGTCTTACGGCAACTGCCTCTACGGGGCGGACCACACCCGTTTTGTTATTGCAAAACGGCCAAAAGCTGCCAATATGCCTTCCTGGCAAGAGCCCCGGCAGGAGCCCTGAAGGTTCGATGCAAGAAGGTTGTGTTTGTCTGTGTATATGTGTGGGTACGATATATGTGTTTTTTCGTCATATTGGGAGCATTACATACCGGCGCGGCTTGTCTCAATTTTACTAATTCGCGCCGGTGTTGAAACAAATCCAGGCCCAGAGGTATGGATTTGTAGTGCCTGCAACCAACGAATCGGTTCGAATGCCAGATCAGTGCAGTGTAATTGCTGCAGGGAATGGGTTCACTTTAGGTGTTCGGGGTTACGAAGACAAGGTCAACACTCCTTAGCATATGTTGCGGCAGGTTGTATAAATTCCGGGCAACCCAGGGCTGCTCACAGCCCACCTTCTCCACCACTGCCCCCTACACCGCCAAACAATATGATAAGGAGTGCCAGACCCAGTCTTACGCCTGGCCCTCCTCCTCCAGCAGTTTTCACTGCACTATCTATATTACAGTTTAACTGTAATGGCATCCACCGAAAAATCGCTGAGATCACACACTTCTTGAGTTCCAACAGAAGTCTCATCGCCGCCATCCAAGAGACGTTGCTTCACGCAAACTCGTCTCTAAGCTTCCATAGCGAATGGCTGATTTCAGATTGTAAGACGAAACCGGACGGGTAAACTTGCAAGACAAGAGAGCTTTTGTAGTGGTCAGCAGACAAGCATTGTCCATTTCACATTGTAAGAACGCGTCTTACGAAAGAAAAAAATCGTGACACGATTGTTTTTCTTTCGTACGATCGATAAGACGATTGCATCTACCAATAGTTCAGGCGTTCTGCAAAGACAATTGGCGCGTGTTTACTTGCATTTTAATCTTGTCGACTCGTCACTTCATTGTACACTAACTTTGGAGCGTGCATGGCAATATTTATACATACTTGCTGTGTGATTATTGTTCGCCGGTCCGTGTTTTGATCGGATAGTGTGAAATGATCATACGATGGTTCTTATCGTCCAAGTTTACCCGTCCGGTCGTTTTCTTACAATTTGAATGAAGCCAATATGTTATACTGCGGAAAGATCGACCGGCCGCCACGGATGATTCTCACCCTGGAGGTGGACTTGCCTTCCTAATACACAAGTCCGTAAATTACTGTGTATTAGATGTAGTTGCTGACGGTACGGCGGAAATTCAAGCCATCTCGGTTCCACCAGGGAGTACTAATATCGAAATGTTTAATATATATGTACCACCTCATTCTAGTTGCCCTTCAGGCTATCGTTTCGATATTGGTCCTCTCGTTTCCGGAGAGCACAGGGTCATCCTTGGCGACTTTAATGCGTACCATGAGCTCTGGCATTCGGACCTCAACAACAATGCCAGGGGTATAACTATCGCCGAATCACTTGACGCCTCAGAATTCTGTTCACTCAATGAAGACTCGCCGACTAGAGTCGTGGGCACTTGCAGTAGTTCTCCTGACATAACTATTGTCAGTGCCAGCCTAATCGCTGCTTCCCGATGGGAAGTACGTACCACCCTCAAATCAGATCACCTCCCAATCATTATAAAAATTGACAAACCAGCGAACATGACTAAGTCTGAGAAGCGAACGTTTGTCAATCACAAGAAAGCCGATTGGGATGGTTTCAAAGCTTACTCGTCGGCGAAGTTCATCGAGCTACCATCACCTACCAACATTCATAAGGCCGAGAAAAATATTAGGAACGTCATTACCACAGCCGCGGCACGTTTTATTCCGGCAGGACGTATCCCGAAAGTTCGGCCTAACTTCCCCACTAGTGATCAGATCAGAAGCGCTCACCCTGATGATCCTAGAATTCAGGAGCTTAACTCCGAAATTGATCGACAAGTTAAAGACTATAGGAGGGCGAAATGGAATCAGCACCTCGATGAATGTAACCTCAATGAAGGTGTCAGCAAATTATGGTCTACCGTCCGCGCCCTTTCCAATCCTCGGAAAGAAAAGGGCAACAACGCCATTGAATTTGGCAACACAAAAACCTGCGATCCTCTTCAGTGTGCTAGCCTGTTCAATAAACAATTTATTGAACATCCCAAGTCTGACGGCCTCAAGCGCAAAATTAGAAGACGGATTCGCAGCCGGAATGTTGACACCATACCATCTTTTACCGCGGACCAGGTTAAAAAAGTCATCGAGAATGCTAAAAACTCCAAGGCCCTCGGACCAGATGGCATTTCGATGACCATGTCGAAACATCTCGACCTTCCAGCCATTGAGTATCTCACGGCCGCCTTTAACATGTCGATGTCCACGCTTGTCATCCCTGAAATCTGGAAAACAGGTCGAATTGTTCCCTGTCTCAAGCCAGGGAAGAGCGCAAATATCGGGGAATCCTACCGCCCCATTACGATACTTTCTCCTGTCGCAAAGACGCTGGAGGCCCTTATTCACCCCACTCTTGTTGCACATGCGAAGCTAGAACCTCACCAGCATGGCTTCAGGAAGATGCATAGTACCACCACTGCCCTCGATGCGATCACTACACGCATTCGTGATGGGCTAAAGCAACGCAGTCGTTGTCACAGAACCATTCTGGTGGCAATCGACCTATCAAATGGATTCGATAAGGTCAATCATTCAATGCTCTTAGCAAACTTGTTGAATATGCATCTTCCTGCACAAGAGATTCGTTGGATTGCCAATTATCTAGCTGGTCGGCACTCCTTCACCGAGTTTCGAGGCAAACGTTCTAAGCTTAGGAAAATCAAATTAGGTGTTCCACAGGGAGGAGTACTCTCCCCCACTCTGTTTAACATCTACATGTCCGGCCTTTCCACACCACTGAAGGAATCGAGGTGATTTCCTATGCTGACGATTGCACCGTACTCGCCACAGGGAACGATAAGGATGAAATGCGCCTCCGAATTAATCGCTATCTAGGACGATTACAGGCATTTTTCCAAAGCCGAAACCTCACCATCTCTGCGTCCAAATCCTCTGCGACTTTTCTAACCACTTGGTGGGAGGACATCAGATGGGAGATGGATATACGTATTGGCAACAATTCTGTTCCTACTGTTAAAAACCCCAAAATTCTCGGGCTCCACCTAGAGAACATGATGACGT
Source organism: Microchrysa polita (assembly GCA_949715475.1). NCBI lineage: Eukaryota > Metazoa > Arthropoda > Insecta > Diptera > Stratiomyidae > Microchrysa > Microchrysa polita. The sequence continues at coordinate 103,520,639 of OX454418.1, forward strand.
CAGCTCATCACGCAGCATCCGTTTGCGAGAAGATGCGCAGTAGGAATAAAATCCTAAAAGCACTAGCTGGTAGCACCAGGGGCAAGGATAAAGAAACCATGCTAGTCACATACAAAGCGGTGGGTCGAGCAGCTGCTGATTATGCAGCCCCAGTTTGGTCACATAGTCTATGTGATACAAACTGGTCCAAAGGTCTGCCAGAATGCTGCTCTACGCACAGCCACAGGTTGCCTCTTGATGCCTGCCCAGGATCACTTACATCAAGAGACAAAATTGATGCCAATACGTGACCACAATTTCCTACTGTCCAAACAATATCTTGTTGGTTGCTACCGTGAGAATTATCCCAACAACAGTCTCATGGACCGAATTCCTCCACCACGACATGTCAGGCGTGATTTACGAGACCTCGAGAGAGAGGTCCAGGGATACTAGAGGGACCCTTACGACGATGATGCATACCGAGCTGCCATCGCTGAGATTCACACTGCAGAAGTGAGTCGGTCTATTGCGAGATTAGGTGCGAATAGAGTCCTCTCAGTGCGCCCTCCACCCATTTCGCCTGAGGAGATTAGGCCACCAGAGTGACATTAGCTCAACTTCGGTCGGGCTTTTGTTCACGCCTCAATTCGTACCTTTCTCTCATTAACCCGGACATTCAAAACATCTGTCCAAACTGCGCTGGCGCTCCACACGACGTGGGTCACTTGTTTCAATGCCCAGCTGCGCCCACTGACTTAACCCCTATCTCACTGTGGGAAAACCCTATCGCAGCAGCTATGTTTTTGTCCCTTGACATCACGCACGAAAGCATCGACGAACCATAACTCGTTCCTACTGCGACCGGGTCTACGTCCCGGAACGACCCATGCCCCAGGCATGGCCAAGAGTCGCAAAGACCCCCTTCGACGCAAGAAGGGGTCGGATACTTTGTATCATCATTCATTCACCGTTTTTTCTTTTGTGGAGCAGTTCTGGCCGGCCCAGCTGCTCCTCATTCTGCTAATACGTGCAGGCATTGAGACGAATCCTGGTCCATGGATTTGCTCGGTTTGCGCCAACAGAATTTGGTCCAATGTACAATCGTCAGTTCAGTGCACATGCTGCGGACAATGGGTCCACCTCAAGAACTGCTCGGGACTCACAAACACCAATCAATGGTCAACATCTTACAGAGCAATCAGGTGTGGAAACAGAAGGCAAAGCTCATCCAATCACCAGCCGCCTAACCAAGGTTCCCAACCATCAACACCTTCCACCCCTGCAAATGCTGTGAGGCCCGCTCCACCCAATTTGACCCCAGCTCCACGTATCGTCGATGCAAATTACACCAGCACGAGGATAGTCCAACTAAACTGTAATGGACTCCAGCACAAAATCGCTGAACTAACAGCACTCATGGACAGACACCACATCCAAATAGCGGCAGTACAGGAAACCAAACTCAACTCTAGTCACTCACTCAGGTCATATGGGAACTACAATGTCATCAGACAAGACCGTGATAGGAACGCAGGAGGAGGTTTGGCTTTCCTCATGCACAATAATTTGCCATACAGCGTCGTTGATGTCACTTCCGCCGATGACACCTTGGAGCAGCAAGCGATAATCGTCAAATCAGGAAATATTGACTTTGAAATCTACAACATATATATTCCACCTGTCTCCAGCTGTCCCGCAGGTTACAAAGTCAATATCAGCCCTCTATTAAACGGACAATATCGCCTCCTACTTGGTGATTTCAACGCCCACCACGATTTATGGCATTCCAACCTCCAAAACGACACCAGAGGTAACATCATCGCCGACCAACTGGATGATTCGGATTTCTGTCCTTTAAATGACGATAAACCGACCCGTATCTCTGGATCCTGCACAAGTTCACCTGACATTTCCATCGCCAGCCCTGGACTTATTAATGACATCTCATGGGAACCAATCCTCACAACATCATCTGATCACCTGCCAATTATTCTGACTCTGGATATGCCGTCGAAATTCATCCATCCCGATAAGAAGACGTACACCAACTTCAACAAAGCTGCCTGGGACAGCTTTAAAAGGTTCACCAACGAGGCTTTTGCTAGTCTCACCGCCCCAAGTGATGTACGTATGGCTGAAAAACAAATTAGACGAATTATTCTCACTGCAGGCCGCATTTCCAGCCTAAAACTCAACTTCCCAACATCTGCGGCTAAATTGGCAAAAACTAGGGATCAACTCAGAAGTGCAGACCCAAGTGACCCACGGATAAACGACCTTAATGACATCATAGTCAAACAGGCCAACGACCACAGGAGAGGCATATGGCAATCACATCTCAGAAAACTAAATTCAAACACTTGGTGTGAGCAAACTCTGGAGCACGGTTAGAAACCTATCCAACCCCACTAAAACTCAAGGGAGGGTTTCTATCAAGTTTGGTAACTCAACCGTGAGCGACGATAATAAATGCGCAAACCTATTCAACAAACAATTCGTCGAACACCCAACTAAGGATAAACTCAAGCGCAAAATCACACGAGGCATCCGAAACACTAAAGTTGATGAGCATCTCCAAATCACCTCTACAGAAGTTTCAATGGCCATAAAGAATGCCAAAAATTCAAAAGCACTTGGTCCAGACGGTATAGCAATGATCATGCTCAAACACCTCGACACACCGGCCATAGAGTATATCACTGCTACGATGAACCTTTCGTTACGAACATTCATCATACCAGAAATTTGGAAGAGGCCGTATCATACCGTTACCCAAACCTGGTAAACAACACTCCTTAGGAGAATCCTACCGACCAATCAGAGCTTTTATCCCCTGTGGCGAAAATATTGGAATCGCTGATACACAAGACTCTTGCGACGCACATACAACTCGCTAATCACCAACACGGCTTCCGAAAAATGCACAGCACCACCACTGCACTAGACCGAATCATGTCTAAGGTCTTCAATGGGATCAACCAACCCCCGCCGTTTAAGCGTACCATTCTTGTGGCCTTAGATCTGTCGAAAGCGTTTGATACGGTGAACCACTCGCTCCTACTGACGGATCTCCGCAATTCATCCACACCGCTGCATATAGTCAAATGGATCGCAAACTACCTTGCCGGACGTCAATCCAGCACCGAGTTTAGAAATGGGAAATCTAAACTAAGAAGGATAAAACAAGGCGTACCACAAGGCGGGGTACTTTCCCCCACCTTGTTCAACCTATACATGTCAGGGCTTCCCACCCCTCCCGAAGGAATTGACATTATACCCTATGCTGACGACTGCACCATAATGACATCTGGCAACGACATTCCCGACATGTGCGATCTCATCAACGGTTACTTGGAAGAGCTCAACCTTTTCTTCAACAACAAGAACCTAATGCTATCAGCGCCCAAATCTTCGGCCACCCTCTTTACCACATACAACAAAGAATTCAACCAACGGCTTAACATCAGAGTAAATGACACCGAAGTTCCCACTATCCGTCACCCCAAAATTCTTGGCGTCACAATTGATAATCACGGCCTATTCAACACCCATGCCGACAGCATTAGTGACAAAATGAAGGGCAGAAAAAAGATCTTGAAGTCCCTTGCTGGCAGCAAATGGGGCACTGATAAGGAGACTTTACTTCTTCTTCTTCTTCCTTGCCTCGTTCTTTATACCGCTCCATGGCTTCGCGTTGCTCGACCCGCGGTGTAGGCACATCGTTTTGGCGATAATATCTCAGCATATTTCTACAGGCAGCTCTATCTTGGATCGTGTCATCGCCGAGACCAATGCGTTGTTGTTGCTGCTGCTGCTGCAAGGAGACTTTACTCACCACCTACAAAGCCGTCAGTCGTTCTGTGGTAAACTATGCAGCACCGATATGGACAAATACCCTATGCAAAACCAACTGGAAACGGATTCAAACATGCCAAAATGCAGCCACGCGTACCATTACTGGTTGCGTTCGCATGTCATCTCAAGACCACCTGCACCAAGAAACCAAGCTGCTAGACCTCAAGGCACACAATGATCTCCTGGCTAAGCAATATCTTGTTGGTTGTCATCGAAGCCTACACCCAAATCATGACCTCATGGACAAAACCCCACCACCACGTCATGTAAGACGTTCGTTAAGGGACATGGAAAGGGAAGTCCAAAGGTTTAAACGAGTTCCTCTCGACAACTCCAACATATACAAGGCGGCCCTAAATCAACTGCACACCAGCGAGGTAACCAAAGCCACAAATAGGCTATCCGTAAACCGCGTCCTTCGCGCTCGACCACCCGACATCTCAGCCGACGAACAACAACTACCGAGAGCCACACGTACCACCTTGGCTCAGCTTCGTTCTGGATTTTGCTCCAGACTAAATTCGTTTTGGTCACGCATTGACAACAGCATTGGAAATATTTGTCCAGCATGTGGAGCCAGCCCACACGACGTGGATCATATATTTGACTGCACTGCCGCACCTACGCATCTAACACCTATCGCACTATGGGAGAACCCCATCGAAGTTGCGATCTTCTTAGGTCTTGACCTTGAGGATAGGATGCCTACGATTTATGAATGATGATACAAGTTCCCCCCCTCTCTTGCGCCGCTACAACAACAACGAACCATAACTCGAATCCACATAGATGCACAGCGGTTCCACACCTTTCTGCACCGCTAAAAGAAGAAGAACCAATGTCATATCATCAAGGTGGCGCAAACAATTCATAGAGGAGGATTTCTCCTTTAAAGCGTAGTCATATCCTGGCGACGCATAGTGCAAGATTCCGCGAGTGCCCACGTCAAAACTAGCACCCTGATCGCAGTGGGGCTTTTGACCGTCCGGCGCGAAAACATACACACTCTTGCACAATCCAGCTGTAAGAAAATAAATAAATTGCAAATGCCAGCAATTTGTTCTCATTATTGATAAATTTATTATTATGTGAAAAATGAGCATTATTTTTTATGTTTTGTTTAACATGATACAAAAATGTTCAGCAATGATTCGTTCACTAGTTTTTTTTTTAGTTTTAAAAGCTTCCACACACTCACAGACACATCACGTGCATCATACAATACTTTATTTTATAATCCATTTGCCATGTAGCTAAAATAAAAGATATAAATCAAAGTGCGTGTTTAATGATATAGTATAGTAACCAAATGAGAATAATAAATGCAAAATGAGTAGTAAAAGGAAAAGAAAATGTACAATAAACAATTTATTCTGTTTTTTCTTCTATTGTATGTATATAACAAACACGAAGCATAATCAGCGCTTATTTAGTAATAATATTTTATATTTGGTTTATATTTATATTATGTATATATTTACAAATTATAATCTACTTAAAACCCAAAATGTGTCTATACAAAAAAAGGGGAAACAAAACAAATCAAGAGACGACCAAAAATTTGTAGTAGAGCATATAAACACAAGCTTAATTTAGGACAACAGGCATTAGTGGGGAGGAGCGTTTTTGTTTTTTTTTTTTTAATTCTCGATACGTATTTGTAACTTTTAACAAGATTTATCAAGTAGTACATTAAATTCTAGAGTGTTATGTAAATGATGGCAACCACGTAGATTTTTGTTTTATTAACTATGCAAATGCAATCACAATATTACAGATATAGACAACTTATTTTATTATATTAATAAATTGAATTGAAATAGGATGAGAGAAACAACATATTTTAGTGTACAATAATTTGATGAAATTATTTCGATATTGTCATTTCTCCGCTCCACAGAGAGATATTTCTTTCAATGTTATATATAAATATATTTATCATTTTGTAGCCGCGTAAGAATCGCTCTTCAGAATACAACTAACGTCTATATAGTAACCCCTAAACAATTTGCTAAGTATGTAAATATAAAACGAAGCAACAACTAATTTGCCTTTTAAAACGGAATTGATATCATGTAAAAATGAAAAACGTTACAAACCAAGATCAAAATAGGAGAGACCGTGTTGTCGTCCATCAAGTGTGTATATGACACAATAAAAATAAAAACGTGCACCATACATGGTAATTATTCTAGAAATTTCTTATGCCTCTTCTCATCCGGATTTTTGATTCTCCTTTTGTCTCTGATATGCTTCGTGCACTTCAATCTCTTTCTTTTCCTTCTTCTTATTACGCAGCTCGTACTCTAATCGATGACTTATAATACGCTGAACAATTTTCTCCGTTGTCATCTTGTTCCCCGAATCGAGCAGAATGAATTTGCCCATCGTTTTTGGCACAGCATACGGATCGATACGATCATTTTCGAAAGAGATGGGCGTCTGACCGTGACATACAACGTCAACTTTGAAATGCTCCATGAGATCCTTTGTCACGCAATACGGTGCACCGATTACGACTTCGTTGACGTACTGAAAGTAGACGGAGAAATTTTCTTAGTATTTTGATTATCTTTGAGCAGGAGTGAGATTATACACTTACTTTGCATGCCAACACGCTCAATGTTCGTTCATGCAGATTCATAATAGGATAGTTGCTTCCCTTATACGTATTCACCACGGGATCTGTATGCAAGCCGACTATCAAATAGTCACCTTGTTGTTTGGCCTTCTCGAGAAAGTCTAAATGCCCGACATGGAAAAGATCAAATGCTCCCGCCACGTAGACCTGAAACAGAAATCATTTATTGCGACATTAATTTTTACGAAATCACAAAGTAAATCTAAATAGTACTTACAATCCGATCAGTTGGTTGCGGCGATTTGCCATCACTAAATTGAATAATTTTCTGTGTAGTGGGCAGAAATTGACTGCATCCAGTCCATGGACTACGTGCCGAATGATCTTGTCCCATATGCGACGAACCTGATGATATGGATCGATTGAAATTTGGCAAAATTGATTCATTTGATTCATTTTCAATTTCATAATTGGTTAGATGTAAAGATTTGGCGAGTTTGCTTAAAAGTTCTTGAATGGACAACACACATGCGAGGAGCAGACATTATTTTTTTGAATTTTCATTTTCATTTGGTTCAGTCAAAGGCCAACACCCAAAAACAAAAGGAGGAGAATTTAGTGTCGGGAATATGGTGAGGAACGAAACAAACAAACGGGAAACAATATTAATGGAAAACCATAGCAGAAATGTATGTGTTGGATTTTTATCTGAGCATAAAATGAAAAAGCCAAAAAATTCAAAACAGACAAAAAAGCATTCATACGAATGTGGCGTTGCAAACAAAAAGAAAATATATCGCCAAATATGTATGTTGACGTGTTCTTGACATACCTTCTTTTTCTATTGAGTATTCTTCGGATCCTTGACGAAAGTGATTGCGGGTAAGCAGTAACATTCGACCAACAAGATCTGTTGTTGAGATGCCGGCGGTACGTGACACTTCCCTGTAAAAAGTAGAGAATTAATAAATTAATACTACTAGAAAAGATGAAGTCAAATTGTAGTGAAGGTTGGATATTATATGAGCAGGCATAATACCCCAGGAAATTTAGCATTTCATTTCCGGAAAATTAAGGGGAACCGGGATTTTTGCATGAGCCTTTTTTCCGAGGTTCTAGACACCTCAAAAAACAAGTTTTTGCGAATATCTCGATAAGGGCAACATGTACAAACTTGTAGCTCTTACAATTTTAAGGGAAAAATATAAAAAGCCCCATTGTTTTGCACTCTTCCAGGGGGGGGGGGGTGGTTAAATGGTGTTTTCGGCAGGGCTTTATGAAAATCTCTATAACGGTAAAATTCACTAAAATTTGATTTGTGGAAAATTAGCAGCTCGTAGAGTTCTAATGAGACACGGATACGTGCACTCCAAAGGACGCTACGAGCGATCAAAACGTTAAACAGATGTCCGGGGGGGGGGGGGGGGGGGTTTAACGTCCGCGCCTACCAAGATGTTTATCAGACGGGCCGCGAATTGGCCAGATCGGATTGTAACGCCAATCAGGCGCCCACTCCAGCAGTGTGGTGGTAACAGTAACATACTGCTAGATGCGAGGTCTGCCTCTGCCGTTTTAGGGTCCTGGCACCCGGTTGAAGGAAGCGCAACTCCACGCTATTCGCGAAACCACAGCCAGCACGATCTCCCACTAGGGGGCCAACCTCTTTGTCACGCGTAGAGTCACTGAGGCAGCGGCTCTCCGGGGCTCATGTGACACCCGTGCACCTAACCGTTGAAATCTAACCTACTCTTAAAAACTACTCTTTAGAAACTACACCCCAGCAGTGTCTAGCCGCAATCAGGAAGGCTAGACATATAGGCTTCTGCTACTCAATTTCTTAGATGCATCATACGTCGTTTAAATGCTTCAGAAGCATACACCTTTAGGGAAGTGATGCGTTCCTTTGTGGCCAAACATCCAGTGACATCTGCGGCTCCATTATTTAGGAGGACCCCGGGCAGATAACCAGAACATGAAGCCAGTCCTCAGAAACCGCGCCACAACATGGGCATGAGGCATCCCTCACCAGGTTGAACTGGCGCAGTGAGCCATGTCCGGTTATCAGGAAGCCTAGACTTAGGTTAAAATCCAAGTCTAGGTTTCCGGCTGCCGCACGGACATCCCTAAGGTACTCGAATGTAACCCTACTGCAGATGGACTGGTCCCATCTAGATTGCCATCTAGATAGGACACAGTCATCCAGGAGCTCAGAGACAAGTCTCTGAGGCCTCCCAGATACACTCTCCTCATCAACCAACGCTGACGGCGGCAGCGGCAAACCCCTCCTGATATGGAAGGTAGTCCCACGTCGGACTACCTCCAAATCTAGCGGAGGGACCCCCATTAATACCTGCATGGCGTCAGTAGAAACTGTACGACATATAGGTATACATGCGTGTTCAGCTGTCGACTTCCCCGGGCAGATGACGCCCAAACCATGAGAGCTGCAGCCCCAAACTTGCACACGCTACGAAGAGCGAGCTGTAGATCACACGGACTGCGCGTCTACCTAGCCCCCAGTCCCGACGCAGAACACGTCTCAGCGTACCAACCACGCAGAGCAGTCTAGCCTTCAACCACACGTAGTGGGGTTGGAGACTCAACCGTTCGCCGTAAGTCACTCCCAAATATCTGACTTGCGTCACATATTTGAGAGCAACTCTACCCATCCGAACAATCGGGGGCCGGCTCGACGAGAATGAGCTTTTCAGCATCATTATTTTCGATTTTCGGGTTGAGACTTCAACTCCCACCCGGGTGCCCCACTCATGGACTATTTCCATGAGCAGGACACCCTTCTCCTCAAGCTCACGCCGCGATGTGCCCTCCGACAGGAGGAGGAGGTCGACGGCGTAAGCGCAACATTTGACCCGGCTTTGAAGGGATACCAGCAAGTCGTCCATCATGTAATTCCAAACAAACGGACCTATGATGGAGCCTTGCGGGCATCCCCTCATCACTTTCTGCCTGACGACGTCATTTTTCCCCACGAACAGAGCCTGTCTGTCTCGGAAATAGCTCTTCCATAGAGCTATTTCCGGACAGCCAGCTGCCTCAAGCTTATGCAGGACGGCACTCCAGAGCAGGTTGTCGTCGAACGCGCCCTTGAAATCTACAAAGATTCCAAGGACGCGGTCGGCAACACTGGTCTTGACCGCCCCCTGGACGAACAGGAGCGCATCCTCAACAGATCTTCCCTTGCGGAGTCCGTACTGTCTGTCGGACACCCGATCTCCAATCCGATCCTCCATCCTACCTAGCAGAATCCTCTCCAGCACTTTTCCAAGCACTGGGAGGAGACTGATACCCCGGTAGGAGGAAGGGTCGGATCGGACCTTATCAGGGCCCTTCAGCAGCACTACCATCCGCGCAGTTTTCCAACTACTGGGGAAAGTACGTGCAAGGAATCAAGACTCAAAGAGGCTCTCAATGTACTCAGGAATGGCCTTCCAGATGCTTTTACACATCCATCGAGTCCAGGAGACTTCCGGCACCTGAGTCTGGCGATGCTTGCGTCGATCTCTGCGGAACAGGGAGGGGGAATTTCTTCCACCTCCGTGATCCGCTCAACAAAACGTTAAACAATTGGATTTTCGTGAATATCGTTAGGAGCTACCTCTCAGATTGCGCCAAAGTTATGACACTAGCGACGGACACAAGGAATACGTGGTCACTGCAGGAGTACCGCAGAGATCTGTTCTCGGCCCACTTTTGTGGAATATCATGTACAATGCTATCTTGTAGCTCGCTATGCCGAAATGATTGTCAGTAGGTTTTGCTGACGACATAGCTGCTGCAATAGACCCGGAATTGGTCGAAATGTACACAAGCGAGGCGATTACAACTATCAACCGTTGTATTAGAGCTCACCGATCAGAAAAAAAGTGTTCCGTCAAATTCAGAGTGGGAGAGTGTGTCATAATCTCTAAGCAAGCCGTTAGGGAGTTTGGGGGTTATGATTGACTCGCGATTATGCTTTGGAGACCACTTGGAGCATGTAGGGAATCAGGCGGCGACCGTCACGACGACTCTAGCAAGAATGATGCGAAACATAGGTGGTCCGAGAATAAGTAGGTGGCTGCTATTTTCGAGGAAGTGCATTGACAGTGTGTTGTGTATATCGCACCAAATCACATGAAGCGGTCTATATGGTAGCCGAAATGATGCCCTTGGCGATCCTAGTGGATGAGATCAGCAGGCTGTACAGCGGTCGCCAAGGCATAACACCGGAAGATGTACCTGAAGCGAGGGATCATTGAAAGGCTTGAATCTATGAGATTGATTGATTGAGGTGGCAGGTCCAATGGAATGGAGCATGTATTCGCCGATGGACACATAACCTTAGCCCATACATACATAGCCATTTTTACATGATCCAGTTCTTAACGGATCATGAAGGGTACCGACAATATTTGCATCGGTTTAAGCTAGACAACTCGTCAGAATGCCCGAGATGTCAGGGAGTTGCGGAGAATGCAAAACATGTCTTCTTTGATAGTCCCAGATTTGGAGATATCCGCTACAAGCGCAACTAGTATAAAACATAAGCCCCGAGAACCTAGTGACTCTGATGCTGCTATCAGCAAATAACTGGGATTCAGTAAGCAGGGCAATTTGTGCCGTTCACATGGAGTTACAGAAGCAGGAGCGTAGACTATAATTATTTTCTTTGCATAATAAACGCGAAATTAACCGTTCTTCTGCAAATCTTTACATGCCAGAGTGGCTGACCGAACGATCGCGGCCACAGAGTACGACATTGCTCGTGGTTATATTTGGGCGACGCAGAGTGTTGTTTATTTATAATAAATCATTACACAAGTAGCAGCAAATATTGAGCGCACGCAAATGCACGTTTTATTACAATTTCCATTAAATGCAGCGGCTAATTCTGAAAAAAAGTCAATGCAAATATTACACTCATCCGTGTGCCGTTTTGCAATTCAAAGTAGCAATATCGCTCTACCCGCGTCTAATAGTGCCATCATGCGATACAAAGCTTTGGTTCCAAGCGAATCTATGGGTGATATGCTTTCACGTCGATTTGTTCAAACCCTTGGGAAGTGGCGTAACGTTTCCAAAATATAGTATGTTCGGAATTGAAATGGGGGCCCCTGGACAGTACAATTTTCAATAGCGGAAATCAATGTAACCACCAGTTTTGTCTTCTTCTAGTCTTCTAATGAAAAAAATTTCAGATAGATTCCTCGTCCAGCTTCACCCGAAATGATGGACAATTTTGTAAAAAATTGGACATGAAAATGCTAAAGCTGAAATTATTCTTTTACCGAGACCATTTGCCATCCTTTAACGGTTACCATGACTAAAATAGTTAATAGTCTGCTGGCGATGTGTCTACACCCCAGGCCGAGCAACGCGAAGCCATGGAGCGGTATAAAGAACGAGGCAAGGAAGAAGAAGATAGAGCTTCAAAATTTCTTGACTGAAAAATTCACTCGGCTAGTTTCAGCTATTTTAGATTTATAATGTCCGTTCTTTAAATTTTTCATGATTTGAACTGGTACCTATTGGTTTGCTTGGACTGGGCCCTCGACACATGAAATGGTCAAAAAGAAGATTTGTATACGGCCCGGGTAGTGTCAATAGGCTATCAATTTACTGTAACTTCCTTCAACTCTTCCTCACAAGTAAGTAAGCTTCCTTTATTGTAAAAAAATATGAAAGTGAACTACTCATTACTCCCTGGTACTTAATTTGAAATGTACAGAATGCCTATGGTATGACTGATTTCAGTTGTCTTTAAATAGAGTACGTTTGCCAGTGCTTCCTTAGATGTTTGAGAAAGCTGCAGTAACCGATCTTGTTAAAATTCAAAGCGGTTGTGGCTGTGCATAACCCGATCAATGAAAGGGTACTACCTGAAATGTACCACTAAAAATGGCGCCGAAGTAGTGCTAATCCCAGGTGATATCCTTGAGAAAGTGTTAAAGGTAGCGGAAAGTTAATTGATACTTTCCTACCAAGCTTGGCGGAGCGGATCATTTTAAAATCATGGAAAAGGCAATAGTTGTGATCTCATACTGCACGATGGGAACGATCTTGAAGCCGATAATCTTGTCAAGGGTAATATACAGATGCAGAAACGCTTCAGAAAGCCACTGTACACATTCGGCACGACTATGACGATATGCAAACCGCTTTTCGATTCCGTGAAGTGAAGCTGTATTAATGGGTTTGCCGCTATTGCCTAGTTCCACGTATTGCTCAAGGCTGTCGATTCGGATTGGTAGTCGTGTATTGTACTCCTGATTAAAGGTGGTGAACAGGGTGCCTGGGGATTTTGGCGCTGATAGCATCAGGTTTTTGTTGGAGAAAAAAGTGTTTAGGACAAGCAAGTAATCGATGCTCTGCATTGCGAAAGTCGTAATGCTGGGCTTAAGATAAACGCTGTCAAAACCATGTTCTGATACACGCGGACAAAGCGGAATTAACCATCTTAATTATTTTTTAGTACTAGGTGATGCTCACATCGGTTTATTGAACTGTCTCCACACCGTTGTGTTTTTAATCACCCATTAATCTAATTTCAACTACACATATGCTCCCAAAGCAGCCGCCATTTTACAGTATGGTATCAGGTTCATGTACGATAAGCAAGCATCAACACTTGACCTGCACACGTTCAACTGATTTACATACCCCACATAACTTTTCTTGATAAGTACATGAGTACATTGTAGTCTCAAGTATACTTATCGCGCAAAAATGTGGCGTGATTTTAGTTTTGCTCCACATAATCATACACCACTACAACTCCCTGCAAGCATACATCGAAATAATAAAATGCTCTACACTCACTTGTAACGTTTCGCTTCCTTTACCATGTGATAAGTGTCAAGACCGTCTGCCGTCATGGTGATATCATCTGAAAACAATAAAAACAAAATTTTTTAATTGAATAAAGCCCAAAAAAAAAATACATGTCATGAGGAAGTTCTGTGCAGATCGGAAAATTGATAAAAATCGATTTTTTTTGGTAATAATTACAAAAAAAAAACATGGAACTGTTATCATCAGAAATATTAAATAAGAGGAAACATACCTCCGTGAACGCAAAAATCACAATCATATTGATCAAGTGTTTCCAAACTTGTAACATATGGTGCACCTTCGATCACTTCATCAACCCATTTGATTCCACGAACCATTTTGTATCTGAAATAATATCAAACACTTGTTAATTTTTGATTATGTTATTCGAAGTAGAAAGTAGTATGTTACCTTTCTTGTTCCGTAAATACTGGCGGTCCTTTGTGCTTTGTGATTTCTTCATCTGTATGTACGCCAACAATTAATTTATCACCTAAGGCTTTGGCTTGTCGTAACGAATTGGCATGTCCAAAATGCACCATATCGTAGCTAAAAAGAGAACAGAAAAAAATGTCGTTAGTTTAACAGTTTTAATTATTATGAACTCTTTAAATTTATTATATCTACATTATGAAGAATTCTTTCAGCATTAGTTGGAAAGATAGGCTTAACACCAGGCTTTATAACAGGAGTCGAGCTACCTCTTCAATAGACAAAAGATAGGCCCTGATGAGTAAATGGTGTATTGGGTGACGAAACTCTTACGTGTTTTGTGCCTTTTTCATCATCATCAATGTGGCACGATAGCCCGACGTCGGGCCTTGGCCGCCTGAATCGTTGACCTCCAATTGTCGCGGTTACGTGACCTTGTCCTCCAGTTTCGGAAGCCCAGCAGCTGGTGGGCGTCTTCACCTACGGAGTTCTCCCAGCGAGCTCTCGGTCGTCCACGCAACCTCGCTTCGTCAATTCGTTGTGCGTTCATAACTTTCTTTGGCATGCGATTATCGTCCATCCGTTGTACATGCCCCGACCATTGCAGACGTTGAAGCTTCACGATTTTCGATACTTCCAGCTCATCGTACAATTGATACAACTCATGGTTGTACCGGATACGCCATTGGTCTCGCTCGCGAACGGCCCCGAAAATTCGCCGAAGGACCTTATGTCTTATTGGCTAGTTGTATCCGTCGCTTAATTTCGTCGGTTTCGTTGGCGTCCTTTGATCAGTTACAACCCAGATATTTGAAGTTGTCTACATACTCGATATTGAGGTCCACCACTGTGATTCTTGAATTTGCTGGCGTCCTTGTTTTCGATTGCATCGATTGTGCCTTTTTAGTGTAAATATATTTTGAAAGAGTTCATTGTCAATTGGAGATAACAATTTGACAAATTTATGAAGAATTGTAGTCCATTCGCCTAAACCAGCAAACTCGCTTTCAGGTACCGAATTACTGACGTTTGCAATTGTTGACACAGAAGCATACGAGTTTATTCAAAAGGATAGACTCCATATAGTAATTGGTGCCCAGGAGATACTACCTCTACATTAACAACTGAGACGAGCCAGAGTTAATAGTAAATCTGAGCCGACCTGCATAGCTAATCGATTTTCGAATGAACTATTTATTATACCAAAAACTGGCACCACTCATCATGTGAAGACACCCTTACATTTTCATTGTTCGGTTGATAAAGCAATGAAATATTATATTATGTTTTATCTATTACGTTTGCGCTATAGATTGTTTCTTTTGGCAATATTATATAAGAGCAACAGTTGTCGCACGATTACAAAATTATGACGTCTACCAAACATACATATTTGAGATAAAAGTAGTCGCATGATAACCAAAAAGTTGAATGAAAATTTAAATAAATTGAATAATAAAAACTATTCAATCTTTTGTGAAATATTGGACAATGAATTTTCAGAAAGGTTTACCAGATTTTGGATGATTTTCAGAATTTCACTTTCAGTTACTCGCTCAAATCAATCAAGTATTATGTTAAATTATGACTAAAAAAAACCTGATTTATGGCCAGTCATTAATTCTTGTCCAATCTAATCGCTTGATAATATTGTTTGAAGACATGGATTTGTGGACCACAACACGCCACTTTACGATTCATAACCAACTCCCCATTATCTCAATCAGTTATTGAGTTGATGTTGTTTGACTCAATGGTATTACCAGTATTACCTTCGCGATAATTGGCGTTTGATTAATAAAATAAAAAATCCCTTCCTTGAAGTAAACAATAACTGATAAAGTAAAAATAATTCAGTAAATGTGATAATCAACAGTACGATTAAAAGCGGCAACATTATCTTCTCTAGAAGCGGTGAAATGATAAGCGCCACCTGACATTACAAGTCAGCTGAGTAATATTTGTGACACCACGCGAAATTTTCAAATATAATAGAACAAGCTGTGTCCCCCCCCCCCTTGTGCTCACTGCGCTCGCTTTAATACCCCCTTACCCAAGAAGACTGCACCTTCCGTATAACGATCTCTGCAGACTGCAGAGACTGCGGGAATGTGAACGCAGTGGAGAATCTTCAATTTTCTTTGTGGTTGCTTGCCTACACTTATCAGAGAGAATAAGATCGATTCTCGGGACATACTTCTTTATCGACTTCATCGTTTTATTGGACGCTCAGGCTTATTATATCCGACATATTTACACCATGTGATATAACCCCGTCCGACACTTTTACCCCTATGCTATATAGATCCTTAATCGCTTCCTACTATGTACTAACGATGATAGTCGTCAAGGTTATTTTATTTTAGTACTTTACTACATACATTCTATACTTCACATAATTCGTGCAAATAATATCAAAGTCCCTATAAATGTGTATCACATCACAATGTATTGTATGTACGCAAAAACGTAGTCACCTTGAATACAATTTATCGGAGTTACACTGTATATGATTCAGTGACAACTAAATATTTCCATTAAATTCAACTGTTGTCGATGAAAACTTGATCGCAACAGGTGACTCTCATACAAAATGGAATTTCGATTTACCGCCACTTCCTTTGAGATTTTAAAAATTGTCTCGGTCTTTAAACCTTCTCCAGCGTAAAGCCGGCCCCACACCGACCGGAGTGTGGCACACACCGCACAAAAGATCGTTCCAAGAATGATGCCTTGGAGTCGCCCAACCATACTGCTGCACGATTTTTCGTATCAATCTTTTGTGCGGTGTTTGCCATACTCCGGCCGGTGTGGGCCGGCTTAAGACGGATTAAACATACAAAAAAGAGTCCAAATCGGTCCAGCGGTTTTCGAGTCTATGCGTGACAAAGAAATCACGTTCCATTTTTATATACATATAAGAAGAAGCCATATGAATTGTCGTGAATTATCATTTAGCCCAGTCTTGTCCAACATACATCCCGCGGGCTACAATTCGGTAGAGTTTCTACCCGGTCTGCAAGTTCCTTCGGTCATGTGCAAAATCTACAATATAGAGGGTGTCCCGCAACTGGTTAGCCATAGACCAATCAGGGACGTAGCCAGGATTTTGTTTCGGGAGGGGTCCAACGCTCTAAATTTTAACATTATTAGATATTAGAATTTTGGTTATTGATTGTGAAAACAAATATTACATTTTCGCCATAACTATCCGATGGGACAGAAAAGTGGTGCTCGGGGAAAGCATGCCCCTTTTATTTCCTTGACGTAAATCTACTGCAAAGTAGAAGCGTTCGTGGTTCTTTTTAACCTTTGAGTAACTCAGCAGCAACCTATAGCATTTGTTTGCTCCTTACAGAGGGACAGAATTCAGAATTCATTTTCACAAGTAGTGAGTTCAAGACCAGTTGTTCTAGGTTTCCTCATGTCCTGGATAGTTAGTTAAAATCCTCTGTAAATTTCATAGTCGGCATCAATATGATGACATGAATTTAATATGACCTTATAATGCTTGTCGCACGGTAGTACCATACACCGCCACTGCCAGCAGCGTTCAGAAAGGGCATAATATCGCCAACTAGAAGTTGCCCTTTTGATCCATTGTTATTGCAGCAAACCCATTTCTATTGCATAGAGAGGCTCTCTCTTATAACACGCACGCACGAGTATACTTAACTGTCAACGTAATCAGAAGCAGACAGTGCCACTTCTATAATGCGAATGCCTCTTTCCTGTACAAGTATCGAAGGTTCATGGACTATGGTATCTGCACAACTTATACAATCCGATACTATGTATATTTTCCACATTAAGGTCTGGATAGACCTCTGGCGGAATGAAAATGAAATTTTTGTCCGCTGCCATTTTATCAATGAAAATGAATACTTACTGTCGTGGAAAATATCGCAAATGCTGGGGAATTTCATAAACTAAAATCCGAGAATGGTTTCACAATTTGTCTCTGTCATTTTAAGTATTATTTTTCCATTCCCCGGTCATTAGATAATTTCCACGTTGAACTCGTCGTGGATAGTGAATCGGTTTGACGTTTGCGAAACTCACCACGCTTGACGGAGAATATGCTACCGAATCGACCCATTTTTCCGAATCGACCCTTGTCCAAATGCATTTTCAAGATGAAAATGTTTCTAAGTACGACTGTCGTGGTATTGGTTTACCAGGAACGCGTTCCATTTATACGATCTGAGTAAAAATAGTTACTCACATTCCCTTCCGTCTCACTCACTCACACTGCTCACAACTCTGACGGTAGTCAGCGATGATTACAGCTACGACTACGAGTTAATTATGGAACGCAGTCCTGAGTTTAACCTTTTTTAATTTGTTTATTATGTAGTTACTGTTGAGTCCACTTTCGTCCAGATGACACTGACATTCACTGCAAATTTAGATACCCAAAATCCAGCTTTGACAGCATTCTACGGAAATTAATAAGTTGTACGCACTTTCAGAACCGTTAACCTAAGATTTATAATTCATGCAAAAAATCAGTACCATGAACCCATTTTGCGTTGACACCATAATGATCTCACGTCAATATGGGAACGGTTACAGAGGGTGTTTCAAAAATTCATACTTAGAGCCGTTTGCGAAAACAGGGCTCAATTCTGCCCAGCCGATTACTACTATTGTAGTCGATTCGCGTTATTTGCCCTTGAAAGTTTCAGCAAGGTGGGGTCAGAAGTAGTCAAAGTCCCCTTTCTCATTTGCTCGCTTATATAAAGTTTTTGTATATGAAGTCCGTGTTTTCGTGTGCATATCCCAAAAAGGACATTTCTATTTTTTCCCTTAAAAAAGAATAAATTACGGGTAACTGAAACTTTAAAATCCATTGAAATCATTTCGGGAGGGGTCCGGACCCCCTGGACCCCTCCCCTGGCTACGTGCCTGAGACCAATGGTAGACTCTACAGGATGTTTTAGCAAAAATGTCGCCAAATTTTTTTCTCTAGCTTTTACTGTTAAGGAGTAATCGCCTTTTTTGTGATTCTTGTCAAAAAACACGACTTTCTTCGAAAAACTCAAATTTTCTAGCTTCCACTTTAGCCAAATCAATGTTCATCTGAAAGCACACAAAATTTCAAATAAAAGGACATATCGAACGTTTCGAACGGTTTCGTATCTTCCGAGATACGACGTTTTGAATTTTGCAGAAATGTCAATTTCAATTTTTAATGTCAAAATTAAACCCGACTTTCGTAACGGTACATTGTAGTGGCAAATCTGCAAAGTTGACAAAAGTTGGCGTAGTATCTTAGCTTTCGAACGGCATATAAGAATAAATCACAGAATCATCCAGTTTGTGAATAATATGTGTAAAAGGGGGGAAAAAAAAACATGAAAGAACATATGAATATGAAAAACATTGATTTGGTTAAAGTGGAAGCTAGAAAATAGGAGTTTTTCGAAAAAAGTCGTGTTTTTTGACAAGGATCACAAAAAAGGCAATTACTCCTTAACGGTAAAAGCTAGAGAAATAATTTTGGCGACATTTTTGCTAAAACATCCTGTAGAGTCTACCATTGGTCTATGGCTAACCAGTTGCGGGACACCCTGTATAAAAATGGAGCGAAAAAAATGTATATTAATTCATTAATTGAGAACGGCTGGACCGATTTGGTTCAAATTTTCTTTCGGTTGTTTGCAATTACCAGGAGAAGGTTTTTACGGAAGAAAATTTTCGAAAAACCCTCCGGAAAAGTCGGAGAATTGGAAAATCGAAAAAATTCATCAATTGAGAACGGCTGGGTCGATTTAGTTCAATTTTTTTTCAGTTGTTTGCAATTACCAGGAGAAGGTTTTTACGGAGAAAATTTTGGAAAAACCCTCCGGAAAAGTCGGAAAATTGGAAAAATCGAAGTAATTTATCAATTGAGAACGGCTGGACCGATTTGGTTCAAATTTTTTTTCAGTTGTTTGCAATTACCAGCAGAAGGTTTTTACGAAAGAACATTTTGGGAAAACCCTCCGGAAAAGTCGGAAAATTAGAAAACTTGAAAATTTTTTTTTTTGCTTGCAATTTTTCCACAATGAATGAAGAAATATAGAAAACTCGGAAAATTCAGAAAGAAAGTTTTGCATTTTATCGAATGATTTGATGATTTTAGACGATGCAAAGGTGGAAAATTCGTTTTGAAGCTTTTGATAATTTAGAATAACAGTGACATTTTCTCACACTTTTACCCTCATCTTCTTCTGTTCATATTGGCGTATCCAGACCGCATTGTGGAACAAATACAAGGACGAGATGGCTGAAGACATTTAGCATAGAGTTCGCATAACAACTTCGAATTTCGATCTTGAAATTAACGACGAGATGCGCAACGAAGCGTTAGTTCTTATCGAAGAGATGACCGCGCTCATGTGCGGCAGTCTGCTGTCGAAATTGGGAATGCCAGCGCCAAATCGTTTGATGGACGATGCAATTAATCGCGACTTGCAACGGGAGCAAGATTATGATCGAGAAGAGCCGGCCGAACGAGTTCGAATAAATGTGCCGCTTTTGAATGCCGAGCAGAAGAACGTATACGATTCGCTTATGAAGGTTGTTGACGATGGAACAGGAGGCATTGGGGGGACAAGCAAGACATTCGTCATGTCGTTGATTCTGGCAACAATTCGGTTAAGATGTCAAATTGCGATGGCTTTTGCATCCTCTGGCATTGCTGCTACATTGTTGGAAGGCGGTTGAACTGCACATTTCGCTTTAAAGCTGCCGATGAATCTACTCTTGGTTGAGAATCCAACGTGCACAATCACCAAGAGTTCGGCAACAGCGAAATTGATGCGAGAATGCAAAATCATCATTTGGGATGAATGTACGATGGCGCATAAGCGAGCTTTGGAGGCAGTTGACCGAACGATGAAGGACTTACGAGGTGATTCGAGACGATTTGGTGGGGCTCTGATATTACTCTCCGGAGATGTTCGTCAAACGCTTCCCGTCATCCCGAAATCTACTGCTGCGGATGAACTTAATGCATGCCTGAAATTGTCATCTTTGTGGCGGCATGACAAGAAGTTTAAATTGACTACGAACATGAGACGACCCATCGGCTGCTGAATTTTCAAAAATTCGTAAAAATCCGTTGACACCGTGATCGACGAAGATGAAGCGACCAACTATTCGACGGAGTTTTTGAACTCGCTTGATGTGCCAGGAGCCCCGCCGCATAATTTACAGCCGAAGGTGGGATCGATCATAAACATGTTACGGAATCTGAATCATCCGAAATTGTGCAAAGGTTCGCGGTTGTCCGTCAAGAAACTGATGAACAATGTGAATCAAGCGACGATCATCAAGGGAAAATTCAAAGGAGAGGAAGAACTTATCCCACGAATTCCGATTATTCCAACTGATCTTCCATTCCGATTAGCGGTTGTGGCATATTGATGATGATAAGTAGGTACATGGTACTATGTTGTATCCTAGCTAAGTTTTTCTAAACGTTACAAGATATTTTGATAGTTATAGGACAATAATCTTAAAGTCGGTAGCAGCGACTGTGTTGTGCTTTGACACTTATTCTGTCTATTCTGGTCCCGGTTTAGTAGAACTTTCTTTCCGACAGTGGGTCACTTCATAGTCATAAAATGATATCGATTTATTGGTAAATTTATTACATACACCTATTGGTCGTGCTGTAATAACGTGAAAGCATGTGCACCCCCACGCTTTCATTTAATGATTAAAATCAAAATCGTACGAAGAATACGATTAAAATATGACCTAAATCTTTACGACATTTGTTAATGTGATATGTCAAGAATTTACAATTAAGATTAAAATTATAAAATAATTGAAATAGATTTGATGACTTATAAAAATTAATCAATGATTATTTTAACACATAAATCACACGTTTTGTTTCGTCTGTTATTTATACTCTGTTTATGCGTAGAAACACAAGAATACAAATATAGCACAAACAAACATTCATTGCCATGAACATTGGGGAACAGAATTAGAACAGCCCTATTCTTCTGACTACCGGTCGTCGTGTAAAAATTAAATTTGAATCACTCATACACTCAGGGACTAAAGTTTAAATATAATTTAAAACAGCCCCTATTTCTGTTTTTTTTTTTTTACTTTAGTGCTTTAGTCCCATGGAAATGAAAATGAAATTCACTGGAAAAAAACACTGAACATGCTACAAGAATATACATACATATATAATGAGAATACAATTGGAATAAAACTTTACTGCTACATTTTTCGTTCGGTGAATGCAGCCATTCTCATTTTCATTATTCCTTGACCCAGTCGCATCTATGCCGCTCTAGACAAGGTAGAATCAATTAATCGATAATTGCTTGCATACATTAAGTTGCGGACAGTTGTGATGCTATTTGCTTTTTGTAATATTTACATATATAACAGTAACGTGATAATTTTTCTATTTAAGATGTGCACGTGATGCATATGCTTTATTAATATGAGGTGTATTTACCACCCCGTGATTTTTTTTAATTAAGTAGTCAGATCTCAGAAATAAAAAGGGCATAGAAATGTTTATAGGATCATTTATGTGTTCGTTTTTTCCCCACTTTCTTTTTGGCTTTTAGGTACTTTTTGTAGCTTATTTGTGAATTGTGTCATCGCCGACAGTATTGGTTGTAGTTTTTCCACCTGATTTAACTATTTCTACTGACTGTCCTTAGTTGTTTGTCCACCAAAACATTCATCGATATTCCCATCTTGAAGCATACCGTTATGTCAGGCAGTTGCCATCAGTTTGGTATCATCCATCCTGCGTCTACCTGGCATTTGTCATTGAGAGTTCCTGAGCCAGATGGCCATAACCTCCCTCCCTTGCGGGACGACAAGATTTATCCGACTGATAGCCGGAAGGGTGTTCTCCGCCGGGATGCCTCCCTTTGGAAGCCCACCTTGGGATGCGACTCTAGCTGGTCGGCTTGTCTATTACCACAAACACCCTCGAGTCCAACGCCTAGATGGGTAAGGAAAGGACCATGGTCCTCTGGGCACGCCCATCGCCGAGGTACACTATTCGCTAAAGATTTCTCAATAGCAGGTGTGATCCTCCTTTGGCCCCCTTTCGGTAGACCTAACGAATTCGGCTTGCCAGCCGCAGGATCGTTATGCCTGTTTACTACTTTTCGGCTTAAGCCAGACTCGTAGCGCTACCGTTCACATTGGTCTGGCCCCCGTCCGTTTACTAAGCAGCAATTTGACTCAGGCCGTGTGGTCATCAATCCACAAACCAGCTAGGTATAGGCGCATAGGCCATTCTCCCTAACTAGCCCCTTCGTGGCTTGGGTTATGCGAAGCCGCCAGCACCGAGACTGGACACGTACGCTTATGTGTTTCTCCCCTACGGGGAAGCACTGCGTCGTGTAAGCTGGTATGGCTGACTTTTCTGAGGAATAGGGAAAAAGTCAGCCATGCTGTGTCACCCAGGGAGCTCGGGAACGTCATCGCCCGACGGTCTTTGTACAGATCCACGCCATAGCGTATCAACCATACCAGGGGCCTCCCTGCGCTGCTCAGGTACGTGGTGTCGCAACCCACCAAAGGCCTGTGCCACAAGGACACTGACCCCCTTGCGGGACAGTTCTAATATCAACGTGAGGGCATTAAAATATCCTAGTTGAACCTGTGACTATTTTTTTTATGGTGAACTTTTTTTTTCTCAAAATTCCGAGACCTGCCAAGCTCTTTTTGGCAAATTTAAATATTTTTGCTATAATGTTGCGGTTTTTATGCATCCTGTGAGTTTATTGACTAACTGGTGCTGCAAAATTGTAATAGAAGATAATAGAGCTTTGTCAAAATCTTGTCTTTAATAAAATGTGAAACAATGCATCAGTTCTCACGATGGCTCTCCTAATGAAATTTTTAAAACTTCTTGAGTTAAATCATCAAAAAATATAGATACCACAATTTTTAAGAATGATAGTCATTTTTATTTTAGACAATGAACACATTCTAAAGCCGACGAACAAGTATCTTACGGTCTCAAGGTAAATGCAAATTTACGATGGGATTGCATAATTATATCTTGATGAAAGGTTTACTTGCTGGTAAATTTATGTTATGCACATTAATAGAAGTCATTGTCTTAATGCGTACCTAATTTTTGAAATACAGAAAAAGCTGTTGGTTCAGTAATTTACATTGCATCAATCCAATGCTTCAGGTGCTCGTATGTGAGATAGTAAGACGTAAAGACTCTGTCAACTAAGTATATACTCAGCGCCAAGTCGTAGTATTTGTTATGTTTCATTTGGAAGTATTTAATTCATACATAAGTATGTACAAACATTGGCTTCTAGTTTTTATTTAATTTAAGCGTCCCATTCACGCTAAAATGGTTTTTAACATTGAACTTCTAGAACATAGAAGGTGCATACACTGAGAAAATCAATTCAAAAAGTTAGCTCTAGAGCTAGTAGTCAATTTGAGCATTGACTTGGGAAAAATTTTAGCATTGTTGCATTTTGGATGTGTGTTTGGTATATATTATGGCATACTGTATACATAGTTTACAACCTCGAACGACCTGTGCTAGCTGAGAAGTTCCTCAAAAACCTTCATATTTTCGACCATTTTTAGAACAATTTTTTGGGTTTAACAATTTTTTATTCTAGTATTCTAGCTGGTGTATTTTGTAGTGTAGGGATATTAGTATTTTAGTAGTCTAAAGAAATTAAAAAAAAAAGTCTTTAAATGCCTGTGGCAACTAAAGGGTTAAAATTTCGGGATATGCCATGTACAGCTTTCTCGCTGGAAATCAGCAGAGAATCATTTTCCACTGCGTTTAGGTGGTTAGTTTTTCATATAAATTCCACTTGCTTAAAAGGGTTATCTTTGAAGGGCTGTATCTCGAGACCTGTTATAACCTAGACAGAACTAATTTTAGACTTTACCTTTAGGAAATTTTATCTTCTTGCTCTTGATATCCTCATAGTGATTAATAAAAAAAAACGAATATATTTTTTAGATACAATGGAAAAACCCTTAAAAAGCCGGAAAATAACGAGGTTTTTGAGGGCCCTCTCAGTTAGCACAAGGTTTTCAAAGTTGGAAATTTTGGTTTTAAATTGCCTTTACACTCAGAAAAATAACGTCCCTTAAAATTCAGTCGATATCGCATTGAAACCGAACTACATTCCCATTAAATACAATCATTTCCTTTTAACTCTGTATCTCTTTAATTAAAATTCATTCCTTTGTGAAATAATGGGAAATCCTTTACATCCAAATTTTTAATGGGAAATCTTTAAAAAAGGCGTTCAATGTATGTTCCAAAGCGATATCGGTTTGTTTACATAGAAAATGCTAAAAAATAGATAAATTCCGATGAAATCGCAAAAGTTTTGCGGTAGTTTAGTATCATAGAAGAAAGTGCTTAAGTAGAATATGGAAACATTGAAATTGTTTCGGCGGGTGCATACGACAATAATTTAATGACAGAACAACTGATATATATTATACAAAATAAATATATTAAAATATCCATAATTTCTTGTATTTTTATTTATATATCTGTTTGAAATAAGAAGAATCCTTTTATTTTAGGTGCATATAATAAAATTATATCCCTTTAAAATAAAGTGATAATTGCTCTTAATTATAAGAAGCGCTCTTCGATTTATAGTTGTGATCTGATAAGATCTATTTGAAATCATATGCGTTTTTTCTTAATTTGCAGGATTTTTTTTTCTGAGTGTATGTATGCCAATAATAAACTAGCATTTCTAGCTCAATTTTTTTCCAATGTTTGTCTATTTTTTTAAGGCCCGCCTATCCGTCATCTGGGTAAACGTTTAAAATATTGTAGTAGGCTGTTTTTACTGTATTTTTTTCCAATCTCTCCCAAATATAACTGTCCGATTTAAAAAGTCGAAGTGTCAATCTTTCAGATTAATATACTGTCAGATTTTTCTTTGAGATAAGTAGGCTAACTTTAGTTCCGAAACCAGAACAAAGCTCAGCACCCCGAGTGTCATCAGGAAGTAGTGTTGTTTATCACGATGCCATGGTTTGCAGGGATATAATAAATCCAAATGGTTGAAATAAATATGATGCAGCAAAACAGCGGCGAAAGAAGCACTAGTGCATTTTAAATGGGTGACGTCATGTTGGCAGTTGCTGAACTGCAATAGCAAAATGACGTCACCACTTTGGCTGCCGCCTGACCGCCGCCGGTCAAATCCAGTATTCTACTAACAGCCGCTAATATGTCAATAGTAATCATTTATACGCCGGATCTAATTTCCTTGGTCATGCGCAATGATCATTACCATTACTAATGTGCCGAATCAGGATGACTACGTATTCCTCTCACGCCGAACAATCTGCCGCTTAAATATTTTACCTCTAAATTGACCGCCGGTTGGCAACAGGCTTGGCGTATATAAAAAGCTATCAAATGACCGCCGGGCGGCGGTACAAATGACAATTTGGTAATGTTGGTATACAACGTTCGGCAGCCAAAGTGTTAAATTGCATTGGTGCTGTTTTCGCCGCTGTTTTTGCTACCTCAAATCAATATTTCAAGTAACATTTTGAATAGAACTCTTAAGATTTGAAAACATACTTATTTTATTCATTTAACATTCTAATATTTGTTATTATATATTATATTTGTTATATTTGTTATTAATAGAGCCCGGATTTTCGTGCAGTAAAAAATTGAAAAACGTCCAGTAAAAATGCCGAAACGTGCAAAATCTGCCAATATAAATTCCCAAATGTGCATTTTGCGTGTAATAACAAAAATCTCATTTTTTATCGGCTTTTAGAAGCTCATACTTTGGAGTAGTCGACGAAAAGTATACTTAAAGAGGGCTAGCTCTAAAAAAAATTAAATAATTCTTACTTAAATACGGAAAACTCAAAATTTTAACCTAACGTAAGATTCTTCCATAAAATGCTCTCTAGATTACTCATTTCAATCAGGTTTAGTAGTTTAGTCATAAAGTAAGAAATTGGAATAGAGATGGAGCTCCATATAACATTAAAACCTACTGAACAACATTTTACCTTTAAGAGTGTGCTGTATGTAACGTGTACAGTACATACAGGAAGATATCTTCTATCTTGGTTAAGTATCCATCGCACAGCCTTTGTCGTTATCTAATTCGTGAATAAATCGTTTTCTACGATGGAAATCTTCCTATTTGTATTTAAGTTTAGTTAACCACCAGTTAATTAACATGCACTTCACAAACAACGGCTGCAAGATTTTATAAAAATCAACTGGCGTTTGAAGAAATTTCCATATGGCGATAGATTTTGTATAGTTTTATTGTTTTTCACTTGTTGTTTCTTTCTCATTACTTTTATTCTCTACTCTGTCGATCGAAAAATTGTGCACATTTCCATTTTTCTGGAAAA
The DNA here is from genome assembly GCA_949715475.1 of Microchrysa polita. Lineage (NCBI taxonomy): Eukaryota > Metazoa > Arthropoda > Insecta > Diptera > Stratiomyidae > Microchrysa > Microchrysa polita. Next base: position 103,547,706 of record OX454418.1, read on the forward strand.
AAGTTCATGAAAGAGGCTAAAAAATGGAAATGTACGTTTATATTAAAAAACCCTAAAACGTGCAATTTCGTGCAATATATCTGAAAAATGCAATTTCGTGCATTACCGTGCAATTGCACGAGAATCCGGGCTCTAGTTATTAAGTATCCGCTTTTCATAACATTGACCTTCAAAATCGTCGATACAGTTGACTAACATTGAACCCATCAAAATATGAAATATTTTTTCATAATGTAGGAATAGGAAATATTCTCATACTTTACATAGAGTTTCAGTTAATTGAAAAATCAAATAACCAGAACGTGTGTGTTTCATCTTCTGATATACACGTCGAAAAATTATCATACACTAAGGTGACCAGATTCCCGAAGGCACAATGCTGTACACATTGCGGAAATTCGGTATATGTACAGTCAAACCCTCAATCATACTATTTCAATTTTCGAGGGGGGAGGGGGCATGGGTAGGTACATATGTAATTCAAATCGGCGACAAAATTTAAGATTTCCCGTCAATTTAAATTGGCGGTCCCATTTTGTTAGAAAATATGTTACACATTCTAAAACTATATTTGAAGAAAGGGCAATGTCTCTTGGGCTCTTAGTGCTATTTTATTGGATTTGATGCACATAGTGTGGGAAAAAAATTCATCTAGAAATTTCTGCAGAGACCCTTAGTAGGCATTTTCTTATAGAGGTCGATAGGGGAATCGGATGGAGTACAGTAATTTGTCCATCCTTTTGGGAAAAATTAAAATCGCGTCCTTCCACGGCTGTAACTTCTGTACCTTGGCAGCTATAGATGCTTGAAATTTTCCCATATATGGGTAGTGCTAGATCTATACAAATCTGTCACATTTAAAAAATTTCCGCTCAAAAATTAATTATGGACAATTTTTGATTAGAAAAATCATAAGTGCGATTTTGGTAGCTGTAACTACTGAACACAGATAAGTAGGACCTTGAAATTTGAAGGAAATGTGAGAGCCAAGTATCTCTAAAAACTACAATAATTGTGCCAATTCATAAAGATCGCTCAAAATGTTCCCGAGTTATCGAAAATGAACGATTGCCATAAACATAAAAGTGAGACCATCTCCCTAAATGTTGATCGTTTTAGGAGTCAAACTTCACACCTTAAATCGCATATTTTGATGGTTGTAACTTCTGCACCTTGACAGCTAGAGCCTTGAAATTCGCACCAAATATGGGCAGTGTGGTACTCCACAAGTCTGTCAAATTTATTTGACAAATTTTATGAACAGTTTTCGATTAGAAATGACAATGTTTGATTTGTACAGCTCTAACTTTCGCACGCGGATAGGGAGAACCTTGAAATGTGGAGGAAGGGCGCCAAGTAGATGTACAAGTGTGTTAAATTTTAGAATGATCGATCAAAGAGTTCTCAAGTAACCGAGAATTAACGTTTGCCGAATGAAAGTGCGATTACCTTGCGAAAAACCCCTTTAAAAAACACAAGGCTGGTGCTTATTATGTGGTGTTTTAGGCTTCTTTGTGGAAATGCTGTACATTTTGCTGTACATTTACTAATGCTGTACGACAGGTTAAAATGCTGTACTGTACAGCAAAATGCTGTACGTCTGGTCAGCTTATCATACACGAGAAGCATGCAAAAAGATACGTATGTATGTATGTATGTACATTAAAATAATACTTTTCCTTCAAGTGAAATTAAGGTAGTAGCGATAATGATGGAAATTCATCATCATTAGTCGATGTACAGAGAACAGAGTATACCTGTTATTAGATAAGTATTGGCGTAGTGCATGTTTAAATTACTTAATTCTTAATGGTATTCCGGAAGAAGGAAAAAAAAACACTCTTTGACTACAAGAAGTCGATGGTTTAATGGTTTCTTTTCTGTATTTGGTCAATGCTTCGTGCAAATCCGGAATGTTCATAAAAATGGACAAAGAGATAGAATTATCGACGGGATTCGAACGGAAAAGATAAAAAATCATCATTTTCACGAAATGATTCTACGAGTATGTCTTAATGTTTTTTGCCCATAAATGAAATTATGTATTTAAAAGGTGTGTAGTCATCAGCTACAAGGGTAAGTACATACTATGTTCGCCGAGCGAAAAACTTGTATAAAAAATATATCTTTTGGTCACTAAGATAAATGCGCACCCGCGGCACATTGGCATTTTTGGCATAGATTTCACATGGAATGACGATGTTAGTACACCTACTCTAAGGAAGAGATTTTCTTCATTTCATCAGTTTTAGAATATTTTTCTTAAGGTTAAATGCGCAGTGAATCTAGGCTTTCCTCAATGTTGAATTAATGAATTTCTTTATATTTAAACTTCTGCTTATAGTTAATGCGTGACTTTGTGCGACATACAGACCTAAAATGGAATACTAAGCAAAGCTTACAAGTATGCATCTTATGTAGTTTGTAGTGTAATCATTTAACTGTTGTGTTTAATTACACGGAAATATATTTTTTTGTTTTTACTTAATTTACGGCTCATGTTTATGATTTCGACGTGCAACTCATAATTTTTTGTACCAATGCGCTGGTGCTACTAAAACTGCTTAACATTTAACAACTCAAAATACAAGGTCGTGTTTTTACTTTGAAGTGTTGTTATTTTAATTTCATGCTTGGTCAAATATATATAAAAAAAAATAATTTTCTTTTTATTGGGTCGTTTTGGATTAAGCGAGATTCAAGCTTTCAAAGGTATAGTCTGAGGAGTGTCGCACCAATTGAGTACCCACCCTCAACTGACCATAAATAATTAACCTTCACCTGTTAAGTTCCATGTATTTATGTGATATGGGTGATATGAGTCAATCGATTTTTAGAAAATGCATACATACTGCTTGCTTATAGCATGACCATTTAACTGTGCTGTAAGAAACAAATTATGCAGTCGACTCAGTTCTGTTGAAATCGATAATACGTATATAACACAGGAAAGGACATTACACAGTCACACCATAAAATTTCGCGGGTATTCTATATTTATGTCCAATATAGACAACGAAAGTCAAGGGTTATCATAATCTAATCAAATGCAATGACGTCAATAGAAATTTCTCTTGAAGTTGCATACATTCATTTCAATTTCGTTTCCGGTTCGAGGACGTGGAGCGATTGGCATCATCTCACTTTTTGTGTGTGTTCCAAAAACATCGAAATTCAATTCAAATACACTTGTTAGTAGGTATACGTACATATTTACATTTTTGTCTTCTATCAATCAACACCACAGATAAGAGAAAGACTAGAAAAAGTAAGCCAGCCTTTCGTATTTTTATGCAATCTGGAGGTTGTATTCGTATGCACGAATTTTGTACATATATTATTTGTTTGGATTCAATACTACATATATACATGTATGTTTACATAAATATTTGTGTTCATTGCTACTATTTTTTCAATGGAAATTATGAACCAACGACGGCCATTGACGTTCTCTCCGCACTCATACATTGCACTCGACTTTAATACAACATAATAGGCGCGTTTTATTGTGTTTATCCCGTGTAGGTTTGGGTAGAACTTCATAAAAAAAAAAAGACACTTACCCAGGTAAAGTTCACGCGTGCAACTACCCTACACGGGATAGAGCTTAGAGGAAATCAAATGTAGATGGCGGACGCATAGGGGAAATATGAGGGGTATAGAATCAAAACCGGCTATCTCCACTCTAACCAATTTTTCAGTATGAGCGATTTTCTACTACGTTCAAATTAGACAGTATTTCATCAAAGTTTTAATAGTAATGAAAAGTCTATGTCTCCACTATTCGGTAAATATAAAAAACTGCCTAATAGTTAAACATAAAAGAAGTTTTAATATAAATAAAATTGGAGATTGCCGGTTTTGATTCTAACATATGGAGATTGCCGGTTTTGCTACTAATATAACAGGAGATAGCCGCTTTTGATACTAAATACCACAAAGTCAAATAATCTAGTGTGTATGTTTTGTGAAAGAAGTACTTCCGATTGTGCGAATTTGTTATTATGTTTTATAGGAGGGCTCCCTAGGCTCCAAATTTTTAGTTTTTAAAAAAAGAAATGTCGAACAGGACCAATTTTTCCCGATGTTGCGAAATGTGGACAATTAGTGCATTCACGTCGAAATGAGCATTTCCGAATTTTATAGCGATTTCTCTATTTCGATTCACACAAGTAAGAATTAAAAAAAGTTAAAAAAGTGTTATGTTACAAATGTGGAGCTGATTATAGTTATGATAAAAAATAAGGTTTCTAGATTCATTGTACTGAGCTATCTTGCGAATGGAGAGACACACAGTCAACCGAGAAAATCAGGGAATTACAGATCAATACTTTTATTACCGCGCATCTTCGGATGATTCGGAGGGGTCGCAGAGACAGACTTTTCCTTACAATTGGTTTCCTAGCGAGGATGATCACAGTGCTATTTTGATGCATTCTGCAAGGTGATGAGTGTCATATCGAGAAACTCGAATACAGGATCTGTTATGATTGCGTGATTTTTTTGTGACACCTGCGGTGAATATCCAGTCTTGACACAAACTTATCCACATTTTCGGTTTATGGGTTGATAACCAAGAATCTCCAGTCACACGATCTTTGTCGTGATTAGTTCCGTGCCCGAAGCCTTGGATTTTCCAATTAAAGATTGAAAATTAAAACATTGGCAGTCGCAAGAAAATATACAATCGCACTTTACTAGGTTATTGTTAATTACTTTTTCCAATTCTGTTTTTACATTTAGTGATATATTAAAATGTTTATTGATGTATATCGCTTCTTTTACTCTAAGTTTATTTTCATTATTTGCATATTCAATAATTTTAGTATTGTTATAATTCATTACATGCTTAAGTTCAGTTTGATGTTTAACTAACTCAGTTTTATAATTATTAGCCTCTTCGAGGAACTTCAGGGTGCAGGGAAGGCATCTCTTTGCCAGTGGATTGGTTTTCGAGGAGAGTATTTTGAAAAATCTGAAGTATTTGTGCCGATAGGATCAATCTATTTTTTGCAGAATATGCTCAATAGTTTTATGACAGACCCTGTATGTGTTACTTTTGATTGACGTTATTTAATTTTATTTAAACTCATGCTTAGAATTTAATCATAACCTGAAACATAATTTGTATCCCTTCAGCTGACTTAAGTTCATTTAGGACAACCTCATTGGTATATTTTCCAAATTTGTAAAACAATCTAAACTAGAGTAAAATCCCGGTTTTCAAATTTTTCAATAATTCAAAGGAACCGGAGACTACGCTTATTCTCATTAAATGCGTTGTGTTAACCAAAATATTAAACATCTAACGCAAATAGTCTTTCGTCACTTGATCTGCGTTTGAATCCATTTCTTTTATTGAAACTTTGATTTGATACTAATTTTCAGTTTTATTTAAATCTAAACCACCGCTGACAAAGAAATTCGGGAAAATCGATACTCTTATGAGTTTAGATATAGCATTTAGCCTTTAGCAAATTCCCAGCCATCACTACATGCTCTAAAAGTATATCCTTTGGCGAATCTAAGGATACAGTAGCTGCAATAAAGCCAAAATATAAAATAATTTGAAAACTTTATTTCACCATTTTCAAATGTTTTCTGTATCAATTCAACACATTCTTCAAGTTAGGAGGTACAAAAAGAATACAACTCGGAACGGTAACCACAGTATAGAACCGATTGGAAATACCTAAACTATAAGTTTTTTGACCAATTCTATTTGCAACAAAAAAAAAATCGTACCCAATTTACGTGTTCCTGTATAATTTACCTTTGATTTGGAGATTGCCGTTTTTGATGCTAACATGCAAGTGGAGATAGCCGCTTTTGAAACTGAACATATTTTTCAATAGTAAAATTAACATGGATTTACGATGATTTCCCATAAACTGATAAGATTTCTGTATAGCAATAATATTAATTAATTAAACTGCATCATTAGGTCATTTTGTCAAAAAAGTGGAGATTGCCGGTTTTGATTCTATACCCCTCATATGAAAGAATTTGTTTTTTTTTTTTCAAACCAAAGATTTTGCAAATAAATAATCATCTTTTGTGATAAAATCCACTAAATCTACAAAATTAGCCAACGAGTGTGAGCAACGCCATCTAGAAATATCATAGCCGCAACTCAGCTGTACAATGACGTCATAGTTTAGCTCTTAAATTTTTTTATTTACACGAACAAACAACAAAAACAAGTAGTGACGTAATAAAAAGCAAAAACAAAACAGTGCAACATTGGCGAACATAACCTAAAATTATAAGCTGATTTTGACGTCGAAGATTCTACATTGCGGCCTTAATATCTAGACGGCGTTGGTGTGAGTCAAAGATGTTTGGTCTTAACTAGTGATGGGAATTTTGACTCATTTCACTGAGCCGACACATCACCTCTGACTCTTTTCACTGAGTCGTTCATTAAAACTCGTTCAATGACTCATTTCGTCTAATATACATACATAGCAAGCTTTTTTTTTGCTGACATGCACATTGAGCGCATCTTGATTGGCTGCTCAGTGTATTATACCCTTCACTATATGAGTGAAAGGGTATATTAACTCTGTCATGAATTTTGTAACGCATTGAAGGAAGCATCTCCGATCATACAAAATATGTATATAAATGATCAGTATGGCGGGGAAAGTCGATTGGAGAATGTCCGTCTGTCTGTCTATACAACCATACTTTTACTGCCCACGCATTCCGCACCATGTCTCCGAAATCAGAAAACCTCAATGATAGTGTTACTACTCATTTGCTAATTTCGGTTCATTCGAATCGATCACTCATCATCATCCTTCAGCACAACAGAATGTATCTGAGTAAGAGTAACAAACCACTCAGTGCTCGGTCGGTCGGTACTCGACTCGACTATGCACACTGAGCTGTGAGCACACATCAGTTCAGTGTGTCAGAGTAAAAAATCAGCTCAGTGCTCAGTAGTGTGCCACATCTTCATATTGCTCGGTCGGTCGGTACTCGACTCGACTATGCACACTGAGCTGTGAGCACATCAGCTCAGTGTGTCAGAGTAAAAAATCAGCTCAGTGCTCAGTAGTGTGCCACATCTTCATATTGAGCATTGTTCAATGGAAATCGTTGACTTTTGAGATTGAGATTTTTTGACTGGATAAATTTTGTAAAATGTTATTGTTGGCGCTTGGCGGTTGCTATTCTGCAAGTCGGCAAATTATAGATTTAAGTATTTTATATATTTTGTAACTGAACGAATCAATAGCACCGCTGCTGAGCCGACTCTTTTGCTCAGTTTGCTGAGTCGTTCAAACTGAACGACTCATTCATGTGCTACACATCACTAGTCTTAACCGCGATCGTTTTTTTTTTGAGTCAGATTTAACCCCGATACGAAAAAAAACGCGGCTAAAGTATTGACTGGAAATTCAAAACATCAAATCCACCACGTGCCCAAGTGAACTTTAAAACTTGACAAGACAAAATCACCCCACACTGAAATGAGACCAATAAATAAATCATATCATCATTCTCATACAATAAGATGAAAAGGAATTTTCAATTGAACCATGTCTGACGCCGCGTATTCATTCAGATCAATTTGACTTGATTATTGTCAATTCTTGCAATGTATGGGAGTTATGTGAATTGGAATTGTGCTATCAGGAAAAGTTTACACGCGGGTCAGTCATTGAATTGTTTATATAACATTACACTGGCGGTTTATGCACTGTGAGAATTAGACATATGAAACGGTTGCATTATTGATTAGAGAGTCAATCGATTCAATAGTCAGTTATTCGATTATTTTAATGTATTTTTAATTTCTTCATGATCCCCTTCACAGTACGGTTAGTTGGTATTGGCTACTTCCCTGCGTTGATAAAGTCAGAAACATTGCAGGAAATTTGCAAAGAGTTTTATGTTTCACATCTAAACTGAACTTCTAAGCTGAATTGTTGAATTTTTTTGTTCAAGTTTTTCTTTTCCTATCAAAAAGAATTTCCAAAATTTTACAGTCACTCTGACTGAATGGCTAAGGTATGTGTGCCTTATTTTGTTTAATGACAGTACCTCCCATACAAAGTGAAGGTATGTACTGAGTTCACTGAGCGAAAAACTTGCATATATGTCTCCCGTGAAAACGGTGCCGTGGACGTGGAGACTTGCTTTTTATTCACTCAATGTAAGATAAATGTTCACTCGCGTTCTGATTGATTGTCGATGACATCTTTTCACAGTGAAATAAAGTGCAACTGCATTATTTTCGCTGAGAGGGCACGGACTGAAAAATGTTGGGAACCACAGGTTTAAAATAAATAACAGGCGCGACAATCCAACATTGGACTTAGGCCGCAGGATGTGTTAGTGACATCCTATTTCCAAGATCTTATCTGCTTTTTGTTGAGGTAATGAGATCAGCATCACGCTCAGCAGTGTTATTTATCCCCATAAATGGGTACTCGTTTAACATCTGAGTGAGATCATAGTCCGTCACAAGCTCGTGAGTTCGAAAAACACCATGAACCACGGTAAGATTCGAACTCATGAGCCTGTGCACCGAAGGTGCGCACACTAACCGCTAGACCAGCCAGACTACACCACAGGTTTAGTGGACGAATAAATTGATCACAGAGTATTTCAGGCTGGATAGACAAGAAACCCTCAATGTCAGACTTGTGAACGTCATACAGTGGCCGACAAAAGTATACATACGATCCATATTTTGCCTGTATAAGGAGCCCAACAGTATTATTTGAAAAATTAATGATGTAGTCTTGTTCATAATCTGATTTTATTAACATGTAACAAAAAAAAATTTTTTTCAAACAACTTCAATATATGCATAAAAAACTAAAAAAAATCCAGTGACAAAAGTCTACGTACAATTGTGATATTTGAACAAAAATGATTAAAAATTAATAAAAAAAACTCTTTTAATATTTTGTTGGCCCTCCATTGGCATCTATAACCTGCCTGCAAACGCCTTGGCATTGATGCGACCAAATTGTCAAACTCGTGAGGAGTTATTTGATTCCACTTCTCAGCGAGCTTCTCTTTTAGAATTGTAGCGTTTCTAATATCGTGTTTCGGGATTTTTCCATCCAGGAGTTCCTAAAAATGCTCGATAACATTCAAATCCGGACTTGGTGGGGGTGTGTTAAGCTGCCCTGGAGCATAATACAACAACGAATCCTTCACGATTTGAGCCGTGTGTTTCGGATCGTTGTCTTGTTGGAATAACCAACCTTCTCCGAAGTGCAACTTATCGACCGACTCCCGTAAATTTTCTTCCAATATGGCCTTATATAGATGGCGATCCATGATAACATCGATAAACACTAAATTTCCGACACCCGACGCTGCGACAGGTCCCCAAACCATTACACTGCCACCATCTTGTTTGACTATAGGAATAATATTTTTCGGGTCCAATGCCGTGTTTTCCTTCCTCCAAACTTTTGCTCTACCGCCACTTCCAAATATATTATACTTGGACCCATCTGTGAAAAGAACCTTCTTCCAAAACTCAAGGCCTTTATTTCGGTGCTTTTGTGCAAATTCTAAGCGCAGTTTGCGATTCTTTTCGCTTATAAGGGTTTTTTTGCGTGGCGCTCTGCTATGATAGCCATTATTATTTAACGTTCTTTGTATAGTTCTTGGGTGCACCGTGTTCCCTGCTCGTTTTGCGATATGTTCGGCCAATTTTGAAGCATTTACTTTAGGGTTTTCATTCACTTCTTTTAAAATATAAGAAACGTCTCTTCGAAGCAACTTCTTTGGTCGACCGCTGCGAAGCTTATTTTCTACCGAAAACCTACTTTTGTAACATCGATAAACACTAAATTTCCGACACCCGACGCTGCGACAGGTCCCCAAACCATTACACTGCCACCATCTTGTTTGACTATAGGAATAATATTTTTCGGGTCCAATGCCGTGTTTTCCTTCCTCCAAACTTTTGCTCTACCGCCACTTCCAAATATATTATACTTGGACCCATCTGTGAAAAGAACCTTCTTCCAAAACTCAAGGCCTTTATTTCGGTGCTTTTGTGCAAATTCTAAGCGCAGTTTGCGATTCTTTTCGCTTATAAGGGTTTTTTGCGTGGCGCTCTGCTATGATAGCCATTATTATTTAACGTTCTTTGGATAGTTCTTGGGTGCACCGTGTTCCCTGCTCGTTTTGCGATATGTTCGGCCAATTTTGAAGCATTTACTTTAGGGTTTTCATTCACTTCTTTTAAAATATAAGAAACGTCTCTTCGAAGCAACTTCTTTGGTCGACCGCTGCGAAGCTTATTTTCTACCGAAAACCTACTTTTGTAATTGTTAAAAATAGTTTGGACGGTCGATTTACTTAAACCCAACATTTTGACAATTTCTCCGAAAGATGTTCCTTCATTTCGATGTTTTACCACCAAATTTCGGACTTCTGCTGAAATTTCTTTTCGGGAAGGAATTGTCAGTTCAGCGGCCTTGTTAAAACTTCCAAAATTGCAGACAAACACGAAGTACAATTACCAAAACTTGACAAACGTAATGATGTACAAAACAGACCCGCACAACAGCACAAATAATGATTTACCTAGCCGTATGTTGACTTTTGTCAATGGTATTTTCTTAATTTTGCATGAAAAGCCTACTAAATTGACATCGAGGAAACATTTTTTTTTGCTAGATATGAATTAAATTAGTCTAAGAATAAAACTACATGACTACTTTTTGAATAAGGGCCATGGATCCCGCTAAGCACCAAAAATAATGGTCGTATGTAGACTTTTGTCGGCCACTGTATATTGGACGCGAAATGATCGTTCGTGACAGCTCTTTCGCAGCGGATATTTGAGTTAGGTCCAATGAAATCAATCCAAACAAGTTCTTTAATAGAAAAATCAAAAAGCCACTCTTAACGGAAAACACTGATCATAGCACTCCCAATTAGTGAGAAACCATTACTGACTACGTGCTATGCCCCAAGAGGATTTTCGGCAAATATAACAAAAACTGTTTGTCCACACATATTTCTTGCAATGCCAACATACCAAATGCTATACAACATGGCGATGAATATATAAGTACGACTACTAAGTTGACAAAGTCACATTTTTGTCTTATATGCACATCTCACATACAAAATTGCTCATGAGAATTGAGCACTCTAAAGCATTGGATTGATGCAATATGTAAATGACTGAACAAGCAGCTTTTCCTGTACTTCGCATATCTCGCATAAAAGACAACGATTTCAGTTAATGCGCATAAGATAAATTTACCAGCGGTAAACCTTTAATCAAGATAATTGTGCAATTCCGTTCCCAATTTGCATTTAACTTGGGGAAAATAAATGACTGCCAAAAACGAGATAAAGATAAAATCTTATTAATGTATACTCGTACAAGCAAACATTTTGTTTTCAAATTTATCTTAGATAAACCCAGCTCAGCTGTATGGTTCTAAATTATTGTCGTTTCTATGGCAAGTCCTATAGGATTCAATGGGAACTCTACGGTATCAAAGCGAAGTTAACTTAAAGTAAGTTTGAAGTTACTTTCCATCTCAGTTTAAACAACTTCACTAACTAAATGGGTCAGAATTTAAGTGCAAACAGCAAACTAATGCAGCAATTTTTAGTGAACATTACCGTTATAGAGATATCCCAAAAAAACGGTAAATTTTGATGTTTGGTCCCTCATAAATGACATGGGTTTCCACACATCGATGGGGAGTTTTGGCATTTTATTTGTAGCCACAAAAGCTACAAATTTGTCGTAGACGACTTTACAGCATACCCCCCACCCCTGTTACAGAGATAAAAACTAAAAAAAAATCTAAATTTTGTAAGTTTGGAGCCCCCGTAGCACCGTTAACACTTTCCCGGACACAACGTCTATAGACGTCCAATTTTGAGCATTTGACCATACAAATCGTGTCAAATTTTGGCGTTGTGTCCGGCAATGAGTTAAGGATTTACGTATTGATGGGAAATTTGGCCACTTTCTTCAGAACCGTATGTGCTACGAATTCGCCATATACCATTTTTTAGTCAGAGTTACCGTTATAAAGATTGTCATGAAAACTTGTTAAAAATAACGTGTGACCTCCTGGCACCATTAGGAGTGCTCGAATCTAAACCACCTTTTTACATGTTATTCAGGAACCACAAGAGCTACAAATTTGCCATACACCACTGTTCAGAACATATTACCGTTATGGAGATATTAAAAAAACTGTTTGAGGGCCTTTGGCCCACTGCAGCACCACTAGCGACACTCGTACAGTTGGGAACTTGTGTGGTTCTCGAAAGTAAGGTAAGGTACGTTTTTTCGAGGCCTGCGAAGTTGGCCTCCGTGGCGGCGATGACCTCCTCATTCGACTGAAATTTCTGCCCGGCGAGTGACTTTTTCAAGTTTGGAAACAAAAAGAAGTCGCACGGGGCCAAATCTGGAGAATACGGTGGATGGGGCAGCAGTTCGTAGCCCAATTCGACCAGTTTGGCGTTGGCGGGCGGAGGTGTGAGCCGGTGCGTTATCATGGTGGAAGAGCATTTTTTTCTTTGCCAAGTGGGGGGCCGTTTTTTCTTCAATTCGGCGTAGAATCGGCCCAATAATTCGGTATAGTACAGCCCTGTGACCGTGTTGCTCTTCTGCAGGTAGTCGATGTGGATCACACCTTGTGAATCCCAGAAAACGTTGGCCATTACCTTTCCGGCCAATGGGACAGTCTTCGCCTTCTTCGGAGCACGTTCGCCGGGTGAAGTCAACTGTTTCGACTGTTCCTTGGTCTCTGGTGTGTACCAGTGTATCCAAGTTTCGTCGACTGTCACGAAACGACGCAGAAACGCCTTCGGATTGCGCTTAAACAACGTCAAACACGGCTTTGAAGTGGTCTCTAGGTTGCGCTTGTTGTCTGGAGTGAGCAAACGCGGCACACATCACGCCGACAGCTTTCTTCGTGCCTAAAATTTCATGCAGGATAGAACCCACGCGATATTTTGAACTGCCTACTGTCTCACCTATCTCTCGCACCTTCAATCGGCGGTCTGCCAACACGAGATCGTGGATTTTTGTCACGTTATCCTGCGTGCTAACCGTTTTCGGGGCACCTGGATGTTGCTCATAAAAAACCGACGTGCGACCACGTTGAAAATCGTTAAACCAATTGTTGACGGTCGCCATCGAAGGAGAAGAGTCACCGTACACAGCATCCAAACGCTCTTTGATTTCGCTGCGCGATTTCCCTTGCAAAAACAAGAATCGAATCACCGACCGATATTGCTCTTTTTCCATTTTTCTAAAATCGGCAGACACTCCAGCTTTCACACGCGGCCAAAGCAAAACTACCAGTCTGATCCGGCTGAATTTGGACAGTTGCCGTCTAGAAGAATGTACTACACGATAGTAAATTGCTCTTGCGATACTGACACCATCAGGCGGGGAGGCTGGGTACTTATCAGACTACCCTCGTATCAATTTTTAACACTTAAATGCTGTTGCAATGAAGACACTGTAGAGATCATTCGAAGATGCGCTAAATGAGTCCAACATATGGCCCGCGGGCCGAATTGCCCAACCCCATGCCCAAACTTGGCGATGAAATGGGGGAAATTATAGCGTATACCAAATCACCCACGTTCTATTTGGCTAAATGGTTAGTAGAGGAAATTAAAAAAACTCGGCGACGTAGCATCATAAGTGTGAGGAACTCGGCAGAGGTCATACAGCGATCAAATAATTGTCAAATCGACGAAGATGAAATTCTGGTATCTGGTAAGTATTCCGGTGAAGGGGACCCAGTGGACAAATTTTGTATAAGACTAGCGTGCATGGCGGAAAACTATTTGACAAGGGCATTCGGTGGTTCAGTGGTAGAGATGTCACTCTCTCTATCTCTGAGTTGCCGGTGCGTGGGTTCGAATCCCACTGTGGCCCATGGATGTTTGTGTTGTCCATAAAATGCTCCTACGGCAGCCGGTTCTTCGATGTAAATCGTCCCGGAGCTATCCGTTTTTAAAAAACGGCCAAAAGCTGCCAAGACCCTCTTCGATTCAAGAGAAAAAATCTCTTAAATCGCTACAACAACAAACTTTACAAACCACCTCCTGAGTGAAATTTTCATGGCATCGTTGGAGGCAAAATGGAAGAAGAAGGCATGAAGCTAAGAATACGTGCGATCGTGAAGAAAATTGATAGTAATTGTACTCTGGAAAAAATTAAACAACTTCATAACAACAGAAATTTCACTATGGAATATCGAATGTAGCTGGAGAAGGGGGCATCTCTGGGGAAAAAGAGTTCTTAGGGCGTCAAGACCTTTCGCGATAATAAAATAATAAATATCGAATAAAAAGTGTCCGTTTTTGGCACTGAGTGTATGTATTTAGTTTTATATTGCCAGCTCTAAGGAATCGAGTTATTTCCCATCATGTGACAGTCTTAGCCTTTGCCTATGCCACCAATGCGTAGATTCATCATATTTTTTTTTTAAATATTCTTTTGCGCTCTAAGGAGTGTCGGCTCCTCCATGAGCATATCCATATCATATCACCTTCAATGGAATACCTATACTTCTGGACATTAACTTTGAATATAAGTTCAGTTTAAACTCCTTTCTAAGAACTGCAATTTTCCGAAAACGCCGGAAAACTATGTAAGTTAAAAAAATTGTGCACCTCACATGAATGCAACTGATCTACATTTAGCAGAAAGTAGTGACGGAGGGCGGCAACTCGACTACTGCCCAGGGGCACTAAAGAGGGAAAATCCAGCCCCGATTCCCAGCACATCGGATCATTCGTATCAACACAAGGAAGCAGCATACAACAGCATGATCACCCGACTCTTAACGATGTCCTTGACGGAAGAAAATTTAAGAAGGAGCCAGCCTACATTGTAGACACCGCACGAAAAAATGAATACATTACTGACGTAAAAGAACACGAAAGTAAAAAAAAATCGGACGTGAAAAGAAAACCCGGACGTAAAAAAAATCTGGATCTAAAAAATAAAATCCACAGTGATTCTAATTACGGAACACTTTCAGAGAGGTATCAATCCATATGATGTTTGGAAATTGGAAATATTTACCGGCATTAAAATTCCGGTAGATTTTATTTTACGTCCATATTTTTTTACGTTCGTATAGTAATTCCGAGCAATTCATTCGTCTCTAATGCAAACAGAAAATATGTAAAATCTGGAAAAAATGCTTTACTGATGCGCTGCGCATAAATAATAATTGAAATTACGTCGACGTTACAATTCTGTAAATCGCCATTAACTGATAAATGATGTGATAAACAGCTTTCAAGTCTTCGTCGTAGGTCCAACAAGTTTGAGGTTTAGGGGTGACATACAAACAGGAGATTATGCGTACTAAAAACAGAGCTCTTAGAACTACATATATGCTGTGGTTCTTCTCTTCCCTACTTGGCATCAAAATTTGTATGTGGCTATGAACGTATCTCGTAATAAAAAAAAAGAGGTAAAAGTGCAGCAAAAATTTTGTGGACCACATGCTATTCTGCCTTCTCTCCCCAATAGCAACGTAATTGAAATTTTCGCAGAATGCAATCAAAAACAAAACTGTTGGCGTATTCGATCATTAGATGAATCGGAGCTTGAGTCATTTTTGGCAGTCGAACAAATTGTTTTGTTTACTTCAATACATAATCCAATTGAATTTTTATGGTTGTTGGAAAACTACTGCGCGTTCTGTAAACACACTACGCCCCCAAAATAGCTATGGGTGGGGAAATTACGCGGGCAAGTGTGTGAATTACGAGGGAACACCAACTGACCAGAATGTCTAAAATTAGCATCGACAAGAATTGTAGTGCCTCTTAAGACATTGCCGAGCCGATTTATTATTGAGATATCTTTGACGTTTTTTATTTGTCGGCGCGTGTCTAAATTTTATCACGCACACACTGAATAAGTGATAAGACTGGACAGACAAGATTAGATGAATTCTCAATGAATTTGTTAAGTCGAATAGATACACGGCCTCGTAGCTCGTAGTAACAGTCACGACGTCTCGCTGTGGTGACGCATTTCTAATATCTCCATGACCTTATCAGTGCACTGAATCACGCAGTACCGCACGAGACTAGGAAAACCTGTTCGGATACCGCAAATCAAATGGTGACAACAGAGTTCCGCATGCATATGCGAATTCCCAACTTTGGTATGTTAATCTGAAGCGCAAATGCTGTATGCAGTATGTCTACCTGCTTCACTCCTCTCATCCCTCAGAGTGGTATTGCACAATCGCAAAATGGACACGATTCAGCCTTGACGTACTGGGTTCAGGGAAAAATCTCAAGGCAAGGTCATGGTTGTGGTTGTCGGCATTTATGTTGGGCCGAGCGAGGAGTGGTTTGTGGGCTTGGCGTCTCGGGATTGTATTGAGCATGACCCGATCCCCGAAATGGCGTGATATCTACAAACAGGACGTATCATACGATTTTCACACACTACTTACCACCCATCGCACCAGACTCGAACTTCCTTTTTCGTCGTCCCGTTGGACGTGGATTCTTGCTGCTTTTCCTCCGTTTTATTTGGCATTTTGTTGTCAATTGACGGGTTTTGTGCACACACTACTTTCTAGACGAGCTCTCCTCTCCGATTGGTAATTATATTAGAAAACGACCGGAACGTGTTGATAAGCACAAAACCGGATGAAGCTGATTACTCGCGCTAAAGGCAACTTGACACGACGATTTAGGTTTGGGTTTAGTGTGGAACTTCTCTTTTTTTTTACCACAACGGGACCGCAGATATTTTTTCAATTTATTATACAATTCACTTCACGTACAGAACTAAACGGACATACAAATATAAATCGAACAAAAAAAAGATAGAAACTATCGCAAGGAAATTTTTTTCGTTTCGTTTTCGAGATTTATCGATTTTTGTCGCGATGTGAGACGGTCAACTTAAAATCGGTTTACGCGACTGCTCTGTTGAATGTATAGTGCTGGTAACAAGATAATTGACCGAGCGTTTTATATAAAGATGCGAGCACTTATCCTTTTTTTTTTATGCAATGCAATAGCCGCACAATCACACGCCCACTCGGCACAAGCTCAAAAATTGAACTGGAAAATGACAGATCACACCATTTCGTTTTCACAAAATTTCCATGCCGTGGAGATTGAATGGATGGAATAGGGAACAAGTGTTTTGTTTGCCACTGTGTGGTGGGATAGAAGAAAAAATAACCGTCGAATGCGTAGGTTCACAATGGTCTTTGAAGGAATGAGGAAAAGTTTGTTCGAGGTAAATTTATGGAGGGTTTCTGCGTGGATATTTTAGTTATGCTGGAAACAGATTAATCGCGTTGAATGCTACCGAAGAAAGGAGCACAATGCATTTTAAATGGCTGACATGTTTTTGCTGTTGCTGTTGGACAGCAGCAGCAAACATGTCAGCCATTTAAAATGCATTGTGCTGCTTTCTTCGGCAGCATCCAACGCGATTAATCTGTTTCCAGCATTCTAATTCGCGAAATTGAACGTTAAAAACTTAAGCTCTTTACACACTATAGAAGATTTTGCATAATCTTGAGATTTTACAAAATCTAGGTGAAAATCTTGTAGATTTTCCATACATTTTCATAGATTTTGTACGGAGATTATAACCAAAATCTCGGAGAAAATCTTTACAAAATCATGGTGAAGTGTGGTGAGCTTCGCATTTGACAATTCTACAGTAGAGGTCATTTTATCCATTTTCGCTTGGCACATGGTTTTGTACACAAAAGTGTAATGTTTTCAGCTATTGACGAACATAAATCATTGACATAATTCCTATAAGATAGATTCTGCTTCTTGTTTTAACAAATTAATATAAATAACAGTTTCAGTCGTGCATGAAATTGTCGGAGTTTGCAATTTAGACGGATTGTACTGTACTGTCAAGTCGTGGAACAAGATTACGACCATAGTGTGAACAGCATACGAGATTGCATAATCTACGTAGATTTTGCGGCTATATGTGTAAAGCGCTTTAAAAGTAAAGGTCCCTCTAGATTAGGCGCCAAATGGCTGCGCGTCCAAAAACTGGCATCGCGTGGGCTATGTGAAGTTAGCCAGTCATGTTTTTGAAATTAGGTCCTTTTGCTCGGTGAACCGTTTGTTCTACAGCGGCTACGTTTGTTCTTGATTGTTAACCAATTAATATCGTTTGTGCTTCTCTAATTATTTAATTATAGCAACTTGAAAACTGTGAGTGTGAACTTAGCCAGTCATTTTTAAATATGGGTCGGAAAGGTATAGGTTTGGTATCAATCGAAAGCCAGACGTTTGTTCATTTTGTAGGGCGTTTGTTCATCCTGGAAACGGAAGGATACAGGAATTATAAAGGAAAAAGAGATTAGTTGTGACGTCAACTTCACTCAACCAACGCCATCTACTCAGCTCAGCTGTACGATGATGGTGTGGATCTTGCATAAATTGTTCGCGGGACACGGGTTGCCCGTACAGCTGAGCTGAGTAGATGGCGTTGGTTGAGTCAAGATGACGTCACAACTAATCCCTTTTTCCTTAATAATTCCTGTATCCTTCCGTTTCCAGGATGAACAAACGCCCTACAAAATGAACAAACGTCTGGCTTTCGATTGATACCAAACCTATACCTTTCCGACCCATATTTAAAAATGACTGGCTAAGTTCACACTCACAATTTTAAAGTTGCTATAATTAAATAATTAGAGAAGCACAAACGATATTAATTGGTTAACAATCAAGAACAAACGTAGCCGCTGTAGAACAAACGGTTCACCGAGCAAAAGGACCTAATTTCAAAAACATGACTGGCTAACTTCACACAGTCCATCGCGTGCAGCCATTTGGCTGTGTTTGAAAATGAATAATTCTTGAATGGCCGTGTAATAATACAAACGCGCAGAGTCTGATTTTGATAATTGAATTTAGAAAAATCACCAAAATGAAATTATGGTTATGTCATTTTCTGTCTCCATTTGGCTGCTAGTGTGGATTGCCAAGTAGCAGCCAAATGGCTGCACACGATGCCAGTTTTTGGATGCGCAGCCATTTGGCGCCTAATCTAGAGGGACCTTTAAAGTTGACTATTTAGCAGAAAGCAGTCAAATCCAGGGGATACAGGTTGATGAGTGCTTTTGACGAGCGTCTCTGCAATGGGTGGTTAAATCGAAGTTGAACCATAGATTTGCGTTTTTCCTGCCTTTCACTCTATTTTCCAGAATTCAAAAATGAAAAGCGTGGATATCGACAGGGTCGGATTTACTCTTTATGGCGCCCCTGGGAAGTATAGTACAATTGCCGCTCTCCGTGTGTTGTGAAAATCTGCATATTTTTATGCAAAAAAAACCGTCGAATTATCAAATGTCATCGTTCTGCTCATTTTGTGGCATTTCCTTTGCATTAACAGCGTTAGCGTTCATAGGAAATAGTAAAACAGGCAACGTTAACTTGTAGAGGTCGGTAGGGCGGAAAACATGAAGAGCCTATTGGTAGTAAATACTTATAAATTTGCCATATATCAAATTTTCGAAATCGGGGGTTCAAAAAGTCGATGAAGAGAGCATCCAGACCTACATTTTGCTGAAATCTCCAGGGTCCTAGCTATCGCCGTTTCAAAGATATAGCCTTCTAAAGAAGGGGTAAGAAAATGCCCAGTTTGCCCCTCGAAAAACGCCCGGAAAGGCCTCCAAATCGCAATTTTCTGTTTTCAAATGAAAATTTTCGAAATCGGGGGTTTAAAAAGTCGATGAAGAGAGCATCCAGACCTACATTTTGCTGAAATCTCCAGGGTCGTAACTATCGCCGTTTCAAAGATACAGCCGTCTAAAGAAGGGGTAAGAAAATGCCTAGTTTGCCCGTCGAAAAACGCGAGGAAAGGCCACAAAATCGAAATTTTCTGTTTTCAAATGAAAATTTTCGAAATCAGGGGTTCAAAAAGTCGATGAGGAGGGCATCCAGACCTTCTAAAGAAGGGGTAAGAAAATACCCAGTTTGCCCGTTGAAAAACGCCCGGAAAGGCCTCAAAATTTTCTGATTTCATATTACAATTTTCGAAATCGGGGGTTCAAAAAGTGGATGAAGAGGGCATCCAGGGGCGAAAAATGCCCATTTTGGCCGTCGAAAAACGCCCGGAAAGGCCTCAAAATCGCAATTTCCTGTTTTCAAATGAAAATTTTCGAAATCGGGGGTTCAAAAAGTCGATGAAGAGGGCATCCAGACCTACATTTTGCTGAAATCTCCAGGATCCTAGCTATCGCCGTTTCAAAGATACAGCCTTCTAAAGAAGGGGTAAGAAAATGCCCAGTTTGCCCCTCGAAAAACGCCCGGAAAGGCCTCAAAACTGCAATTTTCTGTTTTCAAATGAAAATTTTCGAAATCGGGGGTTCAAAAAGTCGATGAAGAGGGCATCCAGACCTACATTTTGCTGAAATCTCCAGGGTCCTAGCTATCGCCGTTTCAAAGATACAGCCGTCTAAAGATGGGGCGAGATTCGCCCAGTTTGCCCCTCGAAAAACGCCCGGAAAGGCCTCAAAATCGCAATTTTCTGTTTTCAAATGAAAATTTTCGAAATCGGGGGTTCAAAAAGTCGATGAAGAGGGCATCCAGACCTACATTTTGCTGAAATCTCCAGGGTCGTAGCTATCGCCGTTTCAAAGATACAGCCGTCTAAAGAAGGGGTAAGAAAATGCCCAGTTTGCCCGTCGAAAAACGCGAGGAAAGGCCACAAAATCGCAATTTTCTGTTATCAAATGAAAATTTTCGAAATCGGGGGTTCAAAAAGTCGATGAAGAGGGCATACAGACCTACATTTTGCTGAAATCTCCAGGGTCCTAGCTATCGCCGTTTCAAAGATACAGCCGTCTAAAGATGGGGCGAGATTTGCCCAGTTTGTCCCTCGAAACACGCCAGGAAAGGCCTCAAAATCGCAATTTTCTGTTTTCAAATGAAAATTTTCGAAATCGGGGGTTTAAAAAGTCGATGAAGAGGGCATTCAGACCTACATTTTGCTGAAATCTCCAGGGTCGTAGCTATCGCCGTTTCAAAGATACAGCCTTCTAAAGAAGGGGTAAGAAAATGCCCAGTTTGCCCGTCGAAAAACGAACGGAAAGGCCTCAAAACCGCTGAAATCAGGGGTTTAAAAGTCGATGAAGAGGGCATCCAGACCTACATTTTGCTGAAATCTCCAGGGTATCGTAGCTATCGCCGTTTTAAAGATACAGCTTTCTAAAGAAGGGGTAAGAAAATGCCCAGTTTGTCCCTCGAAACACGCCAGGAAAGGCCTCAAAATCGCAATTTTCTGTTTTCATTTGAAAATTTTCGAAATCGGGGGTTCAACAAGTCGATGAAGAGGGCATCCAGACCTACATTACAAATATGACTGTGTCATGGAGCCGATAGCTGTGGTCTTATTTATTTAGCAGTTTTTGATCGTACGGTCATTCAAAATTCATTTTCAATTTTTAAAAATAACGACATTCTTCCATGATGTCAACCAATATTAGGCGCGTTTGATTGGGTCCCGTGTAGGTTTGGTTAGGTCCCGCATGATGTAATAGGTGTGTTTTTTTGGTTATCTCGTGTAGGTTCGGGTAACGAAACTTCATATAAAAAAAATAACAGATGGGTCAGCTAGCATTTTTTTATATGGAGTTTCGTTACCCAAACCTACTCGGGATAACAAAAAAAAAAAAAAATTGCAAAAGTGGGACAAATATTGTGTGACCCACTGGACAAACTTTATTTTATAGTGTTATACCACCTATAGATATACACTGCGCGACAAATGCTTAGGTTCACACATATTTCCTTCCAGGAAACGATAAAAAAAAAAGTTTACCGGTTCAAGAAATGTTTTTTTCGAAACTATTAAATATCACAAATAAAATGGATGGACTGAGGCCCTACAGGACATTCTCCTTAAATTACAGTAATTGATTTCATTCAAAGAGTCTTTTTCCACTGCGACAATTGCTTAGGTTCAGGGACGATTTTACCGTTATACTTAATGTTTTCACTGAAAAATATTTCAGAAAAGTGTCAAGCAGGAGAAATACAAAAAAAAACAAGAGAATTTTTTGTTATTTAATAGTGTGTATTTCCGCCATTTTTATTTATAATTTTATAAAGCCTTCAAGGTAGGGAATTGTGTAAAGAATGCAGCACGGATAGCGGTATTTTAGACCGAGCTGTCTTAATTCCATGAATTAACTCTTCTTTAGGGTTTTACTTTTTATAACTACTGTAAACCTCCCGAACAAGCCACCCCCAAATGTTTTCTAATGTGTTAATGTCAGGGGAGTTGGGCACCCGGTCTAACAAAGTCACATTTTCCTCTAAAATAAACGATTTAACTACCCTCGCTGTATGAATTGGGGCAAGATCATGTTGCAATATCCAAGGGTCACCTTCGTCCATGACATTTATCTTAGGGACATCCTCTTCTAAGAGCGGTTTAAAAGATGAACTCGTTTGGCGACCTCGTAGGATGACCAAGACGATAGTTCCATGATATGATATGGCTCCCCATACCATAAAGGAACCTATTCGGGAGTGATGGCGTGACAGGTACATAGGTTCCTTCCTAATATCATGATAATAGTAAGAGAACCCATCTGGACCGTCCACACAAAACCGTTTTTCATCCGTAAATATTACCTCTCCATTGCGATGTCCAGTTCATGAATCTTGAGGCGAATTCCAGGCGCTGTAGGCGATGCTACGGGGTTAAGGCTGGTTTTTTCTTTAACCATACACGTTTCAAACAAGAGAATATCTAAAAAGTCGTTGGATGGTCCTCACAATTGTTGATAACCCCAAATTCTCCCCATGCTTACGCTCAGTAAGGGACGAATTCGAGGCTTATCTTAGGAGACGTCGCCGTAATGCACCGGAAATCGCTTTTTTTCTGCCTCCTGCGTATCGTCGGCCATAATTTTCACTATCTCGTATAAAATTACTTGTAACGTTCGAGCTCCGCTGAATCCATATTGCCATTTGTCCGTTTGAATATCTTTCTTGCTTTAGTATGGAAATTGTCGCCTTTTCCTCGGCAGAAAGTTGCTTTCCTTTTGACATTATCCACTATACGACTCACAGAGTATAACGCGAAAAAAATGTTTACAGAAACACTTCTCACCAGGACGAGATAACTCTTTAAAGTAAGTGAACCTATACAATTGTCGCAGTGGAAATTGCGATTTTCATTTTAAAAAATTCCGTTAGCTATGCGAGTTGCTTGATAGAGTTGCAATATTTATTAAAATAACCGTTAATTGAGAGAGCATTATTTAAAAATTATTTCTGATCAGAGTACATAGAAATTATATAATTTTAAAGGAAAATATCCATGAACCTAAGCATTTGTCGCGCAGTGTATATTGCCTCCGCTACATATGGCGTTCCCTAAATGTCTTCTTATCAATAATATCATTTATTTGACGATGAATAAGCAAGATTTCTTGACGCCATAATATGAATTATATCTGCATTTGAATTTCAATGTCACTCTAATCATATCAATATCATCCATTACCGCACTCGAAGATAACACAAACTTGTTGCGTTCAAAAACTTACGACATCCACTTTAACTCTTTCAACAATTGCTTCTTCCAATTCTACTTAACCACCATTCGTGTTCAATTCTGCATTTTGTTTGCTTTCAATCTTTCAACGGGCTCATAGAACACGTGGAAACGAAACACACTTCAACCCTCTTTTCCTCTTGAGTGTTTCCAACACACATTGCCATAGTGATTTGACTTGCGATTGCGAGCAAGTATTCTGGCGCCGAGTAATCGAAATCGTATGTGGTCGTCGTGTATATTTTTAATTCATTAAAATAAATCGTGTGTGCTGGTTGTAATGTTCTGCGGCTAGTTCCAGAGAGAAGCATAATCAGTTGGCTGTTTTGTGGGGTGCAAATTTAAAGTGGAAATTTACAACTAGAGTGGCACGCGACCAAGGAAGAAACGATGACATCGGAGAGTGTAGCGGCACGCAGGCGACGGGTGAGTTTATTTTTATTTGACCGGCTGCAAATGTGAAATTCATACATAAATCCCGGCCAGATGTCAGGCACATGCCGTGGTGATATAACACCTCCTCTAATCTGAGAGCACTCTGCGTCAAAATTTGTACAAATAAATTCATAAACTGCGCGTAACGTGCACTTTTCTGTTAGAATGTTTGCACTCGTACTGTACACACATCATCATCACATCATAAACCTCATAAAGCAATGCCAGATCCTGTGGAATTCACTTTGGTCAGTGGCCTTTCGCTGCTCGTTATCTTATCGTCGAACAAGCATGAAATTCGTTTTGTTCTGCTATCAGTTTTATAAGTTTCTGCTGAGATTGAGATTTCCCACATGCTTGGCATGTAGTTACTACACAAAACATACAAACAAAAATAAAAAAATAAACCGAGAATGACCAATGTCCATTGGCATGCGGTAAGGGCTGATGCAAAGCGATTTTGTTTTAACGCAATTGATAAATTGCACTAGAGACAGTCTCCCGGCAATTTTGGCTCAAACTGCGGTAAAACACAGCTGCATTCTCACGACACTCACCTCTGCCTAGGAAGAACAGGAAATAATTGCTCACATGACACTGAAATATTTTAGGATTGTTTCCTCAAATTCTCAGTCATCAAAACGTAATCGAAAACTGCTTCAAAGAGTCACAGGCAGTAATTTGCCAAGTCATCGTCTCAATTAGTATATTTTTGCTCGGACTCTGCTGTTATCTGCACGGATAAGTAGTTGCTGTTGTCTTGAGTATTTATAGATTTGTCTTGTTTGTAATGAAATACACTTTCATTAGTTGGTAAAAATATTTTTGTAGCTTGGCTATACTTAGAGAAGGATCTTCGGAATGTTTCATAAAAAAAGTAAATTTAAAAAATCTGACGAAATTCTGTTAGTATCAATCTAATCTTAATATGATTAACGCTTTTGATGTGCTCAGCAACACTTCGTTTGCTACTTTAAAGCGTTTATTAGGTATAAAGTGGTCCCCACGCAATCTTGATGGAGCAAACAGGATCAAGCAATGACGGAGACAGTTCAGAGTTACTGAGCACGGACAGTTTGGTTAACATGTCCAGTTTTAGATTCCAAGGAAACAGGGCATTTGTGTGAAGACATGTGTAAGACCAATAAAATTATGGTTAAATCTTTTTTTTTTGTTACCTTGTAAAACCACACGTTGGTTGGCCTCCCCGCATATCTGCTAGCTCTAGTTGCCCTGCAACGAATCTAAAAAAAAGGGAGGCAAAAGCTACAAGCGGGACCATCTACACTACAGCAACTTTAATGCCGTGCATTCTAAAATGGTATTGAGTGCTGCGATTAGGCGGAGCCTGCCACGGAGACGGTAACTTGCCAGCTACCCCCGGATTGCGCGCCACTTCCCACCAGCACTAATACCGCAATTGGCTGAGCCTGCCACGGAAACGACAGCTTACGACTGCCCCCGGATTGCTCGCCACTGTGGATTCGGCCTTTCCACGGAGACGGTAGTAACTCCCGTACTACCCCCGGTACACCGATCCACAATACTACACTATAGCTACACTAACATACTACGCTACTATAGCTTAGTGATTACTCACCGTCATTTTTATATAAGTCCAAAACAATAATCGCAAACTATATTCCACCACTAGACACTTTCTACACTAAGCCGTTTGTATGGCTTCACACACGGTTGTCACTAGACTGACTCGTGATGCTCATCGCTACGCTCCGGTATGCGAGGATCTCACTTGTGACGATCCCTTTTCAATAAACCGATACGATTTTCCTCGTATCCTAGGTTTACAATGGGAAACCCCCGGGGTTCGCTAAAGTGCCCACACGCAATTTCCCGATACGATATGCGGTCATTATTGCAGTCAAACATACCTACCGCATGAAGGCTACAAGTCCCTAATGCTGTAATAGAGTTCTCAAAATATTAAATTCAAAGACATGTGCAGGAGTACTTTTAAGAATTTATTCTTTATTGCAACATATGCGTTACAGAGGTAACATAATGATGAGGTTTTATACAGATCAACCTTCACCATTCATGCATAGTCTATTCCAGGGTAATGACGACATCGTTTTTGTTCAGGAACCCTTAGTGGGAAAAGATCTGGTCAGAGGTCTTACGTCTTCCGAGTTTAACATTTTGTACGTCTCTGGACAGGGTACACCACGATCCTGCGTTCTTGTTAGAAGAGCCCTTACGGTGTTTCTGTTGCCTAATTATAGTGATAAAGATTTTGTTTTGGCTTGCCTGGAGCTACATACAAGTTAAGGTGTATTGGGTTGGTTCGGTATATATGGCTTATGATAGTACTCTACCTTCTTCTAACTGAAAGGATGCCATTGTGGCAGCAAGGGCTTCAGAAACTAATGTAATCCTCGGGTGCGACTCTAATGCGCATCACATAGTCTGGGGCAGCTCGGATACTAATGAGCGAGGTGAATTGCTTCTGGAGGACATTCTGGGTACCGATCTTTTAGTTTGCAATGTGGCTGTGAGTCTACTTTTGTTACAAAAAAACCGACAAGAGGCTTTGGACATCACTCTAGCATCTGAGGATGTAATTCATTTAATCAAAGAGTGGAGAGTCTCGTCAGAGCACTCTTTCTCAGATCATCGGTATTTACAATTCAGCCTATTAGTGAGGCCCGAAGTGACTCCGCACTGACCGACTGGTCTAGATTCCGAACTGCTCTCGCTGAAGCGCTGCCATCATTACCTAATCTGCCTGACAATGAACAACAGCTGGATGAGATGGTTAACACTTTTACGGCAGCTATGAGGGCAGCGGTATCTGAATCGTGTCCTGTCACTTGTTTTTCTAGAAAGTGAAAACCATCATGGTGGAGTAGCAAGATCTCCGAGCTAAGAGTCGTGTGCAGGAGAAGCTTCAAAAAGGCGAAAGCTTCAAGAATGGAGTCGTACATCTTAACTCTTTCAAAAAAGAGGTAAGATCAGCTAAACGTAATGGTTGGAGAAGCCTCTGTCAAAATATCGAAGGATCTTCGCAGACCTTTCGATTTCGGAAATTGATGGTTCCTAATCCATCTATGCCCAGGTTCATTCAAAAGGAAGATGGATCGTGGACGTCCTCTAGCACTGAAACTATTGAATGTCTACTTGACGCGCATTTTCCGGGAAGTTCGGTAACTTCCTCACCTGAATGTCCCACAAGTCCCACAGAACCATGTGACTGTGAATCTATTCTATCTGGTGAGAAGATATTATGGGCTATTTCTAGCTTCGAACCTTCTAAATCAGCAGGACCTGATGGAATTATTCCCGCAGACTTGCAGCAATGCTTGGAGATTACTTATCCTTCGATAGAGAACATACTAACAGCCTGCCTTGGTCTAGTGTATATCCCTCGCACATGGAGAGAGGTGCGGGTTACGTTTATCCCGAAGACAGGCAGAAGCTCGCACGTACGACCTAACGATCTTAGGCCAATTAGTCTTACTTCAACTATGCTTAAGTTACTGGAGTGTCTCGTTGATATTCATGTACGAGCTAGCATCCCACCGCATCTTCTTTCAACGGCTCAGCATGCTTATTGTCGTCGCGTTGATCAGCCTCTACTTGCTGGTGCGCATCCTCTCGTTTTGCCTGCCAAGAAGTGTAATCGCACTCGGCAGTGGCCTCGTTGTCGCAGTCAACAAGTAGAGATCCGGACCGGAAGCGAATGCTACCGAACTTCTGAAAAACGGTGGTGGGCGGGTTGTCCACGATGTGATCAATTGTGGCGTCTTGCATCATGGACATTTGCTCTGAAATTAGCAGGATGTCTGGGTAGCTTGACGCCATTATTGAGACCCTCACCGATGACGTCACCTGTGAGTACGTACCCTTGTCTCTGCTGGTTGATGCCAGAGGGGTGACAGCTGGTCTTGAAGGGCCTGCTGGTGTCACCGGGTGTGCGTTTCGGTCACATGTTGGAATAGCTGCTTGGGGATTGGGGCTCCTGCCCCTGCCGACTACAGGTTGAGAGGTGGCACTTTGTGCTACCGGAGGTCCCTTGCGGTCACTCCTGCTCCTGTTCGCGTAGTCGTAGGGGTGGACACTGGTCTAGATGTACCAGCAGAGGCCACCGGAAGTGCCTTAATCCGCAGGCCGCTGAAGTACTGGGTCTTGGTTCGGCGTTTCGCTTAGGGCTCTCTGCCGTCCTTTGTTCCTTGGTGAAAGCGGCTTGCTTGCCGGAAGTGGGAGCACCGTCTTCCTTGCCTTGTCGGGAGCATGTCATTCCTTGCCTTTTCGGGAGCATGTCTTTGGACGAGGAAACGTATGTACCTCTTACAGGCAGCCCCTCCAAGTCCTCTACGTAGAGGATCCCGAAGACCTCCCGGTGAATATTTGGGGGGAAGTCCAGGTTTCTGCTTACTCTCTTTTGCGGTGCGCTCGCTAGAGTCCGCTACGGCTTCCGTGCAGGAAGTATTCCATGTTGGTCGGTGCGGCTCGTCCACATCCGACAAAATAAAGTTCCGTTTTAACGAAACCTGAAGCAAAGGCCTCTTGATCCGAGTCTGAGGCTGCCGCAGTCGGATCGAAATTGGGGTTTTTGTTGTTGTTGCTCATGTCATTCCCACGAGTAGCTAGGGAAAGGAGAGTCCACCACCCCAGAGCCCCGCTTGATTTTGTAAGGCTAGGTCGCATCGGAGGAGCCATATTTCTACCACTGACCCACCGAATGCCTTTTCGTCCTAAACTTCCTTGTCATAGAAACTGGAAATCAATTTGTAATTTTCTATTCCTACTTCTACATATAGTCTTCGAAGAAACACTGGTTTTATGAGTTAAGAGTTTCCGCTTTGACAGCTCCATTTAATTTTTTACTGAAAAAAATCAAAGTATGCACCGTCTTTCTTTATTCCGTTAAAAGATAACGCTTAAATAATATAATTAAATAGCAAACAAAAAATAAATGGTAAAATGCCTCCAAGGCGTTTAAAAACTTGTCTAATTAATACGTATTCGTACATATTTAAATATTTGGTCTACAAATATTAAAAAGTTTACACATAATGTATGTTATGGCCATATACAATATAATTTGTGCATATTGTGCGTTATTGGTTTGATTTAAAATTTGTACAACAATCACGATATCAATTAGAGTGTATTTAGTTTGGCTTGGGGGATGAACGAATGTTCGAATATGGTTGAACTTCCCCAAACGGACACTTTTAATAAACGGAAATTTCTAATGAACGTACACTTTCATTTTTTTTACAATGAACAACAACGCATTGGTCTCGGCGAGACAGTGCTTATATAAATATGTACAGAATTGTATTTCGGAAAGCGTTCTGCGATTACCGAAAAATGGGTTTTACGCGTATAAAACAAAACCCAATTTTGGGAAATTGCAAAGTGATATCAACGACTGTAGATCGCATTTTCTTAGAAATTCAGATTTAAAAAAAAAAAAAATTCTTCAAATATTCGTAGCATTCCATATGAACATACAGGCGGTTCCTCACTTCAGTAAAATTTTGTACAAAGTTTTCAAAATTTAGGACTAAAATTAACAAAAATTTTTAAAAACCCTTATGTTGAAAAATAGCTAACTAGTTCAACTTGTACTACTAAAGTAAGAGCTTTCGAATCACCTTACATCATTTGAGTTCATTTGCCGCTTTATTTCTGTTTCTTGTTTTGTTTCTATTCCATTTCCATCATCACGGCGATTGCGTAACTTTTCCACTCGTTCTTCACTAAATATGGCATATGGCATCACTCTGTGTTCCATATCTCATCAGCTGCTTTCTGTCACATCAACTATTCCAATTGGCATAATCAAAAGTAGCCGTCACAACAACATTTTCCAATCCAAATCGTCGGGAGAAAAGTCGAAGAAGAAAATCACCCTCTAGCCTCTAGCTGATTAATATCACCTTGCAACTGTCGTTTAGTGACCTTTGCCACCACAAGCTGAATAAACACACTCAATGGAAACGCGATGCTGTTGCAAGTGCCTTTGATCGATAACGATTTTCATCGTATCGCCTGGAATTAAGTGCCAACTGCCAAGCCAACTAGTGGATGTCGGTGCTACATGGGTGCCGGTCTAGTGTGAAAATTTGTGTTTTTTGCGTTTTCTAATTATTCCGTATAATAATGTTTAAGTAGGCGCCGAAGGGGAGCGCTTGCAGAAAATTAATTATCTTTATCACGCTGCGAATTTTAGAATAAGTAGCGCAAATTTGTTTGTTCGTGGTGCTCAAAGATGGTGCAATACGAGCTGGTAAGTAAATGTAGCGGCAAGTAAGCTGTTTTGTGGCTCGTGGATGGGTTCTTATCAGTTATCAGAGCAAATTCAAACTAAACAAAATATTTACTGCTTCTGGCAACCTTGAATGTTAAGTTACCACTCAACAGAAAATCAATAAAAGGATTTCGGAGCGCCGAACCTAGCAAAAGTAAATATTTGTTTTCGGATTTGTAATTATGTAAATCTGTTTGCTATTAGACTTGTGTACATGTTTTGCGAGTTTAACCGCGTTTGAGAGCACTTCTTAGTCTTTAGCTCCTGGAATGTGTTCTCCTAGTAGTAATACGAACAATAGTGGTTCAATTTGGCGTTCTTTTTTTTTTTTTTTTTTTTTTTTTACAAGGAATAGGGATCAGAGTTAGGCGCTATCCTTCATTACATATCAGTTTGATAATAATATCATAGCATTATCATCATTTCCCTAGGATTATGGAAGGGAAACACATATGTTAGTAGGGGAATGAAGGTTAATGTAGACACCTAAATTCTGACGCTTACAAAACATTAAACATATAAGTAAAAAATTTAAAAATTTAAAAATCTTCTTTTGCATTCCCAGGCAGTATAAATACTGGTATAAGGGATGCAAAATAATTATTTTTTCAATATTATAATCTAAAATTCATTTAACTATCGCGAAACGCGGTAATTAAATAATGTTGGTAAATGCATAAGTGGTTTTTAAAGAATATTGTGTGTGAGTAAATATTGTTTTAATTTTCGTTTAAGCAATTCATAAGATGTTATAGAACGAATATTTTGTGGTAGACCATTATATAACATTATTGAAGTTCTTATTGGATCTTTTATTATTCTCATTGTATTTGCTGCTGGTGTTCTGTAGTTTTCAGCATATCTTGTATTGTAGTTATGCACTTGTCTATTTAGAGTTAATGTAATTGATGTTTTACTCTTTTTGTTTATAATTTTCCAGATTGTTTTTATTTTTTCTAGTTTTATGACTTTCTCTATAGGGAGCTTTCCCGAAACGTTATACACTTCTTCAGTAGGTGTTCTTGAATTCCAGTTATGTATTGCTTTCAAAGCTTTATTTAACATTATACCAATTGAATCAATATTTCCGCCAGTTGTCTGGCTCCATATCATTATTCCATATGTTACAACTGGCATCAAGTATGCATTGTAGATCATGTTTTTTAACTCAATGTTGAGGTGTTTTTTACGCCTCAGCATTGCAACAAATGCACATAATTTTTTTTTCATTTGGATCACGTGTTCATTCCAACTAAGTTTTTCGTCGAAAACAACACCTAGATATGTATACTTTTTAACCCTATCAATATATTTATCGGCGAATTTTATAGTGATATCAATATCATCTTTGTTGATTTGCTTGAACAGCATGAATTTGGTTTTTTCAACATTGATTATTAATTTATTACCTAGTAGCCATTTTTGATATTCAATCATATCATGGTTTATCATGTGTTCTGCATCATCTTTTCCATAGTGAGAGTAGAGTAAAAGTGTATCATCCGCAAAGGTTACATATTTGGCTTTAAGTGCTGCATTCTTCAAGTTATTTACATATAACAGGTATAGGGTAGGGCCTAGTATGGAGCCTTGCGGTACTCCTGAGTTTAGAATCTTTTCTGAACTAGTTTCATTATTATTCAATTCTGTTATAATCATTCTGTCTTTTAGATAATTTTTGATTAACTCATTTGCTATACCTCTGATTCCTAGTTCGTTAAGAATTTCTGATAACACAGTGTGGTTCACTGTATCGAATGCTTTACTTAAGTCCACAAAAATTGCTGTGACATATTTAGATTTATCCAATTCCATATTTATAAAGTGCATTGCATCAATGAGAGCAGCGGTAGTATTACTTTCCGCTTGAAATCCATATTGGTTTAGATCAAAACTGATTGTTTTATTTATAAAACTTAAAATTCTTTTATTAATTACTTTTTCGAATATTTTACTAAACACACTGGTCAATGCAATTGGTCTGTAATTTGATGGATCATTAGGATCTCCTTGTTTAAAAACTGGTTTAATTTTAGAAATCTTCAAAATTGTCGGAAAATGTTCCTTCAGTTAGGTGGTTATTTATATAGTTACATAGATATGGTGTAATTTCATTGCCAATTAATTGTATATCAGTACTTTTTATTTGGTCATAACCTGCAGATACGTTTCGTAGATTATTAATGATATCTAGAATTTCTCTGCAATTAGTGGGTTCTAAGAATATGCTTCTATCGTTTACATTATTATTGCATCTAACGCTTGCTGTAGAATTTGTTTGTTGTAATCTTTCTTCAATTGCTGCAAAATATGTATTCATTTCATTTGCTGTAAGATTACTTTCTAATTCCCTCCTACTTTCTGAATTTGCTGATAATTCCCTCTTTATTAATTGCCAAATCTTTCTGTTGTTACCTGATGCATTCTCATACTGTGTTTTTATCGAATTTTGTTTAGTTTCATTTATAAGCCTTGTTGCTTTATTTTTTAAAATTTTATATAAAGTTCTTTTATCTTCATTATTTGGATCGAGTTTAAGTCTCTTATATGCAATATTCTTCTTTTTTACTATTTGAATTATTTCAATTGTGATCCATGATTGGTGTCTTGTACGGACTTTCTTCAGTTTCATGGATTCATTTTTAGA
The DNA here is from genome assembly GCA_949715475.1 of Microchrysa polita. Classification (NCBI taxonomy): domain Eukaryota; kingdom Metazoa; phylum Arthropoda; class Insecta; order Diptera; family Stratiomyidae; genus Microchrysa; species Microchrysa polita. The sequence goes on from OX454418.1 coordinate 103,580,637, forward strand.
GTTAGTAATGATTTCTATAAGATCTTCAAATCTAGAAGTGAAAACATTCAAATCATTAAGCTTATTTATTACTTTTTCTTTAAAGAGATCTTTGTTTAGGATTTTTATAGTTATGGATTCAATTGGTTTTTTGTTCAAGCTAATTTTGTTAAGTTTTAATACTGTAGCTTTGTGATCTAAATTTGCTACATCAGTTAATTTCAAATTAATATTTTGTGAGTTTTTATCAATAGAAGATACTACATGATCAATCAAGGTCGCAGTAGATTCTGTGACCCTGGTGGGCTCATTATCGTTGATAAGTGCCATATTGTTCATAGCAAGCATTTCTAGATATTCATTACTAATAGTACTATTTGAATCTAAGATATCGATATTCGTATCAGAGAGCATCATTAGATTTTTATATTGATGGTATATATTATCTAAGTATTCAATCATATTGTGTGCATTTTCAGACGGTGCTCTATAGTAGGTTCCGACTTTGATCGGTACATCAAAAGTGGAGAGTTCAATAATTATGATATTGTAATCTGCTGCTTTTAAAATGACTTTACACCTTATATTATCTTTCACATATATGGCTGTACCACCTCCAGTCGTAGCTCTACAGTTAAAGAAGGCCGTATAGCCATTCAAGTTAAAGAAATTGATTTCATTTTCATAAAGCCATGTTTCATTAAAAATTATCACATCAGCTTTTTCTGTTGCGCATGCCATTACTTCAACCTCAGAAATCTTATTTCGAATACTTCTAATATTTGCATAAAAAATTTTTAATGTGGACAAATTCATTGTGTTGAATAATAGTTGATTTTGGAAACAGTCATGTTTAATGCATGCTCATATTCGGGGCAATCTTTACTATCAGCGCGATGTTTACAGTCATATCTGCCTTTGTTTATACAATTAATACATTTCTTATTTATAGATTGACACTCTGAATTTCTGTGATGTTCCGAACAATTTGGGCATATAGCGTTGGAGTTCTTACAAAATTTTTCTATGTGCCCATATTTTTGGCACCTGAAGCATCTTCGTATATCAATTACTTCCGCACAATAATGACTTGCGAAATCTATATTGACATACTTATTAACTAACCTTGAAAACAGTTCACCAGTAGCTTCGAAAATTGCAGTGAATTTGTTTTCTTGTTTTTTGTATTTTTTATATCGAAGAAACCTAATCTCTATATCAGATTTTACGCCATAATTAAGCGAAACGATTTCATTTTTGAGTTCCTCAATTGAATATTGTTTGCTCAGACCGTAAATTGCTAATTTCGGAAGACGACCATTTGTGTATTCAACACTATACTCGCTTCCCATTTTAGTTTTTAAATTTTCTAACATCTTCCTACAGTTTTCTTCATTATTAGATTTCAACAACATACTTCCTTCTCTCAAGTTACGCGTATATGTCACAGGTATTTTGTTTTCTTTCGGATTGAAATTTGCTTTAACGAATGTCATTGTCGATTCATTACTCTGCTCTTTTTTTGGTTTCACTATAACCCCGCCATTAAAGATCTTGGTTTTATCAATTTGGGGTTTTTCTTTTGTTGCATCAGCATACGACTTCATTGCAACTTTGATTTGTGAGGAACTATGGTGTTTGTCCTCATCAATTTTTTTGATGACAGAAGTAATGTTTTCATTAATAGTTTTTATATTTTTACTTATTAACGAATCTATTTTATCATCGATTTTAGACGTAATATCACATACATGGGAGATTAAATTTTCATTTTTAATGTATTTATTCCATTTCAAACGATCACTATCGCAAAGCCATATGTAACCGCGCGGTACAATTTGCGCTGCTCTATACTCCTCATTATTCATTTTTATACATTCAATGTGAAACCATTTTCCACAGAAACCTTCACAGCATACTGCTTTATGGTCACTTGTTACTGCTTTTTTGCATTTCGGGCAATCAGCAGCATCCGCATCAGATTTAGATAGTCGCGGCATATTCAATGTAATATTTAGAACAAAGGAGAGTACCGTTACCGACCACAATCAACAGAATTAAACGAAAATTAATACAATATTCAAATAACTCACAGTTTTTTGTAGCGAAGTGATTCAACTTAATCTCGCGATTTGATATTATACGATTTTTATGATTTATAACCACTATGCACTTAACAACACTTTAAAATAATACGAAGTTCTTTTCAATGCGTCTATTTTGGCGTATTTCTTTTTCTAGTGGTGCAGAAAGTGTCGACACCGCTGTGGATTATTGTTCTTCAATGTTTTCATCCGAGGTGTCATGGGACAAAAACATATTTCGTGCGATAGTGTTTTCCTACAGTGAAATAGGAGTAAGATCGTGGGCGCAATGCCGTCCCGGTATGTCTCTTCAGGGTCTCGCTTGTATCTCTGGCATTCTCTCTCTCTAGGTCTCGTAAACTACGCCTGACATGTCATGGGGGAGGAATTCGGCCCATGAGATTGTGGTTGGGATGATCCTCACGGTAGCAACCAACAAGATATTGTTTAGAGTGTAGGCAATTTTGGTTACCTATGGTTATCAATTGTTTCTCCTGATATGAGTGATCGTGGGCAGACTTCAGGAGGCAACCTGTGGCAGTGTGTAGAGCAGCATTTTGGCAGATCTGAACTTTGGATCAATTTATGTCGCATAGACTATGTGAAAAAACTTGGGCTGCAAAATCAGCCGCTGATCGACCCACCAATAAGAGTTGGGTCGGTAGATTTTCTCGAGACTACAATTCGTCCTGTTTCCCAGATGTCAGGAATGGCAAGCGTAGAGATCGACAAGTGAAAGGCGGCCGTGAGATACTCAATGCCATCTGGTCCTAGGGATTCGGAGTTTATAGCATTCTCAATGACTTTCTTAACCTAGTCCGCAATGTACAATGGTAGAGTGCTGCGAATTCGTCTTCTAATTTTACGCTTGAGCTCATCAGACTTGAGATGTTCAATAAAATGCTTATTGAACAGGCTCTCGCAGTGAAGATGATTGAGGAATGTTGGTTTGTTTGCGGCCAAAGATTATGTTTATATTGCTTTTTAGATAGATAGATAGATAGATAGATAGATAGATAGATATTTATTGATTTTTTCTACAAAAATACATTCTATAATTTTAAAAATTAGTATCGAATGTCAAAAAATGATATTTAACAAAAAGAAAATTTGTGGGGTAGACAGCAGGTAAAAAAGCTAATTCACAACTTAAAAGGAAGTCAATATGGTACAGATATAGATAATACAAAGAAATAAATAACAAAAAAGAACAAGAATATAATAAAAACAAAATAGGAATAAGTTAGATTGATTAAAATAGACATGGAAGCAAAAAAGATAAGCGGTTGGATAGAACGAACTTAAAATTTATTATTCGATAGTAGTATACAAAAATAAAAACAAATAAAAACTGTATAATACTACACTACACCATCACATTGTAAAGTAACGAACAAATTTCTTCATAGCTAAGATTTAATAGCCACGATTTAACTTCTCTGAGAAATTTTGGAAGGACTCGAGTTTTTCTTATAGTAAGCGGCAGCTTGTTGAACATTCTAGGAGCGGAACACGTAAAAAACTTAGAGTAACAATCTCTTCTACTACGGGGAATGTTTACCAAAAATGCATTGTTAAGTCGTAAGTTATAAAGATCCGAATCGCGCGAATTCAGGTAACCGCAACGCAAGAAAAAAAGCTTTAATATTTTAAAAGAATATAAATGAATCAACGGAAGAATATGTAAGTCCTTGAATAACGGAAAGCTACTGTGCAGACGGTTTTTATTACATATAAGTCTTACTACATGCTTTAGGGCTGTCAATATTGGACATAATCTCGTTTTATAAGTGCTACCCCAGCACGATAAGCCATACTCCAGTTTAGAGTGAAAAATACTATAGTAAATTATTTTTAATAGATTGAACGAACAGTACTGGCGTAAAAGGTAAAATTGCCTGATGATAAAAGACAACGAATTACTTAAATTGGATATATGTTGAGACCAATCAAATTTATTATCCAAAACGACTCCATTTCGTAGGATTGGATAGGGCGCGGACATTTCGACTTCTGATAGTCTTTAGAGCGCCGGCACACTACAAACTTTTAATCGGCCGATAGTTTGAACGTTCTTCTAATCAGCACGAGATCATATGGAAGTGCACACACTTGAACGCATATGGTCTCGTGCTAATTAGAAGAACGATCAAACTATCGGCCGATTTAAAGTGTGTAGTGTGCCGGCGCACTTATATTGGCGACTAATTACCGTGACTACTGACATTTCAACTTTCAACGACAACTCAGTTCGGAGTGTGATACGGTTATCAGCCGTATAACTTCCTAGTCGCAGTTTTTTTTTTGACGGGCCATGCCGAGTAGCAAAACTCGTTTCTCTATAAATCTCTATATTACAGAGTGTCGGCCGGATGATCACGGCCTTGGGGAGATTTCAGTATCTGCGGCGCCAAATTTGTATGATGCCATTTCATTAATATTGGCCTGAAAAGACAGAATCTGCAATCCTTTTTCACGAAATTGTAACGGTTCTCCAGATATTTAATCCGATGACACAGTGAAGCAATTCAATGCGGTTTAATTTAAGCTTATCTGCGACTAACAAAAGGGATAACTTGTTTTCTTCAGAGAAGTTACCGGAGATCTCACTGGAAGCTCTCGAAATGTTCAACCAAGAAAGATCAGTATTAAGGTACGTTGTGCACGACACGACTGCATCGGGTCTAGCGACAGCGATTCGCTCATTTCATATAAAAACTCGTTTTTAGAATGAGAGAAAAATGAGTTTTTATATGAAATGAGCGAGTCGCTGTCGCTAGAGCCGATGCAGTCGTGTCGAGCACAACGTACCTTTACTGTGTGGCGGCAACACCGGACGGACAAGACGGCGGCCATCATATTAATCGACTCAACGACTCGCCGCCCGGCAACAATAAAGACAGTTCATCACGAGCCGCCGACCAAGCTAGTCGTCAGTAAACACACTACTAAGTAATAAAGAAAAATACTTGAAATAAAACGTGCGGTGTTTCAATCTCTCCCAAACACCCACAACTGTATAGCAAATCTAGCTCTTAAATTTATTGATACTTATCAAAACTAGAAATAGAAAGAAATAGAAGCATTAGAAATAAATGCGATGAATTGTTCGAACTCTTAGAAGAGAAAAAACATTAATATTGCAATAATTACTAAAACTTGGTTAAATAGTTCAGATAATTTCTCGCATCCTAAATATAATAGTTATAGAAAAGATAGATCTGATTGCCCTGTGGCATGGGTTACGAATGATGCCACCGCTTTTCCCGGCGTGTCTCGTAGAAGGCGACAAAAAAGGGACAAGAGAGATGAGAACTCTTACAGTGTAAAAAAATCCCTAATCCAAGGTGGATCAGCATGCTCCGAGGGATGCATGGTCAAGAGGGTGCTTGGCCCTAGTATGCGAAGGTAGCAGGCAACCATTGCATCTGAAGCCTGAGGCACATTTTAACATCAACGAGATCTCCCATAGATTAGTGTGTGTGTGTGTATGGGTTGCCGTGTCTGGAGATAGCCGGCGGACGTAAAAGGAAAGTCCATAAATTTACTTCTATCCACACACTAGTGCCAAAACACAACCTTTCTCCAAAAGGTGTAAAAGAATGGAAGGCCTTATGGAAATTCACGCAAATATAAGCACTACCCCGCCGGGCACTACTTCTGCTATGCGGTTGAGTGATCCCGGGGCGAACTTAGTTCGCGCCAGAGCTCGACGGTTTCCGGGGGCGAGCACTATAAGGCAGTCCAACTACACTGTGGAGAAGCTGAGGGTTGCAAGCTGGAATGTAGGTTCCATGACGTCGAAGAGGAGATTGAGGATATCATGAAGCGGAGGAGGATAGACATTATGTGCGTGCAGGAGACGAAGTGGCGAAATACACATATCGACAGAGCCCGGTTTCTTACGAATTCCAAGAAGTACAAACTGTACTACTATGGAATCACAAATCAAAGAAACGGAGTTGGCATTAATCTGGCGTCGTCTTTGCTTGGCAGCATAATAAGTGTCGCGAAGAGAAGTGATCGCTTGATCAGCATCAAAATGGTTATCTGCAGAAGGGTGTGGAACGTTTATAAGTGCCTACGCTCCCCAAGTGGGACTGCCACCAGAAGAAAAAGAGGCCTTTTGGAACGACGTTGACACCCTGATTCAGACCATTTCAGATACCGAATTGATCTAAATGGGCATGTAGGTGAATCAAATTATGGTTACGAGGATTGCCATGGTGGAAAGGGTAGCCCTTCAACGGTCAGAAATGACGAAGGTGAAGCTATTCTGACTATGTGCAGATCGCACGGTTTGGTCATCCTAAACACATGGTTTGTGAAAAACGAGAGACACCTGATCACCTACAGTAGTGGACACGGAGATAGGAAACACGAATACCACCTCTGCTTCGATTTTATGAGAAGGTGGGTAAAAGACTGCAAGGTGATCTTGGGTGAATGTGTCGTTAGCCAACATCGTTTGCTCCTGTCAGAATTTATTTTGAAAGTAGGAGGAGCAAGAAATAGAAGAACTCCCAAGCCTGTCGAAAAAATCAAGTGGCACAATCTCACAAACGACAACTTTGAACCTGTAGTAACTCCATTCATTGATAAAATGACGGACTGGTTTCAAAACAACACCAACTGCACCGAGCACAGTCCAACACAAATGTGGAAAAATTTCGCTGAAATGTCAGTAGGTGAGGCGGAAAAGGCACTTGGAGTTTCGAAAGGTCCACTCCACACGAAGGAAGAAATATGGTGGTGGAACACCGAAACTAAGGAAGCAGTGCAAGCCAAATCGAACGCATTTAAGGCATGGACGAAATGTGAGTCAAGCAGTGAAACCGAACGGGTTCAACTTCGCGAAAATTATATGAAATGCCGGAAGAACGTAAAGCGCTTGGTAGCCCAAGCAAAGGCGAAGGCAGCTGAGAAATTCTACCAAGAATTGGAGACTCAGACTGCGACCGAAGGACCTTCTTTGCGCGAGAGACCTAAGCACGAGGCCAGGATATTTAGGGTCGCAGCCCAAAGGAAAAGGAACGCTCGGGAAATACAGGCGCCAAAGTACGTGGAGGACTCGCAAGGAATGTGGCTGATTGACGATACGGCAATTTGTAGCAGGATGCGAGAGTATTTTGATGAACTTCTAAATGAAGAATTTCCTCGAGCAGCTTTTCAAGATGTTGAGCCAAATACCACCAATATTGAAGATATCTCAGAGGAAGAGGTGATGGAGGCAATGCATCAGATGAAACGCGGAAAGGCAGTCGGACCGGACAAAATTCCCGCGGAATTTTGGTTGAAAATGGAAAATGTCGGGCTTAGTTGGCTCACAGTTCTCTTCAACAAAATCAAAGGTGGGCAACCGATGCCTGATGCTTTCAGGGAAAGTTTTCTACTTCCTTTCTATAAGAACAAGGGAGACTCACGCAAACTCAACAACTATAGGGCTATAAAGTTAACACCTCATACACTGAAGATCTACGAGCGAGTTGTCTGCAACCGATTGAGAAAGATTGTGCGGTTGAATGACAATCAATGCGGCTTTGTTGAGGGTCGATCTACAGTCGATGCGATTCAGTGCATTCGTATTGCGATGGAAAAGTATAGAGCAGCACGAAAGGACTTGCACTTTGTGTTCATCGATTTGGAAAAGTCATTCGATAGAGTGCCTCGTGATCTGATATGGTTGGCCTTGAGAGCACTTAATGTTCCTGAGGCATACGTCAGGATGATACGAGAGGGGTACTTTAATGTATACATGTATTATGGAGCTACGACTAAGGTTAGATGCACAGCCGGTGAATCAGAAGAATTTCCGGTGAATGTCGGATTACACCAAGGCAGTGTATTGAGTCCGTTGCTCTTCAACATCATCATGTGCTACTTATTAACACGTATCTCCGACGGCCTAGAAATATCTCTTCTTTTTGCCGATGATATAGTCCTCAGTAGCCCAAACATCGTTGCCTTGCAAGCTGCACTTACAAAATGGTGTGACATTCTGGAGGAGCATGGACTGAGGGTAAGTATAACAAAGACTGAGTTCTTATGCTGCCCATTCTCAGACCCAGATGCACCGATACCAGATATGTACGTCAAAGGAGAGCAGCTTAAGTCTTGTACCAAGTTCAAGTACCTTGGCTCGATGGTGAACAGCGGAGCTACATGCGATGATGACATCAAACACCGCACAAAGGTTGGGTGGATGACGTGGCGAGAAAACTCAGGAGTTTTCTGCGATAAGAAAATGCCACTGAAGCTAAGGGGCAAGTTGACAAAACGGTTGTACGTCCCGCACTCATGTATGGATCAGAATGCTGGACCATGTATGAAAGTTACGCGAAAGAAATGACAGCGACTGAAATGAAAATGTTACGCATGTCAGTTGGTGTAACCAAAAGGGACCACATCAAGAAAAGCTCGAAGACCGACAAATGGATTGGTATTGCCATGTTCAAAGGCGTCCGCCTGAAAACCCCGCGAAGAAAGCGATATCAATGGAAGTTCCACTTGATGGACCCAAGGCCAGAGGCAGACCGAAGAACACCTGGATATGTCAAATGAAAAAGCAACAACAACGCATTGGTCTCGGCGATGACACGATCCAAGATAGAGTGAAATATGCTGAGAAATTATCGCCAAAACGGGCGATGTGCCTACACCACAGGTCGAGCAACGCGAAACCGTGGAGCGGTATAAAGAACGAGGCAAGGAAGAAGAAGAAAAGATAGATGTGTAGATAAAGGTGGTGGAGTAGCGATATTAAGTACGTTTTTTGGTTATCTCGTGTAGGTTTGGGTAAAGAAACTCCATATAAAAAAATGCCAGCTGATCCACCTATAATTTTTTTTATATGAAGTTTCGTTACCCAAACCTACACGGGATGTAGTAAAAAACGAACCTATTAATTCAGTAAAATAGTAATCATTATGCATTACCTGAGTTAAAAACTGGTATTGCGGAGAGTTTAGCCCTGCGACTTGAAAATTACAATCTAACGATCTTTGGTATTGTCTTTAAGGAAAGGCAATGTCTGTTTAGGACCACTGACAACATCAAATGACCTTTCCTCACTACACTTGCCAGTTATCTTCGATATTAGCCAAATTGTAGTCAATGCGCATCAAAACCAATACACACGGACATTAACCAACTGGCAAAAATTTGATCATATGTGGAACAAGGCACTACCGTCTATTCAGCAGACTTGATTCTAGTATAAAAGTCCTTGTCAGTTTGCGTAACGCTTTTAGAAGACAGTGGGAACGCACCCGGCATAGGGGAGCTGAAACAATAGTCAATACTAAAAACTGCTAAAGCTAAAAGTGTTCGCTGGAATTCCTTCTTGTCAAAACTCCCTCGAAATGACAAAAAAATGTGGAAGGTTAAATAAATGATAAAAAAAGATACATATATTCGACCGATAAGAGAAAAGGGCAGTCTTGACAAGGCACAAGCTATAGCCAATCACTTTCAGGCGTCACATAAAATTGGAGCCCATCTCAAAAGCTACCTAACAGAACTAAAGGTTAAACAATCAATTAAAAAGATTAATACGTTGCAAAATGAACCAGTTGCTGCTATCATGAGTAAGCCAAAGGAAATTAAGAACATTATAAAAAAACCTAAAACCTAAAAAAACAGGTTTCGACAAAATTAACAACTCAATGCTAAAGAATCTTCCAAAAAAGGCATATTTCTTAATTAAACTCTTGTTTTAAAACTGACTATTTCCCAAGTGCTTCGCATGTGCATCAAGACTGAATTCAGAAGAAAAAACTCTGTTGGCTTAGTCGCGTTGAACATAGAAAAGCGTTCGACATGGTCTGAGACGACGGACTTATCCACAAACTATTGTCCTTCAAAATTCCAATCTACCTGGTTAAAATCGTTAACAGTTTTCTTATCAATCGGACATTGGCTGTCAAAATTGAAAATACATTTGCAGAAAAATATAACCTCGAAGCTGGAGTCCCTACGGGTCCTGCCTAAGTCCTATGCTGTATACCATTTTTACCTCAGATGTCCCTCAATTCACCAACTGCTGACGACATGTGCATATACACAAGCGCAACAAATTCGGATGCAATTACCGCATCGCTGGAAAATAGTCTTGAACAGCTGTACCAATACTACCATAGGCGGAAAATAATAGCAAATCAAGCCAATACAAAGGCAATATTTTCTACAAAAAAAAAAGTGGAGCAGAAATAACTTGCCGAACTATAAACTAAATTTTCTAAGGCAATTAATTCCCTGGGAGAGAGTTTAGTTTATCTAGGCGTTAACCTCGATAATAAGTGGATATTTAATAAACACGCGGAATATATTATGTCCCAACTATCAATAGAAAACAAAGTCCTGACCTATCAGTGTATAATTCAGCCGATAATCACCTATTGCATGCCAGTTTGGGGCATGTGTGCGAGCACTCATAAACGGACGGTATAAATCGCCCAAATTGTTTTGCAATCGAATTCGAATTTTGATAATAAGATTGGTTCATAAAGAACGTTTTTTACGAATCTACTTGGAGGGATGGAATTTCTATGGTAGCCTAATTACCTCTCGTCCGATTCCTTCAGTTTTTAAATAAGTTTTGTCGCTTCCATGGAAATACATTTGTGTGAGGTTTGACTGGGGATGATACGTGCGGATGTTGAAAATATACTGTAGGAGCACCACAATTAAATAATCCACGATTCAAGTGGCTTTCTCATAATTTTAATGATTATGACGTGTTAAGAAGCGTACCGAACCGACAAAACCAGGTTGACGACTATAAACATTCTGAATTGCGGGCAATTCACTCGAACTGATCAACAAGTCACAACAACAAGTCCTCAAGTGCGATCCGAAATTGAGTTTTTCACAGATCGCGTGAACCGTGTTCATTGCCCCATCACACCTATTTAAAAAGTCGGTTAATTGGATGATTATGAGTAACTCCAATGAACTGAATCACTTCCCTGCTTTATGATGAAAAAACATAATAACAATTTAATTTAATTCAATATTTGAGATTTACTATTTCTTTTCTGTTTTTATCATCCACACTTCCACCTCGTGATAAATTTTGTGATAATTAACAAGAAAAATAAGTCACATATTTTTATGGTAAATAAAAACTAGATCTTACCGTTTCGGTACGCGACATCCAAAATTGTACCTAAGCGGAAGATTTGTCACATTCTTTGGGGGCTTGTCATTTCTTTTTTACATACATACAATAAATCTAATCAGCTGTTTTTTTGAGATGTTTTCGGGCTGTCTTGTCTCTTCAAGATATCTGTGATCTTTCGGCTGATCTGTGATAACTGATAAGAAAAGATTCACCACAACTCCCGGATCTTGATAATTCTTATTATTTTGAATGGGCTACTTACATACTAAGTGGGAGATGTTGTAACCCATATTTGGAGATACATTTCAGATAACGGAGGAGGAGCAATCATTGTTTTATCATTTGTGGAATTTTCTGCCGGAGACAGAAATATATCTCTGCAGTTTTTTTGTGTACATAATACGATTTTTTGAATAAGTATGCAGTACCATTCAGAAATTGAGTTAGTTGAATTGAATCTTTAATGTAGAACAAGAGGTGCTTTGAAGATTTTATTTTCGAATGTGAAAATTCACCCGAACGATACTAATAAGTGCTAAACGAAATATTTATTATTGTGATTATAATACGAAAAAAGAAACTAAAAATACGAAAATGACATGCGAAAAGTGCTCTCATACAAAATCTCAAGTTCCTAAAATTGGTTCTTGTCAAAATCAGGACTTGGGTGCCTATTTGAATGGAAGTAGTGATATAAGACTGAATGGATGTGGAAATTTATGCCAGGACTGTATGGAGAAATCGTCAAAATATTTGGATCCAGAAATTGGGGTTGTGTCGCCAACAGAAGAAGGGCGAGAGGAAACTTCGGTTGAAGTGAAGTGTGATAAAGTAATTATTTTTCCCCTAATTTTTACGGTGGTGTTTTTTCAGTAAAACTCTTGTGAATTGCTGATAAATTTTCAATTTGTGGTGGTAGATATTTCATTTTATATTTGCCAATCTTTGAGAAGCCGGGTTGGACCGATGGTGTTGTTGCTATGACGACCGATTGTTTGTACGAGAACGACCCTTGAAGTATGTTTCGTTCTCCCACAAACAATCATCACAGTAACTTCCTTAATTTGTACACACATATCTTTGAATTTAGTTTTTTTACTTTTTATCGTTTTACAAAAATGATCCAATCAATTACATTTTGATTTCTCTTTATCTTCCAGTTGGCTCAATCCGACGATGATCGTCCAAAAGGATCCCGACGATCACACGTTGGCAGCAGTAGCAACAACAAAAAAGGATTGCCACAAAACTTGAAATTTTCTTTCCTATGCCTGATTATATGTGTAATTTTGATATCTCTTGTTTTAGGTGAGGACAATTTTAATTCGAAATTATCATTTTTACTGACTGTAAATTTAATCTTTCAACAGTTTTATATTTGGACACAATGACACCCATCGTTGAACGTATTGCATCGAAATTTGGCTATCAAACTGAACAGTATGCCGCCATATTTGATGCTGGCTCGACAGGGAGCCGTGTACTAGCGTACAAATTCCATAGAAGTATTTTAGGTAAAACCGTTTCTTCCCTTTCATACTGCAAAACTCCACGTTTAACTCTGATCTCTTTTCCAGATAATAAATTAATATTAGACGAAGAATTGTTTAGAGAGCGAAAACCAGGACTATCATCATATGTCGATAGTCCCGAAAAGGGTGCAGAAAGCATTAGCAAATTACTCGATGAAGCGCGTGCGTTCATTCCCGAGAATAAATGGCGCGAAACGCCAATTGTGCTTAAAGCCACCGCTGGTAAGTTTCCATAAATTGTAGCAAATTTTGTGTCATCCATTTCAACCGAAAATTTCTACAGGTCTCCGTCTATTATCGCCGGAAAAAGCTGAAAACATTCTCAATGCCGTACGTGATGTTTTCGCCAAATCGGAATTTCTCGTAGGACCAAATGCCGTGGAAATTATGGACGGTACGGATGAAGGAATTTTCTCGTGGTTTACTGTGAATTTCTTGCTCGGACGACTATCGAAATCGGATCAAGCCGCTGCATTGGATTTGGGCGGTGCCAGTACACAAGTGACATTCACACCGGCCGATCCCGAGCAAATTCCAATTTTCGAGAAATTCATGCATCCCGTGAAGATGTCCAATCAGGAAATCAATGTGTTTACGCATAGCTATTTGGGTTTGGGATTGATGGCCGTACGTCATCAGGTGTTTACCAGTAAATTGCCAAAGAATCAAACTCTTATTGAGAGTGAATGTGTCAATCCGATTGTGCGGAATAAGACGTGGACGTATGGAACTACGGATTATGTAGTGAGGTAAGTTTTGAGCTCCTTGTTTTTGCAGCAAAATGGGGTCATAACAAATATGGGAAACGTATCTTGTTCGTGCCATTCGAATGCATCAAGTTAGTCTATCCCACTGGTCAAAACCCACCCGGACCAAATCCGCCCAGATAAAATCTAGTCCGTTAAAATTTATTCAAAACCTAAATTTCTGTCGCAATAAGGGGCAAATTGACTTTGAAGATGTGGAAGGAGGATTTACCGTGCTCTGTGGCTTTGATCGATCAGACGCCACTTTATAGAGACACGAGTGGTCGCACCTCGGGAGATAGGCAACCTTCACCAAATTCGATTCAAACCTAACATCGTGGGACTATCTGGTTGGTTGGTAAAACTGGTGGTTGAGATAGAACGAGCCAAAAGCCCAATTAGGACATGAAGCGCCATTTTGAACCACAAACTCCATGAAGGATAGCTTTTATGATGAGGGCTAGATGATGAATTTAGGAATGGAGAGGTTCCTTGAACCAGCCAGTGTTATTTAAGAGCAAAGCAGATCCCCTATTTTCACCTCCACTGCATCCTTCAAGCTTCCCAGAAAAGCCGACCCCAGAGGCGATACCCGGGCATTCACAGTTTCTCTCTCATCTACATTTCCATAGCTGCGGCAATGCGGATTGTAGGGGATGCCAGCCTGGCAATATAGTGCGCTATTGGCCACATCCATTCGCATCCCTAGTATAATGGGAGAAGATCTTACTCCTTACAGCTGCCAACGAGCTACACGCGCGCTCCGCAAGAGAGCTGCCTTGAGTGGCACCACTTTTAGCCAGTTCATCAGCCATCGTTCATGAGAAAAAAAATCTCTTGAATCGCTACAACAACAACAACAATCAGCCATCGTTATCCTTTATGTTCATATGTCCGGGTACCCAAGGTAGGGTGACGCTTCGTCGTGTGCCAATGCTGTTTAATGCTTCCTGACATAGTTCAACAACCTCGGCAATCGTCTGCACCAATTTCAATGCCATGATAGAAGCCTTACTATCTAAGCATTAGATGGCGATCCTCTGGTTGGTCTTGTATGTTCCGGAGTGCTTGGCAGGCCTTCGTGATTGTAAGCATTTCGGCCTGGAAAATGCTGACCAAGTAGTATTCAGAGACATTTAATGATCAGCAAATCCCACTCCACAATCCAATTTAGATCCATTAATGAAAAAAATGATGTCAAAGTCTTTGACCACCACACTTTCCTGCCACTCACCTCTTGTAGGGAATTTGTCATCAAAGTTCTCCTCAAAATTTAGTTTGGGCACTTTGAAGCCCGTTACAGCGGTACGTACTTGGAGCTGGCCTAAAATATTGCTGTGACCGTATGGCCTAGCACTCCAGGAGCTTAACCCTTTGACGAGATCGAGCTTGGACGATGCAGGAATATATTCAGCGCATCCCTCGGTCATGTTCGCATGCCACCTGTGATGCTAAGGCAAGCGGATACCTCAACTTCAAAGTTTTGTTATATTGGTTATATTGTAGCCCTTACTGTCGCCTGTTGCGATGAAACGTTTCACCGCTGTGTAAATACAAAGTACCATGCTTGTAGTAAACAGCATCAGTTGTGTCTTACCTGGGTTTACGGCTAGGCAACAGCTCGTAGTCCATTTGATGTCTAAACCAAGGGCTCTTTCCATTTTTTGACTGATCACGGAGAGACATATTTCCGATAGAGCGATCGCTACATCATCTGTATTGGCGACAACTTTAATCCCTTCCCTGTTAAGCCTAGATAACATTTTATTAATTACTTCTAGCCACAATAGTGAAGAGACACCACCCTGAAGTGTGTCTGCATACGAATGTAATCATATTACTATTGCCATGGATTACTCTGGTCGCTAGTTGTGTCACTATCCACGTCAAAAGCCTTGACCGAACTCTTTAAGTCTGAGCGGGCCTCATGAATAGATTCAATGTGAACATTGTCGAATGCCCACTCTATGTCCAGATAAGCGGATAACGTATATTATTTATGAAGCATGATCGGTAGTACTCGTATACCATCTGAACGTGGAAATTTCTAAGGAGAAAAACTTGTAATTTCCGAGGTAATCTTCTTCTCATAAATAATGGAGAAAATGAAGGCAGTATGCCGGTTGCCTCCACTATGCGATCGTGAAAATACGTATTCATCAGAAGAAGCTCAGTAGATTCCACCCAAGTGCTTCCCGCTCTCTTTATTAAGGACGGACACGACTTTGCTTTGCTTTCCACCCAAGTGCTTCCCGCTCTCTTTATTAAGGACGGACACGACTTTGCTTTGGATAAAATCCGAGACCACGGTAGTCGTCAACGCACAATACTCCTCAAGGAGTTAGGGCAAAACAAGAAGTGTCTCAGCACGGATACTCTCCTCTGTTCCACCTTAAATTTGTCATTATCCGACAGGAGCGTTAAGTCCAGGACTTCTTCCCCATCTTGCTTAATTATCCGTGGTCGGAAAAACATTGCATACTGTAAGGTTAGTATTTAGGATAAAATCAAACAACGACTCACCACTTTTATTTAACTCGATACTACCCCACATGCGTTGGCATGACATCTTATCAGCAGGGTTGAATTGAATGGAAGTAGTGAAAAATACCAGAAGCTCCAGCTCTTCCTCGGTGGTGCTGACCTTCCATTGGACATAACTGGAGCCTTAATTCTAATAACTGCTAGATCTGAAGCTAGGACAGAGTAAGGTATTATATTCTTGGCTAAAATCCAGGGCTTCTGAACAAGTTTCTTCCTTAGGAAGACAAGCAGATTATCCGAGGCAAGCTTTGAGAACTGGAAGTTAATCTGCACTATCTTCATTGTTGCCTCCGGTCTCAGTAGTCTCGATGCACATATTCTCAAACAAGAGGTCGGCTCCGTCCATCGGATCTTGCTCTTGGCTAGAGTTCCATCGAAACATGCAATCTTCTTATTTCTTATTTCGCTCCGTGGACCCGGATGTCGACGGATCCCGGCTAAACTAACCGCACCGTCGATTTAAAAAAAGAAGGGCGCCTACCTTCACGCAACACTTGGGGTGAGGTGTAGTTATTATTCGCCCCTGGAATGGGGGGGGGGGGGGTTAATCGCGGAATAGCCTCAAATTGGTCACCTGAGGCTTTTTGAAATATGCGTTGCCCAACTCGCCGAAGTTCGCCACATTCCCGCTTTGTGTCCACTGAGTCGACCAGCTGGATACATAGATCTGAATCTGGGTCGATTTTGAGAAATATTTATGATTTGATATGATATGATTAATATTTCTGAAAAGGCTTCAAATTCAAAAATAGGCATATGCGAGTCGTTACACTTTTTATATGCATGATGGGTAACCAGATGCGGGCGCTGGTTCTCTTCGAAATCTTATTGACCGGGAGGTTCGAAACTTTCCCAATTGTCACTAATCTTAGTGATTGAGGCTCCGATAAAGTCCTCGTCTTCGTTTTCACCCGGTATCCTCTCACCATCGTAGATGCAAGGAAGGCCGCGACTCGTCCTGGTTATTGATTATTTACCCCACGGTCATTCCCGACAGGTTCGCCTCGATCTGGGTCCAGAGGTCGGTCCCGATCTTTCCACTGGAAGAACACCTGTCCACCAGTTCAACTTGTAGCTGATGCCTGGGGATTTACCGGATTGCTGCCAGAGCTGACACATGGCTAGTTTGCTTGACTTACGTCGGTAGCCTTATCGACAACGACCCTAATTTTCTTGGCGGCTGGGGACCGCTGGTCATGGGATCTGTTTTGTTTCGAGTTGTTTTCCGTACTAGCGGCAAGGCGCTGGTTGTAGTTGTCAACCACCGCCTGATATTTCTTCTTGTCTTTTTCGTCTTGCTGGTGCATGACACCAGTTTGTTCATTCTTAGCAATCTTGTTAAGAATGAACAAGGCCTTCTTGTACTGTGATTCCCATCATGCGATGTTAATCTGAAAACGGACCAAATTACTGAAAGATTTTTTTTATAATACCTCTTTCCAGCTTCCTATTTTCGATGATTTCTAACCAAAGGTTCTAATTCTACTTTTTATAAGAAGCCAATGGAAACACATTTCACTAAAACCATTCACCAATAAACCTTAAATATATTTTTTTACATTTCCAGCGGTAAGGATCACTCAAAATCAACATTCGAAAATCCAGTCGTTGACTTTGAAGCGTGTCTGGACAAAATCAAAAGTATTGTGATACCATTGGTTAAACCAAAACCAATAACACTGAAACAACACACGATAGCAGCATTCAGCTATTATTTTGATCGTTCCATTGAAACGGGTCTGATCGATCCATTCGTAGGTGGTGAAATTACGGTCGAAGACTATCGACGCAAGGCACAAGAAGTGTGTGCTAATGCAAATACAGATCAGCCGTTTATGTGCATGGATCTGTCGTTTATTTCAGCTTTGCTACACGAAGGCTATGGATTGGAGAATAAAAAGAAAGTTAAGGTGAGTTTAAACATGTTTTTCTCTTCTCTAGTTTTAATTTAAAGAGGGTTTGTTCAAAAAGATCATCATGGGATTATTTTGAAACGAAGAAACTACGAAACTAAGAATATTAAAAATCGACAGTGACGAGAGCATTGCATTTTCCAGTAAAATCGTGAATTAAAAAAAAGAAGGCTGCTCCACACGTAACTCTTTCCACACACGTGACCTCAATAACTGTTGACATGCAAACAGGAACGTGTGAAGCGGACCGTACAATCATATTTCCATTTATCCGTGGCTTATTCTTGCTTTATCAAAAATAAATCCCAATTTTTTCTTAACTAATATCTTTCATTTTTTAATTTGCAGCTCTACAAAAAAATCGACGGACATGAAATCTCATGGGCTCTTGGCTGTGCATACAACGTATTGACGAGTGCGGAGAAGAAAATATCGTAATATAAGTTGTAGTTCTCTAGTTTCATTTGTTTAAATGATAAAACAACAAAAATTCAATACAAAACATTTTGTAATTATTTTCTGTTCCAACACTTTTTTCATACATCTTTCATAAGTCAATATGATCTGTCAGGATACATCTAGAAAGTAACAAATCTGATCTGACAAAATGGATTTCCTGACTTATTATATTTTGTTTGTTATACAGTTACATTTAGATGTTACACATAGTATAAATTAGCCGTTTTGTACTCTCAAATTGTTGGATGTAGTGAATCTGAAAACCTAACAGTGTATGAAAATTAAAACCATAATTCCTCAACCTCAACCATTCCAAGAAAGCGATAAAACGAAATTCATTATGTGTGTATGTATGTGTACCCTTAGCTGTTTCATGCAGAACATTGTTTATTATATAGAAAATATATAGATTTGTTTTTTATTATTTGTGTTATCCTTTTATTTATTTTCTGCTATAAAGATGGTTATTGTGATGCTAATTAGCTAATTTATTCTATTGAACGGATCGAAAATCGTTGTCTTACGATTCTGTGCCTTAAAAAAAACATTTTCTCTTCTCTTAATTTATGTAAAAAATTGTAAAATCTTTCATTTACATAATTAATGTATTAAATTATAAATAAAACACATAAGGAACAGGATTCATATTATGTTTTCAATTTTTTTTACGTTTTGGTAATGGAATTTAATGTGTGTATTGTTTATGAATTTATCCTTATAGACGTATGTATTGTGTACACACCTACCGATAAAAAAAAGTTGAACAATGTAACGAAAATGAAAATGGTGCAACAATAAAGTAAAAACCAGACACAATTTTCTTATATTGAATACATACTATAATTTATTGAATAATAAATAAACTTTTGTCTGGATTGCGACTTGTGTTTTTTTTATCACATATGGTGTAAAGTTTCTCTCACTTGTCCGAAAATCTTGAAAAACAAAATTGCGCCTAATTGCAGTCAGCCCGCTCCGCTGTTACCGAAATTTTATCCTGTGAAAGGAGACAACATAGTCCTTTGGATTTCCAAAATCGAAACTTTTGGGACTATTTACGACTGGGACGAAGTCGCAATAATCCACTATGCTCTCAGTGCGCTGAAGGGAGTTGTAAGTGGAGGAGGAGAGAAGTTGGATTTGCTGGAAGTCTCTACTCGCGGAAACATTTCCTACTGTTCACTCCGTGGTGGAGTGTCGACTTCGGGCGGAGCGTTATTCAAAAACGCCAAATCAGGACATCGTTGAATATGGAGGAGACCGAAAAGATTGATTGGATAGTTCGAGGGCTTCGTAGCCAAGGCATGCGAAACTTTTTAGGACCTCTCAGCAAGTATGAAAAAACATCAGATCTACTATGACACCTATCAAAGAAGGCAGTGATATGCTTAACGACAAGCCTACGAATAAATCACAAAAATCAGACGCTAAAAGTCCGCAAAATCGAAGCAGCGGTAGCAAGTATCTTAAGAGCGGTAGGTCAGACCATTTCGCGAGGCAATGTCCAAAACTCAGTTCCAGTAACAAAATCAACAAAAAACATTGTTGTATGACGGTGGATGGATCATGTTCAAATAAGTAGAGGCATCTGATGAGAGATGCAGCGCGCCATGTACTATGAGTCGAAACCGGCTCGAAATGCACTCTGTGTGCCGCATCAGTGTTGGAGTATGCATTCAGTTCCAGTAGTTCACAAGCCGGCACATGCAGCAAGATTCTTCAAATAAACGACTAACATCAAAAATATTTCAAGCGCGTCAAAGTCAACGGAATTGCTACGTTGATCTTGGGAGTAGCTGCGTTACGATTAAACAATCGGTCGCAAGTCAACTTCATCTTACATATTACGAAGACGATAGCATCACGCCACTTATTGGATATGGTCATTATGAAATTAAACCAATTGGTGGATAGTGCTCAACAAGTTTCAATGATAGTGGGGCACGCATACACCGAGCAGCCGCATATCAAAAATGTCAGTGACGTCAATGGTCTTCGAGTTCAATCTTTCGAAGAATGCAAAAATTGAGGTAGACAAACTCTACTTGCAACCGAAAACGTCACCGCAGCGTGTAACTTTGTTGGACATATCCGCGTGTCGACAGCTATACCTGTTTGCAATCTCTACGTCGATGGGGTTCTGAGAGATCATGGAGCGAATAACGAATAAGGCCGAGATGAACATGGAAGTTTTATCCGTGTTTTTCCGACCATTGCGTACAGCGAGAGGCAGCAAGTTAAGGACCTAATAGATACCGTAGAGTAAGCTGACCAGACGTACAGCATTTTGCTGTACAGTACAGCATTTTGACCTGTCGTACAGCAAAATGTAAAGCATTCCCAATGCCACACAAAAAAAACCTAAATGACTACATAATAACCTCCTCGGTGAGGCCTGCAGTCAGTCTTGTCTGGTTTAAAGGTGGTTTTACCAAGATAGTCGCACTTTCTTATGGCAAATGTTGATTTTCGATAATTTGGGTCAATCGTTCTGAAATTTAATATACCTAAATGTAAGCGCCAGGCCGCCAGGTAGCTCTACAACCTGGGGATTACATTTACTAACATTTCTCCATATTTTAGGATACCCATATCTGCGTTCGACAGTTACAGCTGCCCAAATGGCACTTTTGCCTTTTCCTATCGAAAACTCTTATTAAAATTTGTGCAATAAATTTGAAAATTTTGCAGACTTGTGAAGCGCCGCAGCCGCACTGTCCATATTTTGTGAAAATTTCCAAGGCTCTCGCTCACACTTGTAGCTTGTAAAGCTACTTGGCGCTCACCGCTCACGTTTCCTCCAAATTTCAAGGTCCTACCTCTCTGCGTTCAGGAGTTCAATCGATTCAATCGAAAAGTGTCCGTAATTAGGAAATTTTGGAACGGAAAAAAAAGAGCACCGCACTGCCTCTATTAGGCGAAAATATCAAGCATCTATAGCCGCCAAGGTTCAGGTGTAAAGATGCGATTTTAATTTTTCACAAAACAATGGAAAAAAATCACTGTACTCCATCCGGTTCCCCTATCAACCTCTTTAGAAAAAAAATACAAACTAAAGGACTCTGTAAGGATTTTTCCTTTATGTCGACCAAATGCAATAAAATGGCGCTAAATCCCCAGAGGATCGCCATCCGCTTAAGAATTCTCTACGCAATGAGGTATTAGTTTATCTATTGTAATAAATAAAACGAAGCTTAAATATGTTACACGGAGGAGGTGTAATTTTCGTATTTCAAATAAACAGCTTCATGATTTTTGTCTCAGGGTCACGAATAGTCAGTGACAGGGAAATGCTGCTGATACTGCAGTTTCGAACACTGAAATTCTAAAGTTGAAAAACCTCTGAGTATCTGTCTGTCTAGAAAGCGGAAATCTAATCCGAATTGAAACAAATTGGATTATAAATTGTCCCTCCTTAAAATATGGTTTAAAAAAAATGTCTTAACATCTTTTCTAATAAAATGGGACCGACAATTTAAACTGACAGAAAATCCTAATTTTTGTCGTAGATTTGAATTACATACCTATTCTTAATCCTAAAAAAATCCGGGCCCATTATCGCTTGACGAGGCTGGACGAGCATGATAGCACGCACGAGTATTTAATTGCCCTGCTATCATCGGAAGCAGACAGCGCCACGTCTACAACGCCAAAGACCTCTTTTCTGTACAATTATTAACGAAGGGCTTGTGGGCCATGGTATATGCACGAAGCAGCAATTATGGAACTATGGAAAGTACGATTAGGATCGCGTATTCGGTGCCCGCGTTGTGCTGCTTTTGCCTTCCCCTCGCACGGCTCAGAGAAAAATTACTTCATTCTTAAGGGCTGAATTAAGATCGAGAGTGAAATTTTTCGCTCAGGGATTTTATCCGAGACCAGTTACATAATTCTCCTCGGCCATTTTATGTATTATTTTTCGATTCCCCGGTCATTTGACATTTCACGATGAAATAACCGGGGAATCGAAAAAAATACATAAAATGGCCGATAAAAATTATGGAACTGTTTTCGGATTGTAGCTTATGGAATTCCTTACATATTCCACGATAGTAAGAATACATTTTCATTGAAAAAATCGCAGCGGCGAAAAATTTCACTCTCGAGGTCAGTACTAGGCTTTACAAGGGGAAATATTTTATTTCAAATTGTGTAGACTGTAGTCTCACGAAATTTGTTGAAGTTTCGATTATGAAAGACCATCCCAATTTTGGGTTACCAGATTTTTATGTTTTTCAAATTGTTTATTATGTAGTCACGATTTGTCTACTTTCGTCCAGATGACACAATTTATCTACCCGCAAGCTTAATTTCGGCAGCATTCTAGGAATGAATAAATTTGAAACACTGTGGGAAGTTAAGGACCCCCTGGACCCCACCCCTGCCTACGTCCATGGAACCTTGCTTTCTCAAGGTTCACCACACATTTCCCAGAATAAAGGCTACGATTATTTCTGTATTCTTTTTACGAAGATATCACTTATGAAAGGAAGGAGAATATATGGTCGTTTTATGGCATCCATCATGGTGATAGCCTCATGACATATAGTCGATGCCGCTTAATGTGATCACATCGGGACCTGGCTGTTGATAACAATAACCGAAAGATAGCCACTCATAAAATAGAACGATTGAGGGTTTGTCTGAAAACCGAATTCCGCAATGTGTATCACAGTAAGACTTTTTCAACTAGAATGCAAAACCGCAACTAGATTTGAGCTCCTAGATTTTCTAGTTGCGAATCTAGTGAAAATTTTTTTACTAGAACTCCAGCAATTTTTTTCGATAGAAATCTAGTTAAATAAATTGATAATCTTAGGACTTAATAACTAGAGTTCTAGTGAACCAGTCAGCTGTATTTAAATCATTATCTAGTGAAGTTTACTAAATTTCGTTAGATTTTAATAGATCATCTAGTTAATTTGATAGTCTAATTCAATTATTATCTAGTGGATTTTACTAGATTTCATCAGACTTAACTAGATAATCCAGTTAATTTGATAAAGTATATTTTACTTCATTCGTTTCTGAAAATATTTTACTTCACCATCTGAAAATTTATTGAAATGCAAACCGGCTTCCCACGGAAATAAGAAAAAAACCTAAACAAATATCTTATTTGATTTTCATACCAGAACATGCAGAGGTAATTTTCATTGTTGGTTTTGATTACTTACCTCTAATTCACAGCTAGTAACTCAACTCAACAACAGACTGGCAACTAATCAACTGGCCAAATTGAAAAGAAGAGAGAGAACTATGTATTTAGAACGGTTTTCTACCAAAAATTAATAGTCTATCAGTAAAATTTACTGCTTTTCTAGGAATATATCACCTATTTGCTGAAAGACTAGTAAAATTGTATTGGATTTCTAGGTCTTGTTCGAGACTCGCTCGATATTACATTCAATCTAGTTCAAAATAGTGGATTATAGTTCTACTTTTTCAGAATCGCCTAGTAAAATTTTACTGGAAAAAAGACTTACAGAGTACAGCATTGGGCCTTTGGGAGTTTGGTCACCTTACCGTAGAGCAGGGGTGTCAAACTCAAATATCATTGTCTTCCGGTTTGGCCCGCAGAATAAAAAAAATAATACTGTATAGAAAGCAGAATACTACCTTTAACATCTGACTACATTTGAGTAGTAACTTTCTCGGGACTATGTCCTATGGAAATTCCATCTTAAAAAATGTTCTTCAAACAAATTCAGACAAAAAGTTAAAACGCCATAATCAGGTTCATCATAACTTCCACTAAATTTTCGACAGCTGATCAGAACATTATGTTGAATCGGTCAGCCGATTTAGGCTAAGCCTAAAAATATTTTCTGGATCGAATTTCAAAACAAAACAATTTCACGAAAGGCCTTCTATTTTCCTCGAAAAAAAGGCTGCCTTAACCAAATATAATTCAAATAATCTTCGGCCAATAATTATTTATAGATTTTTAGATTTATTTTGAAGATTTATAAAATGTAAGCCACAGATTTCTTGACGAGTCTTAGTAAATTTCTTAGACTTGAGTTCAACGCCTCGAATTTGTATTCTTACGCATTTGTGCTGACAAACATTGGCCGCGGACCGCGAGTTTGACATGTCAGCCTTAGATGGGAGTTGTCGAAAAATCGAATTCGCCATTTGCAAGTCCTATACTCTTTCTTAGGAAAAAATCAGGTGAGGTAAGGTTATGCGTAGACTATATAGGAGTTTAAACAAAATTACCATAAAAAACAAATTTCCGTTGCCAAGAATTGACGACCAACTCGATAGTCTACATGGGAAAATGAAATTCACTGCGCTAGATCTTTTTAGTGGTTATTATCAAATCCCCATGGGAGACAATTCAAAGCACAAGACAGCTTTTTTAACCCCAGATGGTCTCAATTTCAACGCATGCCATTTGGCCTGTGCAATGCGCCTGCGGCGTTTCAGAGGATGATGCACGCAGTCATTAAAGGCATTTCGGCACTTCGGGTGTTTCTGTAATGGCATATCTAGACGACTTGTTGATCCCATCTGAAATAGTTGAAGGAGGATTATCGAATCTAGAAATTGTGCTGACTGAACTTTCTAACGATAGTCTCCCATTAAATTTGGGGAAGTGTAAGTTTTTGATGAGCGAAACGAATAATATTTAGGATTTACAATTTCCGCGGGTAATATTTCTCCAGGGCAAAATAAGCTTAGAGCTGTAGAGTTGTTTCCCGTACGATCGGTTAGAAGCTTTGTATTGGACTAGCCAGCTATTTTCGCAGATTCGTAAAGAATTTTGCGACCTTAATTCGACCATTAACAGATCTTTTGAAATCAGGCGGAAGATTTGTTTGGGATGAGGAGCAGAAAAGTGGATTTCAGGCGATGAAGGATGCACTTGTATTCGCACCAACATTGTGCACCTTCAATCCACATGCTCGAACTGAACTACATACGGATGCTAGTTCGTTAGGACTAGGCGCCTTGTTATTGCAAGAACAGCCGGATCTATCCCCTAAGCGCTTAGGGAATCTGTTTGTAGGGAGAAGTTTCTGATCCGTAACGGCCGGTTGATTTGAAATTAAAGGTAACGTTGTGCGAACGTTGTGTTTTATAACCTCACCCAATGTAGAAAGGGACCCCTCTATTTTTAACCGTTACATTTTAGTACATATACCATTTTTTGTAAATTATGTGAAAATGCTGAACTAAATAAAAATTTGCAACACCACCAAACATTTCGGTAGTGTGGCAAATTTTAATTCAGTTGAGCATTTTGACACAATTTACAAAAAATGCTATTACATTGTAACGGATATGACTTCACTTTCTGAGACTAAATAAAATTTCCAATAAAACGACACCTTGCCCGTTACGAAGTTGCGAGATACATCCGTTCAAACCTTAGAGAAATCTTAAAATCGAATGATAATTTTTGATGAAAAAGAAAAAAGAAAAAATAGTGTTGATAAACTGAAACAATTAAGGATGCTCAAAAGTTGCAGTTTTGCAGCTCCGTGTTCCACATTATTTTTAAATTTTTGAAACGAACATTGATTTTCCGGCAACAGATTTTCAATCAGTGCTTATATTTAATTTTTTTAGCAGCACTTCTAGATTACTTCAGTAGGGCTTGTCTATACGAAACTCCAGATCCAATGTGAAAAAGTAGATGATTGTAAAGCCCTGTGCTGTAGTACTTCTATTCTATCGATACGCTTCTATTATACAATTGAAATTTGAGGAAGTGCTAAATTTTCTATTAGAGTTATGAACATGGTTTCACGTCTTTATGAAACACTACACGCGTTGAATAATTCCAGCAAAAAGTTTACTTTTGCTTTGTTCTACGTACCTGAAGTAATAATAAAAATTGTGTGACCGAAGGGGGGGGGGGGATTTATCCCCCTGATCTCCCCTTATCTACGCCACTGCCACAGGCATTTGCCGATTTACAAAAAAAAATCATTTTCTTGTACGACTAAGCCCCAATATATCTAAAGCTAGAATAGCGACGTTTTTTTCGTATCGCGTGTAAATCTGACTCGAAAAAAACGATCGCGGGTAACATCCCGGTTAAGACCAAACAGCTGACATTTGACAGTTTTTGCGCATCTTTGACTCACCTTTGTCGGCTTATTTTTTAGATGTGGTGGATTTTATCACATAAGATGATTATTTCTTTGCAAATCTTTTCCCGTGATGAGAAAAACTCTCATATTTGGTTTGAAAAAAAAAACAAATTCCCTCATATTTTCCCTATGCGTCCGCCATCTACATTCGATTCACCTAAGCTCTATCCCGTGTAGAGTAGTTGCACGCGTAAACTTTACCTATGGGTAAGTGTAATTTTTTTTATATGAAGTTCTTCCCAAACCTGTACGGGATACACAATAAAACGTGCCTATAATAGCGAAATAAGATGATTATTGAAGCCAACAAGTTTACCTAAAAAATAAAGCTAACCTGACTCAAATCGGATAAGAGGTTTGGTTTTTACAGAGCTTCAAAGTCAAATTTTTGTGATTTGACCCAAAAACAGTTTATTTTTCCATCTTAATTTTCTCCCAATTTTAAAATCGGGTTTTCATCAATTTTTATCATTTGAATTTTTAATGAAAAAACGATTTTAAAATTTCTTTAAAGTTTGAACGGGTGTATCGCGGAAGATACGAGCAACTTTGTAACGGTGGAGGTATCGTTTTATTGGAAATTTTATATAGTTTCAGAAAGTGAAGTCATATCTCGGATGAAGTGTTTGGTGGTGTGACAAATTTCGATTTAGCTCTGCAAGTCGGACATTTTGACACAATTTACAAAAAAAATCTATTATACATTGTAACGGTTAAAACTGTTCATTAATTTTCTCCAAATGAGCCATACTAGCTATCATTAAAATATGCTCCATCATGAATGGGACCCCCTGTATGCGTACCGTTATAGATTTTATCTACCGTTATGCAGATTGAATTTTTGTAAAAATGGATTTTGAAACTTTTGCAACATTCGCAAATGGTAGATATGGAAACTTTTAAGAAGAAGCTATAAAATTAAACTTTTCCGCAAAAAGTCGTGTTTTTTGACGAAAACCCCAAAACATGTACTTACTCCATAACGCCAAAAGCTGGGGAAATAATTCGGAAAGCATATTCTCCCAAAATCTGTAGAATCTCAGTACTGGTATGTGCCAAAACGGTTATGTGTGACACCCAGTATGTTTCTTATACTGTGCCGTTTACAGCTTAAAATTTTTCGCGACGCACCTCTAGTAAGATATTTTGTTTTCTCTGTGGTTATAGTTAGGAAGCTCCCAAGTAACAATTTTATCCCTATAATACTTCGTAAAGTATTCTCTTCTCACAATAATAGTGGCACTTTACATGGTATAAACACTGAATAATAGTACAATAATAGCATTTGGCGCCGTTTTTTAATCCAATAGAAGCTTATTGTAGGATTAACTTAAGCTTCAATAAAGGTGTACTCCATTCCCTTATATCATCACTTTCTGTCATTAGACGCATTTGCAAAAAAAAAAACAAAAAAACAAAATTTCCGCATCCAGCATCGAACCAATGTCTGTTGATTGCCCGTCCTATACGCTACCACTCAGCCAACCTCACATATAGTCAGCATTCATTGCTCGTAAACACTACAAATGGTTAGTTGCTTCTATAGAAATGCTTGACAATTCTTTATCGAATTTTCTGCAATGCACCCTAAAGTACATTTGTCAATAAAATACGATCAATTTCTGCGCGGAGATCACCCTAATTGGTTTCGAAGATAACAATGAGTGCGTACGTGTGGGTTTCATGCAAGATTTCTAATGTAGAAACTATGTATTTCAGAGCACAAGTGTCAATTCATTAGAAAATCACAAAGTCCATCCTTCCATAAAACTACGGTGCACTATTTATTGGCTGACCATACGAATGTGACACTATAAAAATGACACCGACTGTGCTATAGAAGAATATATGCATGTGTGTGAGTTAACTTAGCGAGAGACTATTGCATGTGTGTGCTGTATCATCCAATAAACACAAGAGTGGAGTATTTAAAGAAGTATCTTTTTAGGTTAACGTTTAGAGACAGTTTTATCGAGGTTTTATACCACCATCTTTAAATTTATTCCATAATAATGACAGAAGCTTTCCGAAAAATACTTTAAGGATATTTTATCGGATGAAAATATTAGTTTAAGCGATGTCACACGATAAATGAATTTCGTGGTACTATATGATTGCTACAGTGTGAAGTGCTTCTTTAAAGCAAACGAATCGTTGCTTGGGTTATACATATAAGGAATGAGGGAGTGCGTTGTTTGGTGAAAATTACAGAAATTTCAAACCCAACAAATTTGTCCTTATCGAAAATAAAGAAAAGAGTTAGAGATGTCATTCCAAGCAAAAGCCTTCTCAAGGTACTTTAATTTCATTGAAAAAAAAAAGATTAAAAAAATATTTTTGATTTAATTCAAATCTTGCGTTAATTCAATAAAAATTTCAAAATTAAATGTACATATATTTCGTGTAATTCAAATAAAAAGAACACAATTTTCATTTAATTCAAAGCTTCCCTTAATAAAAATAATAAAATCAAAACTTTAATAAAAATAATAAAATCAAAACCGTTAATTCAAATTTTTCGTAAATAATGACCTTAGGTTTTTCTATTAAACTGTTAAGAATATAATTTTAAACACGCCAAAGAGAGAAATTTCAATCAGTGCGATGGTTGAACCTGCGTCTGTGAGCATATCTTTTCAAATCTGATGGGCTGATGTTTCGAAATTGCTACTCTTAGTTCTTTTCCTAGACTAAGTTTTGACCTGTCGTTTGATTTAATTGCTGCAACAGCAGAAAAACCAGTTTCACACAAATATGATGTTGCGAATGGCAAAAGAATCTTTAACAGGCCAAATACATCTGCAACTTGGTTGCCAACCTAGGTTGCACGCCATTCATGTTCTTGCAATCTGGTACTGCAACCTGCAACATGCCTATACAAATCACTTAATTTCCGTTTTTTTTTGCGTGTTGCCAACTTAGGTTGGCAACCAAGTTGCAGGTGTATAAGGACAGTAAAGCAGTAGAGCTGAGCCCAGCGTATTCTTGCGATACGTTGACCCAAAATTCAAATAGCTTGTGTTTGCGGAACGGTAGCTTTAAGCTTGTATCACAAGTTGCTCTTCTTCGGCAGTTGGTTGTGATGTGCAGTCGATTGAAATGAACCTCTAATCCAATTGTATTCTTCAAACTTATGAGGAAAATACTGTTCAAAATGCCTTTCAAAAGTCATCAAATGTTTGATAAATGTAGACTTTAAATTTGGACTTAAATCGCTAAATGATTTTTCCTGCAGCAAGCCTTGCAAAACTGGGAAACAATTTGCCTGTCCCTCCTCCAGTTTTCTTTTCCAAAAACGCATAGCTTCTTTTGAAATGCTGAAACTTTATCTGAAAGTTGAAGAATATGTGTTTCGTTTCCTTGCAATGACATGACGAGCATGTGTGCTCGGCTCCTGTTTCTAGCTTTTTTCTCACCAAATCCGACAAAGTTTTTATCACAAACTCTTCACAAATGTTGTTGTGGCGGTGATGTGAACAACCTAATAAGATGCAGTGTCTTTATTTTCTATCGCGAAGGGATTTTAGTAAATATAATTTGTCTTTGTGTAATTTGGTGCGTGAAAGCGATCCCTGTGGTGCGCGTCCCGCGACGCCCCTAAAACATCTTCACGACGCCCCAGGGAGTCGCGACGCACAGGTTGGGAGCTCCTGATGTATACAATGCTTTACACAAAAAAAAGCCTCTTCAACAAAACTCCTATGCATATACACATACAGTAATTCATTTCTTTTTCTAATTATTTGTTTGCTGTATTCTATTCAATTATATTTGCGTAAAATGAATAGCATAGCATCCAACGCAAGTGGCTACTACAGATAAGGACCAACAAAATATCCTCCTTTGTTTGACCAGCATAATATCTACTCTCTCTTTCTCTCTCTAAGGTATAGGCATCCATGTTGCAGACAAAAAATAATTTTTTTCATTATTCAAAGCACACATAACAATCAGTCGAAACGGATTGAATCTTTTAAAACACAGTAAATTGAATTTAATTCAATTTTTCCCCCTGAACAATACATATAAATGTTTACCCTTCTTATTTGAATGTTTGTCTCGGCTCCTTACCTTCGCGAAATGATGTTGTTCCAGCAGCGTGCAGAACAATCTTATCGACTGTGCAAAATTTGTTAAATGAACCATAAATAATAGCATTCCAATAATAATGATAATAACATCGTCATCGTAATTTTTCCCTCATCGATTCGAGTTTTTGTCCAAAAAAGAAAATAAAATCGAATCGCTCCAGGGAATCGTTTGCCAAGAAGGTCCTGCTTATTATGTAGGTACGCAACGCAATACAGAATATGCAAGCCTTCCCAATCGAGACAACTTCAGTGTAAATACCTAATCAATGTTGATTGAGTTCACAATCATCATTATTACGATTATTCTGATTTGCTTATCCTTTTTTGTTCTTTTTTGGGATCCGATTAAATGCAGACAAAATGAGAAACAAAAATATATATTTACGATTATTTCATTTTTCTTTCGACCCTTTGGAGGCAGGACCACAAGACCGCGCGTCTCTATCCAAAAAAAAAGAGAATATCCTCATTCATCTCATGGTCGCCTATACTACTGTTTTCTAGGTTATTGTATCCTTATTTCATTTTCATAATTTTTCTATCGAAGACAGAACCAAAAAAAAATGTTTTGTTCTTCGCCGTCTATGCACAGCAAGGTACAAAAAATGTACAAAACCACTTTTTCGGTTTCGATTAAAATATTGAAAGTGAATTGAATCGACGACCCGGGCAAGGATAATACAAGCGAAAGCCAATAAATAAAAAAAAGAAAGGAACTTTGGTGGAAATCTGCTACAAGCAGAACAAGTTTATCCTTTGGAGCACGCGATACGATACTAGAGTTGAGTGTTCTATTGTTTGCTTGCAGGCTATTGTTTCGGAAATTACTTGCGGGCCATGCCGGTTAATCCTTTTATAAGTTTCGTTTTGTGCAAGTAAATATAATTATTATTAAGTCTTAAGGAACGATAACGTGTATAGAAGTACGTCAGACTGCAGATTGATCAAAAACCATACCCGTATGGTTAAAAAAAAAAGTTCCGAGTCACGAAAACTGATGTGACTCGTTTTTGATTGGAGCTGATTTATCAACAAACCTATAGCAAGAAGCGGCTACCGTAGAGTGAGGACTTTACAACCTTTCTATCAGTGGCGTGGCGTGACTTTGGACTAGAGGGAAGCAGTCTCAAAAGTATGACTCTTCAAGTATCCCCCCAGACATGAGAATGAAATCTTAATTTATAGAATAAAAATGACTGCAAACTAAACAAAAAATATTCTGAAGTCTTAGGAAGACGTAAGTTTTGTCTATAGTTTTTTTTTATTACATTATTCGTTATTCAAGTATCAACATACATACGAGTACTTACTATGAACTCCGAAAATGTATTTCACCAGAAAGATGTCGAAAAGTTATTAGAACGCATGCTGACACGCTCTCTCTCTATTACTATACATTTTGAAAATCAATATTCTTCCAAACAATTTACTCGTTTTCCTAAAAAAAAAATAGCTTTTCCACGTACCAGAAATTACATGCACGCATACCTACAAGCATCAAATTGAATTTTTATACTAAACTTGAAATTAAAACAAAACTCGACATCGCTTCGCTATACAAATTCTCTCCAATTGAAATCGAAAAATTGGTATCAGATAACTTAGTTTTGCCACGAACTGTACACATCAGTCGGAATTTTTTTCAATAAAGTGCTGAATTAAGATCGAGTGTGAAATTTTTCCCGCTGCGATTTTATCAATAAAAATTAATACTTACTGTCATGGAATATGTCACAAACGGTGGGGAATTCCATAAGCTACAATCCAAGACCGGTTCCAAAACTCTCCTCGGCCATTTTATGTATTTTTTTCGATTTCCCGGTCATTTGACATTTCACGATGAAATAACCGGGGAATCGGAAAAAAAATACAAATGGCAAACATGGCCGAGAAAAATTATGGAACTGTTTTCGGATTGTGGCTTAGGGAATTCCCCAACATTCCCCACATATTCCACGACATTAAGAATACATTTTCATTGAAAAAAACTCGGAGCGGACAAAAACTTCACTCTCGATGTCAGTACTTAAGCAATTTAAAATCCACCTCCAACGGCGAATTCATTCTCGCACTAACTTTCCTCCTCCACCCAATCCTCGGGTAAATTTGTTCTACAAGTAGTGCAGTCATATTATCATTTCAAATAGAAAAAAAATAGAGTAAGGCTAATTTTTGTTGGGGCTCCCAGGAATCTACACTAGTTTTTCTAAAAAAAATTTGATCGGAAAGGTCCCAAAGGACAAAAAAGGATACTCTTTAATCCTTGACCGGAGGTCGGCATGCGGGGTATCTTATCAAAGTGGATGTCGAGTACATTACATATCCGGTGTTCGTTTCCTGTTTCAAGGACCCTCAACGGAATAAATCGAGCTTAAATGGAAAATTTTCGCGTTTCCCGTTCCAAGGCCGTAACTACGAGAGTAATTCAAGTTGTGCCTACTTTTATCACTTTCCAGAATCTATAATAGCTGAAGATTCTGCCATTAAATTTGCTAACAAAAAAGTTGATCGGAAAGCTCTGAAAAAGGACATAAAAGGACACTAATTGCACACCTTAGTCGAACGTGGGCATGTGGCAAAGAGGATATCATAAGTACATTCCATATCCGGCATTTGTTACTTGTTCCAAGGACCCTCAAAGGAGAAAATTGGGCTCAACTTTTGTGTTTCCCGTATCTGTATCTTTCTAAAGCCGTAATTTTCATTTAAGCCCGACTTATTCCATTTAGTGCCCTTGAGACAGGAAACAAGCACCGGATATGCAATGCACTCGACGTCCTTCTTTGATATGACACCCCACATGCCCACGTTCCATCAAGGTGTGAAATTAGTGTCCTTTTATGTCCTTTTTCAGAGCTTTCGGATCAAC
Organism: Microchrysa polita; assembly: GCA_949715475.1. Taxonomy (NCBI): domain Eukaryota; kingdom Metazoa; phylum Arthropoda; class Insecta; order Diptera; family Stratiomyidae; genus Microchrysa; species Microchrysa polita. Next base: position 103,614,080 of record OX454418.1, read on the forward strand.
TTTTTTCTTTGCAAATTTAATCGTAGAATCTCCAGCTATTATAGATTCTGAAAAGAGATAAAAGTAGGCACAACTTGAATTATTCTCGTAGTAATGGCTTTTGAAAGATAGACGGAAAACACGAAAATTTTCCATTTAAGCTCGATTTATTCAGTTGAAGGTCCTTGAAACAGGAAACAAACACCGGATATGTAATGTACTCGACGTCCCCTTTGATATGATACCCCGCATGCCGAACTCCGGTTAAGAATTAAAGAGTATCCTTTTTTGTCCTTTTTGGGACCTTTCCGATCAAAATTTTTTTTAGCAAAACCAGTTGTAGATTCCTGGGAGCCTACTGATTCAAAAACAACAAAATCAGCCTTACTCTATTTTTTTCTATTTGGAGGCCTGAATTGGGATATTTTGACTGCACTATTTCGCTCTGCTTCTGTCTCGCCGTGGCTAGCGATTGTGAACAATCTCGCTGTGGATTTTTTTTATGAAACAGGTGGGTTGGTGTATTGGGTTTGTTTTAAAGGGCGCATGCTAAAGCAAATTTATACGGTGCGCAGGGTTGCGTATAATTTTATATGTATTTTAAAAATCGTATGTGCAAGAAAAAACAATGTCACGCTTTCTTGCTTTTTTTTTATTATGAATTATGAAGGGAAGCATTGCTTCCTTTGCATCCAAAGACGCCACGCCACTGCTTTCTATGTACTTTGTAGGAGGATTTTTCAAACTTTTAAAGTATTCTAATTTTTCCTTGGTGAGACAATCGGCGACTAGACTATATTTGAAAATTCTCTCAAATTCATCATGAAATGAAATGAAAATCAAACTTCCCTCCAAAACTCGTTTCGTTTAATTTTAAATAGCTATTATTAACCCAAACGAAAATTTAAAATGTTGCACACGATGATGGCATGTTGCATCCATTCAACACACAGAACAAACCCTTTTTCGACAAGTTTACCTCATAATTACAGGCTCACCACCGACTCGGCTATTAGACCAATTAAAAATCACATCCGCGTGATGTTCTCTATTTTTCCCCATATATATGTCTCTCGCAGCTACATATAGGAACTCGCTGCATCGTCGTCATCCATTTTGCTAATAATAAAGTATGCACCACAAATTTTACAGCGCCAATGCTATTATCATGCCGCACGCTATCCTTTCGCAGCGAGCGCACAAATGGCGTTTCAGGACTTTATCCACATTTTTTTTGTTGTTCGTCCTGCATCATTTTATTGTGGTGTAGTATACACACGAGTAAGTATTCTGTTATTGTAAAAGCATTGTTGTTTGCGTTTTACGCGGTTGCACAATTGTTTAATTCAACCACTTTACGTCCCAAAGGACAAGCAGTGGTGGCGCGACATTGCCCTAACCACCGAGAGCAGTTCGTAAGTTAATAACTGTGGTGCACTTTATATGCAGTGCAAACATTCCTTATAATGAGAGACAGAACGTGGTGGAATTTCCTTAGGAGTGCGAGTCGGCACCGGAATCACGACATGCAGCAATCCTTTTCGTAAGAGTCCACCTTTTCCGGTGCTAGGACGCTATGATGTTGGTAAATACACTTTTATACCAAGTGTATGCCATCGTATTGTAGTGTATTGCAATGCGAATTCCTGAATTAAAAAGGTGTGAATGGCAGCACTACGTTGTTATATCCCTTTCAATGGCTGCATACCCGATAAACATTTCAGAATGCGCTTTATTGAATTATTTGGATTGGATAAAGTCAGTTTGGCATTGCCGAATGTCTGCAATAAATTCCAGTATGCCAATCACTTTTTGGGGTAATATAACATATTGGCCGCATATCTGCAATTTCAAATAAAATACTACACGAGTTTTTTGTGGATTTTTTTTTGTCTCTTAAAAATCAACAAGGGCAGTGGATATTTTGGGCACAATTCTAGGAACAACTCTAAATATCTTTCGATGCACATACTGGGTCGGGGTCTTCATATTTAGTGCCCTCTGTCAGTAAATACCAGCAGATACCGATCTAGCGGATTTTTGCATTTTTATACCCGTCACTATGTGAAAGGATATATTAACTTTGTCCTGAAGTTTGCAACGCACAGACGGAAGCACCTCTGTCTGTCTGTCGGTCTGTCTGGTTAAACGCAAACTAGTCGCTCAGTTTTAAAGCTATCGGGCTGAAATTTTGTATTCAAGTTTTTGTTTAGTGTACGCTGTATATATGTTGGAACGAATGGAATCGGACCATGGCGTCATGGGGCTGCCATAGAAACCAACCCCTGATTATTAGGTTCTTCTAAGAGAAACTTTTTTCCTGATTTACCAATCTCAACTCAAACTTCACCGAAATGTGTTCCTAGTAAAGCCTCAAAACATATCCAGGACGGGTGGAATCGGAACATTAGGTCATTGGGCTGTCATACAAACCAACTCCCAAATATTAGGTTCTTGTAAGAAAAACTTTTTCCGTTGTCAATCTTAACCAAAATTCCACCAAGTGTGTTCCTGACTTAGCCTCAACGCATCCAGGAACAGATGGAATCGGAACACGTCTTAGGGCTGCGGTAGAAATTATTAACACAAAAGAAGCTTAAGTTTCATTCAAATCTGACGGGTATTCAAATTTTGACCGCGCCCGAAATAAGCCTCGGTCTCGTTGGAATTGCACTTTACTGCGGCCCTTCCTATTTGTCTCGCGGATTATAATGTAAGCGATCTCATCAGTGATGATTGACTTGAAGATTCCCAAAGGATCCGCAACAGTTCCAGCAGCAGGCCCTGGACGACGTTGGGTATAGCTTACGACGTTATAAGCCCAAATGCAGCCACTAGCGGGTGGATCAGCGTACTCTATTTGTGGCCACTTCTGGAAATAAAATGAGGCCTTTCATTGTGAATTGCTGCTGCACAGACTTTAGGCTTTTCAAACGGGTCGTCATCGTCCGATGAGTCTTAGAGGCGCCACAGACCCTCCGATCGATCGGCCAAATTTTTTGATTGCGAGATAAATCGCAAGGTGTATGGAACCACCGGATTCAATTTTTTGATTTGACATGTGGAACGTATTGCCAATGCAATTTTCCGTACAAGCTGTCATGACAATCATGTGTTCTCAGGGTTCTCAGTTGCTGTTTTTTTGACGTAAACCTGTGGTCGTTCATCATGCTGTGGTTTGTGTTGTGTCTTGTGAGACTGTCTATTTCAGATTGCCCGATAAATTGCTAATGTATGTGCTGTACGGACGGCGATTGTGGGCAATCGATTGCCCAATTGATCGGCCGAGAAATCGTCAGGTTTGTGGCGCCCTTTAATAATCTGCCACTTCAACCTCCACTTCGATTTCGGCATCAGATGCGTTTTCATCGGGAACATACTCTTCATAACTATTCTCGTCGGCAAAAGGATCATCTTCATCAAGCTTCTCCAAGTATCTGGCCAAATTCTCCACGGCTGCACGCTGGTCTGGCACTAAGGCATTGCAAACGCTTTCGCCGGCTTATCAGCAGGTCCATTTGAACCCAAGCACTCATTTTTCCGATACTTATTACTTTCTTGCAACTGCTTTGATATTGAGGGAGCTTTTAGCGCTATGATGCGTTGAACTAGTAGCGACACCTAGCTAGAACTGAATGAATCCAGGTGCAGCGAGGTCTTCTTTATACATATACCCTAATCACAAGAGCTTCCCAGAATCTAACGGTTCTTAGAAACAAAATCGAATTGATAAGATCCCATGCCCATGTGTACCCATTACGAACACACAATTAACAAAAGTTTCCACTGAAAGTATAGCGGTGATTTTTGGTTTTATTACCCGTTTCAATTCAATTTGCCAGAACCTAACGGTTTTTACCAATAAAATTGAAATGAAAAACTTCTTATCGTTCTCATTTCCAGTGAATTCACAGATAACGTGTATAGATACAAAACACATTGCATTTGCTGCTTAACATATTGATTGGAGAATTCTAGGGAGCTCAGCGGTGCAAGTGAACCATATATTCAAATGGCTTAAAGTTGAAAACGCCATAGGTCCCCTCGCTCTTCAACCAGCATTAAGATGAGAATCGAAAATGCAAAATAACAATATTTCGGAGGCAGGAAGTTGACCTTTTCATGGACTCACGACACTTACTTTAGAGTTGAATTACTAATTCAGGATAAAAAAATAGGAGTGCTTCTAATAGCTTTCAACCGTTTTTATTGCAGCGATTAAGGCTTTCTGCGAAAATTTAGCTATTAGGCTAATGTTATGGCCGTATATAAACTACGAGGGGGGGGGGGGGGAGCTAATTTCGGACGCGGCCGAAATTTGGATACCCTTTGCTCTTTTTGGACTAAAAGTTCTTTCCGGGCGTACCTATCACCTGCATTTAATCCCCCTCCTCATTCTCTTTCTTCCGTCTTGACAAAAGTTTTCGGCTTGGTTGAAATAAGGGGGCAAATAAAAATATTTAAAATTTTATTGGGTTACGGGAGCATGATCCCACAGTACGATTCCATTCGTTTTTAACTTTTTTGTTGCTTTAGTAAAGACACATTAATTCAAGAATTTGTGAAATTGATGTAGAAAATGTTTCTTAGAAGAACAAAAATGGGCAGTTGGGTTTGTATGGCAGCCCCATGACCCCATGGTCCAATTTCATCCATTCTTACATATGTTTTGTGTCATCGAAAGAAATTCATTTGTGTGAAAAATGAAAAAATGAAATTAATGCACAAATAAAAAGGTTTTTCTTAGAAGAACCTAATTTTGGGGGTTAGGTTTGTATGGCAGCCACATGACCCCATAGTCCGATTTGATCCAATCTTACATATGTTTTTTTTTATGCACTTTAAATATGGCAGCCGAAATCCATGACCGGTTTTTGTCTGAGATCCAGATCCAGATTAACATGCACTCTAAAAACAACAACTGCAAAATTGTACGAAAATTGACTGGCATTTGATTAAATTTCCATAAAGGTCATCACTTTGTTTCGTTTTTTAGGTTTTTTTTAGAATTTTTTCAAAAAACCCTTATGAAATCGATTTTGCCCGTCCGTCCGTCCACCCGTCTGTTCACTAAATAACTCGCGAACGGCTCAACCGATTGTCATGAAATTCGGTATGAATGTGTAGAATGGTTACAGTCTTTGGCACAAATACCTTAGAAGTTGGTAGGAAGAAGATAACAGAGGGTGTCCCGAAAGTTTGAAAAAAGTCGACTTTTTTAGTTTTTATCGGATACTAACGTATCAAAGATCTAAACGAGTACATCTTATATCAGTTAAAAATTTTCAGTTTCAAGTAACGGTAAAAAAGTTATTGGCGTTTAAACTTAAACTTCCTTTTCGACCTCCGTTTTTCTAAACCGTTATAGGGATCGATATGAAACTATGCACGAAGATTGGCCAGTATGGCCTTATATACGTTAAATATTAAGACTGTTGATTTTTGCTAAGCAAAAGTAAATAACAGTTAATTTGTAAAATTTCAATTTGTTCGTGTGTAGCCCCTTTGAGGTTTCCAAATATGAAAATTTTGCCAAGGGTTTTTAGAAAATTCCATAGGGAATATGCCAACGAATTTTAATTTAAATAACTGTATCCAAACCGGAAATATGGCCAAGCAACTTTTTAGTAAGGCGTTTCACAGTGCAAGGGAGCCTCTGCATTTCTTCAATGCATATCTTTTAACTTGATGAAACAATGAACATGAAATTTGGTGGAAATGCATAGAATGGTAATAGTGTTTGCCACAAATATTTTTGAAGTTTGTAGGACAAAGTTAACAGGGTGTCCCTGAATAGCTGCAAAAGTAAAGGGTGTCTGGAAACTAACGATCATTTCTTTCCTACAACATTTTATTCTAGCTTCGTTATTTCTAACAGTTTTAATGCCTTAAGTGCAGAAAATTAGGGTTAATTTTAGCTCTATTTCAATTCAATTCAATTCAAACTGCCCCTAAAGATCTGCAATTTGGTAAAATTTATTCAAATTATATCAAAATCGATCCAAAATTAACCCTAGTTTTCTGCAAAATCATGTAAGAAAGAAATGTTCGTTAGACTATGCGCCAATTTTTAAAAGAATCGTACGAGCACCTCATCTCGGCAGAAGTTGGAGAAAATTGAGATAGAAAAACATATTGTTTTTGGGTCAAATCACAAAAATTTGACTTTGAAGTTCTGTTAAAACCAAACCTCTTATCCGATTTTAGTGTCGTTAGTTTTATTGTTTAGGTAAATTTGTTGGCTGTAGTAATCATCTTATTTTGCTATTCTAGCTAGTCTAGCTTTTGAGATATTGAAGTTTTAGTCGTACAAGAAAATGTTTTTTTTTTCAAAAATCTGTTGCAGCTAAAGGGTTAAGCTAAGGGGCTATGTACCATACAACTTTTTGCTGGAAATCCCATGAGGAATCACAATCCGGTGCGTTTATGCGGCAGTTTCCGGACATCCTGTATACTTGTTCAATACTCAAAGAAAAGCTTGCGTTTCCTTGATAAAAAAAACAGTAACAGTAGAGTTAGAGTTAATAATTCAGTTCATATATAAAGCCAAGCCATCCTTACGTTTGCCTGAGTTTCTATTTCTTCAAAGGCAATCAGAAATCTTAAATCGAAAAATGCCTGCGTAGTAAATCTATTTTTGGATTGGTCTAACTAAAGGTGGAACGCGTTTATTTAAACCAATCCAAAAATAGATTTACAGGAAGCATTTCATTAATGTTGTGCACAATTCTTATTTATTACTTATAAAATATATGTACAAAAAATATTCACTATACATTAAAATTCTAAAAAAAAACCTCGTATTGCGGGCGCAGCCCTCTGTATTCCGGTGCTTTTTCACATGTGTTTTCTTTCTCAATACTTTTACATATTCTCTTCTCTGTCTATCGAAAACTTCTGCACATTACATAATTTCTGGGAAATTATTGTTATGAAACAGGGTTAAAAATGCAAATGTTCGTTTTCATGCAAAAACCTTAAAACGTACAGTTTCGTGCAATATACCCTAAAAGTGCAATTTCGAGCATTAACGTGCAATTGCACGAGAATCTGGGCTCTAATTATAGCCTATATTATAAAGATGGATTGATTGGACGATGCTGTATATGTTTAGGTATAGGTCGCCTGCTGTGACTGTCTTGAGGGCGATTTATTGCAAACTAAAGAAAGGAAGAATTTTTATATACCTACATGCCAACACTTCGAATTATTAGAGTTTTATTTAGTAAGTCGTATGAAGAATATGGGCAACGCCGTCTATATACACTGCGTTTCACTTGAATAGCACATTCCGTTTTTTCATTGTAATTTGCTTATATATCAATATTCTTATGACTTTGCTAGTACTTTTTTTTTGTCTTGTTGGTGTGGGTTCCCCAAAAGAAAAATTATACTCTCCAAATTTACCGTTACCTTTTTTCACCAATTTGCTTCAAAAGCGAGCAGATTTTTTGTTTCACTAGAGTAGCACAGTTGGGTTTAAGCTTCAAATACGTGTGCACGTGGTCACAATATCACAATCTATAGTCGTTTTGAGTAATTTAAATACGATTCGTTGATTTTAAAAAATTTTGGGTCGTGGTAAAGCCTTAACAAGCGAAGAATAAGTTAAAATAAAAAATTACAGGGATTGTGACTTTTCAGTGACTAAAATATCGAAAAAAATTGGAAAAGGCAGAAACGTGATTTACAATTTAATTAAAAATTGTGAAAATTATGGAAAAATATGAAAGGTCGAGTGAGCTGTGTACGCTCTTATGCAGATAAGTGATCTATTTTGCGTGAAGCATCGATTTCACATATGATTCTGTGGACAAAATTCGGTTAAAAGTTGGTCTCAGTGCGAGTAAAACAACTGTATGGCGTGCTAATTCAAAAGCTGAAGACCTAAAGCGTCTAAAATTAAAAAAAAAAACACCTCTTAACCCCCTCATAAACAAGCTCGGTTGACTTTTTCGCGTACCAACATGTCATGGACCAAAGAGTGATATCGCGTTGTTTTTTCTGATGGGAAGAAATTTAATTTGGAAGGGCCCGATGGATATAACTGTTATTTTTATGATTTAAGGAAGGAGACTCACCAGTTGGATCGTTTGCACAGTCGAGTTTGCGGCGTTATGGTTTGGGGAGCCAAATCCTACTACGGCACTTGTGAACTCCAATTCTTAGACACCACTATGAATGCTAAGTCGTATCAAGGTGTTTTAGAAAAGGCTTTTCCGACATTCGAAAGTCTCTTTGGACCATTGCCGTGGACTTTACAACCAGACAATGAACCAATACACACTGCCCGTGCCGTAAAGTCGTTTATCGAGTCCAAAAATGTTACTCTTTTGAACTGGCCACCATACTCGCCGGATCTAAACATAATAGAAAATGTTTGGAGATGGCTGCTTAGAAAAGTTTATGAGTCTGGTAAATAATTTTCAACAAAGACTGAAATAATTGAAGCCATTCTGCCATCATGGGCTACCATTTCCCTTGCTTACATCAAAAGTTTGTACGATTATTTGCCTAATAGGATCTAGGAGGTTATTTCAAACGGGGGAGGCTCAACCCATTACTAAAATTGCTGATTTTAATTCAAATTGATCTCAACTTGTATTCTGAACAATAATAAGTTATCCTCACTGCATAAAAAGTTAATTAAAATAGGTTTAAAAAAAAGTGTGCTATTCAAGTGAAACAGAATTCCTGTGTTTTTTCATTGGTGTTTTACATTTTTTTTCTTTCTAAGATTACATGTTGGAAAAATTCGAATTCTTTTTATTTCAAATTAAAGCTAATTAATCAAATGGCAAATAAAAAATACAAAATATCTGTTGTCTTCATTTTTTTTAAAGATATTGAGAAAATAAATCTAATGTATAGAGTGTGCTATTCAAGTGAAACGCAGTGTATTAAGGCCGCAATGTAGAATCTTAGACGTCAAAATCAGCTTATAATTTTTGGTTATGTTCGCCAATGTTGCACAGTTTTGTTTTTGCTTTTTGTTACGTCATATGCTTGTTGTTGTTGTTTTTTCGTGTAAGTCCAAAATTTAAGAGCTAAACTATGACGTCATTGTGCAGCTGAGTTGCGGCTATGATATTTCTAGATGGCGTTGATATGGGCCAAAAAATATATAGTGACCTGCGAAAGAGTCGTCACTCGTCATAGACCATCCGATTACTCGTCAGACTATCTAACGTTATGTTGATCGTCAGATCTCAAATGGATTACACGATGTATGCGGTAATTTAATGCAATTTTAATTATCTGAACACATTTTTGCAATTCCCGCAAAACTTTTGTGGCATGGCATGTGACTACCAACATTTTTTTATGAACGGGCTAAAAAAACGATTTCTTTCACCTCCTTGGGGGCACCCTGTTATTTTTGCCATACCAACTTGAAAGGTAGTGCTGCTAAAGAATGTTCCTACCAAATTTCACTGAACAGGTGCTAAAAATCTGAAAAAAATGGTACTCAACAGGTGCTAAAAAAAACTGAAAAAACCGGTACCTAAAAAACCGGGTCATGGTTTAAAAGCTTGAGAAAAACCGGGTAATGGTTGAAGAAATCGGTACTGAAAAGATACCGGTCCATGGTTTAAACATCGGGTGTTAAACAAACGGCGAGTGCCGGTGCACCGGGTGTGGTATCGGGTAATGAAGAAAACCGGTATACGATACTCAAATCTGAGTACCGAACAGACCTAGGTACAATAATTGGTTTAAATTTTTCTGGTATGGGCCACGCTATGGCCATCCCTGCTTTAAATCTATCTTCAATGTTTCCCATTGACTGAGAAATCGATTAAAAAGGTTTTTTGTTTTTATTCACACTCATTGCGCCTGTTTAAACGCGAACAAGAACAAGATGAAAAACCGTTTTTATAGAAGAGATTCGCAAGGAGCAAGGCAAGGAAAAATTCAATTTTCATTTAAAAAACGGTTTTGTTCTCGTGTAGACAGGCCCACTGAGTGTTATTTGTTGTAGTTGAGTTTCTTTTACTTCAAATTTTATTACGTACATTTAATTGGTTTCTTTTGAAATATATGACCCAATTTACATACATTTCTTAAATCCTTTTACAATGTAGGTGACTCATGATAACTTGACCCTACCCATCCCGTAACCATCGTTGCAATCTTTGCACCATTGTCCTTGACATAACACACTCTTGATTGCACTCGGCGGCATTCGGGTACGACTTGATGCAATTAAAATTCTCCTCTGATGTAAATTTGCACATTTGAAACGGATTTCCATGAGAGTCCTCCTGGTTGATAATATGAGACACACAGCAAAATTTATACACTTGTAGAATATTCTGAATTCTATATGCATACAAAGTGGACTCTCCTGCGGTGACAAAAACAGCAGCATACAGAAATGAGAAGCCGACAGCTTCTTTCGACTCGCCTCTTCTCTGCGTAGGATATTAGGGCATACACATTTTGGCTTGCATGTAAGAAAAGCTGAAAGAATTAGTTCAGAATTTCTGGTGTTTCTATACATACTTTTGGGGTAGATCTAGTATAGTACCGGCAACGGGTTCGGGTGTACACATGAATCCTTGCATCTACTGCCAAACCGTGTTGACTGTCGATAGTGTTTATTATTTCCAGTCACGTTTTGGTTGCCCTGACCTGTGAATCGTGCTACAACAAATCACAGAAATTATTCATAAAACTTGCCATTAACAAAATAAAGTGAAGTTTACAAAGTCGATGCTGGTATTTGTTGGATCATAGTGAGCTATGGGAAAGAAGGATCCAGAGAGAAATGTACGGGATTCATAAAAATATATAATTGTGTTCGCAATTGTTTCAACATTTGCTTTGATTTCTTTTGTTCAGTTTATAGAATAGACAGACGATGAGACGAATTAAACATCCTCGCGGCGGGCTAGGACAATACACAAACATTCGGAACAATAAACCGCTCTAACCAATATTTAAATGAACCTCACTATGACTCACTATGATTATTATAAACAAAATCTCAGCTCATATCTATAGCAATCGTATTCTCAGAACACCATTGATCTCAAAGGAGTCCTTAAGGGCTGCATCCAGTCAATAATGGCATTTCAAAAACCTCAAATTAACTTCAAAGTCCGTTTGAATGTTCAATGTGCTAAATTGAAATTGAACTATTGTGCTGTAAGCATTCTCTAATTAGCAAAGGAATGGAAGCAAAAAAAAAATGGAAATCCCTACAATCAATGACTATACGAGTATCACAAATGTGTGCCAAGGATCGCATCCATTATTCAACCGATGATCGTTTCCGCACCGCTAAAATATGGCAAATTTGCCAAGCATATTGTTAATTGGCCAACATTCCCTTTCAAGTCGTAAAATTAAATTAGCATGAGAACAGGCATATATAACACCACTTAATGGCATTTCCGACAATGCGATTACTGAACCGCAAATCATCATTATTGGTGCAACCACTCACCATTCACCATCATATTGAAGCTACCGCTACCTCTACATACCTGGGCTCCTTGCCTACCTATACCCACACACAGAGAGACAATCTGCTGTCGTGCCTCGTCAATTCGTTCGTGCATTTCGTGTATTACAACGCATTCCTGCTGATTGAATCAATTCGATTATTTGCCCTAAATATTATCGTCCCATAAAGCCCCCGGCCTATGTCCCTTGTACCTCCTATCTATTCGCTATACACTCAAATTGTCTACAAGTCCTTACACAAAACGCAATTGTAGCATTGCAGTAATAATGAAGCCATGACATTGTGCAGTCGGAGTACTGAATGGTATTTTTGGCCCCCAGCCCCAGGCAGCCCCATACACCCACTACAATCCTTCAACTCCCTAACTCCTTTCCGGACTTCAACTCCCGACCATTTCGTGAGTTCGGAAATAATAAATCAAATGAGGACAATTTTGAGAACATTGCTTTTCCATTTTGCTTTCAATGGCTTAGCAAATAAAGGACTCTCGCTTTTGTATGCTGGGTTCAAAGATGAAAAAAAAAACGGGTAAAAGCGGCTTGAGTATGCGAGGAAGCTTCATTTTTTCTCATTGATATTGCACGACACATGGGAAATATTCAACCCGATCAGTACCGGATTATCCTTAAGGCACATAAGGCACGTGCCTAGAGGCCCCGCGCTCACAGAGGCCCCGCACTCGCACTGACAGTGACCCCGCGATAATAAATAATAATAAATAATATAAGTCTTTTGTTCTTTGATAAGCTCTCGTAACGAAAAAGGAAAGTAAAACATGCTAAACCGATGATATGATACCCTTCTAAGCTAGATCTAGTGGCGAAATTTTATCCTTTCTGAGAATATTAAAAATTTTCGTTCCAATTGTATAGCAAGTTGTAAACTGATTTTACCTGAAATTGGGTATTTACTTGAATGGGAAATAGTTTTTACGACAACTATATGATATACATAGATGAGATGTCTAATTCAGACCAAATTTTGAAATGAGGTCTCTGAAAAGGTATGACTTAAAAATTTTAAATTTGAAGATTTACACTCAGAAGCCAAAACTTTTTTCACAAAACCATGTTCCCTCTTACGCCAGGCGAATGTAGTGAAAAGTGGCTCAAGGGAGTATGCCCTGCACTGTCAGGTATTATATAAGAAATCGGTAGAGGCTTTATCAGAAAGCTTAAATTTAATTTCCACTCCCAGAAAACTTTTTAATGCTACTTTGTTTTGTCTTACTTTAGATGAATTAAAAAACGAAATAATTCTCCATGAGCATCTAAAATTGGTATTAAAGGACAACAATTCGAGTGAAATGTTCAACTGTTCAAATTTAATGTAGCGATAACCTTAAGGATATATTTAACGACGCCTCCTGTCAGTGAAGGAGAACGAAGTATTTCAAAGTTGGCAATAATTTAAAATGAAAAACGTTCTGTGAAGCAAAATTTTTGTACTACAATATATACTTTAAATATTTTGTGTTGGATACGATATCCCGCCCATCATATTCCCGTTTTTCAAAATCCCGCCATTTCAATAACCCGCGCGCGCGACTTATGAAAGAATACTTACCTTCTACGATGGGATATTAAAAAACGCCACTACATTTACCGTTAAAATAATGGGTCTCCTCGCATGGGGACACTTAATTCTCGAAGACCCACGGACCAGCTGACTTAATTTGAAAAATAGCTGGTGGTCTTTCGGTAGTTGAAACTTAAGTATCCCCGGAATGGCAGTCTTGTTCTGTAGGGGTTAAATTGTCATCTTTGTACAATAAATAAGCAAATATTTCGACGGATTTGTGCTAAGAGAAAGTATCGCACTAACTGCTGGGAACATTACATAACTATTTGCTAGCAAACGAAAAAAAATGTTGGCGGGATTATTTCACTATCCACTATCCGGGATTCTAAAACGTCGGGGTTTTAAGTAGGCGTCATTTTGTTTTTCGGGATTATGTAGGTATCCCATTTTTGCGAAACAAAATATATTATTCTTATTTCGTAAACTATATTATTTACGAAAGCATTTCTTACACATCATTTAAGTTTTATTTAAAGACATTTCACAAGGGCCCCTCAATTGTTTTATGCCTAGGGGCCCCAAAGGGTCTTAATCCGGCACTGAACCCGATGGTGGCCGTACATGAAGTATATCTAACGCGAGTTTGCATTCCAGCCTGTTGCGTTTTTTTGCTTCTTCTCTGTATCACATGGAATGACTCTATGGAATTCATGCAAAGCAAAGATCGTATAAGGATTCACTGACTATACACCGAATCCGAAAAATGCACATCACCCTTTGCTATAAATCTTGTTCCGGGAATATGTAGATGTATACGTGGGCATATATGCAAGTCATACCTCAAGAGTCCTTAATTCAAGGAGCTTAATGTCTGACGTAAATCGATGGCATTATCCACTTCATCGAGTACGTCCTTCTTGTATTTGCAGAGAGCTGACTGAAATGAACATCGGGACCATGACAGGCAAGCAAGTATTGACGGGTGAAAGCAGGGTCTATAGTCTATACGGAAATCAGACTCTTGTAAATCTCCTCAAAATCAAAAGTTTTCCCAGCTGATCGACTTTAAAGGAACACAATATGTGTGTACAACATAAGACTGGGATAGGCAAAGTGCTTTGGTCTACTGTTCTAATTGAGGCGCATTTTGAATGTGACTCGGTGTGGCTCGGGATAAAAAGGCATAAAGGGTCATTTGTGATAACGATTTGTAGAACGGAAATATTTGAGATTTTCGGTTAGGCTAGATTATGTGGAAATGGTAAAATTAAATGCCCACAATTTCTAGACAGGGAAATAGAAAGCTACTTGATTGATATTGTTAATAACTGCCATGGTCATGTTTTCCGTGCTCCTTATCGGACGAACCAACGAAGATACCCGGTGAGCTGCAACTACACCGTCAATGACTGCTGAAATGGGAATGCGACCCTTTCAATTTTGAATTTTGAATTTTGAATTTTGAATTTTGAATTTTGAATTTTGAATTTTGAATTTTGAATTTTGAATTTTGAATTTTGAATTTTGAATTTTGAATTTTGAATTTTGAATTTTGAATTTTGAATTTTGAATTTTGAATTTTGAATTTTGAATTTTGAATTTTGAATTTTGAATTTTGAATTTTGAATTTTGAATTTTGAATTTTGAATTTTGAATTTTGAATTTTGAATTTTGAATTTTGAATTTTGAATTTTGAATTTTGAATTTTGAATTTTGAATTTTGAATTTTGAATTTTGAATTTTGAATTTTGAATTTTGAATTTTGAATTTTGAATTTTGAATTTTGAATTTTGAATTTTGAATTTTGAATTTTGAATTTTGAATTTTGAATTTTGAATTTTGAATTTTGAATTTTGAATTTTGAATTTTGAATTTTGAATTTTGAATTTTGAATTTTGAATTTTGAATTTTGAATTTTGAATTTTGAATTTTGAATTTTGAATTTTGAATTTTGAATTTTGAATTTTGAATTTTGAATTTTGAATTTTGAATTTTGAATTTTGAATTTTGAATTTTGAATTTTGAATTTTGAATTTTGAATTTTGAATTTTGAATTTTGAATTTTGAATTTTGAATTTTGAATTTTGAATTTTGAATTTTGAATTTTGAATTTTGAATTTTGAATTTTGAATTTTGAATTTTGAATTTTGAATTTTGAATTTTGAATTTTGAATTTTGAATTTTGAATTTTGAATTTTGAATTTTGAATTTTGAATTTTGAATTTTGAATTTTGAATTTTGAATTTTGAATTTTGAATTTTGAATTTTGAATTTTGAATTTTGAATTTTCAATTTTCCCATGTGTTAAGGGGAGGGGGTGGCAAAGGGGTGAAAATTATTACTATTAAATTATACTCTGGACCCAAAAGTATTATAGTAAATTTTCGGTTTTACATTTGATACTGTAAGTCTTGATAGAATAGACCTATAGTCATAATATCTTTTGAATATATGTAGGGCCACGGCGAATAAGTGGATAAGTCGACTTATATCGAAAATGAGTTAAGTGCATTAAACTACTCTTACAAAAGTTCCGCGTAATATGCAGAAGTGTTTAAGCTTAAAACGCAACGCTTTCTTAGTTACAGAAATGTGCATTTTCAGACAACTCACTCATTGATGTGGTTACTCGGTTAAGTCTACTTGTACAGTTTTGTAGGGAAACTATTGGCTGGGAATAATTAGATAAGTCGACTTGTATTATTATTGAAATTGCGGATAAATTACATTCAAATTGCCCCAATTTCGGCCTAAAATCGGAAATTAGCCTCAACGAACGCAAATAACTAAAGATTTCAACGATTAAACGATAAAAAACTGAATGTCACAGAACTCATTGGCCGTGTTTTTTTAACAGCTAACATATTCTACAGGGTAATTTTCATACAAATGCTAACCCAAAATCATATCGTTTGCCAAATTATTAATTTGAAAAATTTTTAATGAAGAAAAAGCGTTTAAAATTTGGGTTTCGTGTAAAAAATGCTTCAATATAAGTATCATGTTTTCCAGTGGCGCAACCAGGATCTGGTCCTGGAGGAGGCTAACGCCATAGATATTACTGGGCATTTGAGTTTGCCTCCGAATGTTGGGAGATTTTGTTATTTTCCTGTAATACGCTGATGTTTAAAGCCTCCATTGCAGCCTGAGTTTTTCGATTTAATTTTATTCGTAGCTTAGCGTCGTGACAACGCAATTATAACGAAAACCGAATAGATCGTGAACCGAAACATACGGACAACTACATTTGATCAGATAGGACTTTCCTATAGACGATAATGTGATGTCCCTGATAATAACGGAATTTGAGGAATATTAAGACAAAAAGCGCGGATGCTAATAGGAAGTACGCCAGTCACTATACGCTACAAGCGATTCTATAACAGAAAGGATATAATTCGCCGCATGGATTTATTATTTGGCTTTGTAGTTCAGTAATATCGTGTCGATTTAGTACCATTCCGTGAAAAAAATACAGAAGTTTTTTTCTCACTGTTTCTTTATGTATTATGGGGCGCTGATTCCGAATATGAACTTTGCACCCTAAAAAAAGTGCCGCAACCTTTAAAAAAGGGGGAAAGGGGGCATTTTTTCGGTTTTTTGCGATTATTTCAAAAACGGTAAGAGATACAGAAAAATGGTCTGAGGACGAAAAAAACTACATAAAATTATCTTTGCAATGATATATAACACATTAGAGTTTAATTGAATATTTCGGCGTTAGAATAGAACATAAATTAGAATATTTTCATTTTACACCTTTTTTAAAAGCTCCATAACTTTTGAAAGAATGTTAGTTCAGCCGTTAACTTTTGTATAAGTACTCATAATAAGTTCAAGATCATTTTAAGGTAAACATTGAGTCGCTCCGGTCAAGGACCCCCATTATCCCCCCATTTAAATTTTTCAAAACGGCATGTCCATAACTCCCCCCAAAATTGGAGCAGAGTGGTAAATTTTGGTTTGCTGCAATTGGAGGTAATAGTCACCCCACCCACCAAAAATCAGCTCATTCGGATGAAAACCAACGGTACCTCCCATACAAAGTGACCCAAGACAACTTTGTTCTACAGTTTATAAAATGAGTAGTACCTACTCGTACGTAGAACAAATTCCTGATGGGTCACTTTCTATGGGAGGTACCCTTAGTTTTTATCCGAATGAGCTGATTTTTGGTGGGTGGGGTCACTATGAGCTCCAATTTCAACAAACCAAAATTTAGCACTCTGCTCCAATTTTGGGGGGAGTTATGGATATGCCGTTTTGAAAAATTTAAATGGGGGGATACTGGGGGTTCTTGACCGGAGCGACTCAATGTTTACGTTAAAATTATCTTAAACTTGTTGTGAATACTTATACAAAACTTTACGGCTGAACTAACATTCTTATGTTATGGAGCTTTTAAAAAAGGTCTAAAATGAAAATATTCTAATTTATGTGCTATTCTAACGCCGAAATATCCAATTAAACTCTAATGTGTTATATATCATTGCAAAGATAATTTTATGTAGTTTTTTCCGTTCTCAGACCATTTTTCTGTATCTTTTACCGTTTTGGAAATAATCGCAAAAAACCGAAAAAAGGCCCCCCTCCCCCCCCCCCCCCCTTTTTAAAGGTTGCGGCACGTTTTTTAGGGTGCAAAGTTGATATTCGGAATCAGCGCCCCAAACTACATATAACAAAATTGAGAAATAAACTTCTGTATTTTTTTCCTGACGAAAATACGATATTACTGGACTATTGCGGATTTTGGTCGTTATCACCCGTTCAGGAGTCCAAATATAGATGTAGGGTCATCGCAAGACATTTTGCGAATAAGGTGGAGATGTGCAGCTAGGCAAAAAAATGGCCCTCCGAAATTAGAGCATAATTTATGATAGCCCGCGTTACTTCTTCTCCCTTGCCTCGTTCTTTATACTGCTCCATGGTTTCGCGTTGCTCGACCTGCGGTGTAGGCACATCGCCCGTTTTGGCGGTAATAGCCGGCGTTACTGCACGTGGAAAATAGGAATTAAGGCAAGAACAAGGATCGGACCGAAGTTGGACTAATGTCGTTCAACAGCTCCACAAACAGGACCCTCTCGATAAGAACCGATAGATTTTGGATGTGAACTAATACGATGGCCGCTCTGTATGTTACGATATAACATCCAAAAATACAACGAAAATCTCATCAGAACAGCCCATTTGTATTTTATAATTTTTGCACAAAGATTTTTCTAAAATTCTAGGAAGGATGGTGCAACTTGTTCAGACTCTCCAAAAGAACAATAATTCACATTTTATAAAAACTGCAACAAAGTGCATTGTTTCATATTTCATTTTGATTTTTTTCATTTCCCAATTGTTTGGGTCTGGGAGGGGCCTTAGCTCCCTTATACTCCCTCCCTCCCTCCCGTGGTTGCGCCACTGATGTTTTCTAAATTTTTCCTTTCGATCGTTTTGGAAATAATTTGCAAACTACCCCAATAAATAAAATATCCTATAATAGCATCATAATTACCCCAGAAAAAGTTATACCGAAAAAAAAAACAAAATTAAGCAAGCTTACGGTAAATATTGAGCAAACCTTGACCTAATATGTTTTCGGTGATAAATATAACGAAAACGAATTGCGAAAGCACTTACTGATGTTATTCAACAAAAATCATTCGGAGCCTGAAAAGTTCTAGATTTTCCTGATTTCAACTATTTTAAATTATTTTTTATTTTCGATGGAATTTTCGATTTTTCTATGAACAAAAAATTGCAGATTCGAAAATTTAAGAGTAAAAACTCTTAAAAATTTAGTTAAACTTATTCACCCGATAGAAACTCAAAAAATTGATTGCCAATGCCGCATTTTTAATATCGAGACTTAGACCTCTCCCGAAACCAAATCCTTGCTTGGCTTGTTCTGCTATCCGTTCTCATAGGGGGAACTTTTGTGTTTCCGATATTTTCCGCTGCGCATCCGCTATATGGCGGACGGTAAGATAAGTGTCGCTAGTGTCGATAAGAAGAACAAGAAAATCTTCTTACGAGAGCTGATAGCGTAATGTTCCGATCTTTCCAAAGGATGGCTATCACCAAAAATATATATGATTTATACTTCTACTCTCATTGAACTAAAGGCCGCCACGCCATTCAGAGTGAATGAGTGTATGCTTCAAGCAAAATTTTGCGTAGTCCCAATTTTTGAAGGGGGAATCACATTAAAATTTTAATTTGAGGTTGCGATTAGGTGCTTTGGACTAAGACGAACCTGTACATATAACTAGAATAAATTAAAAAAGCAATTTATTTTCTACAATTATTTTTGAGTTTTCAAAATGCATCTTTCCCCTAATTTTAGACCAATGAAAAAAAAATTAAGAATTTGACGCCCCTAAAATTCTGCCGCCCCGGGCAGTAGCCCAGGTTGCCCATATGGGAAATCCGGCCCTGGTAACAATGATAGGCCCACAAATAATAAAAAAATATACCTCATCGAGTAAAACAATTTAAAAAATTTTAATCAGAAATACTTTTATGGTGGATAACGACTTTTATTGTTATAGATTTCGATCGAGTATTGAAGGGTTAAATGTCCATACTTCCGGTTTGGATGAAAGTATTCAAATGAAATTCCGCAGATCAAATCCTGACACTGCAGAGGACATCTAACAATAAGAAAAGTTTTTTCGAGTTGACGCATTCGGCCAATACAGCACGGCAAACATAAAAAATGCTGCCCTGAAAAGTTATACTTTTCGACTTATCCACTTATTCCCCCCAACCCTAGATATGTACATTCAGAAGACTATATATCTGCCAAGCGCGCTAATTTCACTGACGAAAAAAAAAAAACAATCTCGTCGGAAAAATTAATTTATGTAGACACATCACTCAAGAATAAGAAGTGTCGAGATATGCGGTTAACTATCTCGGTGTGGAACTATTAAGCTTGTGGAAGCGCTAAGGCTTACAAAAATATTCTACCTAATGAAATGCCTAAGATTACCGACATTTTCCATGACATATCTTTTAAATTTTAACAGGATAATGCCCCCAGTAGTAATGCATGGCTGATAAAAGATTGGTTTCGCGACAAGGTTATGGAAAGACCGCCATACTTCTTACATCTAAATTTCATCGAAAATGTTTGGGAATGGATGACAAAAGGGATTTATACCAGTAGACGACAGTTTAACAACACTGAAGCGGTTCTGTAAACGATTATGGGAAATTGGGACGAAATTAACTTAAATTACTTTCAAAACCCATACTATTCCATCTCTGATATTGTTTTTTAGCTGATATCACTTAACGGAAGTTCAACTTACTATTAGCCACATTTTCTAAATTAAAGTTAATTTTTTATACCGTTATTTTGTGTTTTATTTCCTGTGGAACTAGCCTAATTTGTACCCTTTTTAAGAATTCTCGTAATCAAATCATAACGGTACTTCGGATGTGAGACCTTGTGTTATTAAAAGAACAAGCAGGCTACTGAAAATATTTTCACCAAGTTTGAAGAAAATACCGTTATCACTTTCCGGCATACAGCCATTTTTCAAGTGGAACTATCCTATTGGTTGGGAGATGTGCTTTCGGTATGTTACTGCAGCAACCGCACTGAAAAAACTTACGAATTTAATGATAGATAGTATGACAAAAAATGTACCATAAAATACTGTTTCTCGTCTTTTCTAGACGTTCCAGTGGGTTCGACCGATTTTCGCGTACACAATAATGAATGAATATCACTCGCTTTACTGTAACACTATTTATTACAACACACACGGATATATACACGATTTACAATTTCACTAATTACTGACTAGTTATTGATTCGACATTAATAACGGATAAAACTAGACTGATTGACTAACTTTAGTCGACGCCCTTATTTACCCATTTCCACTGTTCCGGAAACTTCAGTGATTCAATTTCTGGAAACTTCCGGAAAGTCGTTGTTGTTGTCAAATAGGTTAACCCTATTTCTTGCTAGTGGCACTAACGCCATCTGATGCCAAGTACGGAAATACCATTTGGGTTGACGTATAGACTAGGTGCGTTACAATACGATTAGATGGTACATATATTTTACATTATGTTTAGAAGAGCCGATCATTTAAAGCCACATTCACGTCATGAATATCGTCCAAAATCCAATCAGCAGCCGTAGGTAGGATTCAGTTTGTTCAAGCCTTCCTACACAAGGAGCTCAATTTCGAAAAATTTGCCGCCTATACAAACGGAAACTTTATCAAAGAACATTTCTCATTCACTTAACGTATTAAAGCAAACATACGCCTACATATTGGTGCGCCTATGTCACGGTCATTCCCAATGGCTGGAACATGTCCTTGCTCAGGCTATTTGTATACTCATTGGCTTTTGCATGAATTTCAGTGGCATTGGATCACCATCGCATTATAATGACACAGGATAATAATGAATGTGATGATGAAAGGTAATGTATGACGGAAGGTAGATGTAGTGAAACAAACCTGCCGTCAAATTGAATGATGCAAATAATGTCCCTCGTATCTCAAACACAGAATACAATATTCACTATGCAGTCACAGCGACAAAATGATAACAAACATGTCGCATATTTAATGTATACGGGTATGCAAGAAATTATTAGAGCGGAATTAATACGAGTGATATTTTGTCCATGCTATATACGAGTAGTGAAACAGGACGAGCCGTATCTAGGGGAGAACAGAAAAGGGACTCTACATAAATATGTACGTATGCAAGCAATCATGCAGAGACTTAGTTCCAAAAGGATATATAATGGAGACTATCTAGTTTTCAGCTTTGATTTTCAATTAAACTTTAAACAAGAATTTGACACGATACGGTCTTTTTTGAACTAAGTGAGTCTAGTGAGGACTCATTTCTACGAGCTTATTCTAGAGCAGACATGTCAAACCTGAAGCCCACCTCAGACTTTTGTGCGGCCCGCGGCCACGTCGAAGAAACACAATGTGTATAAGCACAAAGCGTAAAAATTCCATACAATTTTGAATTCACCACACCACAAATTACGTTATGTGGCCAGATTAAGTATAAGTGTGAAAACCTACTTAAATTGTGTATTTTTGAATTCTTCCTCAATGTACTACAAACAATTCGCGCTAATGGAGGCATATTTTTGAAGGTGGCCTTTTTATAGAGTAACAAGCTTGACACACTTAACTTCGAATGACGCAAATACGTCATTATGACGAAAATTTACCATCATTATCACGAATTCCAAATTACAAATTTGGACCATCATTTGCTCAATAATGACAGGGTACGCCATCTGTTGCAAAATTGAAGAACAAGAATGTTTGCGAAAATATTAAATTTGTTATCAATCTTTACACTTTTCTATTCAAATTCTACAAGAAAAGTGTGTCTTTAAATTATTGAACATAATATTCATCAAAATATCGCTGTTGTTAGGGATATTTTCATCATTTACACAAACGGCAAAAGTAAATGACGAATCCTAATGACGAAAACATATGTGTCACCTCAATTTCGAACTTTCATCATTATGATGGATTATCGTCATAATGATTTGGATATCTGTCATAGGCATAAAATGTTTTCAATGCGTAGAATCCTCAACAATTTGCATAATGAAAGATTCAATTTTAGTATATGTCTGCCTTATACGAATTTGAGATGTAAAATATTTATAGCTCGATAAGAAATATTATGAATCAAGCCTCAACATTTTTTTTTACCAAAATCACCTCACTTTTGCCGTCTAATTTTTTTTTTGTGCAAAGATGTTTCTAAAATTC
This sequence comes from Microchrysa polita, assembly GCA_949715475.1. Lineage (NCBI taxonomy): Eukaryota > Metazoa > Arthropoda > Insecta > Diptera > Stratiomyidae > Microchrysa > Microchrysa polita. The sequence goes on from OX454418.1 coordinate 103,636,823, forward strand.
TGGTAAGGATGTTTTAAACTTGCTCTAACCATCAAAACTGGCGAACTTGAACACGCTTCATATTTTCGTAAAATTTGTAACGAAATGCATTGCTGCAGATTTCAGTTATTAAAAAAATTCAGTGTGTTGAATTTCCAATTTCCCCGAATTCTAACTCCATTTTAATTCGGTACACAAAAGCTCAGTAATGGTGTATGAATAATTAATGCCAATTCTGCTTCATATCAATCCTAAAAATTTTTTTTTCGGAGAATTCAATAAACAAAGTATAGATATCAATAGAACGCATTAGCTAATATAACTTGTCATAAATAAAGTTTTACCTTCATCCAGGAAAAAGTAAAAAATTCGAATGAAGCAATATATGGGGAAGTTAAATTATCACCAGATTTGATGATAATGAAAATGAAAAAAAGTTCATGCCGTATAAAGTTACTCAGCTCGACTAACAATAATCTGTGAATATTAAACGCAGTGGCGTAACGTACGGCGTTCCATGTGTTCAGCGGAACACGGACCCCCAAGCCAGAGGGGCCCCCAAATCCGAAAACATAAAAACAAATTTCTTTTATAGATTCTGTCAGTGTTGCCACGAGGCCTATGACTTCCCCCTAAACGAGAGTTGGCGAAAACTTCACCTAAAAATTGATGGTCTTCCCCCCAAATTGGTCTATAAGGACAGCAAATAGTTGACTCAGTGAGAGATGACACTCTATCTCTAACTTAGCGGAGCGTGAGTTCGAGTCGCGCTGTGACCATGAATGTTTGTGTTGCCTTTAAAAAGGTTCTCCTATGGCAGCTGATTCACCTATAAAATCGTCCCGGAGCTACCCGTTGTTTTTGCAACGACCAAGAGCTGCCAAGCAATCTCGATTCAAGAATAAAAAACTCGCACTACGCAACAACAACACAGCTACCGAGAAGATTTGTCTTCGAATGGAGTGTCGGTATGTGCTCGGCGTAACTCTAAGTCGGGATAATCGGAGTGGGGATTTGCCTCTTGTACCCCAAACTCGCATAAAAAAAACGGGAAGAATAGGGTAAGCCGCATCCTCTTATTGCCCCTAATCATATGTGGTGAATATGGACTTAGAAGTAGATGAAATTAACTAAACCCATATCAAATGGCATCCTAGCGTTGTCTTTGATCTCAACTTTTTTAATGTACTTGACAAACAAGCACTGGACACTTAGCTTATCAGATTACTCGTGTATGTGATACCTTCTAAATAGGGCACTGCCTCTAATCTTTCATCCTCCACGAAAAAAATCCCGCTGGACGAACAAATTTTTTAAGTGACTATCGCAGACACACATTTTGATGGAATTCGATGGTTTGTTCGGAAACAACCCCCAAAATTCCACTAAAGAAATTTATGTTCCTCCTTAAGTTTCCTTCTTAAATAATATATCTCCCTAAAATTCCCCCTAGGAAGTCGAAAAATTCCTAAATTTAGGGGATTTTCTCCTAAATTTTTAATACTGGATTCCGTAATTTTTATTAGCAAAAAAACGCAAGTCAGCTGTAGAATCTATGTGACAAAATACTCAATTTCGCAGAAGCTTGGACCTCGTATTGTATTAAACTTTTCTCATGCTGGAGAGACACAACTTTTTGGTCAGCATCTCTCAAGCTTGATGAGTATCTAGTGTCTATCTTAATATCTATTTTTTCTGGGCTTTTACTCAAGAATATTGAAAAGAAATAAAGGTTTAATTTGCCTCTCTTGAAGGATCTAGCGTGAAATTGAGCCTCCCTATATGATCCCCTTGTTGGAGTACTTGAATCTTGAAGTCACTGCTACATCATCAGGAAAAATATGTTCACAAACAGATAACTGTTAATATATTGACCGAAATTATTAACCACGGTTCAATAAGGCCTATGTCAGAAAGTCTTCTTTTAACATAGACTCGAGAGTTCAGGAAACAGATCCCTGCTGATTTACTAGTGAGTGCAGAAACTAGATTAGCCGTTTCCCTTACGTAAAGCATCTTTGAAGAATCTCTAGCACAAATTTGATTTCAGTGGATTTAGTTTGTATTTGGACAAAACATGTAAGTAGTCGTTTACCTTGGTCAGAATCAGAATGGTCAAAACTCTTTAGCAAGTTGATGTGATCCTCATATCTAGGACAATCGCTTTTAGTCTAGGATCAACAACAGTTTTGAGACAGGTATGTAGGGGCACTCCTCAAGGTGGTTTCTTTACGCCTCTGCTAAATCCGAAAATTTTCGTTGCTCTTGCTAATTTTTTTACCGCTTCAATGTAATGAAGCAGAAGCATTTTTCTGCTTCTGCCGCTGCTGTCATTGTGGGTCATCAAAGACAAATGCGTGTGTTCTAAATTGAATTTTTCTGCTGATGCCGATGCCTCTGCCGATGCTGATGCTGACGCGGGATATGTAATTCAACTATAAGTGATGTTTTGTAATTTTTCCTGATGAAACAAAATTGAACGTTAGGGGCCCCCATTTTGATTTCGAACACAATAAATTTGGGAAACGTTACGCCACTGATTAAACGTATGAGGAGAGGACACAACACTCAAATAAATTATACGAAATGTCAAAGTCCTGGTTTTTGCGAATTTAAAGAAGGACAATATTATTAGAATTGACATAATATTCGTATCAGTTTTTGCACGTTAACCGATCGACGATTTAGGGTTTTTTTCGCGAGCGGCACGTCTGATGGTATGGAAATGAATGAACAGTTTGTGCTATAAATTGGTTAAGGTAAGCTTATAAAAAAAAAAAACAAATTTATAATTTATTAAGATGAATAAGAATTGATATCACCAGATCAACATTCTCTCTTTTTTTCTTTTAATGTATTCACAGCACTTTTGTTGCGAAGACTTTTTTTCGGAAATAAGTTGAATCTGAATTTAAACAAGTATGTTTTTCAAGTGAAAATCATATGTATACTCTCAAAATTTTGATGATCGTGAATATGCATGTTATATACTCACTAATTACGCTCTGTGGCTAACTTGGTTGAGTCGCACTCTACGATGCTAGTAATCTAGGGGTCCGAAGATCGAATCTCGGTGTGGTCCAATATTTTCGTACATGTGCGGATATCCCGTAAGGGGGAAGATAAAGGTTGAAAGGCTTCGGCTAATTCCTATATCTTCTTCAGTTGTGGCATAACTGCGGACCCTTAGCTATGCAGGAGGAGTTTCATAGGAAAAGGACTTCGGCCAATTCCTATGTCTCTCTACGGGGCGTTACTTTCCCGCATTATCCGAGTAACCGCTGCGCCTGAGTGCTGCATTAACATCTGCAGCGTCTCAGGTTACTTAACGTGATAGGTGACAGAAAACATTTAAGCCAACCACTAAAGCAGCATCTTCGAGGCATGCCCATGATGGCCTTTACTCAACGATTAAACCCTATCATGGTTTAGCGATGGGCCGACAACTCATCCTAAGAAAAACTTCAAGTCAAGAAACCTGAAACAAAAGCCTCGGATTGGACGGATACAAAACAACGACGACCCCGCAAACGAACAACTGATTACTCTTTCGGATCCTGGAATGTACGCTCCCTGAATAGACCGGGGGCCTTAAGGGCCCTCCTGGATCAGGTAGAACAATACAAGCTGAGCATAGTTGCAATCCAGGAAACTAAATGGCTCAAAAGCGAGATTAACGACCTCAATTCGCACACTATTTTTACGAGTGGTAAAGAGGCGGGCAACAAGGAGTTTGGAGTAGCTTTCATCGTGAATAAGCAGCTCAAGGACCACGTTATCGGCTTCAAACCCATCAACGAGCGGCTATGTGCGATCCGCATTAAGACCCGTTTCGCTAATCTCTGGCTCATTAATGCGCATGCCCCTACAGAAGTAAAAGAAGACGCGATTAAGGACGAGTTCTACAACGACCTAGAAACACTCTTCGACTCACTTCCATCAAACGACGTCAAGCTGCTGCTAGGAGACTTTAACGCCAAAGTCGGAAATGAAAGCTGGCATGGGGGAACTACTGGAGGTCATAGCCTCCACGACGAAAACAACAACAACGGTCAGCGACTTATCGACTTCGCGAGCGGCAGAAACCTGGTAATAAGCTCTACATGCTTCCCTCATCGACGAATCCATAAGCAGACCTGGAAGTCTCCAGATGAATACACCGTGAACCAGATCGACCACGTACTTATCAGCAAGAGATGGGCTTCTAATGTCCTAGATGTTCGATCCTATCGAGGAGCCAACTGCGACACCGATCACTATTTGGTGAAGACAACCTACAGGTGCAGAATCTCTTCGGTGCACCTAACGAGAATCAACCCTGCCAAGATCTTCGAGGTTGACAATTTGATTGATGATGCCACGGCGGCTGCGTATACAACAGCACTAGAGGAAAAACTGTCGCCCATGCTTGATGACATCAACAATTTAGGCATCCATGAGTTCTGGGAGGAGCTCAAAGACAGCATCAAGGGGGTCGCAGAAGAGGTCGTGGGCTATAAAGGCCGGCGCAGACGAGCAGACTGGTTCGACGACGAATGCAGGGCCTCGATTGAGGTAAAAAATGAAGCCTATCGCCAATACACACAACGCGCATCCCGAGCCAAGAAAGAAAGATATAACGAGCTTCGGCGAGTATCTAATAAGTTAATTAGACGTAAGAAACGCAAACATTTTGACGAGCAGTTACAGCAAATAAACCAAAGATTAGCCAGTAAGAACATTAGACAGGCGTACAAACTCATAAATAATGTTAAGAACGGATATCAACCCAGGACAAGCCTATGTAAGGACAAGGATGGTAACATCATCAGCGACATCGAAAGCGTCAACAAACGATGGGCCTCGCATTTTGAAGAGCTCCTCAATGCACCCTCAACATCCCCCGCGGAGCCAGCTCTTGAGCAGTTAGCCGAACCAGGCCCTCCCGTTCTACCCCCAACAGTAGAGGAGGTGAGTCTTGCCATACAGTCGCTTCAAAATAATAAAGCGCCCGGCGCTGACGAGATTCCAGCAGAACTGCTGAAGCATGGTGGAACGTGCCTGACCAACGCTATACATGTGCTACTGCTGAAAATATGGAACGACGAGGAAATCCCCGAAGATTGGCGCAAAAGCATAATCTGCCCAATCCACAAAAAGGGTGACAAGCTGAAGTGTGAGAATTACAGGGGCATATCATTAGTTTGTACGGCCTATAAGATATTATCTAAAATTCTTGAAAAGAGAATTAATCCGTACGCAGAACGAATCATTGGCGAGTATCAAGGCGGCTTCAGACCTGGTCGATCAACGACCGATCAGCTTTTCACAGTGAAGCTACTACTCCAAAAGTGCTGGGAATATAACATCGACGTATACCAAATCTTTGTCGACTTCAAGCAGGCATACGACAGTATCGATCGAAGTGTACTGTACAACATTATGCTGAATTTTGGTATACCGGCAAAGTTAGTGCGACTCACAAGGATGACGATGACTAATACCGTCTCGCAGGTCAGAGTGCAGAATCGACTCACTGACCTATTTGAAACTCGTACTGGACTCAAGCAGGGCGACGGGCTGGCGCCGACGCTCTTCAACCTTGCTTTGGAGTATGTAATTCGAGCCATGAATATGGACAGCAGCGGAACGCTACTCATCAAGTCGACTCAATTAGTAGCGTACGCCGACGATATCAACATCATGTCTCGAAGGTTGGGTGATGCAGAAAGCCTTCTGCATAACCTCAATAACGCCGCAAAGGAAGTTGGACTACATATCAACGAAAGCAAAACAAAGGCCATGATGCAATCGAAAACAAGGACGCCAGCAAATTCAAGCATCACAGTGGGGGACCTTAATATCGAGTATGTAGACAACTTCAACTATCTGGGTTGTAACTTATCAAAGGACGCCAACGAAACCGACGAAATTAAGCGACGGATACAACTAGCCAATAAGACATATTTATCGGTCCTCCCTATAATTAATTCGAAACTTGCGCACAGGAACACGAAGCTCCGCGTGTACAAAACGATCATCCGACCCGTGCTATGTTATGGCTGCGAAACATGGACCCTTACCCAAGCCTCCGAAATTTTGCTAGACCGATTCGAACGAATTTTCGGGGCCGTTCGCGAGCGAGACCAATGGCGCATCCGGTACAACCATGAGTTGTATCAATTGTACGATGAGCTGGAAGTATCGAAAATCGTGAAGCTTCAACGTTTGCAATGGGCGGGGCATGTACAACGGATGGACGATAATCGCATGCCAAAGAAAGTGATAAACGCACAACGAATTGACGGAGCGAGGTTGCGTGGACGACCGAGAACTCGCTGGGAGAACTCCGTAGGTGAAGACGCCCACCAGCTGCTGGGCTTCCGAAACTGGAGGACGAGGTCACGTAACCGCGACAATTGGAGGTCAACGATTCAGGCGGCCAAGGCCCGACGTCGGGCTATCGTGCCACATTGATGATGATGTGCTGTACGGGCGTCAGATTGATTGTGTGCAATCGATTGCAAAAGAGAGAGAGAGAGAAAAGTAAAAACAATAGTATGAAATAGGCTTAAATTTTTGCTCTGGTGTGACGTCATCGATCGTCCCGTGGTGCGATCTTCACCAAATTTGGTATACATGATCGGAAATCACAATTTTGATTAGTGGCTGAAATAGCGGTAAATTCACCCTTGAAGTGAACGAAAAGGCATCCTTCAATGAATTCCCCTGGCTCTCCCCGTGGACCGATTTCAATGTAACTTGGATGATGGAGTAGTGGGGTCCTTAATATTTCAGTATCGGAACTTATTATGTGAAAGGCGTCTTTCTGTTCTGTTCCAACAAGCCCATTTTTCTACAGGACGGAGAGTATGGGTATGATTGGTGCGTTCAAAAGGGGATGTAACGGATCCAATACATACAAGATAGAGCCAAATTCTTTTGGGTATTTCAGGACTAAATGTAATTTTTCACCCTGAAAGTGGTACAAGGTCAATGTGGGTATCAAACACACAGCACAAACACCTTTGTTAAGAGCTGTTCCCCATAATGGAGGCATTTCGAATTCTTTTGGATCGATCCTTATATCCAAGAAGGACATTTTTGCATTTTCATTTAAAAGAGGATGTTCAGGAGAATGCTTTTTGAATAATTTTCGTCCTTTGGAAGCAGGAATATGTTGGAAAATCCCAAAGAAAATAAAGGAACTTGTGAATATTGGATACAATCTATAACCTTTGTTTACCCTCATAATACAATTTAGGGAAGTATTTCACTGGGAACCGATCAGTTATATAAGGGATTTTTTTTTTTAAATAGCATCTCTGAATGATTAAAAGGGATGATGAATGCCATGCTTCGGGCACAAACACCTGCGTCCAGCGTAAAGACTCCTTAATTTAATTAATAAAAAGTAGCAAATAATTCGGAGGACGGGAGAAGATCCTCTCCATTGCAGACGAGACGAAAATGCAAATTTTATAAAAATTAATACTGTCTGCGTCTGGAACTTTTCACATTTTTTATGGCTAAACAAATGACTTATTAAATTCAATTTAAAGTGTAAACTAATGTACTAATTGTACCAGACATAATTGAACAAATTATGCATAATGCCCGACACGCCACTAATTTGCACTAATCTTTTCATCCCTTCTAAATTCAATTCGATATTCAATCAGCTATCACCTATCTAAACTGAATATCCATTGTCCATATGCTCCTCATGGCAACTTGTTAATAATTTAATTTTCCATTTCATCTGCACAAACTGTGTTTGTCCCATTATCCTTTATTATGTTTCCATTTTAGTGGTTGATGTTAGTATAGTTTTCTTTATTCTATCATCATGTCTGTAACTCGCATTTGTTGTTTGTCATTCGTCCGCGCTTAGTTAGACCCAAAAATCACTCTCACTACTGCACCATGCCGCTTTACTGCTCTTCCGTCTACCAATATTGTCCCGCAGCAGGATAACGAGGATAACCAACGCAACGTGCGCTATGTGCAAAGCACACAGTCAATCGATCCTCTGCAATATAAGTTGTGGTTTGAATGGCAAAGTGAAATTTATTTCGAATGTAAATTGTGTGATGGATATCAATTATTCCTAGTGATTGGCATGCATAAATAATAAATTTCCAAACAAACGAATGATAATTCGAAAAAAAAGTACCGAACATGATTTTGTCCTCTTTTTGTAGATTTTGTCATTTTTTGGGGGAGGCTTGTATATAGTTTTGTGTGTTTATTGGCGACAGTGGTGGTGGTATGGTGGTGCAGTGCGGTAGGTTGCAAATATAATTCGTATAATCCAATCCATTTAAGTCAAAACGGAAAAAAGTTTATTTTTGGTTCACTGATTTGTATTAGCCGAACTATGGTGGTGACTGTTACGGTGAAAGGAGGTATGTCAAGGATACTAATGAAGGGTTAATGAATGATTGAGTGGCATTCGAATAGAGAATACATATTTTTTTTAGACCAAATTAGATTTGAATAATAGATGAATAAATTCAATCTAGAGGTTGAATTTTGAGGGGTACTACCTACTGCACTAAAAAAAAAGAGTTTAAGCAAAAATTAATTGTAAATAAAAAAAGATTAAAATGGCTTAATTCGGTATAGACATTTATTACACTATGACTAATTAACTAGGCATTTAATTAATTTAAAAACTACTGCTTGTCTTTATCGCCATCACTGGCTTCTGTGGTACTATCGCTAGTAGTAGTCGTACTGGTAGTAGTCGTACTCGTACTCGATGTTGACACCACCTTACTATCATCCTCCTTGTCTTCAGTTTTTTCTGATGTAGTGCTAATATCCGACATTTCATTCAAAGATGATGTAATATTGGCTACTGACAGCAACGGATCATCACCCATAATTATGGTAGCACCTTCGTATTCAGCTATTCAATAAAAAAAAGAAAGATATAATCATTACTTATTAATTAAAAAAAATTATCCACGTGCTAACAATATGATAAATTGTTGGAGCCACTCACACAAATGGGTTACTATGTTACCTTGCCATCGACAATATTAATGATAACATTTTCGATGCAACATTTAGGAAAATCATTTGTTTAATTGTCCAAATTAAGAAATGATTAAACATCACTTATGTGGTCCAAAGCTAAACTCACCTAAAATTTTCTTTTGTGCTTCCTCGGCCTCTTCCAGTGTACTGTAATGAATGTACACGACTTGCGGCATCTCTGCACTTAACACAATTCCAAATAAGACCACAATTGCCAAAACCGATACCTTCAAAAATTCATTGGGAATGTCCGAAGGTGCATGAAGTGTTGTGTGTGATGATGATTATGATGTTGAAAGGCGCACGGAACAAAAAAAGTGACCACGAAAAAGGCGCCAATAAGAAAAAAAAATCCAGAAAAGAAGATTTATTAACAAATTGGCTATAGTGAAAGTGAAACTGATTTGTGTAAAAATTTAAATGGCTACTTGAAATTGCTACAATGATTCGGGCCGGTTGTTAATGATGATCTGTACAATTGACCGGTGTAATTTTAATTTACCTACCGTAATGAGTTTCATCTTTGTAAGAGATATGTATTATGTGCTGGCACGCGGGGCTTGTTAACGATACTGCACCAATGCTGGAAATGTTGTCGAGGACCAAGTGCTTTTGCTCTTATATAGTCTTAATGCAGAAAGCCGCGAGGCGGAGGTCTTAATAAATGTGGACGTGCATTTGGGTAGATCTAATTGATGATGTGATTGTTGATGGTAAGGTTTGTTGTACAGAATTCACTTTTAACCTTTTATCTATGCATTTAAATTTCGAGTTAAGATAGAATGGAATTTTACTGTCACCAAAAGTATTGAATTACGAGTCTATAGATAGGTGCACTCTGAAATTTTGAATTATAACAGGAAATCCCATTAAACCAGTCATTTTGTCCATTATTTTTGGTCAATAGGAAGAATCGGCTTAAATACTTCATAAATATAGGAACCATTACTATAATACTTAGTGAATATCTATTTGTTCCTTCATTTGAAGTATCTTCAATTCATTGTGGTCAGCAAAAATATTACAAATGTTACATTTAAGATCAGAGGTTATGAAATGATGAAACACAAAAAATATGGGCTGGGGAGCTGAATGACGAAGGCTATCAATTTCTACTTAAGCTTTTAGTATGATGACGTCTGTACCTACTTTTTAATGGCAAAATATTGTTTTGCATCGATCAGTGGATTTTAGTTGGAGAACTTGATCACAAACATACCTACGTAGATTGGGATGGGATCTTAGCTAACCTTAAAAGCTGTGTTAATAAAAAAGCTGGCATCGCAGGCTTAGCGTCTACACTAGCTGCTAAATGGAGCCTGAAAATTTATTAATCTTACTTTCATTTTGGAGGATTTTATACCCGTCACTATGTGAAAGGGTATACAGTCAAACTTCTCTATAACGAATCAGCAAGGGACCGACTAATTTCTTCGTTATAGAGAAAATTCGTTATAGAGAAAAACTTTACTTTTTTGTTCATTTGTATACAGGGTCTCTCAAACCCCAAAGATAACCCGGTAACCGATGATACCGCATTCAGTGTCCGTTACACATTAAACAAATCAGTCGCGTTTTTTACAATTATGTGTAATTAAAAAAAATCGCAAAAAACGCAGATCTTGCTGTCATTTTTCATCCACTGTAACTGCAAATTTTAATATTTCTAAAATTTTCTTTAGACACCACAACAGCAACAAAATGCTCTCTTATCTACACCCCAACGCGAAAAAATAACTGTTTTGTTTTGAAAGAAATGTGACTCCAAAAAGCGAGAGATCAAATTTATCGTTTCGTCTAAGTTCAAATAACTATACAGTAAAAAATTGCACCGGGACCTTCTCGGAAGTAATTTTAAAAGTTGGCACATAGTCTCTAGTTTACATAACGGTGTAACGTTTGTTTCATTATTCCCGATTGGAGTTAGAATATTTTTTAAAAGTCCTGAAACCATGTCATTTTTCACCCAAAAATTGCACTCAAAATATCAAAAGATCTCAGGAGGCCTGTTAAGTGTAAAAGAGCTGCCAAGACCCCCTTCGATTCAAGAGAAAAAAAAATCTCTTAAATCGCTACAACAACAACAACAACGACAAAGTCATCCGGTTCTGCTAGTTCTGTAGCACGTGCCAATTCTATTTTGTCAAAGTCGGTAAACGCGGTAAACGATCCTCGCCGCGAATCTCGTTTGATTTAATTGGATTGCGCGAAATAGTTACGTTATTCACTATAATATTACGTTGCTCGGGTAATTTGTGATTGTTAGGCGCTGTTTTGTGTCATAAAAGGCAAACGTAGTGTGTTATCGACGGTTTGTTTATGATTCACTTATCAATTAATGTACCGTTGTTTTCCTCTCCCATTAAACAAGCAAATTCGTCCCGTCTCATTTTACGTATGACATCTCCTTCCTTCATTCTCCCTGATACAGTGTGATGGAAGACGTTGGACATCCGGAGATGTTCCAGGGGACGGAGCCAGTGCCTCTATAACCGTGCAGGTCGTTAGGCCAACGAAAGTGCTCCTCAAAGGCTGGCGACGAGAGCAGAAGGGTGAGGCTTTCCTCACGCTTCAAAGTAACTGTCAATAATCATCAACCGACGGGATCGGTAATGTCTTCCCGTGGTGTACAAAAGACGCGGTTCCGCAACCCATCTTCCTAATATGGGTGCACCGACGTCCCTTGTTGCCTACTGGGGTACTGTCCGTACCACGGCAGGCAACGTACGCGCCCTCTGGTACGCGGGCGTTTTTTTGTTGCGCAGGCCCAGCGGTCTGCCAAACGATAGGCAAGTTAGCACCCACCTCGGTCGACAAATTGCTTCCCTTCGCAATTTGTCCACCACGGGAAAACTACCGTAGCGACTGAAATAAAGAAAAGGAAGCCTCGGGAATAACTAATGAAAAGGAAAGCCTGCCCATCCCACTCTTGCTGCCGCCAGCCTAAAGCAAAAAGAAAATTTCAAAAGAAAGGGAAAAAATGCGGCCATTCAGATGCCGTTTTAACAGTTAGGCCAACATCGGCTCATAGTCGCATCTATTTGGTGCTCCGGCGGCCGTGCAAACCCAAAGTAGGCAGCGCTACCCATAAAATTGGAGGTTAAGGACGGTGCACGCGCCTTCGTCCATCCATCATCTACCCTGGAATGGGCTTAGGGAAGAGTACCGATTTAGTTCCTCATAACGGTTTGAATTAGGGCGTGACTCTATTTATGCTGATATGCCTTTCCTTTTTTGTTTCACTAGGTCTAATTGTCATAGCATAGAGCCAAAGAAAGAAAAACACAAAATAAAACACGAATACGCACCAGACACCAAACATCACCAACCCACAGGACATTCACAAAGGCACTTATCTTCCATAAGAATCCAGCTTTTTTTAGGATTCAGCGAATTCCTTTAAGGTAAATTTCTTTTTTTTTCTCGTTGTGGTCTCGATGTTTTTTATATCTTTCTTTCTTCCTTCTTTCTTTCTTCACCACAAACCGAATATCCTCCGAATCCAAATAAAAAACGCTCAGCTTTTTGCGCTAAAATCGAACTCCACTAACTGTCTCCTAGTTGACAGCCATCTTCCTCGACCGCCGTCAACAATCTTTATATTTTCAATGGCCGCCAATTGAAAAATGGCATAATTGCTCATTTTTCAATGTGGCAGCCCACACCAAAACAGCTGTTGCTTTTGGATTAATGCACACACATAAATGTCCATTTTTGAATTTCAGCGGGATTTTGACAGACGTCAATGCAACCCAAATAAATTCAAAAAATTACACTTATGTGTCTGAATTAGTCCATTACAACAGGGTGTCCGGAAACTACCGAGTAAACGCTACGGAATATGATTCCTCATGTGATTTGTAGTCTGGCTGGTCTAGCGATTAGTGTGCGCACCTTCAGTGCACAGGGTCATGATTTCGAATCTCACCGTGGATCATGGTGTTTTTCGAACTCACGAGCTTGTGACGGACTATGATCTCACTCAGATGTTAAACGAGTACCCATTTATGCAGGGCTGGATTTAGCCTCTATGGCGCCCCTGGGCAGTGACGAAATTGCCGCCCTCCGCCACTAGATAAGCTTGAAGATAGTAGTTGTCACATACACAAAACGTTAGCGGGCGCATGTGAAAAATTGAAAATTTCATATTTTTTTTTACCGGTAAGCGAATTTTGTTTGCTTGAAAATTTTTTTATGTTGCTTCCCAGAGGAGGGATCCAGGTGTTCCGTGCACCTCCCAAAATTGTTTTAGGAATGATTAAAACTCCAATGACAACATAGAAAACTGTACAATTCTTATTACATTCGGGTTTTGACTTTCTTTAGAAATGCGTTCATGTATTCTAAATACCATCTCAATTTCTGAGTTTTATTTTCGATCGTTTTGGAAATAATTTTCGAATTACACCAAGAAATAAAATTTCCTATATTAGCATCATATTTTACCAGAAAACGTATACTGAAAAAAAACCTAAAATTAAGAAAGCTGACGGTAAATTTTGAACACACCTTGACCTAATTTGTATTCGGTGAAAAAGATAACGAAAAAGAATTGAGGAGAACATTTACTGATGTTATTCAGCATAAATCATTCGGGGCCTAAAAAGTTCAATATTTTAAATTATTTTTTTGTGTGGAATTTCCCGTTTTACTCTGAATGACATATTGCAAATTTGAAAATTTAAGCGTAAAAATTCTTAAAAATTTAGGTAAACCTATTCACACGATAGAAACTCAAAAATTTGATAGCCAATGCCGCGTTTCTAATATCGAGACTTGAACCTCTCCCGACACCAAATCCTTGCTTCCTAGCGAATTTAACGTGGGGACAAATTTAAGAAGTAAGAGAACACACGAAAATGTGTGGTTAAATTAAACTTTTTTAAAGGATCGCTATTACCAAAAATATTTTTAAATATTTTTTCAAGTCAAGTTTTCAAAATGCGTCTTTCCCATAATGTGAGTCCAATGGAAAAATTTAAGAATATGCCGCCCCTCAAATGCTGCCGCCCCGGGCAGTAGCTCAGGTTGCCCATATGGGAAATCCGGCCCTGCATTTATGGGGATAAATAACACTGCTGAGCGTGATGCTGATCTCATTACCTCAACAAAAAGCAGATACGATCTTGGAAATAGGATGTCACTAACACATCCTGCGGACTTAGTCCAATGTTGGATTATCGCGCCTGTTATTTATTTATTTATGTGAAGTTGATCGGAACATACTCCCGATTCTTAACCCTTTAGCTGCCACAGGTATTAGAAGATTTTTGAAAAAATCATTTTCTTGTACGACTTAAATCGCAATATCTCCAAAGCTAGACTAGCTAAAATAGCGAAATAAGATGATTATCACGGCCAACAATAAAATTGCCAACTGCGCCAATTTTGAAAAGAATCATACAAGCACCTCACCTTGACAGATGTTGGAGAAAATTAAGAAGGAAAAATTTATTGTCTTTGGGTCAAATCCCAAAAATTTGACTTTGAAACTCTGTAAAAACCAAACCTCTTATCCAATTTTAGTGTGGTTAGTTTTATTATTATTTTATTTCGCTAATTTAGCTAGTCTAGCTTTAGAGATATTGATGTTTAAGTAGTACCAGAAAACGATTTTTTAAAAAATCTTTAAATGCCTGTAGCAGCTAAAGGGTTAAGAATCAATGGTACGTTCGGTATAACTTTTGTACTGGAAATCACATGAGCAATTGCGGCAGTTTCCGGATACCCTGTATATCATTGATCATTGTGACGAGGGAAATCGATTGAGCGATGTCCGTCTGTCTGTCAAACTAGTCCCTCGCAGTTTTCAAGCTATCGAGCTGAAATTTTGTAAACAAGTCCCTTTTTAGTGTACGCTGTATATATGTCGGAACACTTGGTCATAGGGCTGTCATACAAAACCAACGCTGAAAATTAGGTTCTTCTAAGAAAAACTTGATTCTATATATTATACGATGTTCTTTGTTGTGTTGCCTCTTTATGAACCAATCTTAACAAAACTTCATCCAAGTGTGTTCCAAGTAAAGCCTCAAAAAATATATGGGAACAGATGGAATCGGAACACATCATAGGGCTGCGGTAGAAATTATTAAACGTGATATTTCAGAATTTGATTATGAATTTTTTTTTATCTTAGAGTAAGTATACTAACATCGTCATTTCACGTGAAACCCATGCAAATAATGTCAAAATATTGATGAAACCCCCCCTCCCCATGATAATGTTAAATTACTTCATAAAAAATCGCTGGACCACGTTGTTTGAGAGTTGTTAGCATTTCACTAAATTTTCCTGACTACTTCCTGCGTGTTATACGTAACCACTTGCCGCCTGGTTTCAATCCACTATCTTAGGAAGATTTCAGTCTCGAGGTCTCAGATTCTCTGAGACAGGAAAACTTAAGGTCCATCTAGACGTGTCGCCATTTGGTGCAGCCAAATGGCTGTTGTCATTCCATCCAAACGTGTCGCCATTTGGCTATGCGTCCAGTTTTGATATTCAATATATCAACTCAACCAACCGCTTGTCAATTTCAAAGTGACAATTTTGCAACTTTTCTTCGTTCTTTTGTGTGAAATTGAATATTCTTGAATGGCCGTGTAATAATTCAAACGCGCAGAGTCCGATTTTGATAATTAAATTTAAAAAAATCACCAAAATGAAATTTTGGTTGTGTCATTTTTTGGCTGCTCGTGTGGATGCTAAGTAGCAGCCAAATGGCTGTACGCGATGCCAGTTTTTGGACGCGCAGCCATTTGGCGACACGTCTAGAGGGACCTTTAGAAACTGTCATCCACAGAGCGATGCGAAGACTGCAGCTTCAGGCCTGTGGTCTGTAAATTCCCGTTTCGCCAATAGTCTTTCCAACCACCTATGGTAATATGTAATCATATTGTCCTACCAAACTCTATTGATCATCGCAAGGAATTATTTTGCTTCCAAAAAATTCCCAAACTCTTTAAATTCTCTATTTCATCATTTTACGACCTTTGCGCTTATAACTTCCACAATATTTTATTCCGCAATGTTTTAATTCTATCTGGAAAGTCAACGGAATTAACCGAAAATTTCTTCTGAAGAGGATAAATATGATGGCAAAGGTAATATGATGTAACCCCCTGGCTAAGCCCATGAAGGTTTCCACACCGGTTTTTGATATTTTTCCAGCGAAAACAATAGAGCTGGACTTTATTATGCAAAAGGCAAAGGTGTCATCGACAGTCAATCAAGCCGCGAGTGCACATTGATCTTAAATTTAGTGAGTGAAGGGCAAGTCTCCACTTCCGACTCGGTGAACATAGAGCAGTGTGTCTCAACCGGTGGACCACGCCTCCCTAGGGGGCATGATGATTGTCTATTTTCTGCAACTATGCTCCCGAGATGACCAAATTTCTCAACGTTCTCCTACTGCTTTTATTGTGGACTTTTTGGCTCCCTACCGATTTACTAGTATTCGTAAGAAGAGTGCAAAAAAAACGCCTCGCTAGCTAAACGTTGAGGTGTGACATTGGACTCCCTGTAGGTCTCCTCGAATATGGAATTAACTTTATCTAGATTGCCTCTTACACCGAAAACTCTACACTACAGTATAATTCCGGTAGAAATTAATGAGTATGAGGTGTAATGTAATGAAAAAGTGTAACGTAGATGTAGGTTTGATATTGCGATTAGTGTTGAGGTACCAGCATTTAACTGCTAGTCAAGCAAAGCTTCACCTTCAGCTTGATCTACGGTTTGCTTATAAAACTGCTCTTAAACTCGACAGACCTTCTTCAAGTGCTTTTAGATCTTACTCGACGACTAGCATTGGTTCCAATAGTTGTTGGCCCTTTAAAGAAGTGTATAACCCCGATTGTTGGTAACTATTCTATTTTTAAGGCGGTCGTGGGATTTTATTTTCAGCTAGGGTATTGGTAAAAGGCGCCGCTTTGTAGAAACTTATCCACGAAAATTTGCAGTTTGGTTTTTCTGTTACTGGTTCCTTCCACTTTACACGAAAGTCTTGTGAAGCTTTCGAAAAAGCTCAGTATCGGTTTTTGAGCGATGCTGTTTTACTAAAATAGATTTGACAAAAAAAAATCCCTAAATATATTTATCCCAGAGAACCTTTCAACTGTGATAGCAAAAATGTTTGACTTGCTTGTAAGCTTCGGAAAACTCCTGAGTAAATTAGTTTGAACCGAATTAGTTGATCCTTAGTTTTTAGTCGAAAATACAGGAAGCTTAACAAATTTTCAAGGGAGCGTCAAGCTTTGCATACTTCAGAAAGGGGGCACGTACTGAAAAAGGTTTGGAACCACTGCTGTAAACGGAACTGCAAAAAGGAAAAACCTTCGTTTCACTCCTCAGTTGAAACGGACTAATAGTTGCTTGTTTTCAATACAAAGAGAGACAAAACGCGATTACCAATTTTCGAAAACTTTTTTGTTGGCAAACAACGTCCCGAAATGAAATAAAAAATTTAACAAGCTTTCGCTACCACTATCTCCCATTAAATTCGTCTTTAACTTTTTAAGTGCTTCTACACTTCTTGCAGTAGCTACTCTTTTTCCCATTTTTTTTTTCACTAAATGTACCTACTCCGTTCTTCGTCCATACCTTTATTCGTTGCCGCCGTGTTTTTCTTCTTATACAATGTGTACGCTACAAAGTCACTGTCACTGGTTCGCTATAGGATTGGCGTGTAGCGTAGGTACTTGACAAACCAATCACGTTTAATCTGTAACGAGATAAAACTAATTTTCATTTCCTCTGTATTTCACTCAATTATATTTTCCTCTTTTAGTCTGCGGTTACCGTGTTACGTTACGTTACGACAAAGAGCGTCGTCGACTTCCAAAGCATGGCAGGCTGGCAGTAGCAGTCAGAAAGAGAACCACCATCAGGAGCACAAAAAACTCGGGTGCGATTCGACAAATGCAAGGGTAGGCCTGTTCGGTACCGAGATTTCAGTACCGGGTTCCGGTTTTTTTCAATACCCGGTACCACAAGCGGTTTCCCTGACTCAGGTTTTTTTTTCAGTACCGACGGTTTTTTTAACCATAAGCCGGTTTTTTTGAGTACCGGGTTAAAAACCGACTCAGGTTTTTTTCAGTACCGACGGTTTTTTCAACCATGAGCCGGTTTTTTTGAGTACCGGGTAAAAAAACGGTACCAAAAAACCTGAAAAAAAACCGGCTCATGGTTGAAGTGAATCGTTCTTTTTAACTCGGTACCAAAAAACCGACTCGTTCGGTTTTTTAACTCGGTACCAAAAAACCGGGATATCGGTACTTTAGAATATCGGGTCCGGTACCAAGTGAACACCGGTTTTGTACCGGGATCCCGGTTTTTGGAACAGGCCTATGCAAGGGTATATTGCGAGAGAGAAAAAAAACAGTCAAGGGAAAACCCAACATTCCCCAAGGACGAGGACAATATAAAGAGAGTCTGGAGATGCGAGCTAACCTGGCTAAGTAGGACTGAATCACGTATCGGGCAAGTGAGTTTTCCGAAATAAAAAGGATGACATGAAATATTGAAAGGAAACGTATATATGAAAGAATTTTCGGATCATGAACGTGTGCAGTACACGGATGCTGTGTAATGATGGAGGATAAGGATATTTAATGGCGCTGAATTAAATTCGAAGCGAGTGAAAGATGTGTGACTGGAAAGTGTGAATCAGGTGTTTGTGCTTTTTTCCAATTTTGGATTTTCCAATATGGATGTTATAGCAAACAATAAACATAGGAACATTAAACATTTTTATTTGCTTCGAATTGAAGAACTAGCAAACTACAGACAGTGGCGTAAATAAAAAAAAAATCAGGTACCATTTCTGTATAAATGCTACTTAAAAAAATCAAAAATCAAAATCATCAGGTTCTCAGTAAAATCCTATTTACTTAGAAGGTGACTGTTGAGATGGTGACTATGAATTTTTAGGTTCTCTATAATTTCTTCAATTTCTTATTGCTTGTCAAAACTTGTGAGTCTAATTTGTTGTCTTTGTAATTTACTCTCGAGTAAAAATTCACTCTACTACTTGAATACCACTCTTTCGATAGTTAAAGTAGGTACTAACATCGTCAGTTCACGTGAAATCCATGCAAATACTGTCAAAATTTTGATGATCGTGAAATCGAATTCGCTCACTTCACATGAAAGTCTCCACACCGGTTTTTGACATTTCGTCAGCGAAAATAATGCAGTTGCACTTTATTTCACAATGAAAAGCTGTCATCGACAAACAATCAGAACGCGAGCTAACATTTATCTTACATTGAGTGAATAAAAAGCAAGTCTCAACGGTTTTCACGGGAGACATATAAGCAAGTTTTTCGCTCGGTGAACTCAGTACATACTTTTACCTCGCGAGCAATAGCTTATGTATTTATTCCAATCATCATCCTTTATTTCTTTTGGGAAAAATTCAACAGATGATAAACTCTACACAGATGCACTTAGTGCATACAAGTTACTATGTATTCTCCTTGTTCGCCGCAAAACCAATATCCTCTTATTCGTCCCTGAACATTACTGGCGGGTATAGAGTTGTTGGATTGAACGTCGCGTTATAGGGTCACGATGCGAATGGATACACGTACACAACCTGTGGATCCACGTTCACTTGAAATGTGGCAAGTTTCATCTTCGGTGCATTTCGAAGTATGTAATTTAAAGTTCCTTTAGGAATCTACTTCAGGTTGATTAAAGTTTTTAGAGTATATATGTGGCTGTAACTTACGAACACTAATAGCTAAATCCTTGCAATTTTCAACAAAAATAGCGACTGTGGTGCTCTGTAGGAGTGCCAAACTGAATATAAATACGTACGCAAGAGCTTCGAGCTTTCCGCTTTGTTGGTCCTGGGCGTTCTTCAATGTTTACAACAGATGGAAATTCAATGCTGATGAATCAGTTTCTATCAATATAATATTATGATGTCCACCATAGTTTGAATATGTAACTGAGTAAGTATGACTTTTACTGTTATCCTGCTAGTGTTATATATTTTGTGAAAACGATCGTGTAAAATTAATTTTTCAAGCTTCACTTAAACTAAATTATCAGTGCCATTGAATTTCTCATAATTACTTCTGACATTCGAAGGTTCAATCAATTTAAAAGTTAGAAGAACAAAATATTTAATTGCATTCCCACGGGCATCCAACCTCCATGAAACTGTTTATTGGAATGAAAGGGATATTTCCACATTGTTTGATCTGATTGCAGATCATTGTTTTCAAGTCTCGAATATTTGACAGTTCAGCGAGAAAATGGACAATAGCGGCCATTTGCTTCATGGACAGTCTCCTGGTCGAACTTATTCTTTGGAGGTAATTTTGGTCAAATTTTGATTGTTTTATTATTCTCGCGACACTTTGCTAATCAACCCGAACGGATACACTACACTTTTCGATGAAAAAACAAATAAAAATTATTGACTGTAAGCTGAGTATCGCTAATTAAGTTTACGCTACTGGCAACCCATATAATTTCCAGCTTATCTTATAAAATGTTACTTCTTTAATGAAAAATTTGTGGGTTGGGTACGATATCCCGCCCATCATATTCCCGTTTTTTAAAATCCCGACATTCAATATCCCGCCATTTCAAAATCTCGCCAATTAAAAATCCCGGTCAATAAGAATCCCGTCTAATCAAAATCCCGCCATTTCAATAACCCGCTTATTCAAAATCCCGCTTTTCAATATCCCGTCACAAGAGGTAAGTATTCTTTCAAAAATCGCGCGCGCGATTTAGGAAAGAATACTTACCTTTTGTGAAGGGATATTGAAAAGCGGGGCAGAAAAGAATACTTACCTTCTTACTACATCACATTTGCCGTTAAAATATTCGTACTGCTATACAGATTGGAAAGTGAAAGCTAGTTAGTATTCTCTTATCAGTGAGGCGGTGAGATTCAATTTCAATATTAGTGAAAATACCTATGTGTTTTTTCCGAATTGACACGAATTTTGGAGGATGCAGATGCCAAAAATAGCAGATTGGTTTGGAATTAATTACATATATCCATGGGAAAAATACCAAGTCTGGAAAGCCAGGAAAACCAAGGTTCCCGCCTAAGTTCTGGAGTATTGGTGACGCAGTTGCAGCAAATTTACCAAGAACTCAAAATAATGTTGAGACTTGGCACAGACGATTAAACTTTCATCAGCAG
The DNA here is from genome assembly GCA_949715475.1 of Microchrysa polita. Classification (NCBI taxonomy): domain Eukaryota; kingdom Metazoa; phylum Arthropoda; class Insecta; order Diptera; family Stratiomyidae; genus Microchrysa; species Microchrysa polita. The sequence goes on from OX454418.1 coordinate 103,657,995, forward strand.
TTACTTTCAACTAAAGAGGACTATGAACAAACGGATTTTTTGAGAAACTTGGAGCATAAACGAATGTAAATAATTGATAAGTCGAACGCATATCTATATTTTTTTGTTAAAAATAAAAAAAATTTGGCGGTATTTTGACGGGATTTTTTTTATTATTTAATAGCGGGATATTGAAATGGCGGGATTTTGAGGTGGCGGTATTTTGAAATGGCGGGATTTTGGAATGGCGGGATTTTGATATGGCGGGATAACGTAAAGCGGGATTTTTTGGAAAAAGCGGGATTATGAACGGGCGGGATTTTGTTTTTCGGGATTATGTTATCCCAAAATTTGTCTCCTCCCCCGAAAAATATATTTTTTTGGACTTAGGCAGTTTCTGCGATGAGCGATTCAGTTGGTTTTCAAATGATTTAAATTTCTGCGAATATAATTATAATAAGCGTTTCTAATTCACTATCACTACATGCCTTAGGATTTAGCATTATTTACTATCCTTATCAGCCATATAATTCTGAGAATTTATTACGTGCGTATTTCTCTTTGCTCATACTGATCTGTCATTAAATCAATAAAATCCTTCGGCAAAATTTCATAACATAACCTTAATGTATTCCCATTCGATGACCCTTACTTCAAAACAATATTCAAATCGTATAGTAGTGGCAGACATTAAACTCATAAATCTTATCCTTGTGCCCTGCGGTCATAGAGCCGAAACGAATCCATATACACATATGGACAAAAAAATGAGTACACCCCTCTTGTTCTATTTTATTTCTAACAAGCTCGCCCGGTGAACTTCAAATCGCCCCATCTTGTAGATGTTATCATATGGCGGGTGGGGCAATTTTGTTCAGGAGGATAGTCAAAAGCAGGAGAAAATGAGTTGCCTTGATGATTTTTTTCTTGGCCGATTTTTCAGATTATTTCAATAGCTATTCTACTATTGAGGATAGAAGTCACTCAGCCGGAGAAAGGTTTGAATTAAGTGAAATTAGTAAATCCGTTGATGCGGTTAGTAATTTGACATTTGACGTTCCGTTTCAGGGATAAAGGCAAGAAGAGAAGAATATGAGAATTTTGCAAAATACGCCACAGAGTTCAGGAGTTATAGACATTAGGAGTGTTTTTTTTGTACTCCAGTGTAGGTTAGTTTATTGTCACTATACATGGGGTCGCAATAACAATTATGCAGTTACACTAAACTAACCTACATCGCAGTGCAAAAACACGCTTATTATTGGAGAAGATAAGCTGCATTCAAAATTTTACTCCTGGCCAATTTTCCAGATGTGTCTCCTATTGGGCGTAGAACTCGTTCAGATGGATGGTTGTGGAGTTTACAGATATTCGTTAATCCGACAAAAGGAGGTGAAAATGAACTGAATTACTGAGACCAGCTAAATCCATTCAACGGATATATAGACGAATTGGGGAAAGTAAGGTACCCTAATAATGTCCCAGTTAAGTCAAGAGCGTGTTTGAGAGCGTCAAGAGAGGTGTTTCTGAAATCCCTTCCAGAAATATGGACAACTAGACCTAGGATTCAGTGTAATGTAAGCTACGGAAATACTATCAAGAAATATAGGCAAACGTGAGAGCAAATAAACTGCCTCCATATTTTTCATTGGTAAATTTTCCAGATGTTTCATAAGCTATCCCGCCATGCGAGGTGGTCATTAATTCGAGGATGGGGAGGTAATCACTGGAATTGAAAAATCCATGATTTAGAGACTTAAGCCCCGGATAGAGTTCGAGCGGAATGAAAATGAAACGGTTATGAACCGGCATAAAAACCGTGGTGAATTTTAAATTTTAGCTTCGAAAATTGCTACAAAGGCGTTTTACGTCCTAAATCATCTTAAAAATAACTAAAAAAAATAATTTCCCCCCTTGTCCGAATGCATTTTGAACGTGAAAATGAGTCGACTCTGTAGCATATTCTCTGTCGGGCGTGGTGAGTTTTGCAAACGTCAAACCGATTCACTGCCCACGACGAGTTCATCGTGAAAATTATCTAATGACCGGGGAATCGAAAAATAACACATAAAATGGCAGAGACAAATTCCGCAGCATTTACCACATATTCCACGACAGTAGGTATGTATGCATTTTCATGGAGAAAATCGCAATTTTGAAGATTTTTAACAACGATTTTGTTTTTCGACTTGGTGGTCAATTGATGAGAGAAGTAAAGAATGGAATTTACCGAGACCCGAATCCGCTAATCCGTTCAAAGAAAATAAGAAAGAAATATTTAAAAAATAATTGCACATTGTGAATTTTCCACATGCTTCAATACTACCTATTTCGGTTTTTCGGGTAGAGAGCAAAGTAGAGCGAATTTATTGAAATCCGCTAATTCCTGCAGGTGATGTTGGAGACCAATCTGGTGGGGCAAATTCATTAAAGTGCACTCATAATGAATTTCCATATGTTTGAATATTTATTCCGGTATTTAGGGCAGATTCCAATCATGTGGCGTAAATTTATTATTATTACATATCCCCAAAAATGGGGAAAGCAGCTGCTATCAAAATGTTGTTCACTGTAAATAATTATTCATGTGCCGTTTTGTTAATCTGCTAATCACTTAAAGAGGTGGCCGGAGGGCGAGGTGCAGAGGTACCTGGCAAATTTAGCTTATTGTGAATTTTACTGACGTTTCTGCTAGAGACGAGCTTTGCCAACATTTTTCTTATCCGTGTGCAATTTTGGAAATGTTCTCTTAGTTGATATTCCTTCAACTCCTATTCCTCATCGAAGGTGAAAGGGGTTGAGGTTGAGGGACTGGGGAGGAATTTACTGATACTAAGTCTGTATGGACAGAAGCAATATATAACAAGGCATTCTGTTGTTCGGGGTGGAGACCAATCCGATATGGGGCTTAGGCTACTGAATTCCACTTATATGTTCAACACAATTTTGCTAATTGCAATTTTTCGCTTGTTTCAATGAATTTACCCTCTACTGGGAAGAGACCAATAATAATACGTTTAAGAAATGTTCTGAAAAGTTTTTGAAAAACAACTGACTGGAAAATTTGGCTCATTTTGCATTTTCCAAAGTTTTCAATATTTATTCTGCTATTCGGAGTCGAGACCACTTCGGACAAAATTCACAAAAAAAAAACACCGTAACCCGTTCAAACTAGCCGAATGATAGGAGAAGAGCTGCATTGAACATTTTTCTCATCCACTCGGGCCGTTCTGCATTTTTAGGGTTTTTTAGAATTTTTTCAAAAAACCCTTATAAAATCGATTTTGTCCGTCCGTCCGTCCGTCCGTCCGTCTGTTCACTAAATAACTCGCGAACGGCTCAACCGATTGTCATGAAATTTGGTAGGAATGTGTAGAATGGTTACAGTCTTTGGCACGAATACCTTAGAAGTTGGTAGGAAGAAGATAACAGGGTGTCCCGAACGTTTGAAAAAAGTCGACTTTTTTAGTTTTCATCGGAGATTGACGTATGGGTATTCAAATCAAAGATCTAAACGAGTACACCTCATATCAGTTAAAATTTTCTAGTTTAGAGTAACGGTAAAAAAGTTATTGGCGTTTAAAGTTAAACTTCCTTTTCGAGCTCCGTTTTTCTAAACCGTTATAGGGATCGATATTAAACTTTGCACAAAGATTGGTCAGTATGGCCTTATATACGTTAAATATTAAGACTGTTGACTTTTGCTAAGGAAAAGTAAATAACAGTAAATTTGTAAAATTTCAATTTGTTCGTGTGTAGCCCCTCTTAGGTTTCCAAATATGAAAATTCTGCTAAGGGTTTTTAGAAAATTGCACAAGGAATATGTCTACGAATTTTCATTCGAATAACTGTATCCAAACCGGAAATATAGCCAAGTAAGTATTTAGTACGGACCTTTCACAATACAAGGGAAGCCTCTTAAGCATTTCTTCAATGCATATCTTTTAACTTGATGAAACAATGCACATGAAATTTGGTGAAAATGCATAGAATGGTAATAGTGTTTGCCACAAATATTTTGGAAGTTTGTAGGACCAAGTTAACAGGGTGTCCCGGAAAAGCTGCAAAAGTATACTTGTTCAATACTCATAGGAAAGCTTGCGTTGGCTCTAATGTCAGGGGAAACAATGGAATCATTTCATATAAGCTGCTTTTCCTTGATTTAAAAAACAGTAACAGTAGATTTACAGCTAATAATTCAGTTCATATATAATACCAAGCCATCCTTACGTTTGCCTGAGTTTCTTTTTGCTCAAAGGCCATCAGAAATCTGAAATCGAAAAAATCCTGTAGATTTGCCTTGGAGTACTTTTATACAGACTGGGTCGGTAAATAGTAAATCTATTTTTGGATTGGTCTAATTAAAAGTGGAACAGAATGAAAGGCGCTAGCCTTTCATTCTGGAACGCGTTTATTTAGACCAATCCAAAAATAGATTTACAGGAAGCATTTCATTCATGTTGTGCACAATTCTTATCTATTGCTTATAAAATATACGTACAAAAAATATTCACTATGCATCAAAATTCTAAAAAACCCTCGTATTGCGGGCGCAGCCCTCTGTACGCCGGTATTTTTTAGTAGTTATTTAGCTTTAGGTATTTCTGGAGAAGAAGAAAAATAAATGCTAAATGCTAATCTGTTTAAGAAAAGTGGCCAAAAGATCATTGTGATCTTTGTGCATTTTGCAATAGTTATTCTGATATTTTCGGGTAGAGACCAATCCGGTGAGTCAAATTTACAAATTAATTTTTGCAGTAGAAACCGATTTTGCGTAGCATTTTCACCGGAACCCCTTATCCGTTCAGGAGATAAATGCAAAAGTGTGTAAAAAAGATCTGTCTGTAGAATTGTGTGCTTGTTTCTATTTCGCTATTCGGGGTAGAGTCCAATCCTTATTCTTCCTCACTTCTTACAGCGCTCCATGACGTCGCGTTGTTTGGTCTGCAGTGTAGGCACGTTGCCTGTTCTGGTGGTAATATCTCATCCTATTTCTACAGGGACGTCTATCTTAGATCGTGTCATCGCTGAGACCAATGCGTTGTTGTTGCTTTCCCATCTGATATATCCCAATGGAGTCCAATCACGTGGTGCAAATTTACTCAGATCCGCGAATTAATTCAGGAGATATAGACAAAAGTATTTGAAAAAAAAGCTTGTCTTTATAATTTTGCTTATTGTGAATGTTTTGCATGTTTCAATAGAGTTTTTCGGGTTGTAGACAAATCCAGGGGGAATCAATTTATTGAAATCCTGCAATTCGCTAAAGAAATACGGAACAAAAATATGAAAAAGGACTGTCTTCAAAATTTTGTTCATTGTGAATTTTTTTCCGCAATTTTCAATATTTATTCTGCTATTCGGGAAAATCTTCGAAAATCCGCTAACATGTTCAAACAATTCAGACAGAGGTCTGTGAAAAAGAACTCATTATGAATGTTACTTATTGTGAATTACGAGGCAGGGTAATTCAAACGAAAATCTTAAAATGATTAACCCCCTTAACGACCACGGTTCCTACAATAGCATGGCTTAGTTTTTGTTTTTTAAGGAAATGGGAAAAATCACTTTGATAAAATTGTTCTTCCCAATTTTTCCGAATCGAATACATACTTTTAGTCGTATTCTGCACAGAGACAAATACAGTGCAGCAAATGTACTAAAATTTTCAAGGGAAAATAATTCCCTTGAAAATTTTGACAATCCGTTCAGTTGATTCTACATGTTTCAGTAGTTATTCAGCTATTTTAGTTGAAAAGAAAAAAAGGAGAGAATTTAGAAAGAAAAGTGACCAAAGGATCATTTTGAATTTTGTGCATATTTCAATAGTTATTTTGTTTTTTTTTTGTGTTAGAGAGCAATATGGTTGGGCATATTTATTGAAATAAACTTATTTGCTAAGGAGATAGTATGTGCAAAATAGTTGCCTTCAAAATTTGCGCATTTTCAATTTGTTGCAAGTTTACGTAGCTATTAGAGGTAGAGACTAATCCGGTGGTGTAAATTTAACAAGATACACTAAACCGTTCCAAAATGGTGGCCACAGGATCAGAAAAACAGCTGCCTTGAACATTTTTTCCATTGTGAATTTTGAAATTCTGTTTTTTGAGTAGAGACCAATTCGATGTAGCAAATTTACCGGCATCCGCTTATCCGTTCAGGCGATAAATACAAATTATGTGAAAAAGAACTGTCTTCATAAGATATCTTTATAATTTTGCTCATTGTGATTTTTTTTTTTACATGTTTCAATATTATTCTTATATTTACGGAGTCGACAAATTCGGCAGGAAAATCTTCCAAAAAATCACTAAGACGTTAAAGAAATATAGACAAAAGTATGCAAAAAAAAACACATTGTGAATTGTTGCTCATTGTGAATTTTCTGCATATTTCAATGTAGACCAATCAGGTGGGGTCAACTTACTGAAATCCGGTTTTTCGTTCAAGAAATACAAAAAGAAGTATGTTTAAAATAACTGTTTTAATAATTGTGTTCATTGTGAATTTTTCATATTTCTCAATAGTTGCTCTGTTACTTGAGGTAGAGAGCAATCCTGTGGAGCAAACTTACTGAAATCTGCTGATACGTGCAATGAAAACATGCAGAAATAGGCAAAAAAGAACCCATTGTGAATTTTTGCTCATAGTGAATTTTCGTGCATTCTTGATTTGTTATTATGTAATTCCGGCCGGAGCCCAATAAACCCAAAATCGGTCTAGTCGTCGAGTTATAAATGCTGTAACTAACACGACTTTCTTTTATAACGGGTGGGCCAATTACAACTTGTATTTTTTTGTTTTTATATCATAGGTTAGTTCGACACTGACAGCTGTTTTTCGCTCGAAATCTGGATAGAAAGTCAGTATCATACTTCAGCGGAACGAATTGAGTCGCCTTACGCTTGAACAACGTTGGGAAATATTCAAAACTAATTCTCAAATAAAGTGGTGTCTAGCCCAAACAGTGCGTTTATTGAAAAGAAATTTTGGCCGAAATGAAGCACCCACCGAGCGTAACGTACGCAAGTTTGTGCAAAAAGTTCGTGAGACTGGTCCAAGGTCCAATTGACTCAGCAATTAAAGTCGCACGACCAACCACTTCGTTATCGCTTCGCAGTTTGGGCCTTGGAGCAGCTTGAATTGGACAACGATTTTGGACGAAAAAATATCTTTTCTTATGAGGTGCATTTTCATCCCGGCGGCTACGTTAATAAACATAATTGCCGCATCTGGGGCACGGAAAAGCCAATGCATCCACAGAGAGTGACAATTTGGTGCGGATTGTGGAGTGGTGGTGGTGGCATCATTGGACCATTTTTTTTTTCAAAATGAGGCTGGTAACAACGTCTCGGTCAACGGTGCGCGTTACCGAGCCATGTTATCCGAATTTTTTTTTTATTGAAATTGAAGACATGGATTTGACCGACCTCTAGTTCATGCAGGATGGCGCGCCATGCCACACAGTCTTTTACGCACGAAATTCTCAAATCGTGTTATCAGCCGTCTTGGCGATGACAATTGGCCACCTCGGAGCTGCGATTGGACTTTTTTTTGTGGGGAACCGTGAACGACCGATGTTATGCCAACAATCCAGAAACGATTCAAGTACTTAAGGCCAATATCATCCAAGCAATCCGTGAGCTACAGCCTGTATTCAACCATCAACAGGGTCTTGGAAAATTGGCGTGACAGAATGCGCTACTGCGACGCTAGCCGGGGCAGCCACTTGAATTAAGTTGTGTTCCATCATTAATGGGAGCTTACTTAACTTTCTAATTTCTTTCATAAGACATGGAATAAAATTTAATTTTGTTAATTTTATTGCATTTTTAAAAACGAACTTGTAATTGGCCCACCCGCTACACCCAATGGAAGCCGATTCAAACGTGCCAAAATGCAGCTATGCGTACTATTACTGGTTGTGTGCGCATGTCATCACAAGTGTGCATATATGTATAGAAGAAAAAGATTTGGAAGCTGTAAGGAGACACGATCTCAATTAGAGCGCGAATAAATAGTGTCCCATAACGACAGCAGTCTGCCTCATTCATCCCGATTCACCACGGCCACGGCCTAATTGATACAAATGAGCTACGAGGTCGTACCGAATCCTCGAACTTTGGATAATCTGATAATCTGAACCCGAGTGACTATTTTTGGGTCCCAAACATGAAGTCTTGGATCGGCGAAAGTGGCTCGCGTTAAATGTCGCCAGACAAATGGTGTCGCTCTGAAGCAATTTTATTTACTTTGGTTGCTACTTGGTCACAAGGTGTTTGTATGTATCTAAAATAAATTTAGATGGGTGTCCTTATTTTGTTCACCAAATGTGTATGTATAGAATCCAAGCGAGAATGAGAAACGGATAGAGAGGCGAATAAAAAAAAGGACCAAGAGTCTACATATGCCACAATTTATCGCTTAAATTCACATTCAGCAATTACCATGCCGAGAAGAATTATTATTGAACTATAATTCAAAGTCCAATAAAAATTCTTTTTTAGCATCATATTTCGAATTGCCCTTTGGCGCTTCATAACCGATGTCACTGCGCTCTCGCTACTCTCGCGACCGGCCGGCGTTGTTACAATATTTTTGTAAATTTTTTCTCTCTGTGATTCGTTGCACGGCATGGATCAGTGCGGATGGTCTTCTTACTATCCTTTTGCCCTGTGCTCGGAATATTCAAAAAGTTTTCGAGATCGAGTCGAATGGTCGATAACCGCACAGAATAATATTTAAACCATACTTCCATCCATACCATCCACAACAGCAATTCAACAATGAAATCTTTATGAATCTCGCCGCCCGCTAGTTACTTTTCACGGTTGTACATACTGTGGAAACGAGCTGCCCGAACATTTCACAAGGATTCTGTATTTTTTTTTTCGTTGATCCTGCGGATGACTATCCGATGTTGGCACGATGATACCGGGACGAGGTGAATGGATGGCATAGTAAAGAGTTGTGCACAGCCATACAGACAGACTCATCGTCGTCGTCGTCGTCGCGGCTAGTTTAAAAAGGAAGATGATGTTTTCATGAGCTACAATATAGACGACCGGGGTCGTTTTCGGATACAATTAAATTTTTAAGGATGCATTAGAGGAACGATGAAATGAATCCTAGAAAGAGGTAATCCTATATAGAGAATGAAAGAGCTGAGGAAACGAGAGATATAAAGTAGTTTGAGTGTATTTATGAGGATGACTTGAAAACGTTTAAACATATTTATGTAATCGTTTTTATGTGGCAGAATAGTTGTCAGTCGGTTTAAAAGGGATGAAATAAAAAAGACGTTTTTTTTAATATAAAGCTAGAAGAGTGATGTCTGAGCTGAGAAGATAAATATTTTCATGATACCTAAATCTACTGTAAAAAATACGGTCAAGAAATAGTAGATACGCACTTACATATATCTGTTGCGGATTTAAGGAACAATTAATTTTCTTACTAATTTACCTGCAGCTGTCCTGGCTATCTTTTTTCGAGTTCTTTATGTCCCAAAGCGTAAAATTTTGAAAAGCATTCATAACTTAAAATAACTAAAACTGCACTAAAAAATGTGAAGAAAAACACCCACATATCTAAAAAATTTACTAACTATGCATATTTACAGCAACAGAATATAAATTGACCACTGGAGACTATTTTACCATAAGTGATAATACTCCAACTGCGGAGACTGCTTTTTGACCCCACTTGTATCATCTCATTTTCAACGGCATTTGCCTTCAAAATGGTCGATATTAAACTAAATGGCAAACATTTTTCTTTCTATTTCCTTTTTCACAGGCCAACAGGATTTTTTTTTTCTTCCAACGCTCTCAAGTTCCTCGGAGAATAAAAAAAAAAAACAGACAAAAAATGAAGAACATCTGAGAATAAAATAAAACGGAGATAATATACATTCAGATCCAAACAGGACGAAACGAAGAAGAAAATTATATGAAAATAGTAGTCATTCAACCAATACGAAAAGGGAAAATTCCCTCTGTGGGATTTGAGTAAAAGTTTCCATTTTCAAGTGCGTAGTATGTATATCTCTCGTTCAAGTCTCAACTTTGTAGCGTTTGATTGAAGAACATTCTTTGGAGGTATGCGCTTTTCTGTTTTTATTGTCCGCCCCCCGTCCGACACGACCTCTGTGTGTCTTTTATACGAAGTGACGACAACATTCGCACAAAGGATACCGAACACTATAGTGAAGAAATGCAACAGTGAAATGTTGATGCAATTCAAAGTTGAAAGTAATAATATTCAAGTATTCTTTTAAGGAGAATATTGCGAATATTAAAATGCTATTTTACGAATAGTATTTTAACATTTTGGAGAAAAAATGGATATGAAGAAAATTGAATTGAACAAATAGTTTTGTAAAAATTGAATTCAGTTACACAAATTGACAGAGGTTTTAGAGCTATGTTTATAAAGGATAAACAAAGAGGAGTTCGGGCAATATACAGGTTGTGCCATTTTCTTCTGAAATTTGAAAACAATAAGCATGAGAGATATTTATTTACTTATTCAAGATACCCAAACAGGAAAATATAATCCATAAACGGTACAATTTAACAAATTCACACTCAAGAGTTTGAATTCAGATATTGATCAATGAAAAAAAATTAAGGAAAAGCAATTAATTAAATTAACAAACAATAGTGATACAACATGATGAATTAATATAAAATGAAAAAAAAGCAAAAATTAAACATTTAAAAGAAAAGGATGCAAAGAACCAAAATTAAAATTCACCAAAAATGTCAGTTACTAACAGTTTTTTGTGTAATACATTTTTAAAAGAAAAAAGCGAAGTAGCTAAAGGACCGAGTTGCAATCTATCATAATTGCGCAAGGAACGAATGAGAGGCGAATTCATGAAAACTGAAAGCTCGGCTGTTGGTGGGTCAAAAACAAGAGTTGAGCGCGTATTATATGACTGGACACGGTAAATTATATACTCAGTCAGCGATGATTTTAGTAGACCACGACATAGTTTAAAAAGGATGCACTCGTCTAGGAATACTCTCCGCTTTTGAAGGGATAACAAGTTCAAGCAACCAAGACGTCCAGCATACGATAGATAAGGTTGATTGAACTTGTAAATTAGAGCCCTTGTGAATTTGCGTTGGACGGATTCCAAGGCGGTAGTATATGTGGACGTTGTAGGCGACCATATAAATAAAGCATACTCTAGACAGCTACGTACTAAAGAAACAAACAGTTTAATGGAAGAATTAATAGAATTAAAGTCGCTAGAGCAACGCAAAACAAAACCTGCGAGCTTAGATGCTTTCTTAATTGTAGTGAAAAAGTGTTCATTGAATTTCAGTCGACTCTCAAAAATGACTCCAAGATCACTGAAAAGAGAGACGAAAGATAGGTCAGTTGTGTCGATATTGTAGGGAAAAGACAAGGGCATGGGTTTTAGTGAATATATCATCGCATTGCATTTTGAAACGATAAGTTCAAGATGATTGGAGCCGCACCACGCTGATAGTGTGTTTATATCTGATTGCAATGATAAACAATGATCGGGGCCAGAAATTGAAGCGAAATGCTTGCAATCATCAGCATATAACAAACAATTGTTATTCATAAGAGTAGGTAACTCATTTATAAAAACTGAAAAGCAGGGGCCCCAAAATAGAGCCTTGAGGAACTCCAGACGAGGGACAGAACGGCGGAGAAAGTGAGTTACTGAATACTACACGAGAAGATCGTCCGAGGAGATAAGAAGAAAGCCACGATACGAGATAATACGGGAAATTAAGTGATAGTGATTTATCAAGTAATATCCCATGGTCGACTGTATCGAAAGCTTTAGAGAAATCCGTATAGATTACATGAAAGATCTTGCGATGAAGTCTGTTAATTCTGCCAAGTTGGTGACTGTAGATTTTTGCTTGCAGAAACCATGTTGATTGGGGCAAATCAGATACCCAAAAGATTCGTAAATTAATTCAAATATAAGACGTTTCAAGCTTGGAACAACTTGATAGAAGTGAAATGGGCCTATAATTAGAGACCACATTACTATCACCTTTTTTAGGTAAAGGTACAATATACGACTGTTTCCATTCACAAGGAAATGTACTTTCTTGCAGACTTTTATTGAATAATATGGCAAGGGGAAGAGAAATCGCCTTATTAGTTTGGAGTAAACCAAATTGGACCTTTGCGTTGTTTCGGGGTGTAGAGAGGAACAAACTCGCTGATAATACACTGCAAAATGCTGTAAAATGTAGTCACAGCAAGATTACAGTATAGCCCCTGCAAAACACCGGGCCAGTCAGTTTGACTTATATAATGACACTATAATTGGCTTTGCGAAAGTTGCAATGGGGGTTCTTAGCACGAGCCTGAGAGTTTTGGAGAGAAATTGCAACAACGAATTCAAAGGGCGGATGGTAAGGATCAATGCAAACATATTCGGAAGTAGGAAGGCAAAATGATATACAGTCAGCAGAAATATTGCTTAAGACAAGATCGAGTGTACGATGCATGAAGTTTCGATTCGTATTAAATTGTGACAGACCACAAAACTCCATGAAAGAGGTAAGCGATAGAAACATCGACGGAGTAGAAAAAGATGTGGGAAGTCCCGATTCATTTGGCCAGTTGATACTGGGGAGATTGGAGTCTCCACATATAATTATAGGAGAATTAGGATGGAGGATATTTATAATATTCGATAAGTAGGTAAACAGTTTCTCAAAGACAACTAAAGAGGAATTGCAAGGAACGTAGATACAGAAAATAAGCAGGAGAGTACTACTAGAAGAGCGCAATTTGATTGTTACATAATTGGAAGATGTTGAAATTAGAGCTCGCTCGTAATCGAGATCGCGCCGTATTGCAATAAGGACGCCACCTCCAAGAGACATTCCAGACATTTCATTATTACGGTCACAGCGAAAAATGTCATAGCCTTCAATGAGTTCGCCATCATAAAAAGAAGAGTTTAACCAAGTTTCGGTTAGGCAAATGACATCGTGCTGGTTAGACAGAGCAGAGAGATTTAAATCTTGCAACTTGGTTCTTAGGCCACAAACATTTTGATAGTAAAAAGAAAAATTTGAAGTAATAGCAAACGTTTTTATTTCGGTAATCGGGCGATGCGACCTCGTTGAAAGTTTCGCTTCACAAAGTCCTTGAGTAGCACCCCAGGCGGCCAGAAGGATTGTTCGCAAGGAGCTTGTAGGTCATTTGGTAGGGTAACTTTAAAAGAAGACACGACCTTGTTAGGAATATTTTCCTTAGTTAACTTCGAACAGATGAGAACGGATGGTCTGTAACCGAGCTTTCCGATAACATAGCTAATTATTTCCGTCTCAGTGGTGTCGTAAGTCAACCTAGAGATAAAAATTTGCTTAGGTGGAGAGCAAACTCGTAATGTGTCAGCCTGAACTGGAGGTGGTTGAAGCTCGTTTTGATCGTTGTAGATGGTGGGCGTTGTAGGAGGTGAAGTGACGCGAGTTGCAGCCGCAGAGGATCCAGAAGTGATTCGGTTGGTTGTGATAGAATCACCTTGATACTCTCTTCGTTTAGACTGCTTTTGCAACTGAGGTGGAGCCAATGTGATATGTTTACATTAGATTAAAAATTGATTTGTATGCAAATAGTGTCGATTTACCTACGTTTTAGAAGAGAGTTCCTTTTTGCACTATTATTTTCAGTAAAACAAATAAATGAGTACAAGAAGAGAAAAATTGCAGAAATTTTAGCAAGGTGCCCTTAAACTAATTAAGTACTAAAAGTACCTAACTTAGACCCTATCCGACCTAAATATGAATGCATGTAGCTTCAGTTCGTCCTTTGTCGGAACCAGCCAGAACCTACAGTGACAGTGGCGATTCTAGGTAGGTGTTTTGAGGGTTCAAACTCCCTTCAAAATGGTTTTGATTTCGTTTAGAGAAAAAAAAAAATGCAATTCACGGTCCTCACTTATACTTAAGGAAACCCTTAAGGGAATCCCTTTTAATTTATTTTCCAAATCATAGTCGTTCGTACTTAAAAAAACTATACCGAGGCTTAATTTGGGGGCGCGTCTGAAATTTGGATACCCTTCACTTCGTTTCGGGCGAATAGTTTCTCTGGCGTCCCTATGACTTTTGTTTCGGTTCCATTCGTTCACACATGCACTCCCAATCAATGGGATAGTTCCACTTGAAAAATTTCTGTATGTCGGAAAGTGATAACGGTATTTCCTTCAAACTGGCTGACAATATTTTCAGTAGCCTGCTTGTTCTTTAAATTACATTTTCTTACGAGAATTCTTAAAAATAGTATAAACGTGAAAGTCATTAGGATAGTTCCAGATGAAATAAAACACGAGATAACGGTACAAAAGGATAATTTTATTCTGCAAATTGTATGCTAGTAATGAGTAGTAGTGCAGTCAAAATATCCCAATTCAGGCCTCCAAATAGAAAAAAATAGAGTAAGGCTAATTTTTGTTGTTTTTGAATCAGTGGGCTCCCAGGAATGTACAACTGGTTTTGCTAAAAAAAATTTTGATCGGAAAGGTCCCAAAAAGGACAAAAAAGGATACTCTTTAAGCCTTGACCATAGGTCGGCATGCGGGGTATCATATCAAAGGGGACGTCGAGTACATTACATATCAGGTGCTTGTTTCCTGTTTCAAGGACCCTCAAAGGAATAAATCGAGCTTAAATGGAAAATTTTCGGGTTTCCCGTGTATCTTTCCAAAGCCGTAACTACGAGAATAATTCAAGTTGTCCCTACTTTTATCACTTTTCAGAATCCATAATAGCTGGGATTGCACCATTAAATTTTCTAAGAAAAAAGTTTATCGGAAAGCTCTGAAAAGGACATAAAAGGACACTAGCTTCACACCTTGATCGAACGTGGGCATGTGGGGTGTCATGTAAAAGAGGACGTCGAGTGCATTGCATATCCGGTGCTTATTTCATGTCTCAGGGACACTAAATAGAATAAGTCGGGCTTAAATGGAAAATTACGGCTTTGGAAAGATACAGACATACAGATACGGGAAACACAAAATTTTTTAAGTTGAGCCCAATTTTCTCCTTTAAGGGTCCTTGGAACAAGTAACAAATGCCGGATATGGAATGTACTTGACATCCTCTTTGATATAACACCCCACATGCCCACGTTCGACTAAGGTGTGCAATTAGTGTCCTTTTATGTCCTTTTTCAGAGCTTTTCGATCAACTTTTTTCTTAGGAAATTTAATGGTAGAATTTTCAGCTATTATAGATTCTGGAAAGTGATAAAAGTAGTGACAACTTGAATTATTCTCGTAGTTATGGCTTTGGAAAGATACACGGGAAACGCGAAAATTTTCCATTTAAGCTCGATTTATTCCGTTGACGGTCCTTTAAATAGGAAACAAACACCGGATATGTAATGTAGTCGACGCCCCTTTTGATATGATATCCCGTATGCCGACCTCCGGTCAAGGATTAAAGAGTATCCTTTTTTGTCCTTTTTGGGACATTTCCGATCAAAATTTTTTTTAGCAAAATCAGTTGTAAATTCCTGGGGGCACACTGATTCAAAAACAACAAAAATTAGCCTTACTCTATTTTTTTCTATTTGAAATGCTAATATGACTGCACTATAGAACGAGGATCAGGTGTTGTGCCCTTTTACAACTCCCAGCTAATCTTGACAGAATGCATGAAGTTGGGTTAAAAACATGGGGGAAAGGTATCAAACCCATATGAAAAATAAAAAATCCTGTAGATCTACAATCGGTAGACTAGCATGCGGTGGAATCTAATGATAAGCTTCAACTACAGATTGCAAATTAAATAGGCGTTTCATCGTTCAATGTGCCATCGACTTTTTCCTTGATTCGTCCTAAAACAATCTTAGCCGTCAACTTGGAAATAGCAGGAAGTAGACAGATCCCACGCCAATTATTACAATTCTTCAGGTCACCTTTCTTCGGAATTTTAATAATTAGGCCCTTTTTCCACTCACTGGGAAGAGTTTCAGTTTCCCAACACTCTCGGATTAAGGGAAGAAGAATATCCGCTGTAGCGTTAATATCCGCTTTTAAAAATTCTGTCGGAATTCCATCAATCCCCGGGGCTTTACCGGCGTCCATTGATTTGATAGCGTCTGTTAGTTCCTTTTTGGATGGTGGACCGGAACTAATGCCGTCTATTTGAGGGACGTCTTCTGCTGGCAACGAAGATACACTTGCAGGCCCGAAAGTGTTATTCAGGACCTCTAAAAAGTGTTCTCTCCATCTTTGTAGCTGTTGTTCTTCGGTAACGAGCAGAACACCTTCCTTATCTTTCACAGGATGTTCCGTTAATAAAGATCTGCCAGTTAATGGCTTTATAAGTTCGAAGAGTGTTCCACTGTCACCGCGGAGAGCCGCATCCTCTGCCTCCTTCGCAAGTGCGTTGATATTGTTACGCTTATCACGTCTTACACTCCTCTGAACGCCTTTTTGGAGCGAACGGTATTCAGCTCTGTATCGTTCTTTAGCTGAATCGTCAGCAGCTGAGTTAATCTGCTCCTTAACTCTCTTGCATGCTTAGATAAGAGACCAAGTAGAGTCGCTAATGGTTTCCTACCGCGATCCAATTGTCCTAAAATTTCTTCGCCACAAGAAATAAATGAATCCTTAGCGACTTTCCATCTATCTTCAATTGTCGGATTCTCATTTGGTGGTGGTGCTTTAGCTTTTTCGTGCAAAGCAGTGGAGAACGCACGCTTGGTAGATGGAATTTTGAGCTTCTGCACATTATACCTAGGGCAAATATTCGCACGGTTAGGACGCTGGATTGCTGCCGTTCGTAAGCGCATTTTTGGGATGACAAGATGGTGGTCACTGCCAATATCAGCACCACGTTTCGCCCTAACGTCCAGGACACAGTTTCTCCACGTTTTGGAAACAGCAATATGGTCTATCTGGTTCTCAGTTCTGCCATTTGGAGAAGTCCAGGTCGATAAGTGGCAATCTTTGTGTTTAAACAGAGTCCCACCAATGGCATCCTTATTATGCAACAGTGAATTAACCATGCTCCCCCAGGAGTTATCTCAGTACTATTTCCGTCAGTCTCAGCTATACGGGAAGTGGAAGACAATCCTTTCACTCATTTTCTCAGTAAGCTTTAGCATTTTCAATTTTATGGGATAACTGCACATTATTGAAACAAAACTGTTTTTCTTTATTTTAAATCATAATTCACTTACTATTTCCAAACAATTTAAAATATTCATATTCCATTGAAAATAATATATTGAAGCCGAAATAATTTTCTTTATTCCCATTCCACCCTACAAAATGCTTTGGGTTAAGCTATACACACGAATCCCAACAAGAAAGGCAATCTCTCAACCCTTTCAAAGCCGAGAGGGATCATTCACTTACATATCCCTTTTTTCTTCTTCTTTGAATGAATCAATTTGCAAACTTTATTGAAATAAATATATTTCTTTCTACAACTCACCGTATACGCGTCATACACTTGCCAAATCATTCCTTGAAATTTCCTTTTTATTATCATTTCACTTTTTCATGTTCGTTTTGCCTGGCCAAATCCTTTCAAGACTCTCATATCCATATTTATATGTAGTCTCGTCCGTCATTCGTCCATTTTTCACAATACATGCCAACGCACCAATGTCTTTTATATGTTTCACGTTCCCAGAAGGTCGACGACGCGATGGAATCGTCTTTGTCATTGCCGTGTTTGGATACAGCCAGGCTCCCTCTTGTTGACATTGGATAAATATGTAAAGGCGCAGCGTGCCATAAGCTCTAAAAAAATGTTTTCGTTTCATTTCACAGAGCAGAAATATATAATCATATTCATTTGGCTTTCACCTACTATTTTGCAAAAAGAAAAAAAAACTAGGGGGCTTCGCCCCCTGCTCGCTTCGCTCGCCAACCCCGGGGCCGAGGCTAATTTCGGGCGCGGCCGAAATTTGGATACCCTTCGCTTGGGCTAAAAGTTCCTTCGGGCGTACCTATGACTTGCATTTAATCCCCCTCCTCATTCTTTTTCTTCCGTCTTGACAAAAGTTTTGGGCTTGGTTGAAATTAGTGGCAAAATAAAAATATTTACTCGGAAAATTTTATTGGGGTTGGAGCATGACCCCACAGTACGATTCCATTCGTTTTGAACTTTTTAGTTGCTTTGCTAAAGACACATTGCTTCAAGGTTTTGTGCAATTGGTGTAAAAAATGTTTCTTAGAAGAACCAATATGGGGGGTCTGGTTTGTATGGCAGCCCCATGACCCCATGGTCCGATTTGATTCAATCTTACATATGTTTTGTGTCATCAATAGAAATACATTTGTGTGAAATTTGGTTGAAATTGGTGTACAAATAAAACAGTTTTTCTTAGAATAACCTAATTTGCGGGGTTAAGTTTGTATGGCAGCCCCATGACCCCATGGTCCGATTTGATCCATTCTTGCATATATTTTGTGTTATCTATAGAAACATATTTGTGTGAAATTTGGTTGAAATTGGTACACAAATAAAAAAGTTTTTCTTAGAAGAACTCATATTGGGGAGCTAGGTTTGTATGGCAGCCCCATGACCCAGTGATCCAATTTGAGTGAATCAAACATACAAACAGCCTACAACGATAAGAAGCACGTGTGCAAAATTTCAGCTTGCTAGCTTCAATACCCGCCGAGTAAAACGCGTCGCAACAGACAGACAGACGGATATGCTCCAATCGACTCCCCAAGTCATGCTGATCATATATGTATACTTTTTGTATGGTCGGATATGCTTCCTTTAATGCGTTACAAACTTAATGACAAAGTTACGAGACCGAGTTCTAATCGTGCGAATAGCACGATGAGTGTATACCCTATATCCATGTACAGACCTAGAAGGCACGCAAAACCCAAAATATTCAATTTCATATTTTTTGTTGGGGAGGGAGGGGTAGATGGGTCGGACCTGACACATCTTTATTACCTTGTCAAGACATCCAACGGCTACCATTTGATATTAATTTGAAGTTTTTCGTGACATTCTATCAAAAGATATGACTGAATATAACTTTGTAGGGGAAGTAGGGGTAGGGGTAGTCGGACCTAATCCACTTTCCATCAACTCAAAGTATATGTCAGAATGAGACATTGATCAAAATTTCAAGTCGATAGCGATATTCTACCGAAAGTTATGACCGAATTAAAATATCAAGGAGGGGTAGTTTGTATGGGAGGTAGGGGAACCCGTGGTCCGATTTGGCCCATTTTCAATACCGTCCAAGATTTTAGCAAAACAAACATTTGACCAAAATTTCAAACCGCTAGCTTCATTATTTCGGGAGTTATCGTGCTAACAGACAGACACACGGACAGACAGACAGACAGACAGACAGACAGACAGACAGACATGGCTTATTCGATTCAGGGACCGACCCTGATCATTTATATATATACTTTGCCATACCTCCGGTGGCTCCTTTGAGGTGTTACATAATATCGGCGTAACAAAAACAATATACCCTTTCACTCTATGAGCGAAGGGTATAAAGAAACTTTAAAGGCTCCACTGACTTATTTAACCTTCCATACTGGAAATGATCCTTTTTGGCGGTAGTTTTGATTGAGAACGGGAGAAGAATGGATGTGATATACGAATGAAGCACAGAGGATCATGACATTGAATTGTGTTAGATTTTTTTCTATTGTATCCTTTTTATTTAGTCAAATTAGAAAAGGGGTGACAGACACGGAGGAAAATTGCATACATGGAATTGAGCGCCAATTTATGGAAAGTTTTGAAATACGGCTGTCGGGACTTTGTGGGAGAAATAGTTTTAGTAGAAATTGTTAAAAATATAAATGTCGAAGGTTGCTTGCGGGGATTAGACAAGATAATTTTAGAGATTTGATGCTATTTTTTCAAAAGGAATTGATTATGAATTTTTTAAATTTTTTTGAGTATAGGTTAATTGTATCAAATTTACATGACTTCCCAGAAAGTAGTATTTGTTCAAATTAAATTCAAACTAACTAACGAACGGATGTTCGATTAATGAACTTTGGTTTTTCAATCCCATTTTCCTAGGAAGAGCTTTTCTCGTGGTTCGGCGAAGTCCAAAATTGAACATAAGAAAGAGAAAAGCATAAAAATATTGGCGTGCCTCTGCTTCAGCAGTTTCTTTTTCACCATAACTCCTGGAGGAGCGTTGTCCAATACTTATTGATGCCAAAAACATTTCTCCTCAGCTGAATTAGAATGATGACGAATTTTTGTTTTTCATTATTAAATATTTCTGAATGAGTTTTGAGCTATGGATTGAAAAGACTCTCCAGTTGTATTTGGAGTTTAACAATACGAAAATTTACAAAATTAGGTTTTAAGGCGAATTTCAGCGAAATTTCTAATATTCAAAATTAGTTTATGCGAAATTCCGGTTTTTTATTTGCGAAATCTGTACAAAGTTTCGAATTCGAACTAATGTCGACAAGGGTGGTTCGGATAAACGAAAGTTCGGTTAATCGAGTTTCCATTGAAAAATTAGAAAAGAGCCCAAATGTGAGATTAAGCGAAAAACTGAAAACCTGTAAAACGACTAGAACTGAATAAAAAAGAATCGAGGTAATTGAGCGATGCAGATGAGAGGTTGCTTCATTCAGACCATTGATTTTTAATTTTATTAAAAAGAAAAGAAGCAGAATGCCCGGTTTGGTTAATTGAATATTCAGATAAATCGACGTTCGGATAAATCGACGCTCTACTGTTATATATTGGTTTAGAGCAGCAGTCAAATAGAAATATTTTGAAAAGGGTTTGAGAAATTTTGAGAAAAACTATTTCATATACATATATGTACATATTTTAAAGATTCTCTAAGAAACAAATTGTACTTAAACTATGCTATGCATTCACTCCTCTACACAACTCATATGTATATTCCCTCTCAATACCATTCCATATCGACTACTCCACTCCCACAGCAAACTCCCATAACAATGAAAAGTTTTCACTTCTACAAAATTGCTAACAGAATATGGTAGTACCAGAACCAGTATTATGGAATGTTGAAAACTTGTCTAGCATGGCAATGATATACAGAGGGACTTTTCCTTGAATTCTTCTAGCACTCATATTGTCATACAGACATGCTATTTTTCAAGTCTTTTGAACTATGAAGAAGCCGAAGAAAAATATAACGGTATATTATTAGGTAAGTTTACCTAAAGTGCCATCCACAAAACATGTCAGCTTGAATAAAGGAAATTTTATTCTTGTGACAAAATGTTCGTCGTTTCGCTTTCCGGCGCGTTCAGTCAGGATGTTTTATGATTGTCGAGTGTTGTTCAACTGTTGCACTGGCATACATATGGGGGTATGTTATTCTTATGATGATGCCATCGAATCTGCCGAAAAAGAACAAAAAAAAAGCTGCCTCCTCAGGTTCTGAAGTTACTGCCGTTAAAAGATGGTGCGATTTAAAGTGTCATTGACCATGAGCAATATTTAACTTTTAGATAAGCGTATTTTCAATTTCGCCAAAAATTGAAATTTCAAGATTTCGACCCCCATCGTCAATACTCCCGCACATGAATCGACAGCCGCCTTGGGTCACGTCTTTCAACGGCCGTAACTTTCGAACGAGGACAGCTAGGAATCTGAAATCTGCAAGGAAAAGTCCGCCCAGGCGTGCTCTACGTCGCCCCATTCAAACACTTTCATTTTCGTCAAAAATTCAAATTTCGAATTGTCGACCCCCGTCGTCAATACTCCCCCACATGGATCGACAGTCGCCTTGGGTCACGTCTTTCAACGGCCGTAACTTTCGAACAAAGACGGCTAGGACTCTGAAATCTACAGTGAAAAGTCCGCTCAGACGTGGGCTATGTCGTCCTATTTTCGCCAAAAATATAAATTTGGAATTTTCTACCCCCATCGTCTATACCCCCCATAACAGAGAAATATAGATTTCAAAAAACTTAGATTTTTGGACCAGACAATAGGAATCAGTGGAGTTGGCAAGTGTAGATTTTCACCCCGTGCGTAAGGGATTAGATAAAAAAACAAACGCTCAGGAGCTGCCTTTCATTCATGCTTCCTTCATTCATTTTTAGCGTCAAATAAATCCAAATAATTTCCGTCGCCTTTGGGATATCAATTGGTAATATTTGTACAAATTTACTTCACCTTCACTTCTAACAGAAGTCTAAAAATCACTAAAGCTCGTCAATAAGTTGGTGACTTATGCAAGAAAAATCTACATCTGGTAGGAATCTTCTTAATCTTCAAAGCGGCTGTTCTTTTTTTTGCAGAAAATACATACTCTTCGTGAAACTCTCAGGTAAGAAGTTAAAGTTGTTTTTAGGGTTGCCTTCTAATTCGCATTGTCCTAATAAAGCTTATGGTCTCTAGAAATTCTGGATTTGCCGAGGAAATTTCGTGAACAACAATATTAGCTCCAGTTCTCACTTTTTTTTTGTGTTTTGATCTTGCTGTGCGAAATTATAATTTATGTTGTAGTTCAGCAACTTCGGCTACCAAGGTTGCTTGGGTTTCCAATTTCTGGAATACTGGTGCGACAATTTTTTATCATATTTTTAAATTTTGGCGGGCGATACATACGAATTGCGATTGATCAATCAAAACAAAAAAGGAGTGTAACAATGGGTGAGGTTATAAAACACAACGTTCGCGCAACGTTACCTTTAATTTCAAATCAACCGGCCGTTACGGATCAGAAACTTCTCCCTACAAACAGATCCCCTAAGCGCTTACCTTTAATTTCAAGTCAACCGACCGTTACGGATCAGAAACTTCTCCCTACAAACAGATCCCCTAAGCGCTTAGTGGATCTGTTTGTAGGGAGAAGTTTCTGATCCGTAACGGCCGGTTGATTTGAAATTAAAGGTAACGTTGCGCGAACGTTGTGTTTTATAACCTCACCCAATGGCAGTTGAGTAGCATTTCGACAATGAAACATAGTCACTAATTTCCTGAAATATTTTCATGCGAAGATTCTCCGACTAACGAGTCTAAAGGTCGGATTTGTAATGTAATCTTAATTTTTCTCAATGGATATGATTTTTTCAACAAACCATTTCCTGGGCCAAAAATTTTTAATTTTTTATTTAAAAAAAATCACGAAAAATTACGTTAGTGTGAAGCAAAATTGTCGCAAATCGAATTGTAAGTTGGGAATTATTAAAAAACTTAAAAGCGAAGCGACTTAAATCGGTGTACTCCTGTAGATATAATTTTATCAAACTCCAAATGGTAATGTGTGACAATTCATATTTAAGAGCTACAGGCTGAACGTGTCTTTACATCTTTAAATCAATTTGTAACATTATTTCTATGCAAATATGTATTTAATTCACTAGTTAAATTCAAGGAGCTATTCACATTTGAACTTCATCTGGTTAGGTTACTTAATTTGCGGTGGTGTGAATTTAAATTTATATGGAATTTGACAGCTTAAATTAGGTAATTTGCACAGATTACGTAATATGGTTAGGTTAGTAGTGTGAAAACCTTCTCAGAAAACTTTGTTTTTGAAGTGAACATAAAAGACTATAACCTAGACTATAGTTTCCTTTTTTTGCCCATAGGGCGTTGTAGGCTCTTTATATTTCACCTAAATTAAAACCTAAGCTTAAAAAATTAAATGAAAAGTATGGATGCAGCCAGCTTCTAGAAAAATACATTTTTTTTTGCGCGGATAAGAACGATGGGAGAATTTTGATAATAAGTTAGGTTTTTGGCAGGGATTTGGAGTGACACTTTTTTTTCGCTCCGCTCCGCTCCCGCTCCGACCGATTTGAAACCAATCCGCTCCAGCGCTCCGCTCCGACTAAAATTTTTTCGCTCCGCTCCGCTTCATTACAAACATACAACAAAACTTCATTGTTCTTAGTAAATATTTATAATTTTCCGCGAATTCATCAATTCAACTTATATCTTCTTACGTATTAAAGAGTATGGCTTAAAAGGTGCGTTTTATTCGATCAAGTACAGAACAGGATAGCACCAATTTCGTACAAATTTGAGAATAAAATTGAGTTGTTCTAGATAGGGTGTCCGCAAACTAAACTATCGCATAAGCGCACCGAAATATGATTATTAATGTCATTTCCAGCAAAATAGGCGTACCCGAAATATCACGAATTCTTAACTCCTTAGCTACCAAAAGCATTTAAAGATTTTACAAAAATGCTACCAGTAAAACCTCCGTCGCAAAAAAATTTATATGAAGTAAGATCACAAAATTTTGTCTTTGAAGCTTTTTTACACAGCTTAAACTGCTTATCTGATTTTTATTAGGAAAAATTGTTGGCCACGACCGAAAGAAAATATGTAGGTAATATGAGTATTAAATTTTATAAAAATCTTTAAATGTCTGTGGTAGCTGAAGAACTAATAATTCGGGCTTTTTTTATACTCCTTTTTGCTGGAAATATCACCATGGAATTTCACAATAATTCGAAATTTCGCAAGTCTCTCAACGAATTCTTCGCCTTTAAATCGTCCAAAATCATCAAAAAGTGCCATAAAATGAAAAATTTCGTCGAAAAAATTAAATTTATTATATCGGAATTTTCTCAATTTTTTACTTCGGAGCGGAGCGGAGTGGAGCGACTTTCAAAGCAAAAATCGCTCCGCTCCAGCCTGGTTTTTGGTTATCCAGTGTAGGTTTGGGTAACGAAATTTCATATAAAAAAATAATACGTGGGTCAGCTGGCATTTTTTTAATATAGGGTTCGTTATCCACAACTACACGGGATTACTCAAAAAAACGTACTGTGGCCGTGATCGTTCAGTCACCACTCTGTGGTATAGAGATTTATATATGTACATATAGAGAAACGAGTTTTTGAAACTCGATATGGTGCGTCGCGCGTTTTATTATTTAGAAGAAATTAATTAATTTTCGTATCATAGAATAATATAAAAATTTTCATCAGCTTGCGTACAAGTCCGCAACTCAGTGCGACATTTTCATGTTTTTCGTGACGATTTGCTTTTCGAATTTGACTCTTTTTGGGTCGTTCAACAAAAGTTGAACGAAAGTTGAACGTGAGTTGAACCGAAGTTGAAAGTTAAACTTTTTGGGTTGTTCGACAAAAGTTGAACGAAAGTTGAACGTGAGTTGAACCTAAGTTGGAAGTAGCACTTTTTGGGTCGTTCAACAAAAGTTGAACGAAAGTTGAACGTGAGTTGAACCTAAGTTGAAAGTAACACTTTTTGGGTCGTTCAGCAAAAGTTGAACGAAAGTTGAACGTGAGTTGAACCTAAGTTGAAAGTAACACTTTTTGGGTCGTTCAACAAAAGTTGAACGAAAGTTGCACGTGAGTTGAACGAAAGTTGAACGTGAGTTGAACCTAAGTTGAAAGTTGCACTTTTTAGGTCGTTCAACAAAAGTGGAACGAAAGTTGAACGTGAGTTGAACCAAAGTTGAAAGTTAAATTTTTTGGGTCGTTCAACAAAAGTTGAACGTGAGTTGAACCTAAGTTGAAAGTAACACTTTTTGGGTCGTTCAACAAAAGTTGAACGAAAGTTTAACGTGAGTTGAACCTAAGTTGAAAGTAACACTTTTTGGGTCGTTCATCAAAAGTTGAACGAAAGTTGAACATGAGTTGAACCTAAGTTGAAAGTAACACTTTTTGGGTCGTTCAACAAAAGTTGAACGAAAGTTGAACGTGAGTTGAACCTAAGTTGAAAGTAACACTTTTTGGGTCGTTCAACAAAAGTTGGATGAAAGTTGAACCCAAGTTGAAAGTAACACTTTTTGGGTCGTTCAACAAAAGTTGAACGAAAGTTGAACGAAAGTTGAACGTGAGTTGAACCCAATTTGAAAGTAACACTTTTTGGGTCGTTCAACAAAAGTTGAACGTGAGTTGAACCTAAGTTGAAAGTTGAATTCGAGTTGAATTCGAGTTGAATTCAAGTTGAACCCAAGTTGAACCCAAGTTGAACACAAGTTGAACCCAAGCTGAACTCAAGTTGAACGTAAATTGAGCCCAAGCCCAACCTCTGTTGAACCTTGAATGGCACCCAACACTCACAGGGTACCACCCAACGCTTTTTCGTTGCAATTTTCGTGACGATTTTCGATTTATGTGCCAGAGTCAAGACATAAAAATGTCAAAAAATGCGACTATTACGTAGTCGTTGACGAGCATGCTGCGAATCAGGAGTTAGGGCAAACAGGACTAGGAATGGCTGATAACCGTATCACTCACACTCCGAATTCATTTGTTGTATAGGTAGGGATGGGCAAATACGCTACATTTCGGAAACAGTTACAACCGTTCCAGTTACTGTTACTTTTTATAAGTTTAGTTTAATTCGCATTCCCAAACACCATTCTCTCTCGATTACCGTAACTCCTAGTGGAGCATGGTTGCAAAGACAATTGAATTCGGAGTGTGATACGGTTTGTCAGCCATACCACTTCCTAGTCGCATTGTTAGTTTATTATTCTAGGATAAGAATATTTCTTATCATTTTCTTCTGAATAATAAACTTGCGACGAGTCGTGCCGAGTTTGGAAACTCGTTTCTCTATGAGTGTCTATTTCACAGAGCGGCGACCGAACGATCACGGCCACAGAGCACGACAAACACCATTACTCGAAATCTAGGAAAAAATGTCCTTTTTGTATACAAGGATCAATCCACAAGAATTTAATTAGCATTATGGGGAACTGGTTTTAACAAATACTGAGTTTTGATACCCATATTGAGTATGTACGACTTTCTGGGTGAAAAAATACATTTCGTCCTGAATAGCATAACTAAAAGGATCCATGTTAACTTGATTCGCTTGTCTTAACTTTATAAATCTATTAACCTAATTTGATGGAGATTTGTTTTTAAATCTTTGTTTTTTTTGTCTGCTGGGCGAACCGAAAATAGGCTTGGGCATAAGTACGGAATCTTTTTCCACATATTAAATTGTTTGAACATTTGTTTTTTAGTGCAGCCCACATTTCGGAACTATTGGACATTTTTAGAAGTATTATTTAAATTTCGTGATTTTCGCATCCTGAATTTCGTCGTGAGTTCGCTTGTGACTATGGCTTTTTAGTA
This sequence comes from Microchrysa polita, assembly GCA_949715475.1. Taxonomy (NCBI): domain Eukaryota; kingdom Metazoa; phylum Arthropoda; class Insecta; order Diptera; family Stratiomyidae; genus Microchrysa; species Microchrysa polita. The sequence goes on from OX454418.1 coordinate 103,685,020, forward strand.
ATATGTCGAGCAGCAAAATTGATTTTTCCGCAGCGACGAAAATCCGCAAATTTTACTAATCCATACAAAGACTAGCTGGCTGGTGCGGTTCATATTAGAAGCGCAAGCTTCGTTATTTTTTTGCCTAAAATATTCTCATAGATGTTCTAACCGATTTAGTGGCAGCGATTTTTTTTATTTGAAGAAAATATTTTTTTTGCCATTTTCCAACGCTTTGCAACAACGAAATCCCTGGCGGATTTCGAAAAAAGTTCGAGTCAGAGTGATGATGCTGAAGCAAACCATAATTCATAAACTTTTTTTTTTTAATTTCTCTTTAATATCTATGTCTTGACAGCGAAGTTAATATTTGAAACTGTAGAAATGTAACACGATAGCACGATAACGATAACATTTTAACCGATTCCGTTGAAAGAATTTTTGCGCACGCAACCCTACCGTATCCCTATTAGAGATGCCAGAACCAGAACAGTAACTGGTTGTTACTCTTCGGAAGTAACGAGTACCGAAAGCAAAAAGTAATCGGTCCATATGTATTCATTCTTCGGTGACCGACCACAGAATTTTTTTTCCGATTGCATTTGAGGAGTATTTCCCTGAGAAAACAGAAATACCATTGTGGTGGACAAACCTAAAAAAAAATCTTTGTTCTTACTTCCGAATCTCAAATAAGAATAAAATAAAAATCGGCCATCCAAACTTACTATACAGTGTTAGTGTTTTTGCCATGTGCGCCGATTGGACGAGCATTCCGGCAATCTGAAATAGACAGTATCACGGTCCACAAGACACAACACAAAATAGCGAAAATTGTACCATTTTTGGCGATAGAAGATGTACATCCATTGCTACTTTGATGGAAAATGACCGCCACAACCACAGCATGAAGACCGACCACAGGCTTATGTAAAAAAAATCAGCAACTGAGAACACATGATTGTCATGACAGCTGTACGGAAAATTGCATTGGCAATACGTTCCACATGTCAAATCAAAAAATTGAATCCGATGGTCCCATACACCTTCCGATTTATCTCCCATTAAAAAAATCTGGCCGATCGATCGGAGGGTCTGTGGCGCCTCTTAGAGGCTTTTCATTTCAAAATTTAATTTTAGCTATTCATTGGAAAACGTACTAGAAGTGATTGGGATTGCAAACATTTTGGCGAATGTTGATAATCTCATTAAAACTGAATAGCATACTATTTGGGTTTGAATTGTTAACCTGAATAACGCTTCGGGTTAGGCCTAAATTTCATAATAGGATTAATATCTATAGTTATGCTGCGGCTTCCGAAGAATGAAATTTGTCGGAAACTTTTAAAATGTGCTAATCCCAGCATCCCCTTTGGTTCGACTCACATCTTGACCATTTAATCCCTCTCTGCAGAAAATGTGGGAACATTGTGGGAACTCCTTTAAGAAAATCCTGAAATTTTGATACCAATGTTGCCTTCATGTACCGTTCAGGACGAATAAATGCCATTTTCGTCCCGATTGACTTAAGAAATAGTATTGGGGTGCAGGATACTATATTTGTTACGGCCAAAGCTAATTACTACCAAAATTACCAAATTTTCGGTGGTTTCTCATTCAATTTTTTTTAGTAAATTAGTTTTACACAAATTTGTTGGAAACAATTTTTACCCTTAAAACCGATGAGTTGCTCAGTGTTGATTGGTTAAATTAATTTAGCATTCTGGATAAGCAGTCACTTCGATTTGCGCAGCCTTTACAGGCCTATTATTTTTTCAGATTTAGCGAACCAAAAATATTTTTAACTGAAATTATCTAGTGACGAAGGTGATAAATTTAAAATAAAGAAAACCATTTTTTTCAGGTTATGTTAAGATACCCCAATGAAAGGCTTTCACTAAGCACAGATAGCATCTTTTCGCGAAAACTATGACTACGCTTGGAGTCCTTTAACTAGGGTATATTTTCAGATTCAACATCGATAGTGGTTGCATGTTTTGACCATTTGGATTAAATATTTCATACGCTGTCAGCTACAAACCGATCCACACACGTGACTTCTTTAATTACATAGCTCGTCGATTTGATCATAATATGCCACCTTCAATATACGAGTATCATAGCTCACTTAACTCGGACCATGACGAGTGGGTCAGGTTGATCTCCTTGATCTTAACTTGTTTGTTTGAAAGACAACTTTTACCTATCGCTATGCTTTCAAAGATCGTAGAGCGGCGATCAAGGATTTTAAACCCACTGCCGCGACTGGCATTTCGAGGGAACCAAGAGCAAAATTAGTTTGGCCAAAATTTAAATTAATCAGTTGAAACCGAAATATTTATCGGAGCAACTTTTGTTCAAAATTGTGCTTTCGAGCTTAAAACTATTTTTTTTTTAATTTCTTTTTAATATCTATATCTTGGCAGCGCAGTTGATATTTGAAATTGCAGAAATGTAACACGATATATAACGATAACGGTGAATTTTTAACCAATTTTCTGTTTTTGCGCACACGACCCTACCGTATCCCTATTCGAGATGTCCGAACCAGAAAAGTAACTAACCGTTAGCGTTAACTAGTCGTTACTCTTAAATATGGGAAGTAACGACTAACGAGAGCAGAAAGTAATCGTTATATAAAAATCGGCGACCCAAACTTTCTTCAGAGTTAAGGTAGGTACGTGTTCGTAGAGACGACTCATGTGACAATCGCTGAGCGATCGAAGCTAAACTACCGGTTCTGAGCACTATATGCAAACATTTTCTATAAGGAAAGTGGCACCATTAAAAAAATATGCAAATATGGCTGGGAATCGGTTACAAAACTACGATCGCTGAGCGATCATCTCATAAGTCGTCTCTACGAACACGTACCTTTAGTGTTTCTGCCATGCGCGCCGATTGGACAAGCATTCCGCCGAAATCCTTGCTCAGGTGTGAGCAAGTTCAAATTTTTTTTGTCTTGTTTTTTTTTTTTTTTAATTTGGAATAAGCGATCCCTTTCCTGAGTTTACCGCCACGATGATTCGACGACTATTTCCAAGTATATCAGCCAACTTGTAATTTCCTAGACCAAGGTATTGTTGTGAGCTATGAAATTAAACAAGAGCGGTTATGCATTTGTCTGACCATATTTAATGTAAAGGGTTTATTGGTAGTTTCATTTTATTGTAAGAGCGAGCATTTCGAGTATATACAGTCAAACCTCCCTTACTTGTATTACAACTTGCTAAGATAAAATGTTCGAGTAAGGGAAAGTTAAACTAATGGAGAAAGTGTGAAGCCATCAACGAAGAATTCGCACTTACTCATTTCGTAGAAAATAACGCAATTAATAATAAAAAATTCGTATTATAAGGTTTTTCACAAATGTGGCACAATTTTCGTATCACAGCGTATTTTAAACTATCCGACGAACGATTTAGTCTATATTTGGCAACCCTTATAAATCAGGAATACGACAACCCTAACGACGAACGACGCGATTGTATCTTTATCGAGAGAGACAGAATCGATCGAACGAGTCGCAGTCTTACACAAACATTCGAGTCGACCAGTCGCGCATGAACACACGGGATAACGCGTCGTTCATAACTTGTAATCCGACAATAATATTTCAATAAAATATTTCGTTGAAAGTCTTTCGGTATTTTCCCATTTGTGTTAGCCCATTCACTAAATATACAGGGTGTCCCGCATTGGGTGGTCAATACTGTAAGGGTTGATAGCGCAATTTGTTTCAGGAAGAAAATTAGCAATACAATCGGAAATTTGTTTACCGTTACCTTGTTTTCGCTCTTTTTGTGAAAGTCATCGAAAATCGTGACTTGTCATGCAAAAGCATAATTTGCAGCCCTCCTGATGACTTGATCTAGGATTTGATTTCAGTTTCAGAAACTACTTAAAATTTCACAAAAACTGAAGTTTTTCCAGTTGCCAACATTATCGCGACTTCCAAGATACAGTTACTCAAACTTAATAGAAATTTTGAAATAGATTTTTCATCGAAAATTTAAACAGTAATTTCATAACGGTGCTTTATATGTACAACTCTGGCAAAGCTGATAAAAGTTGCTTCAATATGTTGGCTTTCCAACGGTATATCACTTTTTATATTTACATTGCAGAATTTTAGGGAAACACGCATTGAATGGTAAAAAACAAGGCTTCGGTGGAATCGCTAACAATTTTCCCTTTACTCGAAAAAAGACAAACAAAGGCTATCATAATTCGGGATAGAATCTCGCTACATTATTTTTACCAGAACTGTAAGATATTTGAAATTTTTTACTTGTTTTGGCAAATGCAACGGTACTTATAACAGTTGAAATTTAATCTTTGCTATTTATGGCAGATAGACGGGTGCCTCGCTCATAATGCGAGATCTATCAAAGAATATTTGAAAAACGAATTTCCCGGAAAGTGGATTGGCTGATTTGGGACAGTTACGTGGCCTGCGAGAAGTCCCGACTTTTTTCGCCTATATTTTTATTTATGGGGTAACTTAAAAAAAAAACAATATCTATTCCGAGCCGATTACCTCCCGGGAACAGCTGCTGCAGCGAATTAATGACGCTTGTGACAACATAAAGGACACACCTCCTGAAATCATTCGGAACGTTTCATCCATGCGCCGAAGGTGTCGAGTCTGCATACAAAATGGAGGAGGCCAATTCCAGCAGTATTATTCCAATTCATCAAACAGACCCATTTAATCATTAGTTAATATTTTTAGTTTATTGGTTCTTTCTCATATTTAAAACTTTATTTTCAGTTTTATTTAACAAATTTTCCAAATTGCGATAGTAAAATATAAAAAATAAATTGATAAAATTTCAGTCTGAATAATCTGACAAGAAAATAATTACCTTGTTTTTTTACATCCAATATGTGTAATTCCAAAATTCCGCAATGCAAATATGAAAAGTGACATACCGTTGGAAAGCCAACATGTTGAAGCAACTTTTATCAACTTTGCAGAGTTGTACGTATAAAGCACCGTTATGAAATTACTGTTTTAATTTTTGAAAAATCTATTTTAAAGGTTGGCCAATAAACCACCCCCAAAACGCTCATTTTGTTCCGAAATTGCCACTTTTCTCAATTTCTGTGAAATTTGGCGAAAATGGGGTTTGAAAAAGTCGATGAAGAGGGCATCCAGACCTACATTTTGCTGAAACTTTGAGGGCCCTAGGTATCACCGTTTAGGAGATACAGCCGTTTAAAGGTTGGCCAATAAACCACCCCCAAAATGCTCCTTTTGGGCCAAAATTGCCACTTTTCTCAATTTCTGTGAAATTTGGCGAAAATGGGGTTTGAAAAAGTCGATGAAGAGGGCATCCAGACCTACATTTTGCTGAAACTTTGAGGGCCCTAGCTATCACCGTTTAGGAGATACAGCCGTTTAAAGGTTGGCCAATAAACCACCCCCAAAACGCTCCTTTTGGGCCGAAATTGCCACTTTTCTCAATTTCTGTGAAATTTGGCGAAAATGGGGTTTGAAAAAGTCGATGAAGAGGGCATCCAGACCTACATTTTGCTGAAACTTTGAGCGACCTAGCTATCACCGTTTAGGAGATACAGCCGTTTAAAGGTTGGCAATAAACCACCCCCAAAACGCTCCTTTTGGGCCGAAATTGCCACTTTTCTCAATTTCTGTGAAATTTGGCGAAAATGGGGTTTGAAAAAGTCGATGAAGAGGGCATCCAGACCTACATTTTGCTGAAACTTTGAGCGCCCTAGCTATCACCGTTTAGGAGATACAGCCGTTTAAAGGTGGACAATAAACCACCCCCAAAACGCTCCTTTTGGGCCGAAATTGCCACTTTTCTCAATTTCTGTGAAATTTGGCGAAAATGGGGTTTGAAAAAGTCGATGAAGAGGGCATCCAGACCTACATTTTGCTGAAACTTTGATGGCCCTAGCTATCACCGTTTAGGAGATACAGCCGTTGAAATGTTGGCCAATAAACCACCCCCCCAAATGCTCCTTTTGGGCCGAAATTGCCACTTTTCTCAATTTCTGTGAAATTTGGCGAAAATGGGGTTTGAAAAAGTCGATGAAGAGGGCATCCAGACCTACATTTTGCTGAAACTTTGAGGGCCCTAGCTATCACCGTTTAGGAGATACAGCCGTTTAAAGGTTGGCCAATAAACCACCCCCAAAACGCTTCCTTTGGGCTGAAAATGCCACTTTTCTCAATTTCTATTAGATTTGGCAAAAATGGGGTTTGAAAAAGTCGATGAAGAGGGCATCCAGACCTACATTTTGCTGAAACTTTGAGGGCCCTAGCTATCACCGTTTAGGAGATACAGCCGTTTAAAGGTTGGCCAATAAACCACCCCCAAAAACGCTCCTTTTGGGCCGAAATTGCCACTTTTCTCAATTTCTGTGAAATTTGGCGAAAATGGGGTTTGAAAAAGTCGATGAAGAGGGCATCCAGACCTACATTTTGCTGAAACTTTGAGGGCCCTAGCTATCACCGTTTAGGAGATACAGCCGTTTAAAGGTTGGCCAATAAACCACCCCCAAAACGCTTCCTTTGGGCTGAAAATGCCACTTTTCTCAATTTCTATTAGATTTGGCAAAAATGGGGTTTGAAAAAGTCGATGAAGAGGGCATCCAGACCTACATTTTGCTGAAACTTTGAGGGCCCTAGCTATCACCGTTTAGGTGATACAGCCCTTTAAAATTTCTATTAAGTTTGAGTAACTGTATCTTGGAAGTCGCGATAATGTTGGCAACAGGAAAAACTTAAGTTTTTGTGAAATTTTATGCAATTTCTGAAACTGAAATCATCAGGAGGGCGGCAAATTATGATTTTGCATGACAAGTCACGATTTTCGATGACTTTCACAAAAAGAGCGATAACAAGGTAACGGTAAAATTTTTTTCGATTGTATTGCTAATTTTCTTCCTGAAACAAATTGCGCTATCAACCCTTACAGTATTGACCACCCAATGCGGGACTCCCTGTATAGTAAATTTTGTAGAACATAAATCTTCTTCGAAAATAAGCTTGAAAAATATCCTGATCTAAAAAATGATCATGCTCGATTAATCAAAAGTAAACATTTATAGGAAAGAGCTCGTGGGGTCTTCAAAGACCTCATGGATACCAACGTCTCTGCTGTCATCAACATCCAGGTAATTGGCTCCGAAGCCATTTTTATTTCGACTGTTCTTGCATACTTCTTTCCCATAATCTAACTACGCTTTCACAGTCGCAACTGAAAATTGAGATGAGCGTAGCCAACAATTATCCTGGCTTGAGAAACTCTCGAAAATTTCGTTTAATTTTCTTAAATAAAATTAAATGGAACTTGTTTCGACTTAGGGAAACTAAAGTTATAAGAAATAGCCTAGAAGAAAGATAAAATATTGTTTGAGCTAAAGGGGGTTTCGACTGGTAGAAATTCGAATTAGAGGTTGTATTTAATATCCGAAACAGACGGGAACGCCAGTGTTCTAAATAAGGAATAATTATACTTAAGGAGATTTCGACTTAGAGAGATATCGACTGTATTTATTTGTACTTCACTCATCCAATTATTTTTGCACACATCTACAAATTCTGGGTTTTGAAAAAAAAAAACTTCAAACTTCCTACGCTTCGACTTTCTTTTCGTTTTAATCGATGCCTTCTTATATTGATTTTGATATGAATTCAAATCTCTCTCAACTTCTGTAATCCGATACGAAAAAAGTGCTCAAAAGCAAAATAACATAGGCGGCGCCAATTTCCTAAAAGCATCCTCGCCCAGCACGATTTCAAATTTCAAGCCGATTCCGTGAATTCATTTCACATATTATGAAATATGAGAAAAGACATGACTAAATATTCATATCTTTTGTATATTTTGGCTATCTTCTCGATTTTCGGCAAACATCCTTAACATATTATTATGATACAATGAAGCGAAATGCGTCCTTAGCAACGGTTCAAAACGATTCTATGTGTATATGCGAAAACTCACAGAAGAAATTATATTCAACCTTGCGTATACGGAAACAGAAGGATGAGAAAAAGAAAACTTCTGAGACAATGTGGCGGCCGGCAGGCGTTTCAGCAAAAGGAAAAATTGTAAAAGAAAGAAATTTTAATTTAAGGACACCAGTACAGCATCGAATTAATAGCTAGTTAGGATAACACTTAACTTATCCTATACCTTGAGAAGTTAATTGAAAAATTGTCTTCAAACGTAGTCCCTTAATACCTTTAAATGTCGTTTTAATTATCTACTGGAAATCTCACTTGATTTCACACGGCCATCCATCTATTCGTTCTTCGTCGCAAAACACTTTTTCCAACTGTCTAGACATTATTTACTCCTTGCAAGACCGTCACCAAACCAAAACCCGTCCACAATGTAATGGGAACAAACAAATCAGGACATCTAGCCACTAGCATACTAGACTCCGGCATTCCGGCTAGAAACGCTAGAAGATAAAACGATTTCGGTGAATCTCTGTATATGTAGTACGGTTGCTTGTCGGTTTGCCAGGATATTCAAACAGTTGTAATGGATGTCGGTTGGGTCAGAGACCGGTTGCGACGACGACGACGACGACGTCAACGTGAAGGCGGGGAGACACATACAAAGCGTCAACATTTTGTGCTGACTCCATATCATCCCTGTTCCTGTTGGCGCCAGTCTGTCGCTGTACACAGAAATCATTTTTATAGTCAATCTCGTACGGATGAGTCCGGACTGAAAACGCGACGATATAGTTCGGGGGAGGGGATCGACAAAAGAAGCCTGAAAGTCTGCATCACAATCATCGTCCGTATTGAAATACAGACGCGACAACACACTATGAATAGGTGGCTGCGATATGGCGAATGGCGTGTAGGAGCATAGGACTCTTGTGGACGGATGACAATTGGGTATTTAATAACTGCCAGCTTTTTATCGTTTTCCGGGAACACTTTAGAGAGGATCTCATGTTCCGCGCGCATTCGAACTTTTCCAATGCGAAAGCCAAACGATAAGTTGGTGGAAAGTCTGCCGTTGATGGAGCGATAACTGCGCTTTGAAAATCGTTTGATAGTATCCTTGGCGACATGGTCTAAGAAAAGATTTTATGTGTGCGCGCCGAAGATGTTTCGCAATCTTCTCTTTTTCCGTTTAAGCCGGATTATATTTGAATACGACAAAAAGTTGGACAAAGAAGTGATAAAATTTACAAGAATATTAAATTTTAGGAAGTGTATTAAACAGCGCATAAATCAATCACAACGTAAAATATATTCATAGAATTTTGAAAATCAATAAAATGCAACTCAGGACAACAAACAAGGATGTTTTCCACCCGATTTTATTGGAAGCGCGTTCAAATCACGTCGGCAGTCGTCATTTGAAGAGTTCCTTTTTCATTTCCTTTAAGACGCAAGTACTATCGTATGCTTCTAGCTTTACAACTATTTCTACCCCCAAATCAATAAATTTCAGAGTGACTGAGTTTAGTATTTTTGCAATATAACTTGAGCCATTATGTTGACGCAAGTTCATGAGCGACATGTCGTGCCTTTTGTGCCACATTACTCGAAGGGATATCAATTGATTATATCATTTCGAGAGATGGTTGAATTCGATTTGGCACTACTATACAAATCCTTACTACATGTTTGTAGTTCATCCGGGCGCAAGAGGGTGACGAACTCCATGTATGTTTGTTGTATTTGGCTTATTCTGTATATTGCTTGCCAAAAATTCTAGAAAGTTCAATGGACATGAATTTATGGGCTCCGGAAAAGCGACAGGCGGAGTTGATTTTATGGTTCTCTGTTTTTTTCTCTTGTGATCGTGTTGTCAAGGGGTGTCGTCGGGGTGCGTTTTTCGTCCGGAAGTTGCGGAAGATGAAGAATGAATATTTGGTAGGGGAGCAAAACATTTAAGAAATTGGAAAATATTACATACTATGTATGGATATGTGTCGGGAAAAGTGCAGGATAGGGTGAGTATGTTGAGAAGAAGACGCGAAGAATTTTATTTGGAGTTTCATATGATGCACTCGTGTCGGTTGGGGGCGAGACAGAATGATTGACGGGGAATTTTTATAGAGTAGTCGCATACGCAGTTTCATCGCCATCATCGATGATTTCAATTGAAAAGTGTATGTTGTTGATTTTTTTTTCGACAGAAATTCCTTAGAAAATATCTGAAAAATTCTTATAAGTATGCGAAATAAAGAGAATTGATTTCGGTATGCGTGAAGCTTTTTGTTGCAACTAAAAATAAAGAAATTAAATTAAAATGACTCAGACACAGCGACGTAGTCAGCATTTTGTTTCGGCAGGGGTCCAACCTCCCACGAATAAAATAATAAGAGGTACGGAAACTTCGCAAATAAAAAAACAGGAATTTCACATAAACTAAATATGAATTTTAGAAATTTCGCTGAAATTCACATAAAAAATAATTTCGTTCTTGTTAAACTCTCTGGAATTTCACAGTAAAACGAGGGTTCAAAACTTAGTACCTATACTGTAAAAAAAATCGTGTCTCTAATTTTCACAAATATTAAATAACAATAATAACCAAGAAATCGACAATAGAATGTACTGTGGCTAATTACTGTTTCATATCCGCATTAAGTTGTTGAAGAAGCGTTTTTCGGTTCGCTTTCTTCTTTTTTGTGAATATGTAGTTTATTTAAATTTTTGGGATCAGTGAACAACGAAAAAAAAACTTTTCCTATTAAAATCGCATTACAGAAAACAAAGTTCATACACTCCCAATCAATAGGATAGTTCCACTTGTAAAATGGCTGTATCTCGGTAAGTGATCACGGTATTTTCTTAAAACTTGGTGACAATATTTTCAGTATTATGTTTGTTCTTTGCATAACATAAGGTCTGAAATCCGGAGTCCCGTTAGGATTTTCTTACGATAATTTTAAAAAACAGTACAAATAGTGAAGTCAATAGGATAGTTCCAGTGGAAATAAAACATCAAATAACGGTACGAAAGGATAATTTTATTTTGAAAAATGTAGCTGAACTTTATTTAAGTAAGTTAAGCTAAAAAAGTGAATCTGGGATAGAATTGTATAGGTTTTAACGGTAAATTAAATTCGTTTTGCCCCAAGCTCCTCTAAACGTTATCAGACGATCTTCAGTGTACTTAAACTATCGTCTAACGGTATATATCTTCCTTGTCATTCATCCCCACACATTTTTGATGGTATTTAGATCTAGGAAGTGTGGGAGGTCTTTCCAAAATCTTGATTAGTTGGTCTTGAAACCAATCTTTTATCAGTCTTGCTCCATGATTGACGCCATCATCTTGTTAAAATCTCAAAGAAGTTGCATGGAAAATGTCAGTAATTTTAAGAATTATATTACCCAGAATATTTTTGTAAGAATGGACGTTGTGAATACCCCTAATTTCCACAAGCTCAATAGCTCCACACTGAGATATTCAACCCCATACATCGACATTTCTTACTCCGAATGATGTGTCTACAAAATTAATTTCTTTTTGCTCAAATCGTGGAAATAATACCTAAATCCATCTGAAACGACGAGATTTAATCTTTTGCGTCAGTAAAAATTACGCGTTTGACCAATCCATACAGTTTCTATATTGGGGTTGAATATCTTGGTATGGAACTATTGAGCTTTTTTAAATTAGAGGTATTCAGATTACCTAGGCTTTTAAATATATTCTTCCTAATGTGTTGCCTAAAACTTCCGACATTTTCCATGTCATTCCTATAAGATTTTAACAAGATAATGACACCAATTATGATGCAACGCTGATTAAAGATTGATTTCAAGACGAACTAATCAAGGTTATGGAAAGACCTTCATACTTCCTAGATCTAAATATCATCAAAAATGTGTGGGAATGAATGACAAGGAAGATCTATACCGTTAGATGATAGTTTAAGAACACAGAAGCTCTTTGGCGAACGTTGAGAGGAGCTTTGGACGAAATCAGCTTAATTTGCCGTTAAAACCTATACAATTCTATCCCAGATTAACTTTTTGAGCTCAAATTACTTAAATAAAGTAAATAAAGTTTCGTATCGTTATTCGATTTCTTATTTCCACTGGAACTATCCTATTGACTTCACCATTTGTACTGTTTTTAAGAATTCTCGTAAGAAAATCCTAACGGTACTCCGGATTTGAGACCTTCTATTATTGAAAGAACAAGCAGGCTAATGAAAATATTGTCACCAAGTTTGAAGAAAATACGCGTTATCACTAACCGAGATACAGCCATTTTTCAATTGGAACTATCCTATTGATTCGGAGTGTATATCGAATCTCCGATAAAACAGCTGGCTCGGAGTTTGGCAAGCCATTGTGCTCCTGATTCAGCCTCCTCTGCAAATTTACAAATGTATCTAGTTAACGGGGAAAAATCAATCTGGGATGAAAACTTATTTTTCATAATTGATTCTTTTAAAGAAAAAAAATATTTATGGAAAAAGGACAAATTATAACATCTCGCATCTATTCGCAAAAACTAGCGATTTTCGCCGAAATTCGCATCAATTTCGTAAAAACGAAATTTCCGTACCTCTAATTATGATTGGTTTACCGGATTTATTTCGCCAAAGCCCCAAAAATGAGTGAAGAATGAAAATAAAAAAACAGGAATTTCGCATAAACTAAATTTGAATACAGTATGAGTACTCGATAATCCCGACTATTAAAAATCGAGGTCGATCCGGACTACAAAGGAATTCGGATTACTGGAGTCCTTTTACTTGTTAAGAATTTCGAGGAAATGGTCGCTTTTAAGCAATTTCTTCGGTTTTCAATTTTCGAAAAATTTTGCTGTTATTTTTTGCTTTTATTCTTTCCTAAAATTGAGAAAAGAATTGATTTTACTTCGGACGATAATTACTGCAGTTATTGTGAGAAAAAAGTGTAATTCGGATTAGAGAAGCTCGCAAAATTCACAAAATTCAATACGCAGTACAATATGATAAATTGATCATTACAATCAGAAAATTAGTTCTACTTTACCATCTGTGATAATTAGATATAAGATATAATACAAAGACCTGATGATGCTGTAATACAGCGAAACGTCGTCCAACAACATCATATATACATCCAATAATCAAAAGCTGCACGAAAGTGAAAAATCTTTTCATCGAACTATAGAGTGCGCAACACAATCTTTGAGGTTATCCGGATCACTGGAAATTTGAAGTTTCGAGGCTTCGGACTATCGAGTACCTATTGTATTAGAAATTTCAATGAAATTCTTCTATTGTCTCGCAAAGGTATTGAAGGCTATCATTTGAATCTCGTTGAATTGTGTTGTCAGCTAAGGCAAATGTAGGCCAAAAACCAAAAATAGTTGTGGAAATTACCATTTTAATGTTGGACATACGTTCGGATTTTATTTTGTGGAGATTTTAATGATTCCTTGACATCGAACATCACTTGATTTCAAGGAATGTTCATAAATTCAACTAAGTAAAAGAACTCATTTAAGGTTGCTTTAAATCAAGGGTGGATTTGGAGCACAGACAACTTTTTTCAATTTATTTATCTTGCGCGAAGAGTGCACTAATAATTTTTCGCCAAATAATTCATGTTTGCACTAAACTACTTGTAAATATAAATTATTTGAATAAAAAAGTAACTGATAATCCTCAATTGAAATTTTACGACAAGACACACACATTTTTTTCCATACATAAATTATGTTTAGTAAAAATCATGAGCGGTAAAATTTACTACAGAAATTTCTCTCCGTGTACAAACTGGGTTTCATTCCACTTCATGTTTCCATAAATTCACCCATTCATATATAATGCTAACAGCAATTTGTACCAAATCCAAATGACGTCCGAATATTGTTTTGAGACGCGTGAAAATTTCCACAAAGGTTACCCACCTTTTTCATCGATTTATCATAACTAAAGCCCGGATTTTCGTGCAGTAAAAAATTTCGGAGCTTTGGACGCAGGAAAAGCATTGAAAAAAAAAAAACAATTAAGAAGACTTGTTCTTGCTCAAAATAATTTTTATTTAAAATGCGTTACACTTTGTATACCGCAGGACCGCCGAAGTGCTATAGGGGAACGACGCTCTATAGGCCGTCCAGGCAACTCAAAAACCAAAAGGGAGAGAGAGCTTCTCTGTGAGCTAAGCAGCGGCACATGCTTGCTGTAGCTCAGTGTCGGAGAATTTGGGCGGGGTTTTTGCCGCTCACAGCCCCTGTCCTGCACATATTAAAAGGGATATAGGCTGCCTAGGGATATAACAACACAGCAAAAGGAAGTGAAAAGAAATTTTAAAGGGGGGAAACTACGGTGTCGCTAACTCAAGCGCCGTGAATGCTCGTGGGCCCCGCTGGTGTCGAGCCCTGGCCTGTGTAAATCAAATAAAAATTGCTCTACCGTGAGCACGGCCCATGTATCCGCCTTCACGATCAGTACTCGACTCCCCGATTCTTCACTTTTACCCACACCACGACACGGGGAATCTAGAGCCAGCTTGCAACTGCTTTTCTTGATACTAAGACGATTAAAACAAAGTTTTGCATACAATTGCATGCACTTGTCTTAATCGTCAAAGCATCAAAGTTACCTTCTATTGGTGTGTCGACGAACCATTTGGGCTCGTTGACACAACAACAAAAGAAGCTCAAGGCAATCGCAAGTGGATCATTACAATTTTGAATATTTTTACCGAAAATAAACTTCTTTCAATAAAAAGCTGTCTAAATTAGCTCATTTAAATATGGCATCAGAAATCCATGACGGGGTTTTGTTTAGGATCCATCGCGCAACCTTTGTGCTTCTTTAATTCCTGAGTGCATCGTCTTCAAAGGGGAAGATTTTCCTATATGTAAGTTTAGTTGACTACCAGATTAAAAAGCACTCTAAAAACAACAACTGCAAAATTGCATGAAAATCAACTGGCAATTGATGAAATTCCCATAAAGTGCATCACTTGATTGTTTTTCTATGCATGTTTTTTCTTTCTCAATTCTTTTACTCTCTTCTTCTCTTCTGAGTACCGTATAGCCCCATGTGGGGCCATGGTGCGTTAACTCAGCCGCTTATAGGCAATTTCGAGTCAACGTTACATTGCATATAATTTCGGAGTGTATATAATGTTGAAAGCCTTATATATATCCTATCCGATTCGATCTCCGGACCTCTAGATTACTAGCATCGTAGATTGCGACTCAACCAAGTGAGCCACAGAGCGTGCCTACCGAAAAATTCTGAAGATTGGATAATTTCTGGGGAAAATTGTTATAAAACACGGTTAAAAATTCAAATTTTCGTTTCCATAGAAAAACCTTAAAACGTGCAATTTCGTGCAATATACCCTGAAAAGTGAAATTTCGTGCAATAACGTGCAATTGTACGAGAATCCGGGCTCTAATCATTACATTACCTACTACCACCCATTCATTATTACACACAATTATCTACAACACTAGATAAACATACCGACACATATTTATACACACTGCGCGACAAATGCTTAGGTTCACACATATTTCCTTCCAGGAAACGGTAAAAAAAAGTTTACCGGTTCAATAAATGTTATTTTCGAAACTATTAAATATCACAAATAAAATGGATGGACTGAGGCCCTACAGGACATTCTCCTTAAATTACAGTAATTGATTTCATTCAAAGAGTCTTTTTCCACTGCGACAATTGCTTAGGTTCAGGGACGATTTTACCGTTATACTTAATGTTTTCGCTGAAATATATTTCAGAAAAGTGTCAAGCAGGAGAAATACAAAAAACAAGAGATTTTTTTGTTATTTAATAGCGTGTATTTCCGCCATTTTTATTTATAATTTTATAAAGCCTTCAAGGTAGGGAATTGTGTAAAGAATGCAGTACGGATAGCGGTATTTTAGACCGAGCTGTCTTAATTCCATGAATTAACTCTTCTTTAGGGTTTTACTGTTGACCACTACTGTAAACCTCCCGAACAAGCCAACCCCAAATGTTTTCTAATGTGTTAATGTCAGGAGAGTTGGGCACCCGGTCTAACAAAGTCACATTTTCCTCCAAAATAAACGCTGTATGAATTGGGGCAAGATCATGTTGCAATATCCAAGGATCGCCTCCGTACATGACATTTATCTTAGGGATTTCCTCTTCTAAGAGCTGATTATAAGATGAATCCGTTTGGCGACCACGTGCGATGACCAAGTCGATAGTTCCATGATATGATATGGCTCCCCATTCCATAACGGAACCTATTCGGGAGTGATGGCGTGACAGGTACATAGGTTCCTTCCTAATATCATGATAATAGTAGAAGAACCCATCTCGACCGTCCACACAAAACTGTTTTTCATCCGTAAATATTACCTGCCTCCATTGTGATGTCCAGTTCATGATTCTTGAGGCGAATTCCAGGCGCTGTAGGCGATGTTGCGGGGTTAAGGCTGGTTTTTTCTTTAACGGTAAACGTTTCAAACAAGATGAAGATCTAAGAACTCGTTGGATGGTCTTTACACTTGCTGATAACACCAAAATCTTCCCAAGCTTACGCGCAGTAAGGGGCGAATTCGAGGCTTCTCTTAAGATACTTCTCCTTGATACACCGGTAATCGCTTTTTTCTGCCTCCTGCGTATCGTCGGCCATAATTTTCACTATCTCGTATAAAATTATTAACAACGTTCGAGCTCCGCTGAATCCGTATTGGCGTATTGCAATTTGTCGGTTTGAATATCCTTCTTGCTTTAGTATGGAAATTGTCGCCTTTTCCTCGGCAGAAAGTTGCTTTCCTTTTGACATTATCCACTATACGACTCACAGAGTATAACGCGAAAAAAATGTTTACAGAAGCACTTCTCACCAGGACGAGATAACTCTTTAAAGTAAGTGAACCTATACAATTGTCGCAGTGGAAATTTCATTTCATTTTAAAAAATTCCGTTAGCTATGCGAGTTGCTTGATAGAGTTGCAATATTTATTAAAATAACCGTTAATTGAGAGAGCATTATTTAAAAATTATTTCTGATCAGAGTACATAGAAATTATATAATTTTAAAGGAAAATATCCATGAACCTAAGCATTTGTCGCGCAGTGTATATATAGAAAATACCGATGATAGAACACTCGAAGCGCCATTTCATGAAGCCGATCTAAAATCAGGCTCATACCAGCACCAAACAGCGAAAAACCGCACGCACCAGAGCCGTATAAAATCCCCTTGAAAAATCAGGTTTTCTTGCCATCGAAACAAATCACACATCGTCTCGCAATAAATCGCATCGCCCGGCCCGATGTCGCATTGTGTGTGCACACATCGCATCGCTCAGCCCAGTCCGGAAAAGCTCGGCGTCGCACTGTGTACGCCCTTAGTCTTAGAATTCGGTACGGATTTTGTTGGTACTAGATTCCTATTTATCTCTTCTATCACCGAGCAATCACAAATTTTGCTAAAATTGCGATAAACCATTTTTGTTGCAATATCCAACAGATCTACGGCAGTGTCACTCTTTCTGCAGCAACAAAACAGCGCTGATTGTGTAATCGCTTTTGGCGCATAGTGTGTGGCTTACTTCCTACCCTTTGGTTTTAGCATTTACTACATCCTGAACCGCTCAAATCAGGGACACTTATAGTTATTTCTCATCGTCTATAGAAAAGTTCTATTTGATCAAATTTGATGTCCAAGATGTCCAAATAGTTCTTCACAATATGTTTCTGTTTAATGTAATGCACGAAAGAGTGTATCAAAACAAGATAAGTGACGTGCTGATCAGTGGCGATCCTACGTAGGGGTTTTCCTTTTTTTCCTGGCTGCAATTTTTGCAAACGAAATTTTATGTAGTTTTTCGTCCTCAGACCATTTTTCCGTATTTTTTTGTGGTTTTTGAAATAATCGCAAAAAACGAAAAAAATGAGATGACGAGCTAGCGCCGCGACACGGCTTGTGCTCGCGAGCTGCAAAGATCCGAATAAGGCCGCGTACACATACAGTGCGACGCCGAGCTTTTCCGGGCCGGGCGATGCGATGCGATGTGTGCACACTCATTGCGATGTCGGGCCGGGCGATGCGATGCGATTTGTTGCGAGCCGACGCGCTTTCTTTCTATGGCAAGAAAAACGGATTTTTCAAGGGGATTTTATACGGCGCTGGCTCGTAAGATTTGCTGCTGATATGGCTATGATTTCAGATCGACTTCGTGACATAGGGCTTCGATGGTTCTACCATTGATATTTTCAATATACATACAAACGTGTCGGTATATTTATGTGGTGTTGTAGATAATTGTGGGTATTAATGAATGGATTGTCGTACGTAATAATAACGTAATGTAGTACCATTGGTATTTTCTATATACATACGTACTTGTCGGTATGACTATGTAGTGTTGTAGATAAATTGTAGGTAGGTCATGTAATGATGAATGACTGAAAGACGTAGGTAACCTTTCTGGAAATTTGCAGTGTTAGCTTACGCGTTTCAAAACAATTTTCGGGCGGCATTTGGATTTGGTGTTAATTGTTGTTCAAATATGTATCAATGGGTGAAATAGGTAATTTTTGGAAACATGCAGTGCAATAAAACCCAGTTTCTAGCGTACGCGCACTTTTATGCCAAAAAATGGCATCTCCGTTTCTCGGGGAAATACACGTCCAATCGGCGTGGCAGAAACACTAAGGTAAATTTGGGTCGCTGATTCTGAATTTGAGGTCAAAAACAAAATTTTTTTTGGGATTGCCCGCCCCCAAAATTGTACCCCTGTTTTCTCGGGGAAATACTCGTCCAATCGGCGTGGCAGAAACACTAGGTAAATTTGGGTCGCTAATTCCAAATTTGAGGTCAAAAAAAAAAAAAAAAAAATTGGGGTTGCCCGCCCCCAAAATTTTACCCCTGTTTTCTTGGGGAAATACTCGTCCAATCGGCGTGGCAGAAACACTAGTAAATTTGGGTCACTGACTTTCCGAATTTGAGGTAAAAAACAAAAAATTTTTTTTTGGGGGCAGATACACTAGGTAAATTTGGGTCGCTGATTCCAAATTTGAGGTAAAAAAAAAAAAAAAAAAATTTTTGGGGTTGCCCGCCCCTAAAATGGTACCCCTTTTTTCTCGGGGAAATACTCGTCCAATCGGCGTGGCAGAAACACTTAGGTAAATTTGGGTCGCTGATTGCAAATTCGATGTCAAAAACAAGAAAAAAAATCTCGGGGTTGCCCGCCCCAAAAATGGTACCCCGGTTTTCTCATCACCGTATGTTCCCACAACTGACCTATCTACCGTTGCCTTCAATAATTCATTGCAAATACATGCGCTGTACGAAATTTTCTTATACCTAAACGTAAGCCGCAAACCGGGTTGTGCTGCACTGCATATTACCACAAATCTTACTTCTTTGACATGTACATACAATATGTACATACAATACACCATGCCACTACGAACCTGATCCAAACACAAATCGCATCGTCCATGTCGCTCACAGCGGCGATAAGGCACCTTGCAGCAGCTGTTGAAAGCACGATGATTCGACATGGAAAAGTTCTCCATCATACAACCCGACGTCGCATCGCAAGCAATCTGAATGGTAGAAGCAGGTTCGTGCTGGTTCCTATTTAAATGCTAAGAAATTCTTTTTCTTGCGATGGGAAGCTTATCGCATCGCATCGCGTCGCCCGGAGTGTGAATGGAATTGTGGTAAATTTTATTAATTTTGGGATGCAACAAAAGAATTTGTACTGTGTGCGTATCATCTCAACCCAGCGAATATCTAAAGGGAATAAACAACACCACCAGAGTCGCATTCGAAAGAGGGGTTGCATTTGCCCTAAATTAGGTAAAATTCGAATCGAAACTTTTTGAAATTGTCCATTAACAGAAGTCTACGTATTTGAAATGTGTCCGTTTCACTGGCAAGCCTCTTTGCATATTTATTTTTCGTTTATAGCCGGTATTACTCGTACTATACAGGAATGGTTATCAAACTTTTCTTCACAAATTAACAGTCATTTGTCCTGCTAGACAGTTCACTTTAATTAAGTCCACATACACACCGCATATATGCTAGTAGCATCCTTTTTCTCATTCCCTTAATGTGTCCATCCACTATAATTATAGCAACTTCCAAATATTGTGCAGAGAGTCTTAAACGAAATCCAATAATACTCGTATCACCGAAAATCGAGAGACGAGGAGTCGGCAGACCAGTAATTGAGGTATGTACTATACTTTTCATCATAAATTTCGAAAAGTCATAACGTAAAAATGTGAAAACTTTGATTGAAATGAAAAACAACTTCAAGTTCGTTTATACCACCCGACGACTCGTGCAAAATTCGTTCAACTAAACCCGGGGCAATGAGGCGGGTTGGTCTTTTTGCCTCTGCACTTGGCCTTTTTGACTTCTATGCTCTCTCTTTCATTGCCACCGATTCGCACTCCAGCTCCAGCTCACTTCAGAAGCAATCTTTCGGTGTTTACTTGTTGTCTGGTTTCAAAAAGAGTATTCTGTCCGGTCCATTTCGTCCTACCTATACTCGAAGTCCAAGCTGTATGTATAGTATACCACGGTACTCATACCGTCTGAAACATCGTCTCACGTTTCAAATATGAAAACTTTTTCGATGCGAGGAGTTGATGACGATTTTTCGAATTCATCATAGCGTGTGTGGACGCTCTATGTTGTTATGCTATGGCAAAACTGAATTTTCATATACAGATCCTGGATTCTTGTTGCATCTGATCACATCTTCTATTTTTTCGAATACATGGTATCTATTGACTCTCTTTCTGTGCGAAATGAATGACTGGTTGGCTCTCTGTGTTTCATTTTCTCACAGGATGAGTGGTTAGCAAGCGAACGTAGCTAGATTGACCGACCAAGGATAGTTATTTGTATTTTTTTTTTGTGTGTGGTACGCAAGGGCAAAGTTCTAGGAAAATTTTAATATGTCGGACCCCTTTATCAAATCGTCAGTATACGAACGGCCAATTTCATAGACACATACACACTTCCAACACACATCCTGGCAGGATATGTGTTGTTGTTGCTGTCCGTTTTTCTTTAGCCATTTGCAACAAACTGTAATTTTTCTCATCATCTGTATAGACGCGTTTTGTATGCTATGGACGTGGAGCATGCATGAAATATTTTAAGGTTTTTTTTTGATGCAATGGAAACTTTTGCAATATGGAAATATTGCATGTGAGTGGTGCATGCGTTGTTTTTTGTCAAGTTTTTTGATTCTTTCAGAGAAAGGTTGGTTGTATTTAATGTTATAGATACATTTGGACTATTATAAATGGGGACCAATTTGCAAAAAAAAAGGTTTTCGGTATCGATATATCTACATTAGTACTCTTTACAACAGAATTGATCATTTACTATAATTTGCGGCTAATGACGATGCAGGCGGTTCTAAAAGCAACGCAACAATTATAATTACATTTATGAATTGTCTCCACCGTACACGAATTTATTGTCCTACATCACTTTTCAATACGTTTTACCATTATTGAAATTTTAATTAAAAAAACCCTTTTTTCTAGCTCTCTCTCTCTCCCCGTGATGGGATTTTTATGAAATTTGGAATGAATGATCCTCTGGTGGTCTTTCTAAAGAATCAATGTCTTCCATTTAGATAAGTGGATGGAATAACGGTAAAATAATAGGTAAAGTTAACAAAAGATTTCCAACCATTGCGTCTTTCGGCTCATCGCATTGGCATTTTTTAAAACACACTGCGACATTGGGACATTAGGATATTGGAACACTGGGACACTAGGATCTTCGGGCACTGGGATATTAGGAAATTGGGACATTAGGGTCTTGGGACATTAGGACATTAAGACATTGGGGCATTAGGTACACTGGGGAAACTGGGACGTTGGAACATCGGGATATTGGGGCATTGGGACATCGGGATATTGGGACAACGGGACATCGAAACATTGGGATATTGGGACATTAGGATACTGGAGGACTGGGACATTGGGGCACTGGTATATTAGGATATTGGGACATTATTATGTCCTTGGGACAATAGGCCAATCGAACATTGGGACATCTGGGAACTGGTACATAGGAACATTGGGCCACTGAGACATCGGGATATTGTGACATTGGGGCACTGGGATATTAGGACATTGGGACATTAGGGTCATTAGGACATTGGAACATTAGCACATTTCCACATTAGGACTTTCGGATATTGGGACATTAGGTACACTAGGGAAACTGCGAGGTGGGACACTGGGCCACTGGAACATCGCGATATTGGGACATCGGGATATTAGGACATTGTGGCATTGGAACATTGGGATATTGGAACATTAGAACATTGTGACATTGGAACATTGGGATATTGGGTCATTAGGACACTGGGAGACTGGGACATGGGGGCACTGGGATATTAGGACATTGGGATATTATGACTTTGGGACAATAGGACAATCGGACATTTGGACGCTGGTACAGAGGGGCAATGGGCCACTGAGACATCGGGATGTTGTGACATTGGGGCACTGGCATATAAGGACATGTGGACATTAGGGTCTTGGGTCATTAGGACATTGGGATCTTAGACATTAGAACATTGGGACATCGGTATATTAGAACATTGGGACATTGGGATGTTGACACATTTGGATATAGGAACATTGGGATACTGGGACATTAGGATATTGGAACATTGAGAAATTGGGACAATGAGACATTTTTGCATTTGGACATTAGGATATTAGGCACACGGAGGAAACTGGGAAGTGGGGACATTGGGCCACTGGGACATTGGGATATCAGGATATTAGGAAATTGGAACATTGGGATATTGGGACATGGGAACATTTGGATATTGGGACATTGGGACATTAGCAGTGGCGACTCGTGGAGTACAGAGCCGGGTGGGCAGATTTATCATTATGAGAAAAATACTATACATGCATATCTACATTGTTTTTTAATGCATTAAAATTGTGCTCTTTGTTAGTCAGTCAATTTTAATGTTTTTGCGCTTGTTGCCTCTACGTATGTAGATGAATTATTTAAAGGTTTTTTTTTAACTATGAATATACATACAGATAGCTACAATAAGCTATATTGCTTCCATTTTTTGGCAGAGAACGGTCGCAATGTGGAAAAATAATCCAGTATTTGCCTTTCAAAGGGACAAGCAATAGTCGCGATAATATTTCAATAAAATTATAAGTAAATAAGTAAATATTAAGCACTGATTATTGTATTAATTTATTAAATTTTGCTTAGAAATTATTCCACATTTTCTGCACAAATCTTTCTGAAGAAATAATTTATAAAAGGCAACTCCTGCCAAATTTATATGGAAATTAGATTACTCTTTCAAGTTCAAGCAAAATTTAAAAGCCTCTACAATGCACCATGCAAAATTTAAATACAAAACGGCCGTTATTATTGTATTCATGCACTACGCGCTATGCTACGATAAGTATCTAACTACTAAAACAGCTCCACGCGCTCGCGAACGTTGCACAAGTTCATGGATACCTACTAGTGTGTAGTAAAGGGCATGCCCTTAAGTGAAGTTTAGATACTTTCAATGCGCATGCGTTGAACGTATAAGAAGATTCATCGTGTCTCTATGTGCTATGGAATAGCTATAGAATAGATTGATGGTACATGTGGGCTGAAAGACATTCTGCCCCAGGTTGAGATGATGATGTTGATATGCTGAGCAGATACATGACGGAAGTATGAATGGGCGCAATGCAATGTACATAATGGTTGGTGATTCACGTTAGATATAGGTACCGAAGTGAATCAATTATGTTCTAAAAAATAATTCATATTTTTATTTTTAGCTAGCATTTTGTAGGGTGGGCAGTGCCCTACCTGCCCACTTAGACCGGCCGCCCCTGGACATTAGGACACTGGGAGACTGCGACGTTGGGGCATAGGGATACTAGGACATTGGACCTTGGGACAATAGGACAATCGGACATTGGGACACTGGTGCATAGGGACATTGGTCCACTGAGATATCAGGCTATTGGGACATTGGGACATCGGGATATTGGGTCATTTGGACATTGGGGCCCTGCGATATTAGGACATTGGAACATTGGAATATTGGGATATTGGAATATTGGGACATAGGGACATTGGGAAATTAGGACATTAGGATATTGAGACATTGGGACATTAGGACATTTTGACACTGGGGCATTTGGATACAGGGACATTAGGTACACTTGGGAAATTGGGACATGGGGACATTGGGACAGTAGTATATTCGGATATTTGGCTATTGGGACCTTGGGACACTTGGTATACTGCGACATTGGAACACTGACCATTGGGACAATAGGTTATCGGGATATTGGGACATTGGGATATTGGGACATTTGTACATTGGGACACTGGTACATTAGGACATTGGGCCATTGGGATATTATCACATAAGGATACTGGGACGTTTGGGACATTGGGAACTGGGATATTAGGAAATTGGGACATTGGACAGTAGGACAATTGGACATCAGGATCCCAAAGCAAAAATATTAGTTGGCTATTTAAGTATGCAAAAATATATGATATCTGACCAAAAACAACCAAGTTGTAAAAGTTACCCCGCCAAAGAAAAATTCATCCACCGCAAAAAGAATACATATCACTCCAATCCGCCGCTCAAATGTAATTTTGTTTGGTATAAATGCTGGATGTAATTTTGTTTTAGGTGTAAATGCTGGAGAAGTTTAAATGTACAGGACTACTTCTTAAAGTAATTTGGTGGGAGCATTAACATTTTACTTAGTGCCACTTTGACGGCTCCCACCAAATTACTTTAAGAAGTAGTCCTGTACATTCAGTGGCGTATTTAGAAAATTCTCAAAGGGGGGGCACAGAGTACGGGGCTAATTTGTTACATAAAGTTTTGGTGTGGGGATACCCGAAAGCAGCTACATAGGAAAAACATTGGCAAGACTGAGGGATCGTTGATCCTTGATTTAAGGCGAAACTCAAGGAGACCTTAAGTTTTGAATAGACTTGAAGTATAATATTTCAAGGTAGGTGGGTAGCTACCTTGACTTCAAGTGAGGTTGACTATAGAAAATTTTAAGGTCTCCTTGAGTTTCTCCTTAAATCAAGGATGCATTGACTCGTGATTTCTATGGAAAAGTATGGAAAATTACAATTATTTTAATTTCGGCATCCTTGACTCAATGTCTCCTTGAGTTAACCCTAGTTTACCGCATCAATTTTCTTACTAGTTTCATGTTATGGGGTGCAAATGCACCCCACAGTATGTATGCCCATAATTCTGCATTAAATGACTTCCATTTTTTTTTAATTTGATTCATTTTGATCGTCTGTTATGTTAATTAAATAGGGAAAATAAAAGTGAGATAGTGAGTGCGAATTCAGAAATGCGGGAGACATACATGTTCGGTTTGGTTAGACGGCAGGCACTGATATTCATACTATAAATGACATGATAAACTCAAAAAGAGTGATGTTCATGAAAATTCCGTATGGTAAGCATTCGATTCACTGATTTTGCGAGTGTTATGCAACTCTTCGGGCTCCTCATCATTTGACGGTTTCAGCAGAACTTATTACTTCAGTTATAAAAGTGAAATCACTTCGCATAGATAAGAATATCAGGCCGAGACTACTGGGCTCGAAGTGGAGTTTTGTTCACAAATTCCGAAATGCAGCTCTTTTTCGAAATCTTAGTTAGCAAACTCTTCTCCAATTAGTATTTCTGATCATTGACTTAGTTTCTGTTGTTTATTTATGAAATTTAGAGAAATATGGAACAGTTTCAAATTGAAATCGTGTCTGAAACACAGCCACATTTGGTGTCCCAAAGATAATTCCGAGGAAACTATATTTCGTACTATTATTAACATTTTTAAAGTTTTTTTTTCATCCCAAATGAAAGTTTAGATATTATTATCTTTATTTTAAAATAAATATTAGTTTAACATCAAAATAAATAGTTCTGAACTCAAATAAATTATTTGGGGTGCAAATGCACCCCACGACAGAACCAATGCCTTATTTCCACAAAAAATTCGTAAAAAATAAATTTATGTAGCTAAAATTGTACAAACATTAAAGACTAAAACAAAACTAAATTTTGTTAAGCTATTGAAAAATTTATAATGAAAACTTGAAAAATCTCGAAGTTATATTAAGTGAAACATGCGATGGGGTGCATTTGCACCCCAAACAGTAAACTAGGGTTAAGGTATGTTTATAAATACGGGCCCGAGAGTTCTTTGCATTTCAGGTTTATTACACCAAAAGTTTAGTTTTCCTGACAGATCTTAGAATAACACTCATTAACTGCTTTTGGCTTTTCCTGAACCAAAATACGGAAGGCCTTAAAAAAGTTTGCGTAGTGTAGTTCGAAAGAGCCTGAAGCCGAAAAGGAATTTTACGATTTTATGTACTTAATTGGCTATGGAATTAATGCAATGACCAAAGAGACTGTTTTCATATGACAAAACGGATTCCATACGGAACACTTTTCTTTGGAAGAGAAATTTCATACATCGTCCGAAATTCTGCAAAATTTCGGCCAAATTCCGCCAAAAAGTGTTTCTGCTTACTGTTGAAAGAAACACAGATGAAAAGCTGATACAACAAATTTTTGGCTGACATTGTGGTCTTGAATTCCATGGCAAGTTTAAGCGAATTTGAATGCAAAATTAGATTTACCGAAAAAGAGGCCTTTGTATGTTTTGTAAAAAATCTAGTAACAGAATCTGTAGAAAGTGCCGAATAATATTTTACAAGTACAATCCAGAATACTACACGGTTGTAAATTTTGGTGTAAACCGGCAGTAAATTTTATAAATAAAATAGTATAACTCCTATCTATTCCAAAACTTGAATCAAATTTGACCCTTTCCAACTTATAATTTTAGTTTATTCAAAAATTATATTAATTATAACCGCTACAGAATAAAACTATCCAAATACCCTTTTTATATTATACATTTTACACCGTTCGGGATAGAATAAATTGCATTGAATGTTGTTATAACATAAAAGGGTAGAATCAATCCTACTATGTTATCGAATCTCCACTATCAACGCAAGAAACCCATTCAACCTATAAATCTGTGGATTTGTAGTCTGGCTGGTTCAGTGAACAGCGCGCTTGACTACAAATCGCAGAATTGTGTATTCGAAGCCGCCTGCACTCGTAGTACAATTTTTATATTTTTTCAAGCGATTCGTATAAATTTGCTTATCAATTTTATACTATTGAAGAGTAAACATTTTATCAAGAATACTTATACTTTTAATATAGTTCAATTATACTTTTGATAAATTTTTTATATGGAAATGTATGAATATATTTTTTTATAAAAATTACACCAAAATTTTCAGCCGTGTAGGAACTATCCGTGGCACAGAGCCGGGAAGTGATCAATCGGATAATTAAAATGAAGCAACAAAAGTAAGCAGGAAGGTATGATTGTTTGTTATTTCCATATGTACTACACTAGCTTCACATCTATAGTATCTGCAATACCTTTTAAAATGAGTCCTAGATGGTAAGGTGAAGCAACAACAAATCAATTGCAAAATAGAAATGATAAGGAATGGCTACGAAGATGTTTACTTCGTGAAAATTGAAGCATTGAAGAAAGTACCCCAGGCAGGGCACCACAGAGACCGAACCGTAGGAATTCGAAAATGTATGCTAAAAATGCTTTCCCACCAAAACACTTCAATTTTAAGCATTTTAACAGAAAGAGAAGCATCTGGTTTAAAGACCTTTACAGCAGCCCAACACGAATTTACGGCCAAATTAAAATACACAAGCCCGATCGAAAAATCAGACCGATTGTTTCAAATATTTATCAATTCAGCGGCTTCCAAGACCGCAACAACATCTCCTCAACTTATATCAACATAAGATGGGGTCACTCACATGATGAGACTTTCAATAGCAGTCCTTGTTTCCGAACAGATTCATGTCGAGATTGGGCAACATTTCATGACCACCTCGTTGCCTCAACATAATCATAGCTTGTACTTATTCTCTGAGATTTCTTGTTCTTGAAACCAAACGTCTATGAAAATAAACTCAACCCGTTCGAAAAACGGAAAGGGTTCATCAACGAGGAGATCTGGCGAATTGAGAAGATGATGTGATGATAATGTTTCGAAAATGATTTACAAAGTTTAGTAATAGAAACGCTCAAAATAAAAAGGAAACATTTGGTACTGCAATTTTTAGTATGGTGTGAACAAAGTTCGATGTGCTCACAGGGGGGGCACGTGCCCCCTGTGCCCCCCCCCCCCCTGTAAATACGCCACTGTGTACATTTAAACTTCTCCAGCATTTACACCTAAACCAAAATTACATCCACCATTTACACCTAGAACATAATTACGTATGAGCGGCGGATTGAAGTGATATGTATTCTTTTTGCGGTAGATGAATTTTTCTTTGGCGGGGTAACTTTTACAACTTTGTTGTTTTTGGTGAGATAATATCTACGTCATCATTTTCTTTTCTTCCCTAAAATCCTATGTATCCTATCCTATTACTAATAAAGAATACCAGAATTATTATGTACACAAGTATGGCTCGAAGCACCGGAGTGAAATCAAAATCCTTCTAAGAATGGAACAAAAAATTAAATGTATAGTCGTCTCAGACTCCCGTCATTCCCTCATCATAACACTATTCAAATAGCCGGACAAAAAATGCCGAAAGGATAAAGAAAAAACCGTATAAATCGACGAAAATTTGTAGACTAAACATTGCAGCGAAGATTCCAAAATACAGGTACATATAATACAAAAAAAGCTTGGATGAGCGCTAGTCAAGTACCTACCTCTCTACTACTATTGCCATCCAAAGCACGTAATTAGTGGAAAAATATTTGACTTTGATTAACCATGCTACGCGAACAAGGAAACCGGGCAAAATCAAACAGAACTCGCTTTCCATGTCTGGTTAGCCAAGTGAAAGAGAGTCCTTGCAATTTTTTTTCGTATAGTGGTTTTTCAGCAGATTTTGCACGAATCATTTTTTTTTGTTCTTTTGACTTTCTGTAGTCTGTAGGGATTTATTAATTCTGTGTCCGTTTCGAATGATGCGATTTTGTGGGTGTAATTTGTTTATATTGGCTAGAACATTCACATTGTTTTGCTTAAGAGAAGACGAGTGGAATTGATAAGAGCAGGTTAATTGTAATTTTCCGATTTTTATACCCTTCGCTCATAGAGTGAAAGGGTATATTAACTTTGTCATGAAGTTTGTAACGCATTGAAGGAAGCATCTCCGACCATATAAAAAGTATACACATGTGATCCAAGTCATGCTGATCAGTCGATTAGGCGATGCCAGTCTGTCCGTCTGTTTTACTCGGCCAATTTTAAAGCTATGAAGTTGAAATTTTGCACAAATGCTCTTTGATGCAGGCGGTTTCTATGTTTGAATCGGTAAAATCGGACAATGGGGTCATGGAGCTGCCATACAAACCCAACCCTTCAAATTAGGTTCTTCTAAGAAAAACTTTTTAAATTGTGCACCAATTTCAACTACATTTCACACAAATGTGTTTCTCTTGGTGACACAAAACATACGTAAGAATAGATCAAATCGGACCATATGGAGTCATGGGGCTGCCATACAAACCTAACCCCCCAAATTAGGTTCTTCTAAAAAAAACTTTTTATTTGTGCACCAATTTCGATGAAATGTCACACAAATATGATTTTATTAATGAAACAAAACATATGTAAGAATGAATCAATTCGGACCATGGGGTCATGGAGCTGCCATACAAACCCAACCTACCATTTTGGTTCTTTTAAGAAACATTTTTACGCCAATTTCACAAAAACCTTGAATTAATGTGTCTTTATCAAAGCAACAAAAAAGGTCAAAACAAATAGAATCGTACTATGGGGCCATGCTCCCGCATCCCTCAGTAAAATTTTCTGAGTAAATATTTTTATTTGCCCACTTATTCCAACCAAACCCCACCCAAATATTGTTTTGTCGACGCAACTGAACTTTTGTGAAGACGGAAGGAAAAGAATGGGGGGTGGGGGATTAAATACAAGTCGTAGGTACGCCCGAAAAAAACTTTTAGCGAAGGGTATTCAAATTTCGGCCGCGCCTGAAATTAGCCTCGGTCGCGTTTTTTGTTTGTTTGATAAGCCTAGTATTGACATCGAAAATGAAATTTTTGTCTGCTGCGATTTTTCCAATGAAAATGTATTCTTACTGTCGTGGAATATGTGGGGAATGGTGGGGAATTCCATCAGCTACAATCCGAAAACAGTTGCATAATTTTTCTTGGCATTTTATGTTTTTTTTTCGAATCCCCGGTCATTTCATCGTGAAAAGTCAAATGACCGGGGAATCGAAAAAAACTACATAAAATTGCCGAACAAAATTATGAAACTGTTTT
The DNA here is from genome assembly GCA_949715475.1 of Microchrysa polita. Taxonomy (NCBI): domain Eukaryota; kingdom Metazoa; phylum Arthropoda; class Insecta; order Diptera; family Stratiomyidae; genus Microchrysa; species Microchrysa polita. Next base: position 103,715,365 of record OX454418.1, read on the forward strand.
CGGATTGTAGCTTATGGTATTCTCCATCGTTTGTGACATGTTCCACGATAGTAAGTATTCATTTTTATTGATAAAATCGCAGCGGAATAAATTTAACTCTCGAGCTTAATTCAGCCCTTTACCCGCAAATTATGCCGAATTTTCTTTCAGAAACCGTTGTACAAACACTGAAGAGGCGGGAGGGTGCCGAGATCGGAGTCTGGAAAGTGCAAACGAAAACAATGTGGAAACTTCTGAAACCGATTTGATCCCGGTAATTTGTTGGGCTCTATGCTGTTGCTCACGTTCCGTGCAGGCAGGGGCGTACGCAGAAAAATATTTCGGGAGGGGTTTTAGGAAAGAGGTTGATGTTGGCCGTGTAGGTTCATCGCGAGTATATACATCACTTAGAGACACTTTGATTCATAGCTGGATCAAAAAATCAACCTGATAATTTTTTGTGATACTGGAATCATCTTCTGAATAGCAGAAAACATGTTTCCTTGCTCAATGTTGGTTAGATTGCTTGAGGAATTCATCAAATGCCAGGTGCGAAATGTTCTCACTTTTCGTCTATTGAAACGACTGTAGTGAGTAATGTCCTCCTTTTCTATTAAGACGATCTACTTTCCAAACCCCTACCTAGGATCGCCACTGTGTGCAGACGTAAAGTCGTACTCTTAACATGTGAACGCACGCACGATAAAAATGTACTTCCCGGCTGCATAGCTGAAACAGTATCCTGTCCTGTATTCGATGGAATACAACGCAGCCATTATGCTAAGTCATATGTATCTCTGGTGCATCATTAATTACAAATAAATCAATCACACTCCGAATCGGTGACGAATGGTATTGGATGTAGTTTTTTACGTTTCACTTTTTTACATAATGTAAAAAACTCTTCATGTAAATAATTGAATTTTTTACATGTAAAAAACTACGTAAAAAATGTAAAGTAAAAAACTCGAACAACTCTGGTCATAACTGGAGCTACTCCTTCCGCTGGTCTTGACGCTGTGCTCAATCTGCTACCGCTAGATCTATTCAGCCAACAAATGACTGCTAACGCGGCACTAAGCTTACGTGAAACAAGTCAGTGGCAAACCCTGGCGTACGGTCACTCAACGATTCTACAAAATTTTAACCTCCCGCCTGAGACTGACTACACTAGTCCCAAGTATGCTTTTGACAAAAACTATGTTTGTCTGATTCCGTCGAGGGATCACTGGAATAACAATACACCCCTGGCTACGAGGTCGTTGGTTTTTTACACTGATGGTTCTAAGACGGATGAAAGAGTCGGTATTGGAGTCCACTCGGACGGACTGGACATTAACTTGACACACTGTCTACCTGGCCACTGTAGTGTCCTTCAAGCGGAAATTTCTGCAATTATGGAAGTCCTAAACTGGTTGGAAAATCATATAGCCACGATGAGGGATGTTATCATATACACTGACAGTCAGGCGGCAATCCGATCACTCGAATCTGTCCTGACTATATCCAAAACTTTTGATAGTTGCCGCTCAGCTCTAAGAGTGATGGGTCAATTTTTCAACATCGTTCTCTGCTGGATACCCAGTCACAGTGGATTTGAAGGGAACTTTAATGCGGACCGTCTTGCTCGTAATGCGACTTCTATAACCTTAGACGCCGACCGAAACAAGCTGAAAGCCCCAATCGCTTCTTGTAAACTGGCAATACAAAAAACCGCGATGCATAGAGCTAATGCAAGATGGTCTAGCGGTACTACATGTACTACAACAAGATTGATTTGGCCACGACTTGACGCAGCCAGGTCTATTATTCTTCTGTCAATAGACAGGAAATATATTGGCAAGGTTGTCGGGACCATAACGGGACACTGGTCTATCGGTGAGCACGCCAGGAGGCTCAAAATTCCCCATAACGACTTCTGTCGCAGTTGCGATGACGAAGAAGAGGAAGAAAGTGTACATCATTTTCTCCGTCATTGCCCGGCCCTGGCCGAGAAACGTAGACGTTTTCTTGGCTCAATGTATTTTTATGATACAGATGAACTGCGTGATGTGAGCCCACTATTGCTCAACAAATATACTGCCAGCACGGGCTGATTCTCGGCTTAGGTGTCAACTGTACGGTCGTTTCAATCGGTGGTATCACAATGGACCTATTTTTGGTCTAAGTGTGCTAAGTGTTTGATCACTTAGCGACCCCTTTACCTAAACTAAGCTGAGGGCTGGAAAATATTGTTGAACGATATTTTTCATCAAGATATAGAACCAATGGTCTGTCTAGGTCTATGTGCCAACCGAAGGGTTAATTATCACGTTGGCATTTTGAGAGAGTAATAAATATTACGCGGATTTTATATTCTCAATTGTAAACAAAAAAATTGACATTTGCATAAAATTTTCACACATACTATGAACTGCAATAGTGTGAAAACGGTGCCGTTTTTATTTCCTGATGCCCACTCTGAACTAACGCATGCTTTCTCTAAGCATCAAAGTACGTTGAAAATGTCATGGAGTAAATGTATAGGAATTTATACGGAGGGAGCAGTTGCTATGAAGGGATCCATGAAAGGATTTGTAACCTTAGCTAAACAAGTCGATAAAGACATAGTATTCCACCATTGTATCTTACACAGGGAAGTGCTCGTAACAACGAAGATGTCTAAGGACCTTACGGAAGTTTTAAGCCCAAGTTGTTTGTATTGTTAATTATATTAAGACTAGACCGTTGAAAACCCGAATTATTAAGCAACTTTGTTCGTCAATGGGTTATGAATACGAGTGCTTACTTCTGCATACAGAAGTGTGGTGGCTCTCTTGAGGAAAGGTCCCAAATCGTGTTCTGCAGTTGCTGAACGAGCTGGCATATTTAGCCGGCAAATTTTTATTTTTTTCAATGCGGTCAATTCAAGTTTGCAAGGTAAGGACGAAAATATTTTGACGTCTCCTGATAAAATCAGTGCCATGATAGGCAAACTATTAATTTGGAAGACGCATATTGCGGAGGGAAACCTGGAAATATTTCCATCACTCAATACCGCAAGTGACAAAATCAAAAATCTAATAGTCGAGCATTTGGAAACCGTTTTACAAAACATTGAAAAATATTTCCAAACATACAGCAGTTTGATGGGATAAAAAAATCCAATATTTCCAATTCCACCTTGTCGGAAGAAGAAGAATTTACATCGCTTTCCTCTGATCGAGGTTTCAGATTAAAATTTGCAGAATATTCGCGTGAAGATTTTTAGATATCCGTCAAGGAAGAATACCCTGTTTTATAAAAAAAAAAAATCTGCAAATATCCTGCTGTGGTTTTCAACTTCATATTTATGTGAAATCGAATTTTCAACTATCGTCAAAATAAAAACAAAATAGAAAGCCTCAGGGACTTGGAGGAGGATATGCGAGTAGCTCTGTCATTTATTCGCTCTAATATCACTAAATATTATTCTTATTATTATATTCTGTTGTTTTAATCCCGAATACAATAATTACATATATATATGTATTGACACTTTTGTAATAACACATTTTTTTCCTTGTATGGGTACTATAACGTTTTGTCTTGTCTATCAACGCACGTCTTGTCTTAACGACCCATTTTTTGGGGGTTCCGCGAACAAATTGGACGATCTCAGAGGTTCCACGTCTTCAAAAAGTTTGGGAACCACTGGTCTATCTAACTATCGCACTATTGGTAGTTCATTCGTTTTCTTTGGTAGTGAGCTCGCGCTTCGATGGTAGATTAAAACTTTTCGATGTTTCTCTTTGTTGGTGCATATTTATAAACATTTAGCGGTTTGATTACCTACATATATGGAAATTAGTTGCTAATACTTCTATTCCCGTGAGCTTTTCTAATTCAATTTTAAACTTGACAGGATCACACAAATAACAATGTACCCTACCTTTCTCATTCCCTCTACTGAAGACGCAGCTTCATTGATAAGAATGCATCTTGACACAATATTTATGAAATTCATAACATTATTATTTTCTACGTAGGCCCAGTGAATTTGCATATGAATCGAAGGGAATAACATTCATGATTTATCGTCTGGTTTGCACCTACATCAATGGGTGGGGTTCCAAAACACAACAGTTGCGTATGTTCCGCAAACATGCTTGCCATTCTGATGCCCTAACTACCATTTTGCGGATCAGAAATCATCTCCAGTTCTTTTCGACGTATTTCACAAAGGCAGACACAGAAAAAGAACCGGAGATTATTTCTGATCCACAAAATGGCAGTTAGGGGATCAGAATGGCAAATATGTTTGCGGAACAGACGCAACTGTTCCGTTTTGGAACCCCACCAAAAATGTGTGCTCATATTGTAGGCTTCTCCTGCTGTATTTTTTCTGTGGGTCGAGACAGACTTCATGTGTGTTATTTCAAAATTACCATATATTGCAAAAGGTAACGTACGTAGCAATGGTGGTGGTTGGTAAGTGTGATACTGTTGTCAAGACAAATTTATTGTGTATTTCTAGAATTAGAAGAACACACGTCCTAAATATTATGCGAGTAACATGATGCTATTGTAAGAAGGCGTCTATAGCATTGTATTTGAATGTACAAAAGTATTTAGTTTTAATGATGCACAATAAAATGCGTATTGATTTGTTACAAGGAATGAAACAGAAGTTTTGTATCAAAGGAACAGAGAAGATAATTTGAAGGCATATGTGTGCCAAAAATTTATTTATGGCCTATTGCCTTCGAAATATTTATTGAAGTTCATTAATTGTTTGTCGGACATTCCTTCCGCTTATATAAAGGGCTGAATTAAGATCGAGAGTGAAATTTTTCCCGCTGCGATTTTATCAATCAAAATTCATAATTATTGTCGTGGAATATGTCACAAACGGTGAGGAATTCCATAAGCTACAATCCGAGACCAGTTCCATAATTCTCCTCGGCCATTTGATGTTTCTATTATTTTTCGATTCCCCGATCATTTGACATTTCACTATGAAATAACCGGGGAATTGGAAAAAATACATAAAATGACCGAGGAGAATTATGGAACTGGAACTCCCATATGAAAAAATGTCTCCTTACTAAAAAAAATTTGTTCGTGATTTTCCAACCTTTTACTACCACAAATTTCAGGGCCAAAGAAGACGTGCATATAGCAAACGGAATTATAAGAGATAGAGCCGATTAATCATACATATGTCTTATTTGGTGCTCGTCCCGGCTAGTTAGTCTTATCGTATAGACAAGACGCACACCATTTTTTCTAAAATTTTTACATTGTATTGAACTATAGCGTACGCTTACTCTTAGAAAAGTTGAGTGGCGTTTATGTTTGCACCGGAAAAACAGTTTTGAGAGGCGTTTGAATTTGCGAAAAAAAATTTTGTAGGTATCAATCGGTAGGTGAAAGAGGTTGTATTTGTGAAAAAATGCAGTGCCGTACAACCTAGTTAGTAGCGTACGTGTTGCTGAAACAAATTAATGGCATTAATTATTCTACGTTCCTAGTATGTATTTTCTTTCGGATACGCGTACGCTGCAAACCGGGTTGTACTGCACACAATAATAAGATAGAACAACTAATCATGCGAAATCCAATTACTGCTCCAATATTTTTTTCGTCAAGGCTGCACTGCACAGGCTCCAAAATGGCATCCCTATGTTTTCTCGCGGATCTACGCGTCCAATCGGCGTGGCAGAAACACTGAGGTAAATTTGGGTCGTTGATTCCAAATTTGAGGTAAAAAGCAAACAAAAAAATGGTTGGGGTTGCCGGCCAAAATGTTACCCCTCTTTTCTCGAGGAAATACTCGCCCAATCGGCGTGGCAGAAACACTCAAGTAATTTTAGGTCGCTGATTCCAAATTTGAGGACAAAAAAAAACAAGAAAAAAAATTGGGGTTGCCCGATCCAAAATGGTACCCAATTATGTAGGAGAATATTCGCCCAATAGGCATTTCAGAAACACTAAGGTAGTTTTGGGCCGCTGATTGCAATTTCGAGGTTAAAAAAAAAGAAAAAAAAACTTTCGGGGTTGTCCACATTGAAATTGTCTCGGAAATATACTCAGTTATGAGGCACTGCATGTTCCCATAACTGACCTATCCATCGGTATCTTCAACAATTCATTTCAAATACACGCCCCGCCCCGTCTGAAATTTCCTTATACATATGCGTACGCTACAAACCGGGTTGTGCGGTACTGCATTTTTCCAGAAATGTTACTTTTTTTACCCATTCATAGATTTGTATAACAACAATTCTTGTTAAATGTCGCCCTTTTTTTGGGGGTACGCATACGCTACAAACTGCGTTGGACAGCCCTGTAAATTTCCGCAAAGGCTATTTAGTAGACCAATTCAGGAATGTTCTGCTATCGGTTCTCATAGGGAGAACTTTTGTGTTTCCGATATTTTCCGTTATGTGTCCGCTATATGGCGGACGGTAAGATAAGTGTCGATAACAAGAACAAGAAAATTCTTCATGCGAGAGCTGATAGCGTAATGTTCCCTATAACAATCTATAACACTACAAGAACATCTGACACGTATGTACACTCCCAATCAATAGGATAGTTCCACTTGAAAAATGGCTGTATCTCGGTAAGTGATAACGGTATTTTCTTCAAACTTGGTGACAATATTTTCAGTAGCTTGCTTGTTCTTTCAAAAATAGAAGGTCTCAAATCCGGAGTCCCGTTAGGATTTTATTATGAGAATTCTTAAAAACAGTACAAACGGTGAAGTCAATAGGATAGTTCCAGTGGAAATAAATCATCAAAAAACGGTACGAAAGGATAATTTTACTTCGAAAAATGTAGCTGGTAATAAGTAAAACTTTATTTAAGTAATTTGAGCTCAAAAAGTTAATCGGGGATAGAATTGTATAGGTTTTAACGGCAAATTAAGCTGATTTCGTTCAAAGCTCCTCTCAACGTTCGCCAAAGAGCTTCAGTGTTCTTAAACTATCGTCTAACGGTATAGATCTTCCTTGTCATTCATTCCCACACATTTTTGATAATATTTAGATCTAGGAAATATGAAGGTCTCTCCATAACCTTGATTAGTTGGTCTTGAAATCAATCCTTCGTCAGCCTTGCATCATAATTGGTGTCATTATCTTGTTAAAATCTTATAGGAATGGCATGAAAAATGTCGGAAGTTTTAGGCAACACATTAGGAAGAATATCTGTAAAAGCCTGGGTACTCTGAATACCTCTAATTTAAAAAAGCTCAATAGTTCCATACCAAGATATTCAACCCCAATATAGAAACTGTATGGATTGGTCAAACGCGTTATTTTTACTGACGGAAAACATTGAATCTCGTCAGTTCAGATGGATTCAGGTATTATTACCACGATTTGAGCAAAAATAAATTAATTTTGTAGACACATCACTCAGAGTAAGTAACATCGATGTATGGGGTTGACTATCTCGGTGTGGGACTATTGAGCTTGTAGAAATTAGGGTTATTCACAACGTCCATTCTTACAAAAATATGCTGGGTAATATAATTCTTAAAATTACCGACATTTTCCATGCAACATCTTTGAGATTTTAACAAGATAATGGCGTCAATCATGGAGCAAGACTGATAAAAGATTGGTTTCAAGGCCAACTAATCAAGATTTTGGAAAGACCTCCCATACTTCCTAGATCTAAATACCATCAAAAATGTGTGGGGATGAATGACAAGGAAGATCTATACCGTTAAACGATAGTTTAAGTACACTCAAGATCTTGTGATAACGTTTAGAGGAGCTTGGGGCGAAACTAATTTAATTTACCGTTAAAACATATACAATTCTATCCCTGATTAACTTTTTGAGCTCAAATTACTTAAATAAAGTTTTACTTATTACCAGCTACATTTTTCAAAGTAAAATTATCTTTTCGTACCGTTATTTGATGTTTTATTTCCACTGGAACTATCCTATTGATTTCACTATTTGTACTGTTTTTAAGAATTATCGTAAGAAAATCCTAACGGGACTCCGGATTTGAGACCTTATGTTATGCTAAGAACAAGCAGGATACTGAAAAAATTGTCACCAAGTTTTAAGAAAATACCGTTATTACTTACCGAGATACAGCCATTTTACAAGTGGAACTATCCTATTGATTGGGAGTGTATGTATGTAAATATAAATATTCCCCATGGTAATGGTAGCCGATTTGAACATAAATGATGCCCCTCCATATCCCTATCAGCATCAACAAGCGCCAAGCAGCACGAAACCAACCTCTTAATTTATATGTACATACATACAATACACCATGCCACTAGGAAGCCGATCCAAACACAAATCATATCCCCAAGTCGCTGGTAGACGATTTCATCGGCCGAAATGCGCATTGCAGCTGTTGAAAAAGTACGCTTTTTCGTTATGGAAAAGTTCTTCATCGCACAACTCGACGTCGCATCGCAAGCAGTCTAAATGGTAGGGGCTCCCGCTGGTAAATTCCGCCTCAACTTCCACGGACGATCGAAACTGATAAAAAATGCTCGAAGAATAAGAATTTTTATTTATTTATTTTAATTTTTCGAAAATCGGAAACAAAAAGCATTACTTGATATTTCGTTTTGAAATTTTTCCTTTTTCTATTTCTGGGCCCGGGAGTGAATCCTCCCGTGGTTGCGCCACTGGCGGTTGCAGCAGCTGTCCGCGATCGAAGGATTGTCAAAATTAGTGCACATTGAAATGATTGAATGTGGCTAATGTATGTTACAGGGTAGCCGACGCAGAGACTACACCTATCAGATCTAAACTTGTGCAGAAAAATCGAAAGTTATGAGCAAATAAAAAATTATAACCGTAAACCTATTATTCAAGTACTTTCTGGGGACTAATTTTAAAAATCTCATATCAACTTACATTCAGCCTATCTCTTCACAAAACATCAAATTCCATCTCGTAATGATTGTATAAATTCCAAAAGTTCAAAAAAGACATTTTTGTGTGTGTGTGTGTGTTCAGTTCATATTCCACTGAGTGTCTAATAATAATAAATAAACAAAAAAATCAAAAAATGTAACAAAACTTTCAACGAGATAAGATTCATGGTCTCGCGCGAATTTGCCTATACTCATATTCCCGACAGATTGCTAATAGAGAGTCGCGTGAAGCTATTCTAAAGGACATTATCAAGATTATCTAGATTCAAATTTCAAAAAATTGTCCGTTCGACTGTACATAGAGAAGTTCTTACATTCCATTTCCGTCTCTGATGGACTGCGTGGTGGTAGTGTCATTTCTGCTGGTAGTCGTCAGGATTACCCCAAAACTGTACGAATATTTTTATTCCTAAACTCGCACTTGTTTTCCTTAATCATTTATTTTTTCAAAGTCGTAAAAAATTTACTGTGTTAAATCTATGTATAAGAACAAGCGCGCGGCAATGGTATAAACATGACTAAGGACAATGAAGAAGAAAGAAAAAAAAATGTTCTGTTCAACATTCATTTTTTTGTGCCCAGCACTAAGAGGTGGGGCGTAGGGAGTTCAATGAGCAGAAGGGCAATAGAAAACAGATGAGAATGATACTCGAGGTGAATTTTTGAAAATTACTCCTCAGTGAACAATGCTACAATATACTACAGAATACAGTACACCGCGACGAAGATGAATGTGAGCTCCCCGATATGGAGCTTTGTTGTACTTGTGCAGTTTTAATATAAGCGCGTACACAAACAGGACACCCACCGGCACACCGTTGGCAAAGCAAAGTCAAAAGTGGAGCCATGTACAGCAACGCTCAGAGTTCAGTAATGAATGTTTTGCTCTGTGTCGCGTGTGCATGTTTGCTGCGCTGTTTTGAGAGTAAGTGGCTCTGCGAAAAGTTTAAATTTGCAACCAAGGATTAACTTTGTCCTTTTGTTTATAGCTAATAGAGGGATTTAAAAAAGTTTGAAGTTTGTTGTCGTAATGTAGCTATGGGCTGATGGCTGTGGTGGTCGAATTTTTTATAGGACGAAAGTCCGTCCGACGAACAAGAGTATAGTAACTCGATAATTGTCCAATCACGAAAAGTTGTAAAGTACAGGTAAGTTTGGTGAGTGATGGACGTTAGCCGATAATCTTGATTGTTGTTGTTTTTAAAGGAGAAACTCTTCCTTAAGGAATCTTAGTAGTTAAGCAAATATTTGTCTAGGGGCGGACATAAATATATATATATTTTTTAATATTTAAAATTTCCATTTTGTCGTAAGGTTGACGTTCCAGTTCAAGTTTGTATGTTTTTATATCTGCCTGTCAGAATTAAGGGCAAAACAGAACGCTTACGTTACGTTACGTGCCGAACACTTGTCAAAGATAATTCAATGGAGTTTGTATGGAACTGCACGGAACGCACGTAACGGAAGGGAAGCTTTTGAAAAACTATTCGAAATGTAAAATCCCACGGAATCCAAGTGAGTGTGTTGTTTAAATAAATTAAATTATTCAAATTAATTAAACCGTTTGGCATTTAAAAGTATAAAATAAGTAAAATCGACGAGGATGAAGTTTTCGTTGAGGCTATGGATTGCCACGAAGAGCTGTATGACAAAAAATTTTTTTTATATGGACACGAATAAAAAATTTAAAATATGGGAAGGATTAGCGATTCAACGTAAACGGTAAGTTAACTTTAAAATGTACAACATCCTCTTTCTGACCTTCAATTCTTCTTAGTCAAAGTTAATTGGACATCATTAAGAGTCAAATGTCTCAGGGAAAAAAGAAAAAGGACCTACCGTCTGGATCCGCTGTGATTTTAAAGCGAGGCTGGAGTTTGTTTCCCATTTTGAGCTTTCTAGAGAGCCATATTAAAACTAGAAAGTAAGTATGTACCAGGCAAAACATTGGACGATTCTAAGTTTAACTTACATTTCAGAACGAAAATAAAAATTCCCAAGATTCGGACGACTTACTAGAATTCCAGAATTCGAAGAGGAAGCAAATTACGAAACCCTTCCCACAGAGTCAGAATCTGCTTTTGATAGCTTTGGAACAAGCAAAAGGAAGCCATCCCGAACAAATGATGTCGAGAATGCATTTCTCGACAACCTTAAAGCGTTTTCTACGAAGATGCAAAAAATTTCACCGAATTCAAATGATGAAGATGAATATTTCCTAACATCCATCACTTGTCAGATGAAGAAAATGTCCAACCAAGAAAAAACAAAATTTTAAATCGACACGTGCCGAGGACACCGTACAAAGGAGTGCCGCGGACATCGCGGTGTAAGAAGGGGCCTCGAAGACGAAGTAACTGTTATACCATTGTAATTGTTAATTTTGTTTTGAATCCAACTGTGTTGATTTTTTTCTGTAGAATTTAAATACATAGTACATTGAATATTAAATTTATTTTAACAATGCTAATAAAAATATTATTCATAACATAACCATATGTAGCGTATTGTTTGTTGGTCCGAACAGGAACATAGAACAGCACAACTCTTTTACAAATATTTAATAATTATTTTATCATTGTTTTAAAACTCTTATGTAAAGAAATTTACCATGAAATTTTTCGTTTTAATTTCTAGGTTTTTTTTCGCCTGTTAAACTGAAAGGACACCGCACCTTCATTACAAAGACAATCCTTTAATGTATCTTTGATACTAATTGCTGTTGAAGGTGAATTGTTTGGCCCAAACCGTATGGAATCCAAGTTTTCTGTTTGCTGTCTCCATTCTCCTCCGTGAACCACAAGGTTTTCGTCCTCGGTGTTTCGATGTTGGTGCTATGTATTTCCGGTCCACATCATTCATATTTATAAAATTATGTAGAGCAATAGCTAACACAATTTTTCGGCGTTATCTGGGTGCATAGTGTTGCCAACTCATTCATTCGATGAGTAAGTAGATTTTTTTCGGAAAAGTAAGTAGAAAGGTATAAAAGTAAGTAGATTAAAAAAAAAACGCATTAATGTAAGGTGACCAGACTCCCGAAGTCCTAATACAAACCCTAAATCATATCCCCCCCCCCCCTCTTTCACGCCGATTTGGAGAAAGCATAATATGTCATTGGTGGTAGCCACCAATAAAACGACCACATTCTGTCGTTCCTTTCATGTGATATCTTCGTAAACAGGATTGAGGAACAATATAGCCGATATGTTCTGTTGATACTAAACAGGACCCATAAAGAAACCCAAAGATTCACAGTGTCCTCATTGATAAAACTTCACCAGCATGTAAAGAACACATATGTATATGTTTCAACACTAAAAGCTATAACAAGCATAGTAAGCGTAGACAGGATCTCGTTTAGAAGGGGCAAAACCAAAATCTGTTAAACACCATGTGTCCGGAATTGCCCCGTTTTGTTAGAAAATATGTTACAAATTTTAAAAACTTATTTTAAGGACAAAAATCACTTTTGATACATTTTTTAAATGATGCTCAGTGCTTTTTCAAATTTAGCAGTTTGAGACTGCAGTCTCAGCAGCATTGTGGGGATGGTGATGACTTTTTCACTGTCTCTGCCAATCCGAGACCCTCGGACAGGAATCATGTAGTTGTTTATTTGATCTACGGAAATGTTTGCTCCGTGATAGGAGCGAACCCCTATTTTCACGATCGTAGTGCAGAGATTTTTTTATAGATGGTACAGCAGTAAAAAAAATGTCCTGATCAATGGCGAGGGGGGAGGGTGTAGAAGTCGGTTATTGTTTACTTAAAAGCTTCGTTTTGTTTCGTTCATTGCAATAGGTAATCTGATATTTCGTCGAGCAGACAGCTCTTAAACGTTTCGCGGCTACCTAATATAGGCGGTGTTTTATATAAATCTGCCAAATTTCAAAATTTTCCGCCCCGAGTTATGGACAATTTTCGATTAAAAACACAAAAGTGCAGATAGGTAGGACCTTGAAATTTGGAGGAAATGTGAGCGCCAAGTAGCTCTTCGAACTACAAAGTGCCAATTCGGAAAGATGGGTCAAAGTCTTCCCGAGTTATTGAGAATGAATGATTGCCAAACATAAAAGCGCGACTATCTTGCTAAATATCGATCGTACAGGAGTCTAGTCAGCAAAGCATTGAAATTTTCGCCAAATATGGGCAGTGCGGTGCTCCACAAGTTTGCCAAATTTTTTGGACAATTTTCGATTAGAAAAGACAAAAGTGCGATTTGGACAGCTGTAACTGTCGAATGCGAATAGATAGGGCCTTAAAATATGGAGGAAATGTGAGCAGCAACTAGCTACAAGTGCGTTAAATTTCAGAAAGATCGACCACCTGAGTTATCGAAAATGAACGAACGCCAAATGAAAATGCCACTATCTTCACTGATCAGAGGCCTTACCGAAGAGCTTATTAGGTTTCTTTGCGTCGCATTGGGAATGCTGTACGTTTTTTCATGCTATGTACGAAAGGTCAAAATGCTGTGCTCTTTAGCTAAATGCTGTGGTCAGCTTACATTATGTTATCGACTAAAACAATTATTGCGCTGCAACGTTTCATTTAAAAAAGAAAGTTGCGAAAATTCTAAAAAAAGAGAGGAAAAGGAAAACCATACTACCAAACCCAACTAAAAATTTTAGCACTTTAAGACTTCATAGAATATTCTCCACAATATTAATTGGAGGACACTCCTTGTTTTAAAAGCGAAATAATAATCCAATAAGGGCATTTGGTGCCGATTTTTTTTAAATTTCCAAAACCATCGACATACAAAGCCATGAAGTAGAAAATCTGCATTGCTAGCGGGCCGCCAGGAGTATTGCGCTTCGTACTAGTGGGAAGAGTGCCATAAATTTGCTATTGCATTCCAACCAATGAAATTTGTAATATCGCTGGCGGCCGAGTAATAATGGAGATTTTCTACTTCAAAGCTTTAGATAAAGGTTTTGTAGTTTTAGTAAAGGAATCGTATTTACATTGAAAGAATCCAATGGAAATATCGGTTCAGAATTTTTATCAAAAGTAAGTAGAATTGAGTGACCAGTAAGTAGGTAAGTAGAAATGCGAAAAAGTAAGTAGATCTACTTACTTTTAGCTAGAGTTGGCAAGCCTGCGGCATACACAAAGTATTTTTCAAAACTCTCCATCGAGCGACGAGGATCACGAACGCATTTTCAATTATACTCCTAGCCCTTGAAAGGCGATAATTGAAAATCTCTTTTTCCACACTTAAACTTCTGCCAGGATAAGGACGCATTAAATTGGTTCGTAAAGGGAATGCAGCATCACCCACGAAGTAATACGGCAACAATTTGTTGCTGTTTTTCAATAAACTCTTTTCGGGAAAAGGTAATGTGCCCTCTATGAGTTCCTTTCCAAATTTCGATGATTTTAATATTCCTAGTTTCATAACAACATAATTATAATCAAATTACAAATGAAATTTATTATGCATACCTCCATCACGTTGGCTTCCATAAGCTCCTACGCAAACATGCGTGAAAGAGTACCGTGCATCACACGCCGCCAAAAGTACTATGCTAAAATTCTTTTTATAATTGAAGTACTCCGATCCACTGTTCGGAGGAGCTTGTATCTGAGCTAGGGATGTCAAAAACCGGACGCCTAGTCCGAAAACCGGTACTTTCAGAACGGTTAACCGGGTTATTTTCGTTTTTTTCCTCCTTCCGGTTTTAACCCGGACGGTTGTTTGCCCATTCGGTTAAAACTGGAAAAATTCAATTCAAAATTCCTACTTTCCTTTTTGCTATTACTCGTAGAACTAGAACCATCGCTTTGTCAAATTACCTTTGATTTGATTTTGCATACTACACGAACACCAGCAATACGAGTCTTATTGCATTTTTTTTTTACTAAAACTCAAAGCAAATCAATGCAAAAACTCGGCTAACCGAGCCCGATCAAAACCGGACGGTCTAACCGGCTTTGCAAGAAACCGAAAACCGGGTTATGGGCCGGTTTTTGACATCCCTAATCTGAACATGTTTTCCATCAATCGCCCCCACACAGTTTGGCATGTTCCATAAATTGTTTGAATTCATTGGTTGGGTTCAAGGCCTTAACTTTTAACACGTTCACTGTTAATGCACACACAGCGTTCCTGTCCATTCATGTCTATGAGTCACATGTGACTCATAAATGTATGAATTTGCGGATGCCAGACGTGGTGGTGCTAATGCCTATCAAAATCGGTCAGAGAGTGAACGTGTTAATTTATTCAGGTCTCTGGACATCCTTAGTATTCCTCCTGTGTCTGCGATTTTTTTTTAAAGCCTAATGGCTGTTTCCTAAGAGAAGATAATGATAGTAGCTTAACGCTAGGCCTCCAGCAGCGATTGCCGGAAAAAAAATACCAGGGAACTTAATTTATATAAATTATTTTCAATAATTATAAAATTGTTTTAGGTTGGAATTTTTGAAAAAAATAAAATAAAAATAAAAAACTGAGTCGGAGTACTCAGTGCAATAGGCGCCGCCTCAAAGGGCATTTCCCTTTTCATTCCACGGTTATATACGCCCATCAAGTGTTAAGTTTTATTTGATTTTTTTGTTTAAATAGGCTGGCTATCAAAACCAGTCATTTAAAAAAACATGAAAAATCAAGGATCAACCGATGCATTTTCGGAATTAATGATGAATGAAAAAGAATTGAGCCGAAGCTTGTTGAGGTCAGTAGGGCTGCAAATCTATCATTAACCAAAACGGCCGCTTAGTAGTGTTTTAATTTTTTCTTTTCTTTTTTCGAATAATGTAAACTGCTTATTGAGACCTCGAAATGCGTATTTCATCGTGCTTTATCCCGTTCTTGCTACGTCTGTCTTACAGACGAGTTTAATGAATGAAAACATTTTTTTTTGTTATTTCAAGCTTTCCTGCAGACGAGACTATTGAATTCCATTTTATTTAATATTTCGCAGACATCGCCTTTGGGTAATAAATAATAAATACATTGGCCTTGACTTTCTCATAAAATCATATCAGTAACAAGGTACTTACAAAAAAAAAAATGGTGCAATGTATTCAATGATAGTACAGTACAGTACACTTTAATAGACGGTCTCGGTCAGACTATGACATGGTCAGAACCTGAATAATAGAAATCCTATAATAAGCTAGATCCGCGAAACCACAAATTTAGACATTTTGAGATGTGACTTTTTCGCTTTTTGTATGGAATGAAGAATTTATAGTTAAGACAACAAAATGAAATCGCTAAAAAACACATTTGTGCGAACATTCACAGGACATTGTAGCATTTTAGTTACTTCTCCGATCTGGTAAATATATATCGTCGTATCTTAATTCCCACATTATCATATGTGGCGATTTCATCCTCCGGGCTTACAACAGAATCATCTTCCCTGCTGTAGAAAAAATGCTAAGGAAGAAGGACCACGCGCGCCGTCTCCCGTTTCAGGCGCTCAGAACGTCACTCGGATTTCTTTATTTTCTCTCATATAAACCATCACAAAGAGGGGTCCAAGCGTAAGGGCAGAGTCAAATTTTTCATAGGACCCCAAACGAAAAAAAAAATGCAAAGAGGAGACAATTTTTCATGGCTTATGGGG
The DNA here is from genome assembly GCA_949715475.1 of Microchrysa polita. Classification (NCBI taxonomy): domain Eukaryota; kingdom Metazoa; phylum Arthropoda; class Insecta; order Diptera; family Stratiomyidae; genus Microchrysa; species Microchrysa polita. The sequence continues at coordinate 103,731,808 of OX454418.1, forward strand.
GTGCAAACGCCAACGGAAATTATCGGACCCATAAGCAAATCATAAAAGGGGGCCAAGTGCAAATGTGGTTAATTTTTGATTTTTTTTTGGTTTTAATTATAATTCATTCATTTTGCTGAAATTGTCAGACTCCCTGCTGTTTGCGTTCAAAACTTGAAGCCGTTCTATGATGCCACACAGGAAAAAAAAAATCGTAAAGGAGGACCAAGTGCAAATCGCGTCGAGTTCTCTTGGGACCTAGGAACAATAATAATCGCTAAGGGGGACCAAGCCCAAATGGGTTAATTTTTCGATACTTTATTTTCAAAGCGAATGAAAATGCCGATGTAGAGAATGTTACGGCGCACATTTTACTGAAAGTATGAGAGTCCAGGCAGAGAGTTACATTCTTAATTGCCAGAAATGTTGGTGTTAGCTTTAAATGATGTAAGAAAGATTGTACCGTTATACATTAAGGACATTTTTAAAAGAATTATGTAAGGACGAGTTCTTGGGAGAGGTTTGAGAAAATTAGGAGTGGAAAAGGCTATTTGGTATAAAATTTAAAATCGTGGGAGTCTTTTCAACATACGTTTAATAGTAAATTCAAGTCAGTCCGGTGCTTTAAAATTTCATGAATAGAACGGTCTAATCGAAAAAATCAATATCGAATGCTCTATGCTATCTATTGCCATGTCACGCTCTGTTGCTCACTTGGTTGAGTCGCACTCTACGATGCTAGTAGTCTGGAGGTCTGGAGATGGAATCTCGGCGTGGTCCAGAAAATATACAAAGACCAATATAAACCAAAATCCACATAAATATGTTTCTATCTTGAAGCGTACTAAATTTGACCACAGACTATAGTGTTGCAATAGGTGTGTTTTTTTGGTTATCCCGTGCAGGTTTGGGTAACGAAACTTCATATAAAAAAAATGACAGGTGCGTCAGCTGTCATTTTTTTTATATGGAGTTTCGTTACCCAAACCTGCACGGGATAACCAAAAAAACACACCTAATATTATATAAACTTCTCTATATGCTATGTAACGTTGACTCAAAGTAGTCTATAAACGGCTGAGTGAACGCATCATGCCCCACAAGTGGTTCCTACAGAGAAGAAGAAAGAAGAAGATGCCTTCCATGGCGAAGCCGAAATATTTGATTTTTTACAAGGAGGGGAAATTTACTTACCAAAGTTGTTGCTATCTATCTCTCGATATCGACTTGGAAATATCGTACATTATCCAAACCCATGGACGAATTAGAATTATGCTTCATCCGAGTCCAAAACATACACATTTCAAAATACAAACTCTGTTTCTGCATAGGTTGATTTCGAAAGCTATAGTCTTTGGAAAGCTTTCAGTATGTGAAGTGCCTTTAGCTGTCTGCTGTCTCCAAATCAATTACACAATCACCCTTTAACCTTCGCTTTTATGAAGATTTTTTCTACGCGTATTCATAGTATTTACCCGGGTAGATAGAAACATTTCAATTACAATTTGTACAGCATTACTCGAATCTATAACAATTCTGTTGAGATATTAGAGCAAATGATTTTATCGATACAAGTGTATTACCGATAGTATCGATTATTTTGTATGTGAAGTGTCTTTAGTGTAGGGGTGTCCAAAAAATTATTTGGCATATTTTTGAATAAATATTTTGTGAGTTATTTTTTTTAATTTAACTGTTAGCAAGGGTGTTTAGTCAATTTGTCTTAGTTATCATATTTAGTTGGTTATTTTAACTGTAAGTTTCCGGTTATGCCAGCCAAATAGAGTTCAGTTTCATAGGTAAAATTCCATCAACTATAAAAGCTTTTTCTTTGTAAGTTCGTATGCCATGGAGCCCAAGAAACCAAATCCAATTTCTGTAAATAAAACTTTATCGAAACATACAGAAAACAATTGAAAAGAATTTTCTGTCACGCCAAAAAACAGACACTTATTTTTCTGCCATAATTTTTTTATAACAGGTACCTAATTAAATGTAAATGCCTTCTAAAATTAGGATCAATAGAAAGGCTTAGTTGACTCCTATTGAATAAATCTGAAGGCCTTTTCTCCGCGTGTGCCGTTGTCTCGCTTCACTCACCGAATTGGCAGTTTTCAGTACTAGTGGAACACATCGAAATTTCAGGTTTCGTGTCTCGAATCCAAAGGGAAACCTTGATTCTACTCTTTCGATTGACATCAGTTTGCCTCGGGTCACGGAAACTGCGTAATTTCAACTTAGTGCCATTTACACAAAAGTTCGCTTTTTTGTAGACATATATGTAATACACGTTACACTTCAATTAAATATTCTCGGAAGAAATAGATTTTAGGCAGCAGTTTCAATTTTAGTCCGAAAAACACGAAATTTTCCAATTTGTATGCACACCCCCCCTCTCCCTCCCTCCCTCTGCGGTGCATATTACAAGTCTGTAATTAAATACATATCAGCCTGCCAATGCAAGTGAAATTGATATTAAAAAAAACAGGACAGCAAAAATCAATGAAATTGTGAAAAAAAAAAACATTCAAAGTGTCACGCCTGAATTACCCATCCCTACAAAAACTGCAATTCTGTCCCTTGAGAACGTTTTCGGCGTACAAATTTTTACAGATTTAATTTAGAAATAAGTGTAAAACAAAAAGAACGGAATTGAGGTAGAAATTGTCATATATCTACCCGGGTAGATACTCATAAAATACGTTTGAAAATCGACAAAACTCAAAATAAAATATGAAGACATTCTAAAATATTGACTTTTGTCCTAACATTCTAATTAACTATGGAAATTAATTTATTGAGTAGGAGGTATTTTGATTTTTGTGAAAACTCGCTAAGTTATCAACAAATGAAAATTAAACGAGACCGGGGCTAATTTCGGCCGCGGCCGAAATGGGATACCCTTCGCTCTCCTCGGGCAGAAAGTTTTTTGGGCGTACCTAGGACTTGTATTTAATCCCCCCTCCATTATTTTTCTTCCGTATTCACAAGTTTTGGGATTGGTTAAAATAAGTGGGCAAATAAAAATATTTACGCAGAAAATTTAATTGGGGGATGCGGGAGCATGACCCCACAGTACGATTCCATTTGTTTTGAGCTTTTTTGTTGCTTTGGTAAGGACACATTAATTCAAGGTTTTGAGAAATTGGTGCAAGAAAGTTGGGTTTGTATGGCCACTCCATGACCCCATGGTCAGATTTGATCCATTCTTGCATATGCTTTGTGTAATCAATAGAAATACATTTCAGTGAAATTTGGTTGAAATTGGAGCACAAATAAGAAAATTTTTCTTAGGAGAACCTAATTTGGGGTTGCTGGGTTGTATGGCATGAACCCATGGTCCTATGTGATTCATTCTTAGATATATTTTGTGTTATCAAGAGAAACACATTTGTGTGAAATTTGGTTGAGATTGGTGCATAAATAAAAAAAGTTTTTTTTAGAAGAACCTAATTTGGGGGCTAGCTTTGTATGGCAGCCCCATGACCCCATGTTCCGATTTGATCCATTCTTACATATGTCTTGTGCCATCAAGAGAAACACAGTTGTATGAAATTTGGTTAAAATTGGTGCACAAATAAAAAAGTTTTTCCTAGAAGAAGTTAAATTGGGCGGCTACGTTTGTATGGCAGCCCCATGACCCAGTGATCCAATTTCGGTGATTCAAACATACAAACAGTTTGCAACAATAATAAGCACGTGTGCAAAATTTCAGCTCCGTAGCTTTTATAGTGGCCGAGAAAAACGCGCTGCAACAGACGGACAGACAGACAGACGCACATCGTCCAATCGACTCATCTCGTCATGCTGATCATATATGTATACTTTTTATATGGTCGGAGATGTTTCCTTCTAGACAAAGTTAATATACCCTTTCACTCTATGAGCGAAGGGTATAAATATCTACCCGGGAAGATGCAATAAAAGCGAAGCTTAATTAGAATAAACAATATTCCCCTCGTGACACTAACGAATGTGTGTACCGAATAATTTGGCTTTCAATTTTTAGAAAATATCTGTACTGTCTGAAGGGAAATCTATACAAAAAGTCGTCTAAAAAATCTTCGAATGGCTTCGATAATATTCTCCAAGCTTTCAATTTTTCTCTCAAATCCTCAGCATTTTGAGCTATTAGTTGCTAAGCGCGGCCAAATGAATGAAATTAGCAAACTACGAAATTAAATTAATTTAGTAGCTTTATAAATCAACAACTCAGTTGTTTGTTGGCGGCAAAATAGTGTCCTCGTTCTTAAAAAAATATTTTTTTGATTTTCTCATAAAGCGACAATCATGTTCTGATTTCCCTTGCATCCCAAGTAACAATTCGTATGCTTTAAAGAAGCACTTCATCCTGTAACAATCATATAGTAACACAAAATCAGTTTATCGTGTGACATCGCTTATACTCGTATAAGTATTTTGATCCAATAAAAACTCCTTAAAACACTTTTCGGAAAGCTTAAAAAGTTCTTATATAATCAATTCACGACTACATCCAATAAGACTTCGATAACACTTCTCTAAACGTTAACCTAAAAAGATGCTCCATTAATTCTTTGTAGTCTTTATTGAATGACATAAGCACACATGACTGAAATCGACACACACACATACATATAATCTTCTATAGCACTGTCGATTTAATTTTTATAGTGTGACATTCCTGTGATCATCCAATAAATTGCTCAGTGTAGTTTTATAGAAGGATGAACTTTGTGATTTTTTAAAGAATTGACACTTATGAAGTGCTCTGAAACACCACGTTTCTTGAATTGGATTCATTGAAATATTGCATGAAACCAACATTTCATTCATTCACTCATTCTTAACTTATGAATCAATTAAGATAATCTCAGCCCAGAAACTGGCTGCATTTTATTGATGAACGTGCGAATTTAATTATGTAGCTTCGACTGATTGCCATATAAAGAAGAAGGTACATTGCGGAGAAGTGGTGAGCATTTCGATAGAAGCAACGAACCACTTGTAGTGTTTATGAGCAATGCTGACTATATGTGAAATTGGCCGGGTGGTTAAGGCGTCGGACTTGCGTACGACAGTCGCTGGTTCGACGCTGGCTGCGGGAATTTTTTTCTTTTTTTTTTTTTGCAAACGCGAGAAAATGACAGCAAATGATGACATAAGACATATGATGTATGTCTCTTTCAAAGTGTAATTCAGTGCTACAATAAGGTTCAATTGGATAAAAAACGGCGCCAAATGCCATTATTGGACTATTATTCAGTGTTTATACCCTGTAAAGTGCTCCTATTATCCTTTGAAGAAAATATTCTACGAAGAATTATAGGGATGAAATTGTTACTTGGGATTGGAGAGCTGTTTTGTAATATCGAATTACAAAGCGCATCACCACCGATTCCTCTTTGTATTAAATGAAAACCGGCCCAAAACTTGGTAGTTTTTTGACCAAAACTTGATAGTTTGATCCATACTTGAGTGCGGGACGTACAACCGTTTTGTACAACTTGCTTGTTTCTCTTCAATGGCATTTTCTTATAGTTTGATGTCATCATCGCATGTAACTCCGCTGTTCACCATCGAGCCAAGGTACTTAAACTTGGTACAAGACTTAAGCCGCTCTCCTTTGACGTACATATCTGGTATCGGTGCATCTGGGTCTGAGAATGGGCAGCATAAGAACTCAGTCTTTGCTATACTTACCCGCAGTCCATGCTCCTTTTTTCGTCTAATTTATGTTAAAGGACCGTAGGAGTTAATTGCAAATTAACTGAAGTTCTCAGCCCCTATCTGAAATTAGGGGAAAAATTGTGAAATTTGTTGCAATTTTAACCGTCGCAGGAAGCACTTTCTGTTACCCTTATTTTGAGAGATAACCTTTCTACGCTGATCAGCCTTTTTATGGTGCCTTGTTCGATGTCGATTAGGTTGCTCATTTTTCGTCTGTCAAAAATGCGGTGGTATTGATAATAGAATTTGCATATTAAAAAATATTTTTAATTTAATTTTAATAAAAAAAAAATTAACTGATTATTCAAATTTAAAGCGAAGGCTTCGAGGACCACCTAGGGCCTTCTCAAAAACCCTTAGTGGTCCGCGGACCACCGGTTAGGAACCGTTGTTGTCCAGTGAACCACTTTTTGCATGTTTTTTTTTTTCAGAAAAATGTGTTGAGCTTTTCGATTTTTTACATATCAAATTAAAACATCAATACTCACGGTTATGGCATATTGGGACATAAGAGCATTTTCGGTGATGTTAAATTATTTTTTTTACGATGCATTCAAGCTGCGCTGTTTGTTGAGTACTTACACTTCTTTTTTATGGCTACGATGAGAAAATTGGTCATCATGTCGCATCCGTTACGTCCAATGTCCTTTTCATTTCAAAGCTCTATTGTGCATTGTCCATGATATGTGTGCTAAATGAAAAACTCGTGCACACGAACATATCAGGATATCTAACTGTGTGACGACAGGCGGCGCCATAACAGTCTAGATAGGAACAAGAAGAATAAATTTACTACGTACTTTTGCGGATGAATCACGTGCGTTTCATTAATTGAAAGTAGAAACGACCTTCGATTGACACAGATGGTCCAGTGAAATCTGTCGGTTGAGCTTTTGTCGGCTTCTTCGATCTAATAGAGCCGTCCGTCGCGTCGGATCAATGCCTCGAGTCATTGAACATGGACTCGAAAAGGACACGTAGATTGACTGATATTTTTCACACGTACATCTATACTTGTATGTAAATATTTCCGTTCCGATTCCATGAACCTCCACAGGATGAAAGCGGTTCTCAAACATAAAACAATTTAATTTAATCTTGTAGTGAAACACTTCCCGAAAAAAAAGGGGCAACCAAAACAGAAAGTTATACTTTATCTTCCAGTTTGTGTATGTGTGGTGTGTGTCAAACTATACATACTAAATGAGCAGTGGAAGAGTTCCTTTTAATCAAAAACAAGTTTGTAATTAGCATCGCAAGGCTGCAAGGTGTTTTCGGTTGAAGAAAGTCTAATTTTAGGCAAATATTCCAACACATGAACAATTCAATTCCGAATGAGAAAGACATTTTCGTTTTATGTCTTTGTACATATCCTGGGAATTATTCGTAGGAGTTTACATACTCAAAAGCGTAAGCTCGTTTCGTACTTGTTGGAAGATCCATAGGTTCTTATGCTATTGAGGGTTGGAAATTTCATAAAAAAATGAGGTGAATTAAGGCTTATATTGCGAAATGATTGGGGTCTGTCCGGCATGACTGCGTAGAATGGTGTATGTAGATATTCGAGGCTACTTTCAAGCGAGTTTCTACCTATCTTTCAGCACAAAATGTTTGTATATGTGTTTTAAATCTTCCCAAAATGTCCTTCACATAATTCATCATTCTACAAGTCATTCATATTCAGGGATGTGCTACGGCAACCCCATACCAAGCTTAATTACTTCCTTCGTTTCGGCAAATTTACTTAACAAAACCTTAACAAATAAAATAGATTAAAATGAACTTTCCCCAAACGAACAATTTATAATAATGCTTTTCCTGATGCTGCCGCAGTTGCTGAAACTATCACTCTGTCATTGTTCAGTTTTTAGAAAACCGTAAAAGGTAAGGTATGACATGGAAAACGAAACGATGCACCCCGGTCCCGGTACCTAAACGTCTCTTTCCATTATTAGTAAGCGCATAATTGAAATTAATTAGGCATGACTTTCATGAATGCTTCTGATTCTGACTATACACCAGCTATCAATGTTACGTGTGCAATTTAGTCCTTCCAACAACACCAACCATAATAATAATAGAGATAGAGAGACCAACCGGGTAAGTATTCATAATTAAACCCTTTTTGCGCAATGAATTCGTTCAAGGCGGAGGTGGGTGAATACTTTTGAGTTTGTACTAGTACCACTGGAAACAGACAGACACTATATAGGGCAATTCCAGGAGCATAAAAATCCATTGAATTGTTCTTTACTGGCATTCTTATAGGTCACGTTCTGCGGCTTGCTTTAGATGGTGTAGTATCCTTTGTCCTGCTACGGACCACACGCGGACGCTATTCTTTATTCGAAGGGGATCGGGTAATGTGTAAATGGTGAGCTAGTGTAGACGGGGATTATGTCAAGAACGTTTAATATGCAAATACTAGCTAATTATAAGGATTTAAAGGATCTACTACCTTTAATGGTACACAGACATACTACATACGAGTATAGAGTACTAGTATCTATACTAGGGGATTGACCAACATGTCAAGATTAACTCGTGCTTATTCGAGCGGTTGTACAAATGCAGGATTAGTTTAATAGCAGCATATACGTAGGTACAAGTACATAGCTACAAGCGTGCTTCATTTGACGATGTCTAGTCGGGACGATTAGAGCTGAGGATTGTATACGAGTACATAGCGAGCAGGCGTTTATTGAATACTACAAGACAGATAGAGGACTTAGGATCTCGGCACACGGAGATACTTTAGTCACCGCGTCGAAGTGACCTCGCGGCGAAGATACTACGTGACTGAAAACTAAGAGACTGGGAATCGCATACGACGATACTAAAGTCTCAACTACAGAGCATGCTTGGTCGTTGTTAATGCGCAGGTGGAGCGTATGAAGAGATGATGATGTAGCATGTTGAGAGTCTCGACCATGGGCGTAGCCAGGATTTCGGTATGGGGCGGGGGGCAAGCCCGAAATTTTTTTCAACATCATGATTTTCTTAGAAGTTGAAATTGTCGGTCACGAAAATATTGTTAGGCTAATTTTAAATTTTAGAGTAGTCGGTGCACAGGGCTACGACCCATGTGACGGACTATGATCTCTATGATGGGGATAAATGACATTGCTGGGCGTGTTGTTGATCTCAACACCTCAACAAAAAAGCAGTTAAAATCTTGGAAATTGGATGTCACTTATACACATCTGTGACCTTGGTCATGCCTTTTATTTTTTTATTTTATAGCAAAACTTTAAGTAAGGACAGTCGAGATTGATTTTCTTCCAAGGATTTGCAGCGGAGCGGAGCGACCTTCAATTTCGAAGCGAATGAGCGGACCATAGACCGGTTTTAGGCAGGCTGGAGTGGAGAGATTTTTGCTTTGAAAGTCACCCCGCTCCGAAGTTAAAATTAAAAAAAAAAAAATCCGCGACGAAATTTTTCATTTAATTTAAAGGCAAAGAATTCGTTGAGAGACTTGTAAAATTTCGGATTATTGTGAAATTCATTGTGAAAAAACGCAAAACCTCTTGCGTTTAGTCAATCATCACTTTTCATTATTAAGAAATTCAAGATCATCCATGACAGAAAAGTCCTGTGCTGTACTTTATGAATGAAACGCCCTTTTTAATTTGAATTAGTTATTAGGTGCGTTTTATTGAATATAGTACAGGACAGCGCAGCTTCCATAACAATTTTACAGATCTCGTTCTATACGGAATGCCCAGAAACTATTGCATAAAGGCACCCAAATATGATTCCTCGTGATATTTCCAGCAAAAAACCGGATAAGCAGTTTAAGCTGTGTAAAAAAAGCTTCAAAGGCAAAATTTTGTGATTTTAATTCATATAAATTTTTTTTCCGATGGAGTTCTTAGTGGTAGTATTTTTGTAAAATCTTTAAATGCTTCTGGTCTAAAATATAAAAATAATAAATGTTTACCAAGAACAATGAAGTTTTGTTATATTTTTGTAATGGAGCGGAGCGGAGCGAAAAATTTGTAGTCGGAGCGCTGGAGCGGAACGGTTTCAAATTGGTCGAAGCGGGAGCGGAACGGAGCAAAAAAAAGTGTCGCTCCAAATCGCAGCTTTCTACACCATTTAAGGAAAAATTACCGTGCACGTGTTTAGACATTCACTGGTGATTCTGAGTACATGGCCTCCAATTTCTGCGTTTTAGACTGTAGTCCGTCTCCGTGCTATTTTTGTCTCTCGGACTTCCAGGGCCGGATTTACCCTCCATAGCGCCCCTGGGCAGTAGTCGAGTTGCCGCCCTCCGTCACTAGTTGAAGCAGAAAGTAGATCAGTCGCATTCATGTGAGGAGTACATTTTTTTTATCATACGTTGATTCTCGGTGTTTTTGGAAGTAGTAGAGCTTCAGTGAAGATTGCAGTTAATTTACTTCTTAGAAAGGTGCTTGGATTGAACTTCTAATCAAAGTTAATGTTCAGAAATATAGGTACAGGTACTCCATTGAAGTTGAAAGTAGATACTCATGGAGGAGTGAATACTCCATAGAGGTCAAAATAATTTTGAACAAAATATGATAAATTTACGCCTTGGATGCATAAGCAACCCCTAAGACTGTCACAACATAAAACTAAATACATGCACTCGGTGCCATAAACAGGCACTTTTTTAAACGATATTTATTATTTTATTATCGCAAAAGGTATTGACGCCCTAGAAGCGGATCGGACCCTTTTTTGCCCGGGGTGACCCCCGTTCTCCCGCTACATCCCACTAAATTGATTGTTTCAGTACGAGATAAGTTTTCGTAACATTTAGTGAAATTCAAGTCAATCAATAGGTCTCGACTCCCAAAAAGTGGATTTTAAGTCCTTTTTCTCTTAGTCACAATTGTTCACAATAGTGGATCTAGGGAACAGATCCGTTCATTGGTGGTCAAGAACTTTCGTTATAATAGGGTAGAAGTAAATAAAGTAAAAGTGTCCGGTTTTCTTGGCTCCGAGTGTATGTTACTTATTCCACCCGCGATTTCCAAAGCCATAGTGGAGTGGTGATTGGTGAACTGGCAGGCTGAAGCCCTGAAGCCTACGCCGTAATTTTTAAGGCCCCGTGCACAGTTAAAAAAAATAAGAGTTCAGTGATCAGACTTTATTCCAATTTTAGAAGTGTTCGCTTATTCGTTAGCCAGCCATATTGAAACAATTTGGGTGTCAAGGATAAATCGATTAATCGTTGGATTATAAAAATAAGAGTCAGGCGGCAAAAGCCGAAAGGCCTACTGACGTCAGATATGTCAGTCCGCAATTGACCAAAGAGACGACTTTTGCAGAGTTCCCTTTATAATTTTTTTTCCTCCTAAAATATCGAATAGTGTATATTTGACAGAACATTAATTCAATGGAAGGATGAAAGTTTTAGAAATAAGCCGCCCTTAAAAATTTGCCGCCCCGGGCAGTTGCCCAGGTTGCCCATATGGTAAATCCGGCCCTGCGGACTTCATGTGACAGTTAAAATAATTGTATTCTGCAGCTCAGAAGCAATGCAATGAAATGCATGAAAATATAGGAGATTCTCCGTAAAGGGAAACATTTCTGAACATATGTTTTCGATTCATGATATTCATACGTAGGTATCCTTTTTATGGATCAAGGGCCTGAAAACTACAAATATTTTAGTTGAAATAGATTACACGCGTCAGCAGCAGCTTCGGCAGAATTTCATACCTGAAAATATGCTGATTGCCAAGTCTTCTGCTCAACATTTTTGTCAGCAATGTAAAATGCATTGCGCTTGACGTTTCGCTATGCCGATGCATCTGCTGACGCGTTGTGAAACGTATGTTTTGGGACGCAGCCTCTGCACCTCCGTCAGTTACGAGTGGCCACTTGCTGCCGTCCATTTGTCCGTGCTATCTGGCTAGAAACTATCACTGGCATGCATTGCGACAGTATATGGAGCGACAAAGAAGGCATCTGGTTAGTTTTCCAGACTACAGTCTTAGCAGCAGAAAATTTTACGAGGTGCCTGGATTCAAACTCGCATTTTTACGCCTTCAAGCATTGTAAAGTGCAGTGATTGTTTACTACATTGGTAAGGATTTTTTTCACCATAATCATCGGCCGGGGGGGACCGCCCCTCCCTGCCCCCCGCTGGCTACGCCCATGGTCTCGACGATTCTGGTCGTGAAGTATTCAGGCGCTCGATGCTCGAGACTAAAGGCTTGCGTTCGTAGAGACGATTCATGTGATGATCGCTCAGCGATTGTACTTAAGCGCCTGTTCTGAGCACCATATATGTGTATATTTTCTACATAGACATGTTCCTTTAAGTATAATATTCGATAGGAATGTAGCCACATTAAAAAAATGCAAATAGGGCACATAATTAGTTACTGAACTACGAACGCTGAGCGATCATGGCATGAGTCGTCTCTACAAACACAAACCTTAAATATCTCCGTGTGCGGTACCCCATTTGATTTATACGTCCGAGTCGTCTCGTCGCCAAATCGTGTGATCTTTCGATCGCCAAGGCCAAAGTATCCCCGTGTGCGGATATCCTTAACCAACTACAATATTGCTCTTCTGGTCAGTACTTCTAATTATGTTTCAATCGTCAGTCTGATGGAAATTCCATGTTAATAGAATATCCTAGAGTTCACAGAAATGTTATCAAATTAGAGAATGTATCATTAGATAGGGCGATTATTTTATAGAATAAGCTAAATTGGTAAATTTAATAACACATACTTATCTCATTAATGAATGATTTATCTAGTTAGAGCTGGTATTGACCGAAAATCGGTCTTTACGAGTTAAAGAGTACTTTCGATTATAACGATTTCCTTTAAGTCGCGGAGTGTTTTTGATGAGGTCGCGAATCGATGTTTAAATTTCAATTTTCAATTTCTCTATAACTTGAAAATAATCTAAATTAAAAAAATGGAGATTTGCATTAAATCTGTGCTGTGCATTATAATGCGGTGATGGCGAAGGTTACTTTTGACAGCCAGCAGTCAATGAAGGGTTTTTATTTTCATCTGGTAATAGAATACCTGATTATGCTAAAAAAAGGGGAAATGTCGTATAAAATAAAATAAATTGAATTACAAAACTAAAGCCGGATAGTGAACAAGTAGCACCTACCGACCTACTCAGAGTCTGCGTGGCATAGCTTATGGTTTCATTTCAGTAGAGGCATGTTTCTAGAAGTTGAAACTTAGTTTATCCGTGAGGCTTCCAGTATTTAGGTACTATGGGATATACATATCCTGCTGAGGATTGGTATTTCTGAAACCCTAAGCACTTATATGGTCCTTATGCAACCTTCAGGATCACTCCAGTAATGCAGTATCGCAGAATATTTTTCCACTAACGACTTAGTTCATAGTAACACAACCCAGACCGGAGTTAAAGAATCTGGCTGATTTCTTGGTCTCTCCTTTGTCTCTGTATCGAATCTACTGAACGGCGTGCTGATTTCTGGATGGGATTCAGATTTTAAATATGTAAAATAGACATCTTGCCCGTATACTGAAGTCAACGCATCCTAAGAACCCTTTCAAAATCTTAGGGATGGCATTTTATCGCATTGCCCGGGGCGGCGTAAGAGCTAGAGCGGGCACTGAAAGTAGATGATGCTTAATTGTTCGTTTTTGTAGCTCTAATAGGCAAAAAAACACATCCTATTCGCCGAAGTTTTCAATTTCTTTGGAGTATCTCCTTAAAAACAAAATAAAGTTAGATACTTCTATCAAGGGTAAATAACTCGGTTGAGCGTGTTACTTATCACATCTCAGCAACGAATTTCGATTTACCAATCGTTGGCTCATTTGGTTTTTCGAAGAGTTTTCCTTATTTGATTTCCCCAATGCGATGCTATTTCATTGAAAAAAAAACATCAGAAATGTATTGTACTCGACGATTATTTTGATATGACAGCCTATATCCGGTCAACGATCAATTAATGTCCTTTTTCATTCTTTTTGGGAGCTTTGCTGTCGAACTTGCTCTTAGTGAAATGAAAGTTGGACACCTGGTACTGATTGCAAAACAACAAAAATTAAACAGGAGACACGATACAGCATTATTCACTCTTGATTAAAAAACTAGTTCAAGTCAAATAAAAAGCGAACAATGTAGTGATCCTTTTCAAAAATGGTAAAAATTAAATTAATTTACTTAATTTTAATCGAACATTATTCACGTGAAACGCAATAGCATCCTGCTGTACCTGCATCGAAACCTACCATGTATTTTGTTTTCTGCTATGCAATTTTTCTAGAAAGAGTTTTTGTCGTGATTTCGCGATCGGAACTACATACATATGTACATATTTGAAAAAGAAAGGCCTCAAAAAATTGAATTCTCTTCCACTATTTCTCTTGTTAAACATATTTCCTGATAACTAGTTTCGGAGTATGATTCTGTTGTATGCTCCACTACTTCCTAGTGTTGATTTTTGGCTGAATCATAAACACACGACGTGTTTTGCAGTGGAGAGTTTTGAACACTGCTTTCTGCTAAGACTCGTAGAACCATCGCTTCGTCAAATTACCTCTCCTTGCATATTTGGTTTGATTTTGCATACGACCCGAACATCAGCAATACGACGTGCATCAAGTTAGCGAAACAAAATCAACTCGGCGACTTTACAGTAATTTGCCGTTAATTTGTTGTGAATTAGTTGTGGAAAAATTAATTCTGTCGCTCTTCATTTTCACTGAGAAAATGGGTGTTTCGCTAAGTTGACGTCAAGTTAGCGAAACAACTTTCAAGGATCAAGTCGGGACTTGTACCGTTCTCTCCCGCTATGTTGTTGTAAAATAGTTGTGAAAAACAAAATTTGTCGCTATTCCATTTTCACTGAGAAAATGGGTGTTTCGCTAAGTTGACGTCAAGTTAGCGAAATAACTTTCAAGGATTAAATCGGAACTTATACCGTTCCCTTTCGCTATTTTGTTGTGAATTAGTTGTGAAAGAAAATTTTTTTTTGCTCTTCACCATCAGCCGGAAATTGCGGTTTCGTGTTTGTAATGTCACTATTGTACAACCCCACATTACCCGCTCGAATCAAGTCGCGGAGTATGTCATAATTTGCTGCAAGGACAATACGAATGAGATGTTAAAATAACGGTTTTGTCGCTCCTCGCTATTAACGGGAAAATTCACTTTTCCATATTATGGTGACGTCACCATCTCAAACAACCTACTTTCCCTGATCGCACCGTGCCGTATCGCTCTTCGCTATCCCCGGGAAAACGGGATTTTCAATATTATGACGTGGCAGAAACCATACTTTTCTTGGTCGGATCAAGTTGGATTGTACGATTGATCGAGCGTCAAAATCATTCTTTTCAAAACTAATTCGTATTAGTCAAGCTGCAAATTATGCCATTCTCCCCAAGTCGATTGGATCAGGAAAAGTGGGTTTTATCCCATAGCCACGTCATAGTATGGAAAACCGCGTTTTCTCGCCGATAGCGAAGAGCGACAAAATCATTCTTTTCGCAACTACTTCGTGTTAGCCATGCGGCAAATTATGACATACTCCCCAAGTCGGTCCGATCAGGAAAAGTGGGGTTTCTCCCATAGTCACGTCATAGTATGGAAAACCGCGTTTTCTCGCCGATAGCGAAGAGCGACAAAATATTTTTTTTTCACAATTAATTCGTATTAGCAAACCGGCAAATTATGACGTACAATCCAGCTTGATCCGACCAAGAAAAGTATGGTTTCTGGTTTCTGCCATAGTAACGTCATAATATGGAAAATCCCGTTTTCCCGGGGATAGCAAAGAGCGACAAAATCATTCTTTTCCTAAATAATTGTTAGTAGCCAAGCGACAAATTTTGACATACTCCCCGGCACGATGCGATCAGGGAAAGTAGGTTGTTCGAGATAGTGACGTCACCACAATATGGAAAAGTGCATTTTCCCATTAATAGCGAGGAGCGACAAAACCGTTATTTTAACATCTCATTTGTATTATCTTTGCAGCAAATTATGACATACTCCGCGATTTGATTCGAGCGGGTAAAGTGGGGTTGTGCCATACTGACGTCACAAACAGGAAACCGCAATTTCCCGCTGATGGTGTAGAGGAAAATTTTTTTTTCTTTCACAACTAATTCACAACAAAATAGCGGAAGGGAAAGGTAAGTCCCGACGTGATCCTTGAAAGTTGTTTCGCTAACTGGACGTCAACTTAGCGAAACACCCATTTTCTCAGTGAAAATGAAGAGCGACAAAATTAATTGTTCCACAACTAATTCACAACAAATTAGCGGCAAATTACTGTAAAATCGCCGAGTCGATTTTCAAAAGTTGTTTCGCTAACTTGATGCACGTAGCAATACGAGTGTGTATGCATTTTATTTTACTAAAATTCTAAGCAAATCTAGGAAAAGACTCGGTAAACCGGAAAACCGGTACTTTGGGCGGTCTAACCGGCTTTACAAGAAACTGAAAAAACCAAAAACCGAATTATGGGCCGATTTTTGACATCCCTAGTCAAAACGTCGTTTGATGAGCACAAATGAAAAGTATGTCAAATTAAAGCTTCTAACGCGTAGATTATCTTTTGTTCTAGGGATATTTACCTAAACCACAGATAATTTATTAATATGTGGCTGAACGCAATGGGAGATCGGAGATATAGGCGATTTATGTTTTGACAAAAAATTGAAAATCTTACTGCACAAAAATTACATTTACTGAAAGATAATGCAACGCAGAAACTTGAAGTAAATTTGTATTACTATCATTCAATGATAAAAAGTTAAAAAATATCGTCGTTTAGAAATTATAGACATTCAAATCAAAAATTGTGAATTTTTCATGTTTTTGTTTAACTCTTATCTATTTTTTTCAATATTACGCAATATAATATTTATTATAAAATGAAATCTTTGTTATGTAGTGAACAAACCCCCTTTACGTTTAGTATATTTTCAAAAGTTAACAAGCTAATGGCGTTTAAACGACATAAGGTATAGAAAAAAAACACACAATTTGATTAGAAAGTCCCATAAGAATGCACGATGTGACGACTATCAATGGAAACGGATGAGCAAAATGTTCGAGGACTACAAGGATGGCCATAACTTTTTTTGTTTTAATTCTTCTTATGTAAAAAGTCATTCTGATGCAGAATAATATTTTTCTCCTGTGTATCTTCTTTAACATGCGGATGAGAAAACAATGTATTTGGATTGTTATGTCGGTATTAACATTAATGAATGCGTAATAGGGAATGGACTTTTGTGTTAGCGAACGGTAGTGCAGTAAGAAAGCACTATCCAAAAAATCAGCTCAATTGAAGCTTTTTTCGCAGACTCATAAGCAAAAAACGAATGTAGGGGAAAAGGGTTTTTGTAACTTTGTACTCTTTATTTTTTTATGAATCGTCCGGATTTTTTTAAAGTAGTATAGTAGTGTACTTTAAAATATAAATAATAATATAATAATTTGACCGATTTAGAAAATTCTACTACTATCCAGACGATATTTATATCCAAAAATTTAAAAATTCGTAGGGAAGGTATGTGAAATATTGGTCACATTTTATTTATACTTGACAAAAAGTAAGAGCTTTTAAAAAAACCACTTGTGCAAAATTTCAAGTCTCTAGCTTCGTTATGTCAAAAGTTATAGACCACGAAATTTGCCCCAAAAGCCGAACAAAAGTCGTCCTTTCTCATGAACCCAATTGTTTACGGGTCTGAAACTCATATATTAGTTATCCTCTAATAGCCCTTTCATTTGACACCAATTTCATTGCTGTTCCCTCAACGACCAGCTGTCATACAAAACTGCCCATGCACCTTTGTTTGTGCGAAATTCCTGTTTTTTATTTGCGAAATTTCCATACCTCTAATCATAACCTGAAAAATCTAATCGACATTAAATTCAGGAGTTCAAAAACAAAACACGCACTATTGGAATTTTCACTGTACAATTTCACTTTATTTACCGCTATTTAATAATTTCATTTTTGTTATACATGTACTTATACTTTTAAGTCAAGTGCTTTCCATTTTAATTTTATTTAATAAATTAACTTTTTGTTTTTTATTTTTATTTTTGTGAAATATACATTTAATGCCATTAGTTTTGCGCATATTTTATTTTACATTTAAATATCCATTTTCCCTTCTTTTCCGTTATTAATCATCATTTAAATTTAACAGTTCATGTTTACTTTGCTTTATTTGTAAGTTTGTTTTTAGTTGTTAATTATTATTATTAAATTTTGACTGATTTTAAATTTTCAAAACTAAATTCATAGATTTGTCGCCTAATTCTTTTCACTTAAGAGAAAGTGGTTATTTTTTGGTATTTAATTCACTATATGTATAATAAGTTACTAAATGCTCGTATGTATAACGTAGAACTATAATTAGTGAAAATGGCGATTTGTTCGTGCAGTGTGAATATTATTTGACGAACATGCGTTTTTTTTTTAAAGAGAAGTGAAGTAATTGTATAGTAATATTTACAAGGTAGTAGGACATAGAAATTCGAAATTTTAAATTGTTTTTTTTTTTTTAAATAATAATGTTTATTTAAATTTTGTAAACCTGAAGTAAATGCTTTTTTTTTTGATAATAGTAACTAAAACAAATCATTTTTTTAATTATAAATTAATTGCTAAAATTATGTATTATGAAATTATTATTTTCCAAAAACAAAAGAAAATGTTATTAAGTTCAGAAGTTAATATGTAATTATAAAAAAAAAAACTGTCTCGAAAGTCAAACATTCAGCCTGGGCTGCAGATGTGTAAGTGATCTGCCATTTCCAAAATTTTAACTGCTTTTTCGTAGTGGTGTTGAGATCAACAGCACGCGCTCTGCAGCGTTATTTGTGCGAAAGGTCACCTTGATGCGCAAAATTTTCAACACAAAGTTGGACGAGTGCGAGTGAAATAATGAGTACAGGTCAAAAGTTGTCTGAAATTGGATTTGACGTCAATGACGAATGGTTGGCGATATTCAGTGGATTGAGTGACGATCACTTTCCGATAATTATGGCAATCGAGAATAGTGTCGCAAGACTATCTATAGTGATAGTGATAACGACAAGATGAAAGTGCGTGCATTACAAACCACACAACCTCGACCGTTTTGGGAGACAGATCGCCCTTGGAGATTTGGAATGGCGAGAAACCGGATGTTAGTTGCATGGCCCTAACAATGCTGATGGTTAGAGTTAGCCGTTTCAGACCAAAGCGATCAGTTCGGCGTTCGTCGGTCAACTAGAGTAGCCAAAAAGCCAGAGCGTTTTCAACTTGGAAGAGCGAACTATGTGTTCGCTGTTTATGAAAACACTGCTCTGAATAATGAACCAGTCTCCGTAAAAGAGGAGATGAGTGCGATAGATAGTCAAAAGTGGCTAGCGACTATGGACGAGGAGTTTCAGTCACTAACGAGCAATCGAACGTGGGAACCGGACGGGCCGGACGGGCATAAATTCAGCAAATGGGGTTTCAAGCTCAAAACCAATAGTTCAGGCTGAACGATTCGACACAAAGCACGTTTGGTGGCCAAGGGTTGCAGTCAGAGCGAAGGGATATACTATTTCGGGACACATTCGCCTGTGGTTGGCTATCCGTCAATTCGTTTGCTTATGGCGATCTATGTCAAGTATTCGTTGAAGATAAAGCAGATGGATGTAGTAGCAGCATTCCTACATGGGGACGTCAAAGAATCGATTTTTATGAAGCAGCCCGAAAACGATGACAATGGTACTGAAAATGTATGCAAATTGTTGTTGTTTGATTAAACAGGTAAGTCGAAATTGGAATATAAAATTGAATGAAGTTCTCATAAAAGCCGGTTACGTTCGATGTAAAAGTGAAGCGAGTGTATACGTGCGACGAGCTAATAAATTGTCGTTGTAGCTACTTATGTCGACGACTGGTTGACATTTTTTTAAAACACTGCCTGGAAGGACCAATTGAAGTCGACCTTAACTAGTAAGTTGAAAATCAAGGATATGGACAATGTAGCAAACACACTGGGTATTCACATCGATTCTGATTTCCAAAAGGGTATAATTGCTTTGGATCAACGAAAATATACGGAGGCGATTTTACAACGTTCCTATATGTTCGTGTGATCCTGTTAGGCTGCCGACGAGTTGTAATCAACGATTGACCAAAGAAATATTACCGACGAGCGAGAATGAAACTCAACGAATGAATAATATTCCCTATCCGGAAGTAGTGGGCAGGGCCGGATTTAGCCTCTATGGCGCCCCTGGGCAGTAACCAAATAGCCGCCCTCCACCACTGGTTAAATTTGAAAGCAGTATTAGTCGTATATACATACATGCTAGGCAAAACGTTAGCTGTGTTGTAGTATGTGAGAAGAAAATGTCATATTTTTACGCGAATGACCGATGTTATTTTGTTTGCTTGACATTTGACAATATGGTGCTTCTGAGTCCATGGGGCTGGGAACCTTCCCGAAATTGTTTAACCCGGGAACACTAATGTGAGTCATTTTGACGCATACGCCGCAGATTACATTTTTCGTAGAAAAGGCGATACGCCCAACCGGGTTTCGCTACCCATGTTTTCCTTGAAAAATATGTTCACTACCGAATGTCAAAGGAAGCGGAGTGTTCTGATTTTATGGTAAGCAGCTATTCGTGTTTTTCTGTGACGTCGTTAGTACTAAAGGAACCTTTTTTGTGAGTCAAAATGACTCACGTTAGTAATAACCGCCTAAAATTAAGGTTAGTGTTCCCGGGTTAAAAAATCATTGAAATCCAGCATCCATTACCTCGACTGTACATTTTCTTCAGAATGTGTTCAGAATGTTTTCTAAATACCTTTCCACTTTCGGATATTTTTGTCATTTTAGAAGTCATAAACGAATAACCTAAGCTCGAAAACTAAAATTTTTCAGAATTTCATGTGGAATGTTTTTTTGGCAGTGGAGTTTTCGGATTTTTCTTTCTGAAGGAAAATTACATTTCGAAAATTTAAACTTGCAAATTGTGAATTTTTTTTGAAACATGTTCACAAGACAGAAACAAGTTACTGAAAATTGTAGCTAATGCATCATTTCTAATATCTCGATCGTGGAGGTGTCCACCTGAAACCGAATTCTGGCTACATCCCAGTTGCTTCGCGGCTAATTTTAAGTAGTAATAGAAAACTCGAAAATGTGTGCTTTCTTTTAGTAACTAGGGACACTGGGCCACACACGCAGAATCCATGCGGCCGCCTAGATTGCCAAGTTTTATAGATCAGTCTATCCCAGAGAGTCGTTTAGTACGAAAACAAGTTTTTGGCAATGCACTTTACAAAAAAATTTTTTTTAAAATAAGTATACCTTGGCGATGGTCAAGACATAAATACCCTTACATTTGACAAATCGTGTAATGGGGAAATCATGCATTGATTACATGTCCAATATTTAATGTAGGTTCAGGAATTTCTTGATTGTTACAGGGATCTGAAGAAGGTCGGAGCGAAACAAACTCCCGGAGTGAGGAGCGTTTTTTGCTCGTCAAAGCGGAATGGATCGACTTTTTTTTAAACTCGGCCCTCTTCGAGATATATCAAATAAAAAGTGTTGAATTGACATTTTAGCCTGATTTATTCCACTTTTAATTACACGTAAAATTTGTACAATATTCAAACGTTTGCGCCAAATTTCGTTAGCCCTAATCTTTATTAATATCGTACAAAAAGATACTGTCAGAAGACATATTATGTCAAATTTGTTCGAGTGGTAGCGGAGCGATAAAATTGGGCCGCACCGGATCCTTAATTATTGCACCAAAAATCTCCTCAAGGCTTCCTATTAAAATGGACATTGAAGTATATGTTTAAGTTGAAATCCAATGCTTTGCGAAAATACTTTCTACTTCTACAGGGTGGGCCAAAAGTAATCACTCTATTGAAAATTGCTGTAACTTTTTTCCTTGGTTTTTTTTCTTTCATTTTTCCAATTTCTGAAGTAAACAAACGTAGAATACGAACTGTCAAGCCATGAATCGGTTTACTCCTAAAAAACGCTGTCAAATTTGTTTCGAAGAAGAGGACGATTTTTCATCAAGAATCATCATGAGCGATGAGGCTCATTTCCATCTGAGCGGCTTCGTGAACAAACAAAATACTCGTTTCTGGGGAACCCAAAATCCATGTATCACCTACGAAGAGCCATTACACCCGCTGAAAGTTACTGCGTAGTATGCTGTTCACGCTAAAGTAGTCATCGGGCCAATTTTATTTGAAAACGCCGCGGGTCGAACGACGACTGTGGATGGCGTGCGCTACAGAGCCATGCTTAACGAATTTTTTCTTCCTAATTTGGATGAACTAGGACTGGAGAACATGTGGTTCCAACAGGACAGTGAAAACGCGCACACTGCTCGAGACACAATCAATATTCTGAAGAAAACATTTCCGGGTCGGTTAATCTCTCGTTTTGGTGATTTGCACTGCCTGGCCAGATAACCCGATTTAACTGTTCCAGACTTCTTTTTATGGGGTTTTTTGAAGTCGCGGGCTTACGTCAAGAAGCCTCAGACTCTTGAAGCCCTTAAGGAGAATATTCGCCAGGAATGCGAAAACCTGTCGCCCGATATTCTGGGAAGAGTGATGGAAAATGCCATGAAACGGGCCCGTATGGTAGTCAACTGTGGCGGCGGCCACTTGGCCGATATCATTTTTGCGACTTGATACAATAAATTCTAAGGGATTAAATAAACGTATTTCATAAGCAAAACCGAAGTTTTTTTTTATTAAGAAAAATACAGAAAAAGTACATCGGATGATTACTTTTAGCCCACCTTGTAGATTCACTGAACTACGCGCCACCAGTATGCTACTCGGAATGAATGCTAAAAGAATTTGGCATAAAAGTCCCAACTTTTGTAGATGGAGATTCACATTTCAATTTTAGTTGAGTGTGCGATTGGGCGCCCTGGAATATATCTAACTTGAAGAAATTGGAAATATGAAATTGAAGTTTTTGTCTAATTATGTCAACTGCTCTTCGAGTTTCCAAAATGCGCCTTTCACAAAGCTTAAAACCAAGGGATAGTTTTAAAAATTGCAGCCCCTTAAAATCTGCCGCCCCGGGAAGTTGCCCAGGAACCCATATGGGAAATCCGGTCCTGGTAGTGGGAAGTATTCTATACTGCAGCAATGCGCACAATCCGATGTTTCATTTTGTGTGGCTGTAGTAAGCCAATTCCACCAGCAACCTGGAATACCACATTGGACGGCCATGAAGCGTATCTTGCGGTGCCTGAAAGGTACTTTGGACGCGAAACTAGTATTTACGAAGAATAGCAAATATAGCGAACTTTGTTGCTATTCTGACTCCGATTGGGCATCGACTTTTTGTAACTACAAGTTATGCAGTGGTTTTGTGACATTGCGGCAAAGAGCGGTGATCTCATGGAAAGCAGGAAGCAGACAGTTGTTGCTCTCAGTACTGCCGAAGCCGAATATATGGCTCTTGCAATAGTGTGTCAGGAATCTTTGTGGCTTAAACAACTGAAGGAGTTAATTCTAAGCGAATCATCTGCATGGATTGAAGTTATTTGCTATAGTAAGGCAGCGAAAGAAATGTGCGAAAATTGCAACTTCAGCGCAAGGACGAAGTATATTAACACCAACTACCATTTCGTCCGGGATTTAGTCGAACAGAACATCATCATGATCTCGAAGATAGGTATGATTGCAGATTCATTAACAAAAGCCGTTCAGATTCAAAAGAAACATTTTTTTTTGTTCGAAAAGTATTGGACTTGTTGTAAATTAACTTTGCATTATATTCTTGATTTCGAATCTCATTTAAAAGGAAATTATCTTTGAATTTGATTGAAATGACATAAGGATTGGAATTTGTTTTGATCATATAATTTTTGTGTATGGTACAAGTTACTCGCTTAATACTTTCGTTTTCGATCATCTAGGCGTGAATGCGCCACCATAAACAGCTCAATCAAATTTAATTTTACAAAAAAATAAAACGCCGAGTTGACAACACTCTTCTGAAGATTTTGAGGATGCAATTTTCTGTGTAGCTCAAAAGATCAACAAAAACTTTGTGAGGAAACGGAAACATTACCATGCAACATTATCCAAATATTATTATTATTGTTAATAAAGTCTGCAGTCGAGTGTTCTCTCTTTCTCTTGCATTCATTTCACTTGTCACATTGACTGTTAATATTTTATTTTAAATATTTTCAGTCTGATGGTTAATCGGGCCATTCAATGAGGTCAGTTAAAATTAAACGAAAAAATTGTCCTTGTAGTACGTTATTATGCCGCGTATAATTACAAATGCATTCCGAATCTATCCAAAACCTATATATGTATGTACAATGGAATTTCTCTCACTTTTTTTATATATTTTATTTCATTTATAAATATATTTTTAATTCATACATTTATGGCGTGGTGCAAGAATAAAGAGAATTTACACATCATATTATGAATTTCATTTTAATTTTCATTATAACGAACTATCATATAGAAAATGAAGCTTTTCTTTTTATTATTTTTCGATTTGTTCACTGTGTATATGTATGTCACATTTTATATGAGTATAAGTGTGCATTTAATGCAAATTTTGTATTATGGTAATTGTATGTAATATGGATTAATTTTAATTTATCTTTAATTACATATTCATTTATAAATATAATCTTTATAACTTGTTTTTTGGGGGGTGTGTTGTACGATTATTTATAGTCTACTATGTACAGTTAACGAAAAAATATAAAAACAAACCGAGAATCCTATTAGGCTTATGTTTGGTATTGGTTTAAATGCATCTGCTGTAGTATGTCGTGGTCATAATTACACTTGGGTTACGACGATGCAAATTCTGGAATAGTTGGTGAAAATCCTATTTGTAAATTATAAATTGACTTAGAACATAGTTTACATACAATTGGCATTATTCATAGACTTGAATGAACGCGGAGCATTTTTTTGTTATACTTTTGAGATGTTTAGTGAATAGTAGTTGTCACACGAATACATACTTTGATTAAGCATTTGCTTTAGTTTTCAAAAAACGTTTTTTTTTTGTAACAAAGATAAAAGCCAAAATATAAAAGGTCTTCCTCATATCCATCCCGAAAGGAGATTTAATAAAACATGAACATATTTTTCGTAGTCCAATTTTTTTAAATAAAAGAGGAAACAAAAGAGCAAAATATCAAATGAACCCACCAGCAAAGTGACTATAGGAGCGAATCCCTTAGACCTTTTTGCTTTTTACTCAGGACACTTCTTGGAGAAACGACAACGAACTAAATAAAGAAAGGCAACTACTCTACACTATACACACTTTGCATACCAAAATATTTTCCATTTTTTTTGTATTTTTCTCGTTCCGCATCCATAGGTGTTATTTCTGTGTGTTTTTGTTTATTTTTGATATCACCTAGAAAATATCGTTAAATTATTTAAACTCATGAATTAGTCAACTGCATGCAGAATGTTGAAGCATCATCGCTTGTTCCCATTCGTAGGTGGAAACAATGTTGTTCCGCTTGTCATATTCCACTGTCCCGTCGCGTGAACGATGATGATGATGATGACTATCGGCGATCGTATTATTATTCGTCCTTGTTGTAGCCCGGCTACTATCTGCACTATTGCAACTTTTACTTCTTTCAAGTGTTTGTGACGATGACGACAACAACGACGACGACGATGATGAGGATGTTCTTGCTCCGGTTGGGGATTCTGTTGCCCGAACAGTGTGTGCCGATGATTTTGTTGGTGTCACTGTGCTACTATGCTTTTGTTGTCCATCGGTCGACGACTGACTGTTGTTGTTGGCCGCCGAGGACGACGAAGACGATGAAGAGCTGTTTGTGCCGGAGACGACGATGACCGGGCTTATCAGTCGTGAAACTTTACTTAGGTGCGAAATGAACAGTTGCTGGAGCTGCAACATGAACAGCGTCAGTATCAAAGATGATGATATAAATGCACTTCCGGCATTTAACGAGGACATATCGCCTGAAACGAGAGAAATGAGAAAACGAACACGACATAATAACGAAATAAGTGGACTGTGTGAACGACAAAAAGGATAGAAAGACGTTATATCATGGTAAATTGTGTCAGTAAGACGCTTTTTTGAAAAGGATGACAAAAAAAAAAAAAACGGAACGGCGCGCGTGTTTGAAAGCATAGACATAGTACAATCTGAAGATGTGAAGCTATCTGTAGTGTCTTGTTATTTTCCAGGGTGATGGGGTGTTAAGGACGTTTACTATGCTTCAAAATTGTCTCTAGAATTTCTAGCGGATATATCAGCTTAAAAATTGATGAGAGTTACTCGTTCATGTGATATACGGGAGAGAAAATACAATTGCTGTAAGCACTTCAGCTTATTGTCCAAGTTTTCAACGCAACAATATTCCTAGGGCCTATCTACTCATCCTGTGACAACAAACTTTAGAGATGTTCACAACTAAGTTCCGCATGGTCTGATACTCACCTTGCATGTGTGTCATGTAGGTATCCTTACTGTGAGGCAAATCTCCATCGAGTGAAAATTGATCGTATGGACCTCCTGGAATGGTGTTTATGTTATTACTGCTGGCCGCCACGCTGTGTACTCGAGGACGCTCTTCTTCGATACTGCGTTCAGTCGATTGCCAAAATATATCATGAATGTGTGCAATGCAACGAAGCTGTTGAATAAAATACAAAAAATGACAACAAATATAAAAACAATATTCAACTGCACGATTTATTGTAGTTTATTTATTGAAGAAAGAACTTTTCTTGACGAGCTTTGATAAAAAGTAGGCTCCATCTCTCTGTGTACCGTAAACCCCTTGTGGGGCATGGTGCGTTCACTCAGCCGTTTATAGGCTACTTCGAGTCAACGTTACATTGCATATAGAGGAGTGTATATAATGATGCAAGCACTATATATTTCCTGGACCATGACGAGATTCGATCTCCGGACCTCTAGACTACTAGCATCGTAGAGTGCGACTCAACCATACTCATTGATAAAGCTCGACGGAAATTCGCTGTTTTCGAATTTAGTCCATTACATTTTAGTTTGTATTGGCTAGACTCCGCAATCAAAGCTGCAATGGAGCTCTCAAATTGGTAGATTCAGATAGTGGCGCACAAATTATAGCGGCCCAGAAATGAGGAAAAATTGCAGAAGGTGGCAAACGCCACGGCCCCGCGGTTCCAGTGGTACCGCGTGTTTAAAAAAAAAATTATAACAACCAACAGTGGCGTATCATTTCTTAAATATATTGCGTTTGGGGGCTCCTCGAAATCTGGATGCCCTCTTCATCGACTTTTTCAAACCCCATTTTCGCCAAATCTCATAGAAATTGAGGAAAGTGGCATTTTCAGCCAAAGGAAGCGTTTTGCAGGTGGTTTATTGGCCAACCTTTAAACGGCTGTATCTCCTAAACGGTGATAGCTAGGGCCCTCAAAGTTTCAGCAAAATGTAGGTCTGGATGCCCTCTTCATCGACTTTTTCAAACCCCATTTTCGCCAAATCTCATAGGAATTGAGAAAACTGGAATTTTCAGCCCAAAAGGAGCGTTTTAGGGGTGGTTTATTGGCCAACCTTTAAACAGCTGTATCTACTAAACGCTGATAGCTAGGGCCCTCAAAGTTTCAGCAAAATGTAGATCTGGTTGCCCTCTTCATCGACTTTTTCAAACCCCATTTTCGCCAAATTTCACAGAAATTGGGATAAGTGGCATTTTCAGCTCAAAAGAAGCGTTTTGGGGGTGGTTTATTGGCCAACCTTTAAACGGCTGTATCTCCTAAACGGTGATAGCTAGGGCCCTCAAAGTTTCAGCAAAATGTAGGTCTGGATGGCCTCTTCATCGACTTTTTCAAACCCCATTTTCGCCAAATCTCATAGAAATTGAGAAAACTGGAATTTTCAGCCCAAAAGGAGCGTTTTAGGGGTGGTTTATTGGCCAACCTTTAAACGGCTGTATCTCCTAAACGGTGATAGCTAGGGCCCTCAAAGTTTCAGCAAAATGTAGATCTGGATGCCCTCTTCATCGACTTTTTCAAACCCCATTTTCGCCAAATTTCACAGAAATTGAGAAAAGTGGCATTTTCAGCCCAAAAGAAGCGTTTTAGGGGTGGTTTATTGGCCAACTTTTAATTTGTAGAAAAAGATTAAGCTAGCTATAGTATAGTGATTTTAGCTGAAAAAATAATGAAACCCAAACATCCAAAAAAAGTGCTGACTTTTGATGCCAAATTGTTCTATAGCCTGACCGCATTACGCAGTAAAAAGTTAGACTTTTTTGCGCGTCACATTTGGGGGGGGGGGGAGGGGGTGGCAAAGGGGTGAAATTATTATTTTTCGCCTATATTTTGTTAACTGTAACATTTACAGCAAAATGTTCTGAGGACGATTTAAACAACACAAAATTTCCTTTCTAATGATATATTATATCATATATTTACCTTCTCTTGGCAGATTATGTACTAGACCTTAAAACATTTGGTGTATTTTAGATTTTTTGATAGTTACATTTGGCGCTCTAGCTACTGAAGTTATTTAATTGGAGCCATGGTAATTGGGATAACTATTCCTAACAATATATAGCTGTCCCACACGGAGACTCAGGCTGCCCCGACAAAGCATTCCCCTATACTCTCTATTAGCATTTAAAAAAAATACATGCCTGTAACTTTTCGCCGAATCACAGCAGGCGGGAAAAATTTTGGTAAACGTTAAGGCTGAGTCCCATTAGACCCTTTACCAAATATTACAACGATCGGATTAAAACAAAGGGTACCTCCCATACAAAGTGACCCGAAAATTGCCTACGAACAAAACCTTAATTTTGGTTGACTTGTTCCCTTATTTCTTAATAAACTATAGTGGCATTGAATTTGAATAATTTGTATGGGAGGTACCCTTTGTTTTAATCCGATCGAAGTAATATTTGGTGGAGGGTCTAGTGGGACTCAGCCTTAACGTTTACCAAAATTTTTCCCGCCTGCTGTGATTCGGCGAAAAGTTACAGGCATGTCTTTTTTTTTTTAATGTTAATAAGGAGTATAGGGGAATGCTTTGTCGGCGCAGCCTGAGTCTCCGTGTGGGACAGTATTTGTTTACAAAGGCTATTATGTTGCTAATAGTTTACGAGAAAAAAATGAAACATTTAATAATAACGGTTATGTTTCATCAACATTATGCTGATGCACTAATAAATTCCATGTTCAAAATTGGGTCACTTGAATAGGGACAGTTGCGATTCGGTCGTTATTTCGAAAGTGCTAGCGTCACATCCTAACTGTTTTTGTTTTAATCCTCTCAAATTGAGTTTTGACTTTAATTTTTGTTTCGGTAATCATGGGTAGAGTAAAAGCATTAAATACCGCGAAAATGGCTCAAATCGATGTTTTGCGAAATGAACAATACAGTTTACGCGAAATTTCGAAATTAGTAAAAAAAAAGTAAATCGGTTGTGTCTGTCTGTCTTTGAATTTTTTCTGAATTTTCTTTCGTTTTAGGTGTGAGGAATTCCTCATTACACGTTGCACTGCTGATAAACTAGCTGTAACGCCGACTTTAGCTCCAATTATAGCCGCTGATAGTGCAAAATTAGAGGCGGCTCGCAGAATTGGCCATTTCTTTTCGGCGGTTTGGGCACCTCGCGAACGCCCTTTCATGTTTCGTCCATATCCACTTTTAATTTTTAAATAGTTAAACACATGTTCCAAAATTAAAGCAAGGTTAATATTGCAAAGAAATATAGAAATACATATTTCTTTCAAATTCATTATGGCATTCCAGTAAACCTACGTCCACAGTGTTTCAGATTTACATTCTAGCGAGACATACCTAAGATGTTTGAAATTCATTAATAGAATTTAGAAATTGCAATTATATATCACATTCACAGTGGCGTACCGCTTTAAACGTTTAAGAAATTATTCAAAATCGTTTCACATTTAATTGTGTAAGACTTCCAAAACTTTTTATTTTAATTAGTAAAACTAAATAAATGTAGAAGGTGTGTTAACGTAAATTTGGTCTTTTGTTATACGCTACGTTAGTACCTTTATTATGCGCCTTTTTAGCTAGATGTTTAGTTGTAACCTTTTATGAATCTGAATAAATCTGAAAAGGGACAATTCAATCGAAAGCTAATATTAATAGGCAGCACTTATAAAATTAAATATTTTCCCATATATTTTATCACTTTTCGGTAAATGTCGAATTTTTTAATTTTCATAGGTCGTCTCGTCCAAAACGAGACTTCTCAAATAAATTCTTCTTTGTCGAATAAATATAATTTGTCTAAATTTTTTCTGTCGGTGTTACTGATTAAATAAAAAAAAAATCTTGAGAAAATTACACATGTCAATGAAAAAAAAATTGGTGGAACAATTTTTTAATCATTTTCAAAACAGATAGTTCCCCCCCCCCATTTTTTCATAATGCTTTGAGAAGTACGCCACTGTACACGAGGTACACATATAGTTGTTATATCTATATTCTATTGATATGTGCAAACTTGTTGCCCATCCAAATTATCAGTAATCGCAAATTCCATTTTTTTTTTGGTTTTTGTCCCGCTAGATTGTAAATTTGAACCGCTGTGTGTCTTCTATCTGTCTTATTGTGTCTTGACAATTATTTGGCTTTCAGTGATACCGGTCAGCGTTCATTGGGTGAACTCAGATTGTAAGACGAAACCTGACGGGTAAACTTGCAAGACAAGAACCATCGTTCTTACAATCTGAAATGCAGAATGCTTGTCTGCTGGCCACTACAAAAGCTCTCACCGTCCGTTTGTTTGTGCTAATAAAATTAAAGCTAACATAACCCTCAAACCCGCAACTCTTAATGGCAAGAAATATTTATACAATAATTTTGTATTTAGTATAAGTATGTTCTGGTAAATGATATATTCTTAAATCAAATTTATGATTTTTGACGATGATTAGTTTAGAAATGGAAAATAAGAATACCCGCCTGGAGGCGGGTATACGGGTTTACCATGTAAAAAAATTCCATTTGCTCGAACAAAAAGAGATTTAATTTTAGTGTGTTTTAATTTAAATTTTTGGTGTTCTTTTCGATTTTTATATTTGTTAGAGTATTAGAACTCATAGACAATGTCAGCTGTCAACCTAAGGTGAATATTAGATAGGGCATCCTTCATAAATAATAGAATAAAATAAACTTACTTATGTATTTCAATTCCAGCTGGTAATTCAATTGCAGTCTAGTAATTTTTGAAGCAATTCTGGATTTTGAACATTACAAATGCATAGTTCATTTCCGCCAAACAACAGTCTTTTGATTTGTTTCTTTTTTTTATGCAAATAACAAACTTTCCTTCGACCCCAACATCCCATACATTAGCATAAATAAACGCCTCTGTTAACGTACTGGATACCTTTCTATTCGCAAGATTTTACCATATCCTAGTCCGTTTGCTAGAATACCTTCAAAGAATTGATAATACCATATTTAAATCCGCCTTGGAGTCTCCAAAAATGGCGAAGCCAATGGATACCTAAATTTCAGGGCCCAAAGCAAAAGCAAGTCGGAAGCACTGTGGATTAAATATGTGAGATGAGAAGGCAAAACTAGCTCGTATGTCTCAGCGATGACACAACTAGCTACATGCACAGTGGAGCCGAGTAATTTTCGCCAAAATAGGGGACGCGCCAACACGAGCAACGCGACAGCTTGGACTGTATAATACGGAAAGTCTTCAGAAGATCGCGCTAATTTTATGCATTGGATTGTACTAAAAATAATAATAGAAACTTATTCACGTGTTTAATTGTTTGCAGAACAAAGCTTTAGTGCCTAACATTCTATAAAATAGCTCCGGATGAATTACAATCTGGTTGAAGGTCATTACGGACAAAGGTATTAGTTGCCTCTCAAGCGTCCAGGGTCAAAAAGACCCTGTCGGCAAAGTAGAGGTTTGGGGAAAACAAACGATTCACTATATGTTAAATGCATTTTTATTAATTTTGATTTATGTACAGTATTTAGATTAGATCATTTTCTTGCGTATTGGAACAATTAGCAAACATCCCCATAATTCCAAGGGGGACTTTATTGCAGCCATTGAATATTTTGGGGGTTTCAAGTACACAATACATTAATTACTAAGTCTAAAACTGCTTTTAACCTAAAAGTCAGCTTAATGTCTTCATCAAGCTATTGCAGTACCCCTATTGTTTATCAAAATACTTGAGCATTTTATATGGAATATACTCAATGAAAAATTCCTTAAACCCGTATACCCGCCTGGAGGCGGGTATTGGTTTTTTGTCAACTAACACCTCCAAATTTCAAATTTTTCGAAAATTAATAAATAATCGCATAAGCAACCTTTTTACCCATGCTCTCTAAAATTCCGGGTAATATTTATCGATTTTAAATACTCTTTTTTCACTTTTGACTTACGCAATTTTTAAAAAGTAATTTTGGTCGTGATTTTCACACTTCTTCTCCTAAGATTGCTAAAAACTGACACACTATTAGCTGGGTACAATGAAAACTTACAAAAATGAGTTTGTTATTTAGTAATGCAACGAGATAACTAAATATATTTACAGAAAATGCATAGAATAACTCACTGATGAGGATTTTGTGATACCCGCCTCAGGGCGGGCTTACGGGTTAGAGGGATAAATTCTCCGATTTTTCGCAAGTTTTTCACAAATTTTTTACGATCACAAAATAATTCATCGTCGATTAAAAATATTACCCTTAAATTGCCAAAATGGTTAACACTTAAATTTAGCTTGAAAACCGCTCAAAACCTTTTCATTTTCAATGTATGGGGTTTGCAAGAGCCATTTTCAAAAAATGCTGACTTCTTGATCGCACCCTGAAAAATTGTTGAGCGTTTGGAGTGAAAATTCGGGTAACCTCTAACAGTGGCTTATTTGGAAAGGGGAGGGGGGGACCACCTTAACTTGGCTCATCATTGATGGTCCATGGCAAGGAGTTCCTTGAACTCAGTCAACCAGTTTGCATTTGCACCGTACTGATAATGATTCTGGATAATACAATTTTAGGGATATATTGCAATAGAGCTTTGATATATACATGGCACGTTGTTGATGGTGACACACACTTCAGTAATTTGAAGCCTACATAACAAGGATCAGGGAAATTTGAAATGTACGTTCTTTAAAATACAAAGAATCCTGTGCGTTTTTAGATTAATTTCATCATTACTTTAGTTTTTCTGACAAAAAAAAACGGGCGGACTAGCAAAAGTTTTTTACCGAATGAATGAAAAACTAGGTGATATTGAAAAGGAACCCTTGTCCGTTTTGTCAAACCTGTAGTCGTGTGTAGAGTCGCAAAAAGTGCCGAATTTTATTTCACAAGTAAAAACCAGGATAATATCTATTGATTTATTTAAAAAAGGATTACTTTTAATGCCGGAAATGTATGATTGTTATTTCCCTACAAGACTAGCTTCATATTTGTAGCCGTTGGAATTGGCACCGGAGATTATTTCTGATCCGTAAAATGACAGTTTGGGGATCAGAACGGCAAACATGTTTTCGGAACATACGGAGTCCCGTATCATTCAATTTGTTTTGTGGGAAATTGTGTGCAAAATTTTATTCTACATTTGGCTAATATAAAGTATCTTTGTAAAGATTTCTACACCTACATCAATTTTAATTTTTAAGTCCCAATCTTTTTTTTAAGAGGAAGCTTCCTGCACTAAGCTTTTCCCCGCAGGGGGTCGGTGTCCTTGTGACACTCAGTCAAGGAAGGCTGTTTGTAGTGGGACAAAGATCTTTGGTGAGTTACGCCACCACGGACCTAGTAGCGCAAGGGGGCCCCTGGTACAGTTGATACGCCATGGCGAGGATCTGTACAAAGACCATTCGGGCGGTAACGTTCCCGTGCTCCTGAGTTATGTACGGGTGGCTCTTGGCGTTCCTACCCCCCCCCTCCCATAGTTTGCGGGAGGGAAGCACTAAAGGCCAAGCACGATTGTGGTGTCCTCTGGTGGGGGAGTGCATCTTATGGAAATCGTGTGAGCTTCCGAGTTGACGGCTTCGCATGACCCGAGTCCTGAAGGGGCTAGTTAGGGAGAACGGCCTTGGTGGAAAATGCCTACGCGCCTATATCTAACTAGTTTGTGGATTGATGACCACACTGCCCGAGTCGCATTGCTGACTAGTAAACTGAAGGGACCACCTGGATGTGAAAAGCAGCGCTACGTGTCTACACAGGCTCGTAGTCACAGGTCCAATGAGCCTGGGATGTGCATGTCCGAATTCGACGTAAGGCTTAACCAATAGGGGGCCGAAGGAGGATCACACCTGCTATAGAGAAGTCTTTAGCGAATAGTGAACTACGGGGGTGGGTGTGCCCAGGGGACCATGGTCCTTGCCCATCAAGGTGTTGGACTCCTAGTGGCTGGAGGTTGTTACCCAAGTCATCCAGCTAGTGATGCAACCCCGGGGTTGGGTTCCTGATGGTGTGTGCATGCGCCGGACGGAGAAATCCCCATCTGACAACAACACCTTGTCAGTAAAAAGCCGAAGGTCCAAACATTTAGCGGGACCGGGAGATAAAGGCCGAAAGGCTAGGTGGTCCCCCGACGGTATACCTGTAGATGGTTTGCTTGCACTAAACTTTTCCTTCCAAATTTGCATACTCATTGAATCAAACCGGAACAAAAGATATACACGATGCATATAATGCGTGTTGAGAATCTATTCTCCCTTTGCGGGGAGGCAAAAAGCGTTCAACTGGTTTCGGCTGGCAGTGCACGGCTCTTATCATCGGATGCCATCTCTAGAACCATGCACTGCCACGAATGGCATGACCGATATAAGATATACGTTTCCCAAATAAAGAAAAATTACCTACTAAAAAAGCAAAATCTTCAAAATAAAAATCGCCAAAAATCAAGTTTATTATTTTATGTTTCGTGTTCAACCTACATTTGGGAGCTATGAGACTTTCAAATCATCACGAATTACTCTGGCTAAATGTAGCCTGTAGAGATCGCTTCCTGTTCTTGTTGTTTGTTCAACTCACCTTTAGTTTTCCTCGCGAAAAATGCTGTGGCAAAATGACAAACTGAATTCCTGAAATCGATGTCTGATGATCACTTCGAGGATCAGGAATCGCGCGATGGTGTTTTACATGAAGCGGGTTGGCCTGCAATAAAATAGAAAAAAAGTGGCAATTGTGAGTAAATTTCAGTTATGGTATTAATTAGCTGCATTTCTTGGGGTCCAGAACAGGGCAGAATAATCAACCAAATCTGGATCAGAATGAATTTATTCAGGATTTTGTCAAGTTAATTTTTTTTAAGGAAAATTTTGTTACAATATCCAAAGAAACACAGCAATTATTTTAATTAAATTCTGTTAAAAGTAGTTCCTCTATCCTGACATTTTAAAATGATGTCACAAATATTATTAACTGAGATAGTCCAACAATGAGAAATATTTTGAGAGCTGGCATTTAGCCCATATAATTTATTAACCCTAACAATATGAAATAGTCAAAAATTTCATGCTTCCCTGCATTTTTTTTTGTATCATTGATTCCCAAAAAGTGTTCCCCCTAGTTGCAATTCCATTACTTTTTTTTTCTACTCCCCTCTAACTTTAAAATGCATTCGTGCTCTCATATTTCCACAAATATTTAATTTAAATACGTATGTACATCTAAAAAAGTTCCATTTATATTCTATACTAAATATTGAGGCCTTCGCAGAAAATTTACAAGAAAAAAGCATTTTCAAAGAAACATAACATCGTTCAACAAGAGAATAAAATTTATGGGCCGAAAGATACAACACAGCACAAGGGATTTGACAGTAAACACATATTTATCTAAAAAGAATCCCTGCTGTGTATATTTTCAGTTTTTGATGCATTATTGTCCACCCCCTTCATAGAGAGGACAATTGCGACGCAGGACAGGACATAGGCGAAAAAAATAAAAATAGAATTGTGTCTTTGGAGATACATACACATTTTGAAGCCCGCTGAGCATTCAAGTTCTTTTGCCAGCCCGGCTTTTTGGATAAACATAATATTGGTTCGAAGTGAGATGACAGAGAGTGGTTGTGAGCCTGCTTATGTGTGTCTGTGTCGTCTATACGAGAGACACAAGTAAAGAAATGCAGACTTTCTCGTCAAGCTGCTCCTTTTAGCTGTTTGCATAGTTAAAACGAATGATTTATGTTTTCACGCCAAAGCAAATATTATTTGAGATAAAGGCATATACACGAGTGTATTTCTACTCAACAAATACAATATAGAAGAACGCCAACAACTATACTGCAAAAGATGACTAGGACGATGATAAAGGATAAGATTTATGTACGATTCAGCTGACTATGACCCTATCGCAGCTATATTCGTATATAGACGGCTGTCTACGACAATGCGTCCTGGACTAGCCAATTCGTTGCTGTTGTTGTAATAACTTGGCGTCAAACGCTCCCCCCGGCTTTGATCCTGACCGTTTTGCGATGAGTCACACTTTTGCATCCAGCCTCCGCAGACGAGAAAATTTACTTTTGTCATCGCATACACCGCAAAGGAGTTCCTCTCTTGGTGAACACCACCCGCGCGCATCCTTCTCTTCTTCTCTGTCCGCCCCCGTTAAAAGAAAAAGATAATAAAATCATGTCCACGAAGGAGAAAATTAATGTGTTCATCGACGATATAGCGCGGGTCGGGTCTACGATAGTCGTCCTGAGTCTGACCAACATTATTTTCAAACTCAAGCTACTACTATACGCTTTTAAGGACTCGACACGATACGAATCATGAGAAATTCAATTTCGTTTGATTTCGTTGATTAGTTGTCGCATATAATGTTTCCCAACATTTTCGAAAAGGACATAATAATAAAAGCCATTAGGTTTGTTGTGCATTGTAAATGACAATGAAGGGTGAGGGTTGAAGTCTTTTTTATTTTTGTTTGTGGGTGATTCAAAATGGAATGTTCACTCATACACTGACACAAGAACATTATGGAGGCTTTACGTTTGAAATTCATGAATGGTCATTATAATTGAAAGTACTATATAGAGTAGAAGTATTGGTTGAGTTCTTATAGTGTCTGCCAAAGGTGCGACTCATGCAATTAAAAACGTAGTAAAGCATACTTATCATTTGAGGGGTTGAAACGAATTCATAGAATATTTTTAATTTATATGACCCATTTCTCAGGGGACCATTGGTATGTCGTTTTGATCGATTCTTGTCATCGTTATGATTTTTTTTTGGACTGAACTAGAAAATGAAACTAGACGAAGATAGGTAGGGCTGGAGCTGCTCTTCATGCCAGAACTTTCATCTTTCTACGTAGGTATAATACTCGTAGATAAGAGCAGTGGTGTACCTCAAGACGTGAAGCAACTGTTTATATCTATATGTCCGCTTCAGTAACGAGAACCATTTTCTACTGGAAGCACTTAGACAAAAAACGCTATTGCGCCTGCTCAATAGCGATGTCAACTTCAGTTACTAGTAAACGCTGATATTTGTTACTTTTACTCCGATTAGTCGTTACCTTATATTCATTATTTTGTAATAGTTACTTTCGATGAAACACATAAAAAAATAAATAAAAAAGTTAAAATCATGATTGATACCTACTCGAATACTTTTGCTTGGTCACAATCATAGTTAGTTTTAAGTGTTCCTCACACCGAAGCGGTCACCAATTTTCCTTAAAGCATTCGCGGAAATTTTTCGTGTTCAGCTGATTCCAAATTTAAAGTAAAAAAAAAAAAAACAAAAAAAAAATGGCGTTGCCCGCCTAAAATGGTACTCTTGTTTTCTCGTCCAGTCGATGTAACAGAAACATTAAGGTAATTTTGTGATACATCCAGATCAGTGCCCGCTCTAGCACTTACGCCGCCCCGGGCAAGAGGACAAATTGCCGCCCCTTAGGTGATATACCAGGCAGATTTACAGTAGGTAATATGTACGTCGTTGAAGTAGCTGGATTTCTTCAGTGTGGAGCGTGCGTGGTTTATTTTCATAAATGCGACATCTTGAGAATCATAGGCGTAGCCCAGGAGGTTGGGGAGGCAGGGCAGGGAGTGACGCTTGACCCTCCCTCCCCCTGGCTGGCGGTTGATCAAGGATACATTTTTTTCTTACTGCTTACTGCTTTTTCATAAAAAATCTATGCTCTACGTATGAACATTTCAGTACTACAAATCTGCGTGTTGGTGCGGTGTTCAGTTGGCGCCTGGTCTTAATCGCATT
Organism: Microchrysa polita; assembly: GCA_949715475.1. NCBI lineage: Eukaryota > Metazoa > Arthropoda > Insecta > Diptera > Stratiomyidae > Microchrysa > Microchrysa polita. Next base: position 103,769,720 of record OX454418.1, read on the forward strand.
TTTAAGAAAGATTTCAGTCAGGTGGTCTCGGTTATTCCGAGACAGGGATTATAAAAGTAAATCATCCGCATAATTCTATTGAGACTGCAGTTTTAGGCATTTGATATCCGAAACTTGAACACCCGCATGTAGGTGTCATCAACATAATCATATCCATATCCTATCCGCGTTTGCGTGACCTAGCCTTTCGAAACTTAAATTATGCCCTAAGTGACATCCTAAGTTCTCTTTGTGAGGATCCTAACTACCTATGTTTCCGATCGTGTTGCCCAACCAACCTAATTCAAGAAAATTTTTCGCCACCGAAAAGCCCACATTGTCTGTGTTTCATCACTACATGACTTCTAGGTTTAAATGTATACTTTATAGAGTTTTTGCTATCCGCCATGTTTTACCGTTATAATAAAGGATTCCTCACTTGAAGTTTTCTTTGGGAAGTTAATGGATGTAAAAACATTTCGTCTGCAAGGGATAAATTTTGTGACAAAGGTCATGTGATGTATTCAAGAGTAATACTCATGTAGACGGGTTGGATACGATATCCCCAGTCACAAAATCCCCAAACCAAAATCCCCCAAATCAAAATCCCCATAATCAAAATCCCCCAAATCAAAATCCCCGAAATCAAAATCCCCGAAATCAAAATACCTAATACCAAAATCCCCAAACGAAATTCCCCATTCCCCATTTGAGGTGTGATCTAAGAACGCGCGCGCGTTCTAAGATCACACCTCAAATGGGGAATGGAGATAAATAGCAAAAACCCCTTAATTTTCACTGTTTTTCCGTTTTTTGTCCCCTTACTATGAAACTATTCATTTCTGTGAAAAACTCTCCATGAATATGTTACAAAGCATATAATTACGCGTTCAAAGAGATATAAATATTAAAAATCCGTTAAGCGGTATTACTACAATTGATAATTTAAATTTGCCATTTTTAGCTTAGTTCCATATTATGAATTAAATTTTGAGATTAGACGGTTCTTAGGGTTTTTTAGATTTTTCAAAAAACCCTTATGAAATCGATTTTGTCCGTCCGTCTGTCCGTCTGTCCGTCCGTCTGTTCACTAAATAACTCGCGAACGGCTTAACCGATCGTCATGAAATTTGGTAGGAATGTGTAGAATGGTAACAGTCTTTGGCACGAAATACTTAAAAGTTGCTAGGACAAAAATAACAGGGTGTCCCGGACATTTTAAAATTTGTTCACTAAATAACTCGCAAACGGCTTAACGGATCGTCATGAAATTTGGTAGGAATGTGTAGAATGGTAACAGTCTTTGGCATGAAATACCTAAAAATTGCTATGGCAAAGATAACATGGTGTCCCGGACATTTACAAATTTGTTCACTAAATACCTCGCAAACGGCTTAACCGATCGTCATGTATTTTAGTAGGAATGTGTAGAATAATAACAGTCTTTGGCACGAAATACTTAGAAGTTAGTAGGGCAAAGATAACAGGGTGTCCCGGAGATTTAAAAATTTGTTCACTAACTGATCGTTATGAAATTTGGTAGGAATGTGTAGAATTGTAACAGTCCTTAGCACGAAATACTTAGACGTTGGTAGAATAAAGCTAACAGGGTGTCTCGGAGATTTTCAAAAGCCGACTTTTTTAGTTTTTATCGGACATAGACGTATGGGTGCTCACATCAAAGAACTCAATGGGTACATTTCATATCAGTCGCTTTTTTCCAGTTTGGAGTAATGGTAACGGAGTTACAGCTAATTTATCCAGTTAATATGTGTAGCCATGATACATAGTAGTAGTATCTAAAAAACCCTCGTATTGCGGGCGCAGCCCTCTGTACGCCGGTATTTTTAATTTTTGGCCGGAAAAGTAGCATTTTTCTTTTTTTATGTATTTTGGGGTGCGAAGTCGGAATCTGTAGCTTCCCACCAAAAATTCATTGCGAAACAGGGACAAAATTGCAAAAAAAACGCCAAAAAATGACGTATCAATTGTAGCGATACCGCTTATCGCATTTTAACGATTACTGTCGCGTTGGCCCGCAATCATGTTTTTTCTAAAATGTTCATGGACAGGTTTTCGCAGAAATGTACAGGTTCGGAATTATAAGCCGAAAAACGGGAAAACTCCGAAAATGTTGAGGTTTTTTGCGTTTTTGGCCCTGTTCCGCAACGAAATTTTGGTGGGAAGTTCCGGACCCCAAAAAACATAAGAAATGAAAAAAAATTTTCTCCACCACATTTTGCAATCTGAAATCACCTAGTGACTGCACTATTCGTGCATCACGAGTCGACATGTTGTATCTATAGGACGTATTGAAAGTGAAACACATGATGGTATAGGATGATAGGATGATAGGAAATGCCATTAGTCAGTATGGGTGCTTGCATATGGAAAATAAATACAATGGTTCTTTTCTCCTCAGAAATGATTCGAACACTTGTCGCATTCTTTTTAGTATATAAGGCAAATGCAAGTCTAATTCTTTACATATTCATGTTGTTGGCGTAGCTGTGCCAACACATTAGCGTTACGCACTGTGACAAGTTGGCCGACACACCACACTTTTGCAAACAACAAATATGTTTATAAACGTAGCTTGAAATTTTTGTTGTTTGCAAAAATGTCAACATGTCGTCCCTCCAGAAATTGGACTGCTTTGAAGCCATTCCTCCTCATTTATGCAAATTTAAATAATCATTTTGACGTGGGATTCATATGGAATTATTTCGTGGTGTGCATTTCTCATTCATCCCGACTGATACATCATTCATTCATTTCGCGTAAGTCATGAATAATTTTCACGAGCGATGCATTGAACATTTATGTTACATAACTATTACATCGTCTTCATCAGTAACGATTTTTTTTTTTTTTTTTTTTTTTTTGCCTCACAGAAACTTTTGTCCCGGGACTAGGCTTCTTGGCATCACTTTACTTACTATCCGTACGTAAGTGACTAATCAATCAATCGAGTGTAAACTCTAGCAGATCGTAAAAAAAACTGAAAACAAAATATATTAATAAGGAAATTTATCAAAATAACTTCTTTTAAACATTAGTTTATTAGTACAATTAAAATTAACTAAGTCCTTCAAACTATTATAAAGAATAATTGACCTTGTAATTGGTTCATTAAGCCCATAGTTTACTCTATGATAAGGCTGAACAAGAAGGTTGTTCCGCCGCAAATTGTGAGGAATATTTCTGACTTGAAAGTTATTTAATATATCTTCACAAACAATATGAGAGCAAAACAGGTCTCTTATAAACATAGCGTTTAAAAATGTTCTTCTATAATCTAAGGCTTGTAAACCCAATAAGGAACAGCGAGTTTTATAATCTGGCTTGAATCGCCAGCCAATTTGATAAATGGCAAACCGTGTAAAATTGTGTTGAATTCTTTCTATACGCTCGATATGCACCTTATAGAACGGATTCCACACAATAGAACAATACTCCAGGTGCGAACGAACGAAAGCTGCATACAATATTTTTAAAGTAAAAGCATTATTAAATTCGCGCGCATTACGTTTAACAAATCCTAACATACTATTCGCTTTTGAAATAATGTAATCAATGTGTTGTCGAAATGAAAGCTCATGGTCGAAAATTACACCAAGATCTGATATTTCGGCAACCCTTTCAAGAACACCACTACCTGTTAAGGAGTACTCAAAGAAGACCGGAGTTTTCAATTTATATATGCTAAGTACTTTACATTTACTAACATTTAAATTTAAATTATTATCGCGGCACCAAAATTGCAGCTTTTCTAAATCGGATTGCAACTTAAGGCAATCATCAATGTTGCGTATTTTCATAGCGATTTTCATATCATCGGCATACTGCCATACACGCACGAATTTAAAATTTTGGATGATATCGTTTATGAAAACTAAAAAGAAAAGTGGTCCTAAATGGCTTCCTTGCGGAACCCCTGATGAACACTTTATAACAGAGCGAGATGTACAGCCATTTAACTTCACCAACTGAGTCCTATCCGTTAAATAGGATCTCACCCAGCTTAGAAAAATTGACTGTATTCCTAAATGTTCTAGTTTTTTAAGTAAAATATTATGATCTACTCTATCAAAAGCCTTCGAAAAATCGGTATATACCACATCAACCTGCATTCCCTGCTCAATACCATCAGCAACAAATTTAGTAAATGATACCAAATTTGTTGAAGTTGATTTTCCTTTCAGGAATCCATGTTGACATGGCGATATCAAACGGCTAATTAAAACATCTATTTTATTTTTAATAAGCATTTCAAACAACTTCGGTATTGCAGATATTTTAGCTATGGGTCTATAGTTATCAATAAGATGCTTCGGACCCTTTTTGTGAACAGGCGTTATGTATGAAACTTTCCATTCATCAAGAAAAACACCTGAAGTCAAGGACAAATTAAAAATAAAGGCTAAAGGACGACATAACGATTGCATGCAATTCTTCAAAAATATATTAGGAATGCCATCAGGTCCGGCCTGAATACTAACATCAAGATCACGCATAGCATTCAATAGGTCATCCTCAGAAATCTCAAGAGCACTCGTAAGGTCCTCCTGAGCTATCCGAGGGACCAATGCACTCTGACTTCCATTGATGTTAGCATTCATTTCTGATGAAACGGAGTCTGGCACTTTGTAAACTGAACTGAAAAATCTAGCAAATCCGTCACAAACCGATTGAACATCTTTGTAAAAATTGCCATTGAATTCTAAATTTTTTGGGATTCCCGTATTCTTACGCTTGCTGTTTATAAAATTCCAAAATGTCTTACTGTCATTCTTTATATTATTTTCAGCTCTCGCAATATACTGTTTGTAAAGATTTTTATTCATTAATTCATACTCTCTTCTCAATCTAAAGAAATTTTCTTTATTGGCAAGAGAGGATGACTTCTTGTATAATTTATGGGCCTTATTTTTTGCTCTCTTAAGTTTGAACAATTCTTTGGTAGCCCAAGGATTTTTTGCTTTTATTTTGTTCTTTTTTAAAGGAACGTACTTGCGAATAGATTTATTTAAAATTGAATTAAAAATTGTATAACTTTCAATAAGATTACTATTCGATATAACTGGAGCCCAATCCATATTAAGAAACGTTGAATTTAGTTTTTCAAATTGGGCTTTTTGAAAATTTCTAGTAGGAATAACTTCGGGCTCTTCTTCAATGTAATCATAAAAAACAAACTCAAGAAGAAGAGCACTGTGATGGATTGAATTGGGCAAAATTGGTTTATCTACTTTAATTACAGAAGCATTCAAGCAAGTACTAACAAAAATTAGATCTAAAATTCTACCAATCGAATTTTTAACAAGATTCATTTGCATCAAATCCATTGCAAACAAACAATCTGTTAGAACAGATTCACACTCAAGATGTAAATCACGCGGCAGATTTTTTTTCTCGTCGTCGTTCCAGTACCAACTTATATTACCAAGATTGAAATCCCCAACAACAATCAATTTGTCTTTTTCCTCAAAAGATGCAAATAGCTTGGAGATATTATCTACATGTTTGTTATAAACATCAACTGAACTCAAAGGTGGTAAATAGCTATTAAAAATATATACTTTTTCGCTGCGAGAAACATTGATAGAAACACATATCTGTTCCACGTCCTTATGAAAAAGCTCAACTTCATGAGATGGGAATGTTGTTTTGATAGCTACCAAAACACCACCTCCTCTCTTAGTCGAAGCCTCATAACGGTCGCGACGATAGACATCATAGTCTCTTATGAAAAGTTCTTCATTTGTAATGTCTGTGTGAAGCCAAGTCTCGGTTAAGCAAATGGCAGCATAATCTTCTTGTGAAGCTGCAAGGTAAAAGTCATTTGTTCTTGAACGAAGACCGCCAACATTTTGATAATAGACCGAGAAAAATGAATTGGAAATTATGTGTTCTGCTGGACACTGTTTTGGCGTTTGTCGTTTTTTGAAAATTTGAAGGGTGATATGTTGACGCCCTTGGGCCAGAAGTTGGCACAAAACACTTGCTTAGAATATTCATGAGGAAGTTTCAAACCAAAACTGATTGAAACTAATTTGGAAATATCACAATCTTTTTTTATCAGAGGATAAACCGAAAGAAAGCTGTCATCTGTTAAATTAAGCTTTTTCATTACATATTCCTTTAAATCGTCTGCTTTTACCGAAGCATGCAGCTTAGAAACATGGAATACCTTGAAACTGGGGACACTTCGAAGAGAATCATTAGCTTGATCGATACCGAAGATTCTTTTGTGTCGCCTATTATTATTATCACTCTTTTTGGGAATAACATCACCAACAGGAGAAGGTTTTTTAATATGTTTCCCTTTCTTACGAACTGTGACAAATTTATCAATCGGAGATTGATTTTTGTCAACGTTGGAAGGAATTGTAGAAGATGAATCTGAAATAACAGTGGAAGTCCCCGCTTCATGGCTAACGAAAGATTGCTCAGAAGATATTGAAATAATATTTTTAGTTTTTTTCTTAGTGTCTTTCCCTATATGACTCTTCTTATTTTTTAAATTTACATTTTTATCTCGCAATGCTTCGGAATTGTTTTCACAACAATTTACAGATTTCATAAGGGATCTCAGCTTGCTAAGTTGGCTCTGCAACGACGAAACGAGCTGAGATAGACCGTCAATTTGGACTTTGTAAAATTGCTCGCAAACACAATTCATTTTAATACAAGAACTAAACTAATAAATTAATAAAAAGAGAAAAAAAGCAAAAAGAAAAAAATTTGCAAAAAGTGGGATTCGAACACAGGACCTCACGGGCGTGAGTCGTACACGCTACCACTGCGCTATATGCTAGTACGAAAATGTATGCCCAGGTGACTCAGTTAAGCCGAGTTGAAATGACTACTGGACCAAATGAAAACAAAGAACAAAGACCGTCCGAGCGGCAGGTAAAAAATGCAAACCACTAAACACTTTTCGAACAAATTTATGATTTATCACTACACCAATCCGCGAAACCACTTTTACAGATGAAGTGAACGAGCAAATGAATCATAAAATTATGAATTTAATATTAAATCTTATGAATTTGATAAAAAAATTAGAAATTTAATATTAGCGAAAAATTTTGCGTGTTTGCTATGATAAACGTCAAACGTTTTTTGAAAGCTTTATCCGTAATAAGGCGCGAAGGCGTGTATATAGATATAGACATCGTCATATACTGTTTGTATCAAAACGTGATAAATGACAAAGGTATCTGGCCTGGCGGGTAGTGCACGAATCTCTCACTCTCTCTGGTTCCTGTTAACCCCTTGTGGAGCATAGGGCATCAACTACGCCTACTTTCCACCTCGTTCTGTTCTGTGCCATCGTCTTAAGGTCTGACCACTGTTTGTTTAATGAAGCAGCCTCGCTATTAACCGATCTTCTCCACGTGTTTCTTGGCCGTCCAACACGGCGTCTAGCATTGGCTCCCTGAGGGTTCCAATCTAGGGCCTGCTTTGCAATATTTGTTGGCCCTCTTCGGAGAGTATGACCTATCCATTGCCACTTTCGTGCACGAATGAGAGGTCAAAAAATTGTTTTTTTTTTGCTGGCTGGGTATCTCGACTGATGTGTCGTGCATCAATGATAGTTTACGCATGTGTTTTTTTGCTGGCTGGGAGCAATAGCTAAATTGGTCGGGAATAATCCGCTGTCCCAGTTCTTGCCGTGTCACAGACGTGATAGCTTTTCAAAGTCAAAAAGTATTTAGAGTGAAAATTTCGCTGTTTTCAGTAAATTAATTGTGCAATCCCTAAATTTGAGAAATTCATACAAAATGGGCAAACATTTCGCCTACAGCCGGAACAGCTAAAACGTTTAACTTCCAATTATCGGAATTTAGAACAACCTTGGGAAAGTCGGCAACATCCACGTCATCAATTTTAGAAATTTCGGCTAGTTCAGTATCATTCAAAGGTTTCTAATGGTTTCTTTTGTCCATAAAACCAAAACTCCTATCTTGATGTCTCCTAAAATCTTTCGCTACTACGCTGATTTTTTTAGTGGTACCTATTGTTAATTTTGAAATAAATTGGTATATAAATTTGTGTCTGTCGATTTTTTTTTAACTTTTCATGGAAGTGCTTTTTAAAATTCGTAGCGATCCTACAGATGAACGAACTGCATAGACCATACATTCAAAAATAGGTGCACCTGTTCCATGCCTTCCTGCACTGCTATTATAACACCGATAAACCCCACTTTTCGTGTAAGAGGCGCGTATCAATTTCCTCCATAAATATAGGCCAAGAACAACCATTTCAGTGTTTGTTTTTACGAAGTTAACTCCCATATTCCCTTTCTGCTCAGCTTCCATCGAGATCACTTTACATTGATAGTTCATTATAGGGCACCTACACAGTGTTGTTTAACCATATCCTCTAAAAAAAGAAAAGATGCAAATGCCCATCTATTCGTACATTGTCAGATGGTCAGTGCATCCTCCCTAAGTGCTTATGCCATTAACCTGAATTCGTAAATGATTCAAATACTTTCCAAGGGTGTCAGCAGCTCTTAACCGCCTAACCAAGCGAACAAAAACCCATTATCCCCAAAGCTTTTATCTATATACGAAAAGCAATTACAAGCAGAAGGATAATTTATGTTTTTAGGTCTAGAACTCTAAATTTTATAACGGCTACGTGGTGGTGGCTCTTTCGACGACATTTGTATCACATCCTACCTATAGGAATATAGCGGCTCGCCGATAGTTAGGGTCATGTTCCCGACAACACGTTCGGGCAATCGAAACAGATAATTGCGCCCTGCATTGTATACGGCGGCGGAATTTTTGCAAAGAGCCTATAGCATCCCGCGTTCGCCGCTCTATACAATATGACCAAAAACCTGACCCAATATAAATCTTGTGAAAATTGTTTATCCCCAAAAGTTATGGCATTACAACTATTATACAATTTTACTTTTGGCCACTAAGCTGCTCTCGCTTCCTTGCCGACGGGCAACCTCTTTGCAACAAACATATACGTGGTATACCATGCATACAGCGGCGTGACATTGTCAACGCTAAGGGTGCAAAATTGGCTAATATGAAACAGTGCTTGAGAATTCTCTCGACAGGATATCGTCCGCCGCGAGGGGAGGGCTAGATTGTGAGAGATATGTACGGTGCAGGCACAAACAGCTAGCCCAGCGACGACAACCGTAATGCTACATTTTAGGGATATGCTGAAGTTGTCTCGCCACTAGTCCTCCAACCCATATAATATAATAAATGCCTTACATATCCTTGCATCCTGTTTTAAGTGTGATATTTTCTCCCCGCAGCAACTAAATACGAGTGAGGAATGTTTGTGTTTGCATATACATACGTCCTACAAGTACGAGTAGTCCCAGTCCCGGTGCTTCCTAAAAACCCCGACGATCACAGGAAGATGAAAACATTTTCGGTGAGCACATTTTCAGCTCGAAAGTGTGAGTGTGTTGAAAAATGAAATGGTCTCCGGTCTAACTATACAGTACCTACCCAGCCCCAGTATACAGTAATGCGACAAAACGGACTTGAGAAGTTTGTTTCGCAGGATTAGCCGAACTTATACACATGCCTTTAATTCTGCATTGTTCCGAATATGTACAACGAATGGAACGGATGAGGTTTCGCCTCCCTCCCGCAAAACTATACTGAGTACGTACGATGCGATTATTTCCCTTCCGACCGCCATATTCTCCGTTTGTCCGTTTCGGGTCGTTTGTTGAAATTATAACTACCATAAAGCTTACCACATGTCGGGTCGTGTCGTCGAAAGTGTGAGACTCAGGTGAAGTCTCTCATTAGATAACAGTGAAAAAGATGCTATGCTGCTGCTGTTTTGCCGAATTGTTGTGACCCGACATAACGGGGTGTGTACTAAGGACTATATGGGGAGAACTGTTCATGTGTGTACGAACAAGGACAATGCACGAAACCGAGAAATACTTACCGGTTTGTCGTTAATGGCCCAGGTTAAATTGGCTGCTGGTTTTGAGTGTCGAGACGTACAATTGGCTCGTAGACTTTCACCTACTTGATATCTGGGTTTGATACCTGTAATTGCTGGTTTGCCTTCCGGGACTTCTGTAAAGAAATTATGAACGAAATGGATTAGGTACGATTGGGAATTTATATTGTTTTATTCAATTACGGAAATTGCCATAGTCCAGTAAACTTTTTTGTTTGGGAAACTGTGTAGCCCTGGGTGTCTATAGCAAAAATAGGTTTATCTTCAAAGTCAGTCTTAGTTGGCTTTGATTTTTCAGTATATTTCCGTTACGAAAATAATCATGGAAACTTCCGTTTCTGGCTAATTAACATCATTCTTCAGAGCATCAAAACTGGTGGTTCATTGGGCTGTTTTAGTCGAATCTGTTTCACGCGAATGAAGCTAGCTAAATTGTTTGCGTAACTGCAACCCATAGTCCAGAGACGAATATAGTTACGCGGGGGAGTAAATGACGCACTATGCACTATTGGGGATTGATGGAAAGTATACTTTACTATCACAGCTGAAATTCTGTTTGCCTCTCGAGGTTCTAAAGAACGCCCTAAAAGTCTCCATCTGTACGGGTACCGATAGTGGTGCTACAGAGGGTCAAACACATTGAAAAAAGCTTTTTTTTTCTAAATACATCGATAACGGTAGAAAGTAGTGTATGACGAATTGATAGCTCGCTAAGCTCTTAACAATATACACAAATTTATATCTTCTATGGCTCCCAATAAAATGAAAAAAAAGAATCCCAAAAACTACGACCGATCAAACTTTTAAAATCTAGAATTTGTCACGTATTGCTGTCCCATTAAGTGTACCGTTATGTGAAGCTATTCCCCAAAAACCTTTCACACAGCATAGGTTCCTTCGACGGGGACTTTTAACATTCTCCTTAGGGTATAGAAGGTTTATGTTTATCATTTCTCATTAAATGTACCGTTATAAAGATATTTCCCGAAATCATCATAGACCGGAAACCATGTATAATTTAAAATTTTGGCCGACCGTAGTTCCATTTTGGAGGCAGTCCCTATACATCGGATTTACGAATTTATAAGAGCTTCATAAGATACACTTTCTTTTTAGACTATTTTCTAATGAGCGTTACCGTGGATGTTACCGTTACCGTGATATTCGCAGGTGTTTAACCCTCTGTAACACCGCTGGCGTCATCCGTACTGATGGGAATTTTTTGGGTTTTGTTTAGAACCTCATAAGGAATTTGCATGCAAAATAAACCGGCTTTACCCAGATTTTTCCGAGGTTTGGCCAAACTTTTGTTCAAATTTCCTGGGGTTACATTACTTGGGTATAAAGGATAATTAGGCTAGAGCTTATGATCATTATTTTCTGTACATAGTATATGGGAATATATATAGCTAAAAAATTTTAATGACCATGACGATCTAGCTTTGGTAGTTTCGGCATCCATCGCATCCCTGTTTAATGGTTCTGCATTGCGCATGAAACTAGAAAAAAAAAACGAGACCGAGGCCAATTTTGGGCGCGGTTGAAAATTGGGCTAAAAGTATTTCAGGCAACCTTTTGACTTGTATTCCGATTGCGTCTTTTGCTTCAAGAGTCTTGTAATGTGCTTTTGGTGGTGGGGTTTCTATGGCCGCCCTATAGCCCTACGATCCGATTTCGACTATCCTCCATGTTCATAGAGTTTTCCCTAGAAGAATCTGGTTATGAACGCGATTTTATCCATTTCTAGGTATGAACTCTGAACAGTTTTGTGCCTTTAAAATTCTGTACAAAAAAAAACAGATTAAATACTCCTATCGGCTCCTCGCACAATGCGATCTCAAATATTTGCGCATTTTGTGTGTAAACTCTGATTCTTTTTAAATAATGCACCCCAAAAAATCTAGCCCTTAAGCCGCCCCAGGCAAGACAACGAATTTCCGCTCCTCTCCATTTTTTTTTTTAATTTTGCGTCAGGGTGCGACAGTTTACTTTAATCAGGTAGAATGTTTTTTGCTACAATTTAAATTGAATTTTAACCAGAAATACACAAATACACACTTCGGTTCCTAAGAAGGTCAAAGAGAGATCAGATTTTTTGTACTGCTGACAACTATTTTCCTAAGCAAAAATCTATATTGCAATTTGTCGGGTAGATTTGCATCTGGTCAGAGTTGTGCTAAATCGTTAGAATGTTGTGCTAGCTAGCACTAAATATTCGGCCGACGAAATACTGCACTACTGGAATAATCTGCAAGGTAATCTAAGGAAAGAACCGCTTACGTCTTTAGGGTTTAGGAGATGTCAAACATCTTACGGTGTATGATCAGCTCATGGTCCAGTTTCTTAAAAACTCATAAGTTTTGCTGAGGGTTTTGGATTAGTTAAGTCTTTGACACAATAACACAATGTCTTTCTTCAGTTGATTTTTTCGCTATAAGTATAGAGTTCTCAAAAAAAAAAAAAAAACAAAAAACTCGAACCCAGATATGTGCGCCATTTCTTACCATCTTATCTTATCTCTTATAATATAAAAAAGAATGTCGTGTTAGTTACACCATTTATAACTCGAGAATGGCTGGACCGATTTTCATGATTTTATAATGGTTGGATTAGGCTCCGGCCGGAGTAGCATAATAACTATTGAAATATGCAAAAAATCACAATGAGCTAAAATTCACAATGGAGTCCTTTTGCCTACTTCTAACTGTATTTTTTGAACGTATTAGTGGATTTGCTCCACAGTATTGATATATACCAAAAACAGAACAACTATTGAGAAATATGGTAAATTCACAATGAGCGCAATTATGAAGACATTTTTTTTAAACATACTTCTTTCTGCATTATTCATGAACGAATTACCGGATTTCAGTAAGTTTACCCCATCGGATTGGTCTACATAATGATCGAGCTGGAATAGCAGTATAACCATTGAAATATGTAGAAAATTCACAATGAGGTTTCTTAAGCATATTTTTGTCTATATTTATTGAACATATTAGTGGAATATTGGCAGATTTTCCTGCCGAATTGGTGACCACCCTTAATATCGGAATAATATTGAAGCATACAAAAAAATCACAATGAGCAAAATTATAAAGATTTTTCTTTTTCTCATATTTTCTGTATTTCTTGAATGAATTGTTGGATTTGAGTAAATTGATTCCACCAGAGAGCGGTCTACCCCCAGAATAAGTATTGAAATATGCGAAAAATTCACAATGACCAAAATTATGAAGACAGTTATTTTTCACATAATTGCATTTATCTCCTGAAAGCCGCGTTGGTCTCTACTTAAAATAACAGAATTATAAAATTCACAATGGAAAAATTTAACCCTTCTGTCGGCACCTACTACAATATGCATATTATATACCCAATAGGTCTGGCTGGACCTACTGAGAAAAAAATTTTATTTTTTATAAAAAGTTAAATTTTTATCGGTATAATCATTCCACCCATTCTTTCCAGCCATTTATAAACAATAAAAGCATTAAAATCTTTTTTGTAGATATACTAGAAGCGTTTTTAAGAAGACATATTTTGAGGTGGTATTTGTACAAACATGTTTCTCCCTTTTTTTCTTCTATTTTTGCTTCTCTTTTTTCATTGCGTATCCGTACAGAAAGTTTGATCAAATTTTCCAAGTCCAATATCTTTGGGGAAATATTTGGCACTCTGTTGGTAGATTTTATCGCGATATAAGTCTGCAGATTTAGGAAAATCGATAGATAGAAATAGGGAATTTTCAACCGCAAAAATCATTTCATTCTAAATTTTCCGTAAATATCTCAATTAAATCTATTAAGAAACACCATCGTAAGTCACTAATACTAAGTTCATACTATTACAATGGAAATAAAACTCTTTTGATTTTCCTAGAATTAAATCTCAGTTGATTAGGTTATGTTATAAGACGGGAGAAAATTAGGCGTACCCAATTTGCGAACTTCACGGCTTTTTAAAGCAAAATCTCAGAAAATTTTATCGTTTATCGTACAAATTTAATTTTAATGACTTTATTACATTATAAATAGGAGATTTTTAAGAGAATTTTTATATTTAACTTTTTACCTCAAGACAAAAATGGGGGGAAAAACTATAGGTCTGGCCAGACCTATTGGGTATCAAAAAGCACTATAAATTGAAAATCATCAAAAACATGCTCAAAACTTCAACCGATTTTTTTAAATTTTTGCAAAATGCTTCTAAACATATTATTCTTGGATATCGTGAAATATGAAGTCGCTGCGATTTCATCTTCTATACTTTTTTGACCAATATATAGTGCCAAAGGTCTGGCCAGACCTATGTGCCGACAGAAGGGTTAAAGTTAGTATATTTTAATAAATTTATACCACTGGATTGGTTTCTACCTAATAGCTACGTACACTTGCTTAAAAATTGTAAATGTAAATTTTGAAGACAGCTATTTTGCACATACTGGCTACATCTCCTTAGGGAATAAGGAGATGTCTCTCTCTTCATTACCGTAACTCCTTGTGGAGCATGGTGCGTTGATGACTACCGTGTGTAGTCATCAACGTTACAAAGACAACTGAATTCGGAGTGTGATGTCAGCCATACCACCACAAACAGCAGAATAACTATGGAAATATGCACAAAATTCGAAATGAACCTTCATTCACTTTTCTTACGGATTAGTGTGTTTTTGTAAATTTTCACCTGGGATTTTACTCCACCTGTACGAACGAACGGCTGAGTAAGATTTTGGAGACAGCTCTTTTCTTTGTACGGATTAGGAGATTTTATTAAATTTGCTCCACCGTATTTGTCGACTTGCCGAATACGATTAGAACTATTTAATTCTTTCATGTTTCCGTAGTAACTGTTGTCATTAAAGGATTAATAATTTTAAGATTTTTTGTTTGGATTGCCCTGTCTCGCAATTCACAATGAGCAACAATTCACAAAGAGTTATTTTTCGCATCCTATTATCCTCATTTTGTGAACGTGGTGTTAGCAGATTTTAGAAGATTTTCCCTATCGAAGTGGTCTCCACCCCGAATAGTAGAATAAGTATTGGTAACTTCGGCAAAAAATTCACAATGAGCAAAATTATGCAGACAGTTGTTTTTCATAAATTTCTCCCAGCATTTCTTCAAAGAATTACAGAATTTCAGTAATGATAACCTACATTATTGGTTTTTACGCAGTAGAGGGTAGATGGCTGCCCATAGCAGAATAATTATGCATTGAAACATGCGAAAAATTAAAATTATCAAAATTGTGGAAACAGTTATTTTTCACATACTTTTGTTTTTATCTTCTGAACAGAAAATTTGATTTCAGTAGCCTAAGCCTCACGGGATGGGTTCTACTCCGGATAGTATGTAGAATAACTATGGAAATATCCACAAAAATCACAATATTGGAAATTACGAAGACATATATTATTTTATCGGCGAAAAAACTTCTACCTTCGATGGAAGAAGGAAAATTTACTAAGATCATATTGTCGAGGCCGACCTTTTTCCTACTGAAATAAGCACTCCTGAACGGATAGCCAAATAACCCAGCAAAGCTCTTTTTCTCATCGTTTGGCCTTAATCTTTGATTTCAGTAATTTGTGGCACATACGGAAAATAAATAGTGAACAAAATTTTGAAAGCAGCTGCATTCCCAATTTTTTAGCGACCTCTATTGGACGGAATAGTGTTGCCTATGTTAATAAATTTTCGCCACATGATTGGAATCTACCCTCAATAGCGAAATAAGCATACAAGCATGTGAAAAATTCACAATAAGTGCAGCTTAGTGAATTTATCCCACCAGATTAGTCTCCAACATCACCTGAACGAATTATAGGATTGCAGTGAATTCGCTCCAACTTATTGCTCTCTACACTAAATGCCGGAATAGTATATTTCAACATGTAGAAAATTCACAGTGAGCAAAATTATAAAGACAATTTTTTCTCACATTATTTAACCTTTTGGTACTGAACGGATTATCCGATTTCGGTAAATTCCGCCCTATACCCCTCACATCTAATTGAGTGACAGAATTGTTTGCTGAAAATTTGCTAATTAAATTATTTCTTTAACTTTTGTCTATATATTGTGAATTAATTTTCCGATTTCAGTAATTCCTTCCCCTGCCCCGAATTGATAACCCCCATAAATAGCAGGAGAGCTTATGAAACATCTAGAAAATTGAACAATAGAAAAATATGAAGGAAGTTAATTTGCCCCTACGTTTGCCTATATTTCTTGATCGGATTACGGTTTTTTTTTCAGAAAATTAGACTGAATCCACGGTTCAATTGCCTATATTCCTGGAACGGATTTCAGAATGGCTCATATCCTTTCAGCACGAGAACCACCCATTGCTATTGAAATATCTGCAAATTTTACCAACAGAAAAAAATTTACCCAGAGAAATTTTTTTTATGCAACTCATTTTCTCCTCCTTCTGGCTGATTCCTGTATATTCTCCAACCACACATCTAAATAAGTTCTATCCTCAATAGAAGACACACATCTGGAAAATTGTTTAGGAGTATAATTATGAAGGCGCAGCTTTAATTCTCTCTCGCTCTTTCTCTCGCTCCTTTTAACCGCTAGTGGGGCATAGGACATTGACGATGCCTCTTTTCCACCTCTGCTTATTAGCAGCAATCGCCCCCAGCTGGTCCCTTTAATTCTCTACATAGTTCCACAAAATTCTGATTTTTGTATATATCTCTTCAACGGAACGGCTGATTTCAAACTGCAAAAATGCGGAATTGTTTCTCTGGGTTATTTGTAAAGAAAATTTGACTTTTTATAGGAAAATGCTGTACAAAATTCTGTCAATTGCTCTATAAACAGTTCACAATGATGTGATTTGGGTAGATTTTGGCAGATTTGAAATTTTTAGTGGTAGAGTGGTAGATTGTTATTTTTTTTAAAGTGACAGATCTACCACAATAGTGGTAAAATCGAAACACTTATAATGAATGCAATTTGAAGATTTATGTGGAGAATAGTTGCAACTTAGAGAAAGCATAGTAACTCATGCCTCTGGACTAACGCAGAGTGGCTATGTGATCACACAACCCATATGTGTTTGACTCTTGACTCCAAATTTATTACACTACACTTCACGAAATAATTCAAACGTCAAAATATTGTCGATACAATTATTAACCCTTCTGTCGCCGCCTACGAGCTATTATGCCCTAAGGCGTAGCTGAATTTTCTGTGAAATCAATCTTATTTTTCGAAGAGGTCTAATTTTGGTTCTAGAAACAGTTTACATACTATGTCTTACGATGATGCGCAGTTTTTTCGTTTTTTTAGACTTAGTTTGTATTTTGCCGAACGTTTGAACGCATTTGTGGCCGTCGGTTCCGTTGAAATATATATGGAAAGGGGTGGAAAATATTGTTGAACGATATTTTTCATCAAGATTTATAGTACCAATGGTCTGTCTAGGTCTATGTGCCAACCGAAGAGTTAATTATCACGTTGGCATTTTTAGAGAGTAATAAAATAAATATTACGCGGATATTATATTCTCAACTGTAAACAAAAATTTAAAATTTGGATAAAATTTTTGTTTAGATGTGTGAACTGCGATAGTGTGAGAACGGTGCAATTTTTATTTTCTAATGCCCACTCTGGACTAACGCATGGCATGGGTTGCTATGCTTTCTCTAGGAGTTACAATAACTCCGCCATGAACAGCTTTTGAAAATGAAAGAGTTAATGAAAAGACTTATAATAAGCTCTTAAGTATATTCGTACTTGAGACTTACGGGGCACTCAAGAGACTTTTATTATTAGAAATAGCATTCGCAGATAGCTTCGAGTTCGGTTTTACCGCTTTAATTAATCACCCTATCGTCCTTATGTTCTTACTTAAAATTACTCTCAGATAATTGCAAAACTTTTATCCTATATATTTTTGTTTTCAATGCATAATACTCTTACATCCTTCTGGTTCTGGTATTCGGCTTACTTAGCAACGACAACTCTTCGTCTTTTCATCGGATTGTGCACCACTCCAAGTCAAGCGTGTGTTCCCATATGAGTGAATATCTCAGGCGAAACAAAAAACGGAACGAGAAACTTTCAATTTGAAGGATGAACTGCACATATGGCGAAAGGATATTAAACTTTTCAACTTGTAGTATGTAGGCATTCAATTGAGTACAGTATAGACAACGCTTCAAATAAACTTTGTCTATTTATTCAGACATAACCACGTTGATTTACATCGGGGAATTGGTTTCATTGCCACAGCGTAATTAAGCCTATGATAACCACAATCGTGCGTCCACATTATTTTTAATGGGAAATGCCTACGCGACGGTATATGTTTTATTGCTATTTATATATACCATTCACCCACACAAACTCTAATTATGTTCTGAAATAATTATGGGGTACCCTTGAAAGTTTGTCCTGATTGCAATAACAAAACGCATACGTATGTGTCTATACATATTCACATGATTCGAGGGCCTTGTATACAGAAACATTTTAGTCAAAAAAAAAAAAAATATTCTTTCCACCGCTTCACTGATTAGGATGATAATTGCATTTTCGCAATTTTGTCACATACCCACATTCGTTACATCACACAATTTGCTCTCTTTCTCTCTCTCGTTACATTTCACTCGCGGAAAATTGCATTCAATCTCCGCGGACTAACTGTGTCGCGCAATAATTTAATTTATATAGAAACATACAAACACAATTATCATTAGACTCGTTAATTAGAAGGAAATGAATGAATGATAGAGAAGAGGAGCAAAAACAAGGTGACACCTTGTCGTTCTCCGGTCGTCGTTGGCGGCCGGAAAGGATCAAGTCACATGAACGAAAGCAAAAGGACACACCGAAAACAAAAAAAATCTTCCTGGGTAAATGACACACAGAAATTACGTTACATTTTCGTATTATGAAATTATATTATCATTGTGAGTGTCAAGTGAAATACATTTCCTGCTGGCAATGCTGTTGGCTGTCTAGAAACTTGATGGAAAATCTGGACCTTGTTTGCCGGCAAAATATAATGAGTTCTCTCTCTATCTCTGGTCTTATACGGATGATTACTTGCTTGAAGCCGTTGACGACCGGAAGTTTGATAAAGTGATGATGAAAATGAAATGCATATCAGCTCAACAGCTTATTTTTTTCGCCGGCAGTTGACATTTTTATCCTTTTCTTTGTGTAATATGGTGAATACGTATAAAGTGAGAATGATGTATAATGGAGGCAGAATATATTTTCGTACTTATGCGTACAAAACCGTTTAGATATGTGAAATAAGAACACCAGGATCCAGGAAATGGAAGGCATTATGTGAGTAATACAAGGTTTTTTTTAATGTGGATTAAGTTATATTTATTTTAGTCTAATGTATTTTTGATGATGGTGGCGGTACAGTAGAGCGTCGATTATCCGAACTAATGTCGCCAGGAGTGGTTCATACGTCGTTTGTCATCGGGTTGGCACACCCCTTCGCATGCGTAGTTTCGCCTGAATTCCTGCCAAACTATATATAAAAATTATTGTTTCTCCATCTTTTAACTTTTTCCTTGCATCGTTCTTTATACCGCTCCATGGCTTCGCGTTTCTCGACCTGCGGTGTAGGCACATCGCCCGTTTTGGCGGTAATATCTCAGCATACACTCCCAATCAATAGGATAGTTCCACTTGTAAAATGGCTGTATATCGGTAAGTGATAACGGTATTTCCTAAAACTTGGTGACAATATTTTCAGTATCCTGCTTGTTCTTTGCATAACATAAGGTCTCAAATCCGGAGTCCCGTTAAGATTTTCATACGAAAATTCTTAAAAACAGTACAAACAGTGAAGTCAATAGGATAGTTCCAGTGGAAATAAAACATCAAATAACGGTACGAAAGGATAATTTTACTTTGAGAAATGTAGCTGGTAATAAGCAGAACTTTCTTTAATGAATTTAAGCTCAAAAAGTTAATCTGGGATAGAATTGTATAGGTTTTAACGGTAAATTAAATTAGTTTCGCCCCAAGCTCTTCTAAACGTTATCAGAAGATCTTCAGTGTACTTAAACTATCGTCTAACGGTATAGATCTTCCTTGTCATTTATCCCCACACATTTTTGATGGTATTTAGTTGTAGGAAGTATGGGTGGTCTTTCCAAAACCTTGATTAGTTGGTCTTGAAACCAATCTTTTATCAGTCTTGCTCCATGATTGACGCCATTATCTTGTT
The DNA here is from genome assembly GCA_949715475.1 of Microchrysa polita. Lineage (NCBI taxonomy): Eukaryota > Metazoa > Arthropoda > Insecta > Diptera > Stratiomyidae > Microchrysa > Microchrysa polita. The sequence continues at coordinate 103,789,880 of OX454418.1, forward strand.
AAAAAGATGTTGCATAGAAAATGTCGGTAATTTTAAGAATTATATTACCCAGATTATTTTTGTAAGAATGGACGTTGTGAATATCCCTAATTTCCACAAGCTCAATAGTTTCACACCGAGATAGTCAACCCCATACGTCGACATTTCTTACTCTGAGGGATGTGTCTACAAAATTAATTTCTTTTTGCTCAAATCGTGGAAATAATACCTAAATCCATTTGAACCAACGAGATTTTATCTTTTTTTGTCAGTAAAAATAACGCGTTTGACCAATCCATACAGTTTCTATATGGGGGTTGAAATTCTTGGTTTGGAACTTTTGACGTTTTTAAATTAGAGGTGTTCATAGTACCCAGGCTTTAAAGATATTCTTCCTAATGTGTTGCCTAAAACTCCCGACATTTTCCATGCCATTCCTATAAGATTTTAACAAGATAATGACACAAATTATGATGCAAGGCTAATAAAAGATTAATTTCAAGACCAACTAATCAAAGTTATGGAAAGACCTTCATACTTCCTAGATCTAAATATCATCAAAAATGTGTGGGAATGAATGACAAGGAAGATCTATACCGTTAGACGATAGTTTAAGAACAGTGAAGCTCTTTGGCGAACCTTGAGAGGAGCTTTGGACGAAATCAGCATATTTTGCCGTTAAAACCTATACAATTATATCCCAGATTAACTTTTTGAGCTCAAATTACTTAAATAAAGTTCTACTTATTACCAGCTACACTTTTCGATGTAAAATTATCCTTTCGTACCGTTATTTGATGTTTTATTTCCACTGGAACTATCCTATTGACTTCACCATTTGTACTGTTTTTAAGAATTCTCGTAAGAAAATCCTAACGGGACTCCGGATTTGAGACCTTCTATTATTGAAAGAACAAGCAGACTAGTGAAAATATTGTCACTAAGTTTGAAGAAAATACCGTTATCACTTACCGAGATACAGCCATTTTTCAAGTGGAACTATCCTATTGATTGGGAGTGTATTTCTACGTTTCTACATTTTTTAACATTGTGTTATAATTATTTTCGAAAAAGAACGAACCGCCCATTATGTAGAATGACCAAATTGATACTATTGGCGAGTCACTCTTAAAATTTTCTTATATGATTGTGGAAAATACCTTACTAGGGGCTCCGGAATTCTTTCGATTAGTTCAGCTTCATTAAAAAATTGTTTTACAGACTCGTACAGTTTACAAACTGAACATACGCAAAGGTTTTCTTTTAAACTAATGTCGAAGATCATGGAAGTAGACATTATAACTGTGATGATCTTCTATAGTGAGCTTCTTTTTATCCGAAAAGACAACATGGCCCCATTCTTTATTCGATGTCAAGTGTTCAAGCGCATTTTCATTTAGGTAAAGTTAAGGTGGGGTTTTTCCTTTAGTTTTACTTTCTTTAAATGAGGAGCATTTCCAATCACTAATTGAACGGTAGATAAGCTCGGCTTAATGTGAAAATTTACCTTACCTTTGAGAAGCAGTCATTAAAATTATTCACTCATAAGGACTGTTAACACTTTTCATATTTTTATCTTAACGCTACTTATTGCACACGAATTCAGATTCGATTTATCGACTTTTATAATTTTTTTTTTCGAAATTGCACTTTTTGACCGCCTTGACTCCTTGTAAGCTTCAATTTATGATCCCTCTTCTGCAGATAAGGATTTTCCCTTATTCATGTTGAATCTAATATATTACTCAAACAACAACAAAAAATTGGGGGTCCTACGTCCTCAATTGTGGAAGATCGACAAACAGGAAATTGCATGTGCTAACTTGATGACAAATTTTAAATGGCTATTTTTTTGTGTGTCCTTTTTCGAAAATCAATCATAAAACAATATTAAAAAGTGAAGACACAATGCTTTCTTTTCAATACGTAAACCCTTAAGGGTACTACGTGGGCTCCAGACTTAGAAAAACGGGATTTTTTAGGCTTTTCGTGAATATCTGTATAACGGGGGAGTATGCTGTAAAGTAGTGGGTGGGCACCTAAGAAAGTTATGAAGGATCTGAGGATTTTTGAAAAATTCGTTTTTTTTACACGACTTAAATCTTATTATCTCCAAAACTAGACTAGCAAGAATAGCAAAATAGGATAATTATCACAGCCAACAAATTCACATAAACAAACAAACTAACCACACTGACCGTCAAAAACAAATTTTTATGATTTAACCCAAAAGTAAATTATTTTTTCAGCTCAATTTTCTACAACCTGTGGCAGCTAAAGAGTTAAGAATTGGGGGTGCGTTCCGTATAACTTTTATGCACATGTGAAATCAGTTTTTTTTTTGGTGCATTTATGCTATAGTTTTCGGACAGTACGTGCTCGTGCTTTCCTTATACATACATAGGTCAATCCCTGGGAAAACGTTGTTTTTTTAAGTTTGACCCCACTTAGCTCCCATTGGGCGGCCGGTACAGATTTGGTGGGGATTCAGTATTCTATTTAGATCTGTAGAAAAAGCATATTTATTGCAAACCACTTTCCCGTATTCGTTACCGTTATAAATATATTTACGAAATTATTATAAAATTCCATTACTGTATGGTTTGACTTTGAACACTCATAGCAGCCTTAGGACTGAAATTTTCATATAATTTTAAGGGTTTCACCTAGCTACAAATCGGTCATATAACACTTTTTAGTGAACAATACCGTTATAGTCATATTAGCCATATAGCCCCTCATAGCTTTCTTAGTTGCCCACCCATCGATGGGTCGTCATAGACGACTTTATAGCATACACAGAAAAAATTTTCGGTGTGAATTTAACTCCAAAATGGATAAGTTCCCTCCGTTTGGATAAAGTATTTTTTTATCCAAATGGATGAACACAAAAGAATACTTCCAATTACACCAAAAGGAGTAATTCTCGATATTTTTGAGATTAAAAAAAAACACAATTTTCACAGGGAAAGAACATATAACTCATAAATGAGTTTCGTATAACTATCATTGACTTCTCTTCTATAGGTGGTGTCGACATTTCATTTACCTCTTTATGCGTTAAAATGCATAATATATTACCTACCTACCTACCTACAGTGGGATTCGATCACGGGACCCTATGATTTGTAGACGAACGCCCTATCTACTAGACCAGCCAGACTATAAGTGATGAAGTTTGTAATTTACACATACATTGTGAATCGCTCTACCACTTGCTTTCGACCGACTGCGCGAGTGTATACCAAAAACGAGGCTAATTTCGGGTGCGGCCGAAATTTGGATACCCTTCACTCTCCTGGGGCTAAAAGTTTTTTTTGGGCGTACCTTTTTTACGTACGTTTTTACATATGTGCAGTGGCGCTGATAAAACAATATTTGAGTTAGGCTTGCTTGGGATAATTGGGAAAATAAAAAACAATTTCTTAGGAAACTTGATTGGGGGAAGCGGGGAACATGGTCCCATAGAACAATTCCATTTGTTTTTACATTTTTTGTTGTTTGGATAAAACACATTAATAAAAGGTTTGGTGAAATTGGTGTAGCAAAAAATGTTTCTCAGAAGAACCAAAATGGGGGGGAGGAGGGTTTGTACGACAGCCCCATGACTCCTTTCCATCTATACGTATGTTTTGTGGCATTAATAGAAACACATTTGTCAGAGATTTGGTTGGAATTGGTGAACAAATTAATAAATTTTTCTTTGAAGAACCAAATTTGGGGGATTGGTTTTTGTATGGCAGCCCCATGACCCCATGGTCCGATTTCATTCATTTTTGCATATGTTTTGTGACATCAATAGAAATACATTTTCGTGAGGTTTGGTGTAAATTGGTACTCGAATAAAAAAGTTTTTTTTAGAAGAACTAAAATTGGGGGGCTTTGTTTGTATGGCAGCCCTATGACCCAGTGATCCAATTTAGGTGATTCAAACAAACAAACAGCCTGCAACATAAATAAGCACGTGTGCAAAATTTCAGCTCTGTAGCTTTAATAGCGGCCGGGAAAAATGCGCTGCAACAGACGGACAGACAGACGTTAAATAATTGTATAAAAAATAAGCCCATTTGGATAAATTTTGATTAGCACCGCTTGATTTTTTAGTGTATATTCACGAAAAACCCAAAAATTCTCATTTTTCTAAGGTTTGATCCCCCGTAGCACCCTTTCATACATGTACATATTGATGAGAAATTTGGCCACTTTCTTCAGAACGGTATTTACTACGAATTAGCCATACAACATCTTTTTGCCAGAGTTACCAATATAGAGATTTTAAAGAAACCTTGTTAAAAAAAAACCGTTTGACCTCCTGGCACCGTTAGGAATGCTCAAATGAAAATCGACTTTTGACATTTTATTCTGGAACCACAAGAGCTACAAATTTGCCATACGCCAGTACATAATACCCATATCAAGATATCCAGGAAAACCTGTTTTTAAGGGTCTGTAGCATACTGCTAGCGGCACTCGTACATACAGGGACTTTTGGGGTCATGTTTAGCATCTCGAAAGGAAGGTTCATACAAAAATCCAGCTTTGCCCTAATTTTTCCGAAGTGAAATGCTAAATTTTCTGGAGTAATGATAGTTTTGGGATTACCCTTTTGAACTTTGCCTGATTTCCTAGTAGCCCCTATTAGATAATTTGCATCAGCCTCCATTATAGTGGCCAATCGCTTACAAATTTCTTGCGAGTTCTCATTTGGCGTTTCGGGTACTCCGACGATTTCCACTTCACAAGAAAGCGCACGTTGATCAATTTTATTGATATTATATTTTACTTTTTAGGGTTTTTTAGATTTTTCAAAAAACCCTTATGAAATCGATTTTATCCGTCCGTCTGTCCATCTGTCCGTCTGTCCGTCCGTCTGTTCACTAAATAACTCGCGAACGGCTTAACCGATCGTCATGACATTTGGTAGGAATGTGTAGAATGGTAACAGTCTTTGGCACGAAATACTTAAAAGTTGGTAGGACAAAAACAACAGGGTGTCCCGGACATTTGAAAATTTGTTCACTAAATAACTCGCGAACGGCTTAACAGATCGTCATGAAATTTGGTAGGAATGTGTAGAATGGTAACAGTCTTTGGCATGAAATACTTAAGAATTGGTATGGCAAATATAACAGGATGTCCCGGACATTTACAAATTTATTCACTAAATACCTCGCGAACGGCTTAACCAATCGTCAAGTATTTTAGTAGGAATGTGTAGAATAGTAACAGTCTTTGGCACGAAATACTTAGAAGTTAGTAGGGCAAAGATAACAGGGTGTCACGGAGATTTAAAAATTTGTTCACTAACTGATCGTTATGAAATTTGGTAGGAATGTGTAGAACCATAAGAGTCTTTAGCACGAAATACTTAGACGTTGGTAGGACAAAGCTAACAGGGTGTCCCGGAGATTTTAAAAAGTCGACTTTTTTAGTTTTTATCGGACATGGACGTATGGGTACTCAAATCAAAGAACTCGATGGGTACATCGTTAAAAAAACCAAAGCCACAAGTAATTTTAACAATTAGAATTATAACCAGGGCCGGATTTACCCTCTGTAGCGCCCCTGGGCAGAAGTCGAGTTGCCGACGGCCGTCACTAGTTTAAGCTGAAAGTAGATCAGTCGCATTCTTGTGAGGTTTACAATTTTTTAACATACGTTGGTTTCCGGCATTTTCGGCTGTAGCAGAACTTCAGTGAAAATTGCAGTTAATTTACTTCTTAGTAAGGACAGTTTGGACTGAACCTCTAATCAAAGTTAATGTTAAGAAGCATGGTATAGGTTAGGTACTCCATTGAAGGTGAAATTAGTACCTCATAGAGGAGCGGATACTCCTTAGAGCTCAAAAGAATATGATGAATTTATACAATGGATGCATAAGCAACCGCTAAAAGTTCATCTAGATTAGATGCTAAAAACTAACATCACGAACAGCCATTTGGCATCTATGGAGGCAGAAAATGAAATAATCAAAATTTCATTTTGGTGTTTTTTTTTTTAATTTAATTATCAAAATCGGACTCTACGCGTTTGAATTATTTATTACACGGCCATTCAAGAATTATTCAATTTCACACACAAAAGAACGAACAAAAGTTGCAAAATTGTCACTTTGAATTTGACAAGCGGTTGTCAAAGCTGTTTGTTGAGTTGCCATATTGAATATCAAAACTGGACGCACACCCAAATGGCGATCAGTTTGGATGGAATGACAACAGCCATTTGGTTGCATGTGACGCCATTTGGCGACTAATCTAGATGGACCTCGAAATGATTGAAAATATGTAATTGGACTCCTTAGAGCTGGCAATATGAAACTAAATACATACAGTCAGTGCCAAAAACGGGCACTTTTTTATTCGATATTTAATATTTTATTATCGCGAAAAGTCTCGCCGTCCTAGGAGCGAATCTGAGCTCTGAGCAATTTGGGAGTCAAGGATCAATCGATTAATCGTTGGTTTGTAAAAAACGGGGCAAGGTCGGTAGGTCGGCAAAATTCGAAACGCCTACTGGCATTAGATGCGTAAATCCGGCACTTACCAAAGGAACGACTTTTGCCGAGCTTCCTTTATTTTTTTCTAATTTATTTAAATTGCCTCTTGAAATATCGAAATGTGTATATTTCACAGAACATTAATACAATGGAAGGATGAACGTTTCAAAAATATGCCGCCCTTCAGAATTTTCCGCCCCGGGCAGTAGCCCAGGTTGCCCATATGGGCTCTGATTATAACACATTTTTTGTGTCAGTTCGAGAAATTCCCTAAATGACTTTTTAGATAACGGCAGCGTGAGGAAAATTAAATGATAAATATTTGGTTGTCAAAGGGCGCCACAACATTTCATAGCCCCAGAAACTCAAATTTTTTCACGGTTCTGACTAAAAGTATAACGACAAAAAAAATCGTGAAAAGGACTATGCTGAAACGCTTACCGAGATGCAGCAAAGGCAGTCTTAGCTTTATTAGGCCCCTCAGCCAATTATGTATTTGAAACCATTTAATTCATCAGTGTTTCACCAAGAGAGCTGCATACTTTTACAATTTTCACTTTTAACTAATATACTTTGTTTAATTTTTAATTAGGATACATGATATCATTTCTGTACAATTTACGTACTATGTATTACTGTTTGCTACATTTCCCCAATTAGTATCTTGTTTGCTTGCGGTGAACTGTCTCATAAACCATTAAAATCTCGTTTCATATTCTAATGAAATCATTTTCTATATGTCATCGTCCAAATGGTTGTCTGTTGACTCAGCAAAACTATTTTGTCTGTAAACCTATCGGACCTATAACGTGTCCGTAACGCAAACAAAAAGATGACAACAGCTATCGCATTGCAGTTTCCAAAACATTGTTTATACGTTTCAATTAAATTTTGCAACATCATCCCTTCGTCCAAAGCTCGACTAGAGAGGGCTAGATCACTGGATATGTTGCAAAATCTAAAATGTCTGCATGGTGAGTGTGTATCCTGTACGAATTTCGTATTTCTTTGTTGTTGCAACACAACCCCTGACTGAAGAAAACATCTCTAAGAACAAAACCACCGTTTGTAACGTACAAAAATACATTTTGTATGTTAGCACATAACACACACATCAGAATGAATTGTTTCAAATTTGAAAAGTCATTGCTCCAGATATGTATACGAATATTTTCATTTTGTATGTCAGGCCGGGTAAGCGAGTTCCTCTCCGTGATGACCGCAGCCGTCCTCGACCGTCATAATCCCTTATAATCAATCCTCCTTTTTTTCCGGGCCGTGCATTACATACATACCTATACATTAAAACATATTTTCACAAAGTCATGTAAGTGATTTTCAGATTACAATGTAATTTTCATAAAAAGTAGGCCGATTGAGTAGTTGTGAAACGGACTGAATAGTCTGAGGAGCCATTAAGGGAATTGCGGAGGGACGCGGTTGATCATGAACAGGTTGTCAGATTGTTAAAATGATGGCAATGTGTAGGCCCATTAGGTTTTGAATTCAATGAAATGAAGCCAGAAGGTAAATGAAGACATTAGGTGAGGACGAGGTTGACGATGATGGCTAGCTTTGTATGGGAAATATGAACGCGCATGAAACTTGAAGATAGGCGCACTTAATGCAAAAAAAGGATATGATATGGAGGGGTCACTTTTGGGCTTTCGTGACTAATGGAGTTTTTCCTAGGATTTCATTTACTTTCGACATTGCTACAATACGACGATGAAAGCAAAGGTTATGCTAATAAAAACGGGCTAATGAATGAATTGTATATCTTTGTATTACTTCATTGTGTGGAGGTTTAAAAATGTATTTACTGTATAACGTATGGTATGGTTATCCACAATAGAGTGAAAATGCACTCTAATGAAGACATCCTTCAGTGAATTTTTGGGAGATTTAGAAAACTTACACGGATTTTGACCCTGAAATAAAAATATAGAAAAACCACTCAGCTGGTGTATTGAAGGTCTTCTTTTCAACACCTTGGTATTTTTTCGCTAAAGTCTTGAAGTAATATTTTAAGAGGTACATTTTGAATTTTGAATTTTGAACACCCGAATTTTGAATTTTGAATTTTGAATTTTGAACTTTGAATTTTGAATTTTGAACTTTGAATTTTGAATTTTGAATTTTGAATTTTGAATTTTGAATTTTGAATTTTGAATTTTGAATTTTGAATTTTGAATTTTGAATTTTGAATTTTGAATTTTGAATTTTGAATTTTGAATTTTGAATTTTGAATTTTGAATTTTGAGTTTTGAATTTTGAATTTTGAATTTTGAATTTTGAATTTTGAATTTTGAATTTTGAATTTTGAATTTTGAATTTTGAATTTTGAATTTTGAATTTTGAATTTTGAATTTTGAATTTTGAATTTTGAATTTTGAATTTTGAATTTTGAATTTTGAATTTTGAATTTTGAATTTTGAATTTTGAATTTTGAATTTTGAATTTTGAATTTTGAATTTTGAATTTTGAATTTTGAATTTTGAATTTTGAATTTTGAATTTTGAATTTTGAATTTTGAATTTTGAATTTTGAATTTTGAATTTTGAATTTTGAATTTTGAATTTTGAATTTTGAATTTTGAATTTTGAATTTTGAATTTTGAATTTTGAATTTTGAATTTTGAATTTTGAATTTTGAATTTTGAATTTTGAATTTTGAATTTTGAATTTTGAATTTTGAATTTTGAATTTTGAATTTTGAATTTTGAATTTTGAATTTTGAATTTTGAATTTTGAATTTTGAATTTTGAATTTTGAATTTTGAATTTTGAATTTTGAATTTTGAATTTTGAATTTTGAATTTTGAATTTTGAATTTTGAATTTTGAATTTTGAATTTTGAATTTTGAATTTTGAATTTTGAATTTTGAATTTTGAATTTTGAATTTTGAATTTTGAATTTTGAATTTTGAATTTTGAATTTTGAATTTTGAATTTTGAATTTTGAATTTTGAATTTTGAATTTTGAATTTTGAATTTTGAATTTTGAATTTTGAATTTTGAATTTTGAATTTTGAATTTTGAATTTTGAATTTTGAATTTTGAATTTTGAATTTTGAATTTTGAATTTTGAATTTTGAATTTTGAATTTTGAATTTTGAATTTTGAATTTTGAATTTTGAATTTTGAATTTTGAATTTTGAATTTTGAATTTTGAATTTTGAATTTTGAATTTTGAATTTTGAATTTTGAATTTTGAATTTTGAATTTTGAATTTTGAATTTTGAATTTTGAATTTTGAATTTTGAATTTTGAATTTTGAATTTTGAATTTTGAATTTTGAATTTTGAATTTTGAATTTTGAATTTTGAATTTTGAATTTTGAATTTTGAATTTTGAATTTTGAATTTTGAATTTTGAATTTTGAATTTTGAATTTTGAATTTTGAATTTTGAATTTTGAATTTTGAATTTTGAATTTTGAATTTTGAATTTTGAATTTTGAATTTTGAATTTTGAATTTTGAATTTTGAATTTTGAATTTTGAATTTTGAATTTTGAATTTTGAATTTTGAATTTTGAATTTTGAATTTTGAATTTTGAATTTTGAATTTTGAATTTTGAATTTTGAATTTTGAATTTTGAATTTTGAATTTTGAATTTTGAATTTTGAATTTTGAATTTTGAATTTTGAATTTTGAATTTTGAATTTTGAATTTTGAATTTTGAATTTTGAATTTTGAATTTTGAATTTTGAATTTTGAATTTTGAATTTTGAATTTTGAATTTTGAATTTTGAATTTTGAATTTTGAATTTTGAATTTTGAATTTTGAATTTTGAATTTTGAATTTTGAATTTTGAATTTTGAATTTTGAATTTTGAATTTTGAATTTTGAATTTTGAATTTTGAATTTTGAATTTTGAATTTTGAATTTTGAATTTTGAATTTTGAATTTTGAATTTTGAATTTTGAATTTTGAATTTTGAATTTTGAATTTTGAATTTTGAATTTTGAATTTTGAATTTTGAATTTTGAATTTTGAATTTTGAATTTTGAATTTTGAATTTTGAATTTTGAATTTTGAATTTTGAATTTTGAATTTTGAATTTTGAATTTTGAATTTTGAATTTTGAATTTTGAATTTTGAATTTTGAATTTTGAATTTTGAATTTTGAATTTTGAATTTTGAATTTTGAATTTTGAATTTTGAATTTTGAATTTTGAATTTTGAATTTTGAATTTTGAATTTTGAATTTTGAATTTTGAATTTTGAATTTTGAATTTTGAATTTTGAATTTTGAATTTTGAATTTTGAATTTTGAATTTTGAATTTTGAATTTTGAATTTTGAATTTTGAATTTTGAATTTTGAATTTTGAATTTTGAGTTTTGAATTTTGAATTTTGAATTTTGAATTTTAAATTTTGAATTTTGAATTTTGAATTTTGAATTTTGAATTTTGAATTTTGAATTTTGAGTTTTGAATTTTGAATTTTGAATTTTGAATTTTGAATTTTGAATTTTGAATTTTGAATTTTGAATTTTGAATTTTGTAAATTGAAAATTGAAAATTGAAAATTGAAAAATGAAAAATTGAAAAATTAAATATTCATTTGCAAATTGAAATTAAAAATTAAAAATTGGTAAAATTTGAAAAATAAATCTAACCCAACAAAACTTTAATGGCAAGATTCGGATTGGTCAATTTAAAAGTTTAACAAGCTCTGAATAATGTGTAGGTACACGCATTTTCCCTGTTGTATGAATTTCTACATATGATATTCGTTTCACCCTCGGGTGAAGTTTGCAAATTGTTCTATGGAAAATATGCATTTGCCAAGTGCCAGCGAAAATAGTGAATTTGAATTCATATTTTCTACATTTATTGTCCGAAGGGATGTGAATAGAAACCGTAGGGATTGAGAGCTGATATCGACTGCTCCGTAGTTTTTTCTGGTTCATGCACATATGCAATTCGATCTCTATGCCAATAGAGAAATTCATTGAAAATATAGACAGATATTGGCATGTTGCAATTCGGATAATAAAGGTGAAAGTGATTTGTAATTTTGATATGGCTGTGCGCATTCTATGAATGGAAAATTGATAAAATTTCACCACATATATAGAGGGTAAATTGCAGCCACCTAGAGAGTTCAGTAAAGTTCAATTTAATTTACTGCAATGCTACGCTGACTCTGAAAACTTCTAATATCAAAATTCAACACGAATAAATCATTTGAAATTCTACATTGTTAAAACAGACAAACTTATGTTCCGTTCCGATTGAAAATTACAGTGAAATTAAAATGTATTTACGAGCATTGAATACGAATAATAACATTGATACTCTGTGTAATATCTATGAAAGAGCATCGATATAAAAGTCTTTCACTTAAATCTTTATTAGTGAAAAACTCGCCAATCCAATGGCAATCGCCTTGTTTTCGCCGAATGAACAAAAAATTATTAAAAACTCCCTCAAGGTTAACTGAAACATTTTCATCTTGTAAATAACCTCAATTTATCTTGATTTTAATTCATTTTCATTTCGACCGGCTCAGACAATTCACACATTTCGAATCGTATAAGCCCCTTAAGTAATCAACAGAAAGAAAAGCACTTTTTCCGGCATGAAGGAAGTCCTCGACTAATTCCCGACCGTGTAGTAACCTCAGCTCAGCCTGCTAAAAGACGTCGGCGTCGAAATACCGCACCGAATCGAATATACTCCCTGGACATTAACATTTTCTAGGATCCTTAAATGTTGTCTCTGTATAGCTCTGCATACACATAAAAACAGTCGAATACGAGGGTTTTCGCTCCGGTCTGGGATTTACCATTTCATATTCCGCATGTGGCATGATTCCCGATAGCAGGCAAAAAGCGCCATAAATTACGAGTTATCCTCATTTGTGGTTTCGAGTCCTGTATACATATTCACACCAACCACTAGGTGGTATACGTATACTCATAGACTATGCGAGTGGCTTGTCGTAGTAAGCATATTCCTCATTTATACTTTTGTATGTGCGCAACCCCGTAATCCGTAATATCCAGATCTTTATTTCTGCAGTCGTTTTCAAACACCGAACACAGTCCTCAGGTTACGACACTGCCGTCGGTCGTCGCAATTCCTATGCGTACGACTCTATTCTGTTACTAATGTAATGGAACTAATAGAATCAACCAAAAATTAATGAGAAATAATTCGTTGGATGGACTAAATTATACGCTCGTATTCCATGACATCTCTACGTCTACGTACAGAGTACAGTACAGTATGTTTTCACACCCCATCGCAGCTCCATGCATACGTACAATATTCCAGCGCACACTATCCCTTGAGAAATTATATCAAATGTCCTGTTGACAAAAGTCCTCAAACTTACGTCTGGTGTGTGTATACACTCCTGTCTCCTGGTGAAGATGACAACAATGTTACATCCAAAAAAATACATTCAAGAAGCTCCAGCTCGCTTTTCGGCCAAAAGTGTCACAGTGAGAATTGTTCATCCCTCGTGCTGACTAATTCTCATGTCAGTCGACTAAACGAAGAAAAATCCAAGTTTGTACAGGGTAATATTCCGAAGCTTGGAAATAACATTTTCGTGCATAGTACGAGTATGTTTTTCTCGAAGAGTTCGCTTATAGCAGTACAGCAGCACTTGATTCGAAGGACAATCGTAATCTCTAATCAAAACAGAGACAAAAGAAGAAGAAATTTTGTTGCAAATTACACCCTCTAAGCAGATTATCCTCAGCGTTGATCCGACATACGAGTAAACACATGGCTTCATACTATACGAATCCTGTGCCGAATGTTACAGCGTTAAAGCGTGTGTATAAATATATCTTCGCCTACATCTGCTCTTGATTTTGTTGTTGCTAGGCAAAAGATAAAACTTATATGCTCCACGAGTGTGTATGCGGAATAAAAACGTATCTGATTTCTGGAAGATGAAAGATTATGGAGGCACGGAGAAAGCCTAGCAATTAGGAAAACCAAAAGCGAAAATATTTCGGTAATGAAGATGAAATCAATCATCGACGAGAGATTTATTTTGATAGACATGAAATAGAATTAATTTAATATGTACGAGTACATATGTACATAATAATGTTGAAAGTAACGTTGTGTGCAGGCGGCAAATAAACAAATTAATTGTTTAAAATTCAAAACGTGTTGGAATTGGTTTAATTAAAGTAATCAAAATGGCGAGATGAAATTTAAACAGAGAAATAATCATTTTTTTTTAAATATACATAGTTGTGTTTGAAACTATATTCTAAAAAACCGTGCTCGTCTCGTCAGCTGCGCATCCAGGATTTAATCCTTGTCCAACGGTTGAGTTGGCACTACGATTCTTGTATAATCAAAAGATCTGAGATCAATTCTTACGGGAAATAAATGGTCTTATTTGCTATAGAGAAAAATTACAGTGCGAATAAGAAATATTTGTAGTACAAACGTGTAATTTTATACACCCCCGAGTTTTATGTAATTTACCGTCGACTTGATAAATTCGAAATTATATAACTCGAATCACAATGGACGGAAAAACTCCTTCGAGTTATTGAAATATTGATGCTTTTTAGTATAAACTTCGGCTTATCGAGTTGTTTTTATAACGTTCCTTGAAATATTAAAAAATATGAAAAATAAAATATAGCTTAATTCTCAAGACAAGACACAATCATTTCTTTCGGTAAACCGCTTGCATTTGTACGAAATTTCTAAATGCGGATTTCCTCGAGTAAGAGGCACCATAGAATAGACCCTCCGAGCGATCGGCCCGATTTTTTGATTGCGAGATAAATAGGAAGGTGTTTGGGACCATCGGATTCCATTTTTTGATTTGACATGTGGAACGTATGTATTGCCAATGCAATTTTCCGTACAAGCTGTCATTACAATCATGTGTTCACAGTTGCTGATCTTTTTACATAAACCTGTGGTCCTTCTTCATGCTGTGGTTGTGGCGGTCATTCTCCAACAAAGTAGCAATGGATGTCCATATTCCATCGCCAAAAATGGTATAATTTTCGCTATTTTGTGCTGTGTCTTGTGGACCGTGAGACTGTCTATTTCAGATTGCCCGATAAATTTCCTAATGTATATCCTGTACGGCAGGAAAAATCGCCAGGTTTGTGGCGCCCTTAATGGAGCCTACACAAGACAAAATTCAAGTTCTTTTGATTGTAAATTGAAATTATATGCATAGGTCGAATTCCTAAAAGTTATCCAGATTTAGCTAATTCAAAAATCGGAAATTTCACATAGAAAACATTCTCACAACATAATTGGTATACGTGCACCTATAAATTGGCTATATAGTCTAAGAAAATTACGATATTTGGTCGGCAAAAATCCTACATCGACAATTTTTTTGGATTATGGTTGGGGATGGTTCCCAGACAGTGGCGAAACCAGGATCGTGTCCTAGAGGGGGCTGTAACACCATCAATATTTCTCTGGCTTTGTTGCTTTGTTTACTGCCGCATGTTGGGCGATGGTGCTATTATCCGCAGTAACGACATTATGTAACTAAACATTGTCGTACTCCTGATTCTCATGGACTAAGTGGACCTCCTTAATGCCAAAGCGAGAGCGTATGTATCGTGAGTATTAACTCTGCGCCACAAGCAATTCTGTGATCTCCGTTAATAATCGTTCGACGGATTGGTTTCCATAGTTTCGACTTAGATTTTCGTTTACCGTTTGATCTTCTTCTATTTTGTCGATGCAGAAAGAATGACACCACCTCTCAACGTTTTACGAGTAAGGTCAAGAGGTGGAGTGGGGTATTGAAACAAATGACCCACCACAATTAGAACAGAATTTTGTTTGTTTTTGTTAAAAATTGTTTAGAAATTATTTGAACAAAAATTTGGCTTAGCATATTTTTACAAAATTTACGACTTCTGTAAAACCATTTCGAAGCGTAAAATCTTCCACACTTTAAATTGCAATGAAAAAGTTACCATTTTAGTGGATATGCCTCACACATCTTTCAAAAGTGATATATTTAGAGCCCAATAAAAAATATTATCGAAGCTGGCGAATTTGTTTTTGCTAAATATCACCTTAAACACCTTCTGTTTTTTCACCAAAAAATTTCTCAAGTTCTGGTAAGGATGTCAAAAACTTGAACAGATCAACGAAATTGGCTGGCTATTCGCCCCACGAACACGGTTTAATTCTTATAAATTCATTTCTGGGCCTGGGAGGGGCTTCAGCCCCCTTAGTCCCTCCCGTGGTTGCGCCACTGTCCCCTGATTTCTTCTTCCTTGCCTCGTTCTTTATACCGCTCCATGGTTCCGTGTTGCTCGACCTGCGGTGTAGGCACATCGCCCGTTTTGGCGATAATTTCTCAGCATATTTCTACAGGCAGCTCTATCTTGGATCGTGTCATCGCCGAGACCAATGCGTTGTTGTTGCTTTTTCATTTGACACATCCAGGTGTTCTTCGGTCTGCCTCTGGCCTTGGGTCCATCAAGTGGAACTTCCATTGATTATGGGATAAAAAGTCCCAACCGATTGGGGGTCGGCAACCTTAAAAAAAGGTGGAAAGGGGAACCTTTTTTTTTCGTTTTTTTTTGCGATTATTTCGAAAACGAGAAAAGATACAGAAAAATTGTATGAGAACGAAAAAAACTGCATTAAATTATCTTTGCAATGATATGTAACACATTAGAGTTTCTTTAAACAATTCCGCGCTAGACTAAAAAATTAAAATATTTACTCAGAAAATGTTATTGGGGGATGCGGGAGCATGGCCCCCTAGTATGATTCCATTTGTTTTCACCTTTTTTGTTGCTTTGATAAAGACACATTAATTCAAGGTTTTGTGAAATTGGAGTAAAAATGTTTCTTAGAAGAACCAAAATATGGGGTTGGGTTTGTCTGGCAGCCCATGATCCCATGGTCCGATTTGATCCAATCTTACATATGTCTTCTGTCATCAACAGAATTACATTTGTGTGAAATTTGGTTGAAATTGGTGCACATATAAAAATGTTTTTCTTAGAAGAACCTAATTTGGAGGATTAGGTTTGTGTGGCAGCCCCATGACCCCATTGTCCGATTTGATCCATTCTTACGTCTGTTTTATGTTATATGTAGAAACATATTTGTGTGAAATTCGGTTGAAATTGGTACACAAACAAATTTCGTAGAAAAACCTAATTTGGGGAGTTGGGTTTGTATGGCAGCCCAAAGACCCCATTGTCCGATTTTACCGATTCAGACATACAAACTGCCTGCAGCAAAAAGAAGCATTTGTGCAAAATTTCAGCTTCATAGCTTTTAAATTGGTCGACTAAAACGCGTCGCAACAGACGGACAGACGGACATCGCCCAATAGACTTCCCAATTCATACTGATCATATACATATATGACTACTTTTTATATGGTCGGAGATGTTTCCTTCAATGCGTTACAAACTTCATGACAAAGTTAACATACCCTTTCACTCTATGGGCGAAGGGTATAAAAAAGTAAGGCTATTTTTTGTTGCTTTTAAATCAGTGGGCTCCCACAAATCTAAAACTCAGTTGGCTAAAAATTGATCGGAAAGGTTCCAAAAAGGACAAAAAAGGATGCTCTTTAATCCATGACCGAAGGTTACCATGCGCAGTATCATATCAAAGGGGACGTCAAGTACATTACATATCCGTTGTTTGTTTCCTGTTGCAAGGATCCTAAACGGAATAACTCGGGCTTAAAGAAAAATTTCCGTGTTTACCGTATATCTTTCCAAAGCCATACCTACGCGAATAATTCTGTCACTGTTTGTCACTACCTTTTTCATCTTTTAGAATCTATATAGCTGAAGATTCTACCACTAAATTTGCTAAGAAAATTATCAGAAAGGACATAAAAGGACACTAAATACAAACATTAATCGAACGCGGGCATGCGAGGTGTCAAATCAAAGAGGACATTGAGTGCATTCCATATCCGGTGTTTTGACTATGTAGTCTAAGAAAATTACGATATTTGGTCGGCAAAAATCCTACATCGCCATTTTTTTTTGGAATATGGTTGAGGATGGTCCCCAGATTATGGGATAAAAAGTCCCAACCGATTGGGGGTCGGCAACCTGGCTTTGGAACGACACACGGGAAACGCGATTATTTTCCATTTAAGCTCGATTTATTCCATGCAGGGTCCTTGAAACAGGAAACAAACATCGGACATGTAATGTACTCGATGTCCCCTTTGATATGATACCCAGCATGTCGAACTTCAGTCAAAGTCAAAGTATCCGTATTTGGGACCTTTCCGATCAACTTTTTTTTAACAAAATGAGTTTTAGATTCCTGGGAGCCCACTCATTCGAAAAACAGCGAAAATTAGCTTAACTTTATTTTTTTCTATTTGAAATGCTAATATGACTGGACTATTGGGGTTTCTGGTGAAGATAGTTCTGGCTCAATGTTGAACCCGGTTCGATGAAAACATTTTCCGATTGTTTCGGATATTACTGACGGTCGTGCAGAATAAATCCACCTCACGCCATCCAAGACGTCTACTTTTTTTCGATGTCCGTAGCACTACATGAGGAGTCTATCACTGAAATCAAATACAGAAGATGATTTCTGCGGTAATGAACCTTCAGAGTTTTTATTACTTCCTGGTCTAGGGACTGCACTTCAGGAGGCAGGTTAGGATGTAGGAACTTTATTTCGACGTTGGATAGATTAGTATAGTACTATAATTGGTTCAAAATAGCCCCAAACCCAAACATAAAAAAAAAAGAAATTTTTGATGCCAAATTGTTGAATACACTGCACAATATACGCAGTAAAATGTTACACAAATTTGAGACATGAGAGGGGGTAAAAATTAAGTTTTCTTTTTGCAAATATCTGCGAAACTAAGAGTCTGACCTTAAAATGTTCTGAGGACGAAACAAACTACCCAAAATTACCTTTGTAATGATATATAGCACTTTAGACATTTTCTCAGAAAATTATACCCTAGACCCAAAAGTAGTATTATAGTGATACATTTTTTGAGTTTTACATTTCGCACTGTAACTCTTCACAAAATAGACTTAGGATCATAAGATCTTGTCCATATATTGCTAACAAAATTTATTTGATTTGTTTCAGAAATTGAAGTGCTCCAACCATTGACGCCCCCCTCACTCCTCCTAACATTTTTCAAAAAGGCATGCCTGTAGCTTCTTTTCAAATTGAGCTAGGCAGATCAAATTTTGTGGAGTGCCTAGTCTAAGCCCCATTATGCATCTTACCAAAAATTATTACCATCCGATCAAAACTAAGGGCACCCCCATACAAAGTGAACCAAAATTCTAACAAATTTCACATTTTTTCACTTCCAAATTCTATCTAAAATGGAAAAATAAAATTTATCTCTTAGAACGTCTTTATAACAGGTATAATTGTTATCTTCTTAATGTATGTTCAAAAGTTTGCACCAAAGCGTACGCTACAAGTATCAACAAATTGGGTTTGAAGGTCATTTGTACCAGTTCTAAGGCTATTTCCGAATATATCGAGTACCGTGTACTAGCAAACTTCAAACCAGATTTTTCGTACTTGTAAGGCACGCTCTGGTACAAACTTTTGAATATACATTTAGAAGACTACAATTAACTGTTATAATGACGTTCTGAGAGGTGAATTTTATTTTTTCATTTTAGATAGAATTTAGAAGTGGATAAATGTGAAATTTGCTAGAATTTTGGTTCACTTTGTATGCGGAGTACCCTTAGTTTTGATCCGATGGTAATAATTTTTGGTAAGGAGCATAGACTAGGCACCCCATCAAATTTTATCTGCTTGGCTCAATTTGAAAAGAAGCTACAGGCATGCCATTTTGAAAAATGGAGTGAGTGGGGCGTCAATGGAGGGAGTACTTGAATTTTTGGTAAACATCAAATAAATTTTGTTGGTAATATAATGGACAAGATCTTGTGACCCTAGGTCTATTCTATCAGGAGTTACAGTGCGAAATATAAAACTCAGAAAATCTAAATTCTCTATTAATACTTTTGGGTCAAGGGTATAATTTTCCGAGAAAATGTCTAGAGTGTTATACATCATTACAAAGGTAATTTTGTTTAGTTTTTTTCATCCTCAGGACATTTTAAAGTCAGATTCAAAGTTTTCCAGATATTTGCAAATAACTGAATTTTCGCCACTTTGCCAGCCCCTCCCCCCTTAACTCATGACGCAAATTAGTGTAACTTTTTTCTGTGTATAATGGACAGTGTATTGAACAATTTGGTATCAACTATTTCTTTTTTTTTATGTTTGGGTTTTGAGCTATCTGTTAGATGGGCAGTATCAATTTTGTGGCTTCTGGCGTTATCTATTAAAATAATAATTTTTGTTTTCAGCTTTTTCATAAATCTTTATTGACTTCACCCAACCAATACTCTAAAATCAACGCAGTCATCCATGCTATTGTGTATGATCGCCAACTTACAGATACCGTAGACTTTCCACCTTTTCCGCTCGAAATTGGATGATGTTCCTCAACTTTAATGATTCCAGCTATTTACTTGCCTGAAAGTCATTAACATTAAGCGATTTGGCAATATCAATCGCTGTTTGTTGCAGCAATGGTCCAGTCAAGGGTATTTTGTGCTTTCGTTCTGGGTTGCCATTTTGTTCAAATGATGATAAGATAGTTTCTTTATTTTTAGAATATTCGCAACGGATGATTTTGCAATATTATATTTTTCGGCAAGGAATCGTTGGCTTTTTACATTTTCAATTTCTTCCAAAATTTGTTTTTTTTTTTTGTTACCAAATTTAGCTTTACTTGCACCTTGCGTTTGGCTGCCATTTATCAGTTTTTTTCAGGAGTATTTCAATAACGGTAAAGTTAATTAAAAAGAGAATATTATGGTGTCATTCGAACACTTTAAAAAAAAGATATGTAATGTTTTTAAAAGTATCGGAACACATCTATTAATACAGTCACACCCTCCAAAAGCAAAGGACCATGGAGTCATGGGGCTGCCGTTTAAACCCAACCCCAATTTAGTTCTTTTAAGAAAACATATTTGTTGCCCCAGTATCTGTATCGAAATCACAAAAAGTATCTAAAAACATATGGAATCCTACTTTGGTGCCATGGGGCTGCCATACATTCCCCTTCCCCAAAATAAGGTTTCTGCAATAAATTTGTTTATATTTGTTCACTTATTCCGACCACATCTCAGATAAATATTGTTTTATCGACGTCACAGAACTTAGGTGAAAACGGATAGAAGAGAGTGCACCAGCATATTGCTCGCGTTCTACGTACAACCCCGAAAATCCGTTACAGGTAAATTAAGTCGAAACCCAAACTAACCGAAGCCACAAACAAGCCCGTTTACAATTTGCCGGAAAATATTTTTCATGGGCGCAAGAATGTAATCAGATAATAAGCTAATAATGAGCTCTACCAATTATACTGAATTGCTGGAAGCGGTTTTGATGCCAGTCCTAGAAGAAAATTATGAACAGAAGTGGACTTTTCAGCAGGATAGCGCTCCTATTCATGTTTCTAGGGAAAGAAGAGCCTGTTTTACCTCTATTGGACTGGCCAGCTTATAGCCCCGATCTAAACCCAATGGAAAATTTGTGGGGAAATATTTCGGGCAAAGTTTATGCCAAATGAAGGCAATTTGAAACAGTAACGGAGCTTATGAACGAGATTCGTCGTTGTGGGGATCAAATTGAAGATTCAACCCTGGAGTCATATAAGCCAGATCAATGTCCAGAAGGTTTTTTCAAGTAATGCTGAACAGGAGGTGCTACAAAATACTAAGTTATATTTTTCTTAACTACACTTACGGTCAAAAGTATCGACTCAACCTAATAGCGCGTGTATTTGTACGTGTTTTTTTGGAAAGTATGATAGTTATTCATAAAAGTCGTATGTCGTTTAAAAGTTCGAAACCTTAGCTAGCTGTTGGTACCCTTTTTATCAACATTTGCTTTGCACTTTTTAAATTATTGCCACTTGTAACAAAAAACCCAGAAAAATTTAAGTTTCAGGTAAAGGTCAGGTCAGGTAAACTACCCCTATAAAAGCGCCCGTAATGGGTTTCTCATTATCAATTGCATCAGGAAAGTTAGGTAACTTACATCTGAAGTAATTTCAGTCACTGTTTGGTCATCAATGGATACGACGCCAGAACAGGCGGCACAAGTTGTAGCCCTATTGTCGGAAAATCATAGTCAGCGAACCGTCGCTCGCCGTCTTGGAATGAGTCGGTCTGCTGTCTCGAGAGTTAGCAGGAGATTTCGAGAGACTGGTAGCTTTAATTCGAGACCAAGAACGGGCCGCCCTCGATCCACTTTAGAGAGAGACGACCGTTTCATTGTAACAAGTACGTTACGAAATCGTTTCCTCACGGGTGTTGCTGCGCAGCGGAACCTGAGGCGTGTTCGCGGAGTAGCTGTCAGTGACCGCACGGTAAGGAGACGATTAAGAGAAGCGAATATCACTCCAAGACGGCCTGCCAGGGGCCCCAAATTGACTGCACGACACCGACAAGCGCGCCTCTTATTTGCTCGTAATCATCTTACTTGGAGCGATACGGAATGGAGCTCAGTATTGTTCACTGACGAGTCGAGAATGTGTCTGCATGGCAGTGACAGAAGATGTCGAGTCTACAGGCGTCCAACTGAGCGATTTGCGCAGTGCTGTTTCACTGAAACGGTTGCATACGGCGGCGGTTCCTGTATGATGTGGGCTGGCATTTCATTGGAGGGCAAAACGGATCTCGTATTCGTGCCCGCAGGAGGCCGAGGAGGAGGGCTAACCCTGAACGATACGTTACCGATATTCTCCGTGTCCACGTTGTGCCCTATGCAGCATTTATTGGCGAGAACTTCACTTTGATGCACGACAATGCCCGGTGTCATGCATCGCGCCTCACTCGACAGTTCTTGAATGAAGCCAATATGTCGTCACTTAACTGGCCTGCGCGCAGTCCCGACATCAATCCCATTGAACACTTATGGGACGAACTCAAGAGAAGAGTCCGAGCCAGAAATCCAGTCCCTTCGTCCACTGAAGAATTGAAGGCAGCCCTATTAGAGGAGTGGAACGGTATTCCTCAAGATACCATCAGCAACTTGATCAAATCAATGCAGAATCGACTGGAAGCTGTCATTAGAGCAAGAGGAGGAAATACCAAATACTAAAATAATAAATACTTAACTTATTTTCCAACAGTTTTTGTTTTATTTGCAAAAAACCTAACCAAAATCCATTTTCATATTTGCTCATTTTCGCTACGTTTTCGTTCAAAGAGCATCAATTTTAAAAGTGCTCACCAAATATTGGTTAAAATGGTACCAACGTAAAGCTGAGGCCTTAAGCTTTTCAATAACATACGATTTGTATGGATAACTGCTATACTTTTCGAAAAACACGTACAAATACACGCGCTTTTAGGTTGAGTCGATACTTTTGACCGTAAGTGTAGTTTCTTGAGAATACACGATAAATTCTTGGAGACTCATACAATGTCAGTTCTCTGTCCTTCAAAACACCACATAGAGCTTCCCATGCAAATTGTGATGTATCTCTTTTCATTTAATTCAATTTTAAACCGTCATCAATCATGTCGCATCCTTTATGGAAAATCAGCTATATTTCCTGCTGGAAGTAATAATTTTCGCTATACCATCCGCTCATATATGGAATATTTTTTACAAAGATTGGTGTTTGGCTCTAATCCTGTTCCAGTTAGTCCGGGAACCTGTGATTCCAAATATTCCGCAGCGTACCTACTCTGCGAATATTTGGAATCACATCCACATGACGACGACGGCATTATACGAGAGACGTGAATATAAATGGTACAAATTTATTTCGACGTTCTTCGAGTACGAGGAGGAACAATGTCAAGGCTCTTGCCGTTGCAATCGCACCAGGAGTCAAGCCCAGCCAGAGTCGAGAGTGAAACGATTGACAGACTGTGTGTGATGCCAACTTTTGATATTATTCAGCAGTAAGTTTCACACATATAATTTATTATGCAATATGTTGTTGAAATCAACTGGCGTTAATAAATTCTTGCCGAATAATTGACATGTGACATGCATGTCTAATTATTGCTACGTATCGTTTATATGCTCGGAAGCTGTGCGAGCTTGAGATAAATAGTCATAGAGTCAAACTACGGATACGGATTTCAGCACTGGGTTGATAAATGTGTGGAAAATTGGTCGTCTGTGCTTGAATCAATATTGTTGTGGACAGAATTTGGTTAGATAAGTGAATTAGGCAAAATAAATATTGATAATAGGATAGAAATGTCTTATCAATGCAGGAAATTCAAAGTGAAATTGTCGAGAGAATTTACGGATTTAGCGAGGAAAAGAGAGACAGAGATAAGATTTATTGAATAATTACTGGTTCGAAATTCATAGCGTATAGGTATTTAAGGAAAGCGATTTTCATGAGCAGGGAGGGGCTTCCCCCCCCCCTCCCCTGGCCGATGGTCACAGTAAAAAATTCTCACTGTTTTACTATAATGTTTGAAGGCGTAAACATGCGGATTTGACCATGGCACAAATAAAATTTTTCTAGTCCTAATTATGTATATGATATGTACACTTTTTGAAGTGAAATCCAGCTTAGATTTTTCAGTTATTTTTCAGGTCAACGTTCGCCCATTGCGGGCATCCTCATGAACAATTTCCTTTACGTCGTTTTGGCGGGAGATCGACGACGTAAAGGAAATATTTCCGCAATTGACGAAATGTTGAAATGAAAAATGTTGAACTGAAGAAGAAATTAGAAAAAAAAAAAAACAATTTCTAGTCCTGACACTGCAGTCTCGACAACTAAAATATTCTGCATTTTCAGGCCTTTGATATCCGAAATTGAGAACTCATGTGTGAGTGTCATTGATCGATAGCATAATCAGATCCTGCAATCTATCTCTCGTTTCGTCTAATCTTTCAAAGCTTGAATCTTTTCCTAAGGCTTCCTGTCAGCGAGGATCCTCTCTTTTCTGTTTTTGGTCATTTCGTCACTTAAATATAACATTTTTGCTAAACGGAATGTGTAACTGTTCGAATTAAGGAATGCAACGTGAAAGTCTCTCTGAGAAGATAACGGAGCGTAACATCATTCATTTAATTTGGTCAGAAATTTGACCCTTTCTAGCATTAAGCATAGACGAGCCACGGGTTTAAAAATAATTCTTGAGCGAGTTAGATTTAATCAGGAGTAAAAGTGAAAACATGGGCAGGTCCACTTGTCGTTAAAAGGCGAAAAATATCATTCTCAGCGGTATTTTCTTAAAATTCGAATGTAAAATTTTTTAATCAATATTTTGGCGATCAAAAATTCAAACTGACGAAAAATCTCAATTGTTGTTGTAGATTTAGAGAGGATTCTGACTATAACCATAAATCTAGTAGGTAGAGAGAAATCCGTATACCCATTCACACTTTACAATACTAAGATTTAAGCAGATTCATACACCTACACGATTTCCTTCGAAGTACGGTTTGGATACAGTTATTCGAATGAAAATTCGTATACATATTCCCTATGTAATTTTCTAAAAACCCTTAGCAGAATTTTTATATTTGGGAACCTAAGAGGGGCTACACACGAACAAATTAAAATTTTACAAATTTACAGTTATTTACTTTTCCTTAGCAAAAGTCAACAGTCCTAATATTTAACGTATATAAGGCCATACTGACCAATCTTTGTGCAAAGTTTCATATCGACCCCTATAACGGTTTAGAAAAACGGAGGTCGAAAAGGAAGTTTAATTCTAAACGCCAATAACTTTTTTACCGTTACTCGAAACTGGAAAATTTTTAACTGATATAAGATGTACTCGTTTAGATCTTTGATTTAAATATCCATACGTCAATCTCCGATAAAAACTAAAAAAAGTCGACTTTTTTCAAACGTTCGGGACACTCTGTTATCTTCTTCCTACCAACTTCTAAGGTATTTGTGCCAAAGACTGTAACCATTCTACACATTCCTACCAAATTTCATGGCAATCGGTTGACCCGTTCGCGAGTTATTTAGTGAACAGACAGACAGACGGACGGACGGACAAAATCGATTTCATAAGGGTTTTTTAACCTTCCGGCGGGCGCAATACTAATCCTAACACGATCGGGCGCAATGCATCTGACAGATTAAGTGCAGAAAAAAGGATGAAACTAAGTTTCTGTATATTTTAGACTCTTATTCATTGTTGCAATGTCTTTTTGAAACAGTTATGCGAAATTTTTGAAACAAATAATGGCTCACACAGTTTAATACCCTTCACATTTTCAATTTTCTAAGAATATTCCGCTTTCAATCGCTTCAATATGTAAAAAATCTCCAACAACTCGACCGCTTAAAAAATGTGTGCTTATTTTACTAAAAACACACTATTGAACGATTTGGTGAACCTAAAAGTCAACACAACGTTATTGCGCAATGTGAAGAGTATAACAAGTGGAAATTTTCATAGAAAAGGAGAAAATAACACAATCGGGCGCAATACATCTGAGATATTATTTCATCCCCTCCCACCCCTCAGACATATGGTAGATTGAAACTGAAAACTGCTTTGGGTAGTTGATCGATAAAGATTAGGCTACTGTGAGTTTGAGATCTATCTCTTTTCATATCGCTGATTGGCGCAACAAAAACTGGTCACTTAATCTGTCAGATACATTGCGCCCGCCCGAAGGTTAAAAAAAAAAATTCGAAAAGACCCTAAAACGGTACTTGAACTAGGGGGCTTCGCCCCCTGCTTGCTTCGCTTCGGAGGCCGAAGCTAATTTCGGGCGCGGCCGAAATTTGGATACCCTTCGCTCTTCTTAGGCTAAAATTTTGTTCCACATTCTTTTCCTTCCGTCTTGACAAAAGTTTTGGGCTTGGTTGAAATAAGTGTTGTTGCTTTGGTAAAGACATGTAATAATCACCGATATTGATATTTCGCAATGAAAATGCAATGCCGGGAATTGTATACGGACACAATGAAATTCAAATTACATATTTTTGAATAAGACTGTATTCGAATTTGATTGTGATCGTATACAATTCTAAACACGAAATGTAATTTATATTGTGAATTGCCAAATCAGGTGTTTTTTTTTCGACTTTCGAAATGTCATCGCGTGGTGCATCTTGATTCCCGGGGCTATCATGCGGTACTTTTCTTTTGTGATCGGAATTCGAACGGGTCGGTCGGTAGGCGCACTAGTTGCGACATTCCTTATCTCAGGTAGGATATATTCAAATTTGAAAATTTAAATTTAGTATTTCCAAATTCTAATGCCAGACGGGGTTAGTTTTTAGATATTACGAACAGGAAAAAAAACTCAAAATTGGTTGTCTTGCCCTCCAAAACTAAAAAAAAAAAAAAAGGAAAAACAAGGAAAAGGAGAACGTGCGAGTGAACAGGGCAGACAAATCAAGGTATGTTTTTATAATTATAAGAAAAATGAAAAATAAGGTTAAATAGTGCGAAAAATTTGAATACGGGAAAATATAGTGTATGAAAGAACGTATGAAAGGAGTACCGTTAATCAGTGGTGTGGTTTGAATACTGCTCAATATAACGGGTTTCTAGGCGGGTTTTCTGTTGCCAGGCAATGATATTCTAATACTTTAGAATGTATGACTACGTATCTTACTTATGAGCCTCATTCTTTCCATGCGAATAATTTATAAAGTCAACGGTGTTCTTTTTATTTGACATGTGATATAAAAATCAGTAAGATTTTCCTTGACCGATGGGACCCGTTTTGTTTCAATTGTCGCGACGATAAGAAAGCAGCGTTAAAGTTACAATTTATCCGTTCATTGCTGTTTTTGTTTTGTGCAGACGCTATATCGGGTTCCTTCATGAATTTATATTACCCATTTCGAAATAATAAGTGATATTACATATCTGCACGGGGTATTCATACTACTGCTTTGACAAGGCCACTGGCTGCTGCACGTCCGAGCTTAAGGTTGAATCATTTTGAATTAATGCTTAACTCGGTAATGTGTTTTTTTTTCAGGTTGATCCTAAAAGGGATCGTAACTATTACAAGCCGGGGTGCTATAAATTTGTACCCCGGCCAAATTTTATTTGCTACCGCTACATTAAAAAAATAACGGCCCTAAACCTGTATCTCGATCGCACTTTGTTTAATATCGGCATTAATTACGTATATCCATGCCATGTCATTAAAAATTAAAAATAAGAGGAATATGACCTACTGGTATATTTAATATAAATACATACATATATATATGAAAATATTTATGATAACGACAACTCAAATCTGAAATTAACGAAATTATCGCACGTCAAAATCGCACGTCAAAAATGATCCGAAACATAGTAATATTCACGAAATAGCATTTGTCGCTGGGAGGAACATCTGTTTTATTTTATACTTTTTAAACAATATTATGTATTTGTTGTTGATACTGAATTCATTTTGTAATTATATACACTGCCTGTCATAACAATAGCCGCACCATAAGACGGACTGCTCCTTGGAAATTTGAAGAGAGCACAGTTATTCCACATACTATAAACAAAAGGGATACTTGAAACACAAATTATTTTACATAAAGTTTCCTTCCATTTCAAACCGTTATCTCTGTATAAAGGAAAAACTAAATTTCCGGTATGTCATAACTATAGCCGCACTTGGAATTATTATAGCAAAAACTGATTAAAAAGCAGAGATTGAGGAAATTAATAACGGGAGAGATCCTTTTCGAATAAAATAGACTCTGAGAGACTGTTTTGTTTATGTTTCACGAAATCATTTTAACAGTTTTTCGAGTTTTAAGCTTATTAGCTTGTTAGCATCGTCAACCGCTGCTTTTACATAGAAAACTTTCTGATTTCGTGTTTTTTTTTTACCAAATTTTACGGTATAATGTTTCTCGAAGGTTTCCTGTCTAATTTGGATCAATGGGAGGTTCCTTCCCATCATTTGAAACATTGCAACTAACTTTAAGTACTACGACTGGTGAGAGATGATGCAATCTCTTGCTTTAAAATCCGTTATGTGTCCTATCCGCCTTATAAAATGAAAGCCGTTTATCGTCAGGACAATCCTATGAAGTTTTTCCTATGCTGGAAGTAAAGAAATCAAGTATTCTATACGTAGATTATCCTGTCCAATACTTTTAATGCGCACTTGCCAGATTTTCATAGATCTCAATACAAATTTTGGACAGGGTTTCTTAATAGTGTTAGGCAGGGCTGATTTTGAGTTTAAAAGTTGATGTAACAACCTCTAATACAATAAAAACTTCTCTGGAATATCCTAACGATAAACTGTTTTCGTTTTAATACAGAAGACATGGCACATAACGGATTTTCTAGTAAGAGATTGCATCATCTCTCGCCAATCATTGCACTTCAAGAAGGTTCCAATGTAACAGATGTTACGGAGGTTGCTCCTCTTTCTTAAATATTAGACAGGAAATCTTTAGGAAACATTATTACGTGAAATTCATAAAATAAATACAACTTCAAAGAGTTTTCTATGTAAAAGAAACGGTTATCGATACTGAGAAGTCAATAAGCAAAAATCTTGAAAAACCGTTATAGTGATTTATTGAGAAATAAACAAAATAATTCCTCAGAGTCAATATTCTTTAAAAAGATTTTTCCCGTTATTAATTTCCTCAATTTCGACTTTTTAAACAGTTTTTACCATACTGATTCCAAGTGCGGCTATAGTTATGATGGACCGGAAATTTAGATTTTCCTTTATAGAACAATAACGGTTTAAAATATAAGGATTTTTTTTGTAGAACTATTTGTCTTTTTAATATCCCCTAAGTACATAATATGTGGAATAGGTGTGCTCTCTTTCAATTTCCAAGGATCAGTCTGTTTTATGGTGCGGCTATAGTTATGACAGGGAGTGTATGTATATCATTTAAAAACATAATTATACAGGCAATATCGCGTCATCGTCGACTTGTGGTAAATAGAAGCAATGCCTGTGCTTCCTTAATGCGCATTAGGAACGTAGGTAGGGTTTTCGGGATTATCGTATGTACTAGAGGTTATTTACATGACCTATGAGCAGCCTTGTATAATGTGTTTCACACCTAGTTCCAAAATTAGTAAGTTGAATACAATGAATTGTTAAAGAAAAATAGTGTTTCAGTGCCCCTGACATTCCCTCTGCGTGACAGGTAATCATGTGAGTGCAAAAATAAAAATGTTTTAAATCCTATTGTTGGGGAGCTTGAGTTATCTAAAAATACTCGTCGCAAGCTCTAGCAAGGGTTTGGTTGGGATAAAATAGCGACGACAGCATGTCACATCGATTGCTAACAAAATAGTACAGTATCGTTATGGAAGAATGGATTTCACTTGTTCCTGTATCAATAATTTTCTTAAAAGGGTTCGACAGGTGAGTTTTTATTTTGTAGTAGTTGACCTAGTGTAACATTCCAGCCTGATTTTAACCCGGCCTGATTTACCGCAACTGAGCAGGTTTATAATTACCTGTCTGCTGGAAAATATGATGAAAATCTAAAATGCCTCATTCATGTGATCTAGGTTAAACTATAACAGACACATTAGACACACAAGGTTTTGTGAAATTGGTGCAAAAAATGTTTCTTAGAAGAACCGAAATGGGGGGTTGAGTTTGTATGGCCACCCCATGACTCCATGGTCAGATTTGAGCAATTCTTAGATATGTTTTGTGTCATCAAGAGAAACAGGTTTGTGTGTAATTTTGGTTGAAATAGGTGCACAAATAAAAAAGTGTTTCTTAGAAGAACCTAATTGGGGGGGTTAGGTTTGTATAACAGCCCGATGACCCCATTATCCGATTTGATCCATTCTTAGACATATTTTTTGTCATTAAGAGAAACACATTTGTGTGAAATTTGGTTGAAATTGGTGCATAAATAAAAAAGTTTTTCCTAGAAGAACTTAAATTGGGGGGCTAGGTTTGTATGGCAGCCCCATGACCCAGTGATCCAATTTCGGTGATTCAAACATACAAATAGCCTGCAACAATAATAAGCACGTGTGCGAAATTTGAGCTCCGTAGCTTTTATAGTGGCCGAGAAAAACGCGCTGCAACAGACGGACAGACGGACAGACAGACAGACAGACGGACATCGACCAATCGACTCATCTCGTCATGCGGATCATATACATATGTATACTTTTTATATGGTCGGAGATGCTTCCAAACTTCATGACAAAGTTAATATACCCTTTCACTCTATGAGCGAAGGGTATAAAAACGAGACCGAGGCTAATTTCGGGCGCAGCCGAAATTTGAATACCCGTCACATTTAAATGCAACTAATACTTCACGCGATCGGTCGTGAAATACGGCTTCAGAGTGCATGCCAGACACTGTCTCAGATTATTTTAGAAATAGTCTTTGGCATAGCGATTGTAGTTAAAATGTTACAGCGTGTCAAAGTTAAAAAAAAACAGCTTTACAAATCAGTTTTTTGCAAAGAAGTCGATAACGGTGAATTTTCACGCAGAAATTAGTACAAATTGACTTGTACCTTATTGAATTCCCTACAATCCCGAAAAAAATTAAGTCGATACGATCAGCCGCAGCCGAGATATACCCGAAAGAAGGTCAGCACTCCGAAGTAACTATGCGTTATTACATACTTATAGGTATGTATAATTTGTTGCAGATGCATTTAGGATGGTGAGTTGCGATTTTTATTTGAGCTACCCCTGTAGGCTTCGAAATTGGTATGTATTTGTATTTGTAATACAGCAGCGGAAGTTGAAATAGGTTAACCCCCATAAAATAAGGTTTCCCGAACATCTGACAGTTCACCAATGGGATAAAGTAATTGACTTTCTTTTTATTTGGATGGCTTATTTAGTGATGATGGTACGTTTGTATTATCTTCTTCAGTAGAATCCTGAATATGATATACAGATCTACTTGGTTGTGGAAGGGGTACCAAATTTGGAAGATCATCAGTTTTTATTACAGAGCACGAAATAATTTTTAAGAGGCATGAAGGTATGATTTCTCCCGAAATCATCACAGGCTCCAATACCGCCTGGGCTCACTTCCAGCCCAAGTTTTCTGGTTTTAAAACGTTGCCGAATGATGATCAGCGGCTGATTTGGTCGGAGGCAAAGCAGCAAGATCCACTTTAATTTTCGTTCCTGCGCGAGCAAAAAGTTTGAAGCGGAAATCGCTTAGAGGTCGTTACGTGTACCTCCGTACAAGGCAATGAAAACATTCTTTCCGATAGTGCATACACAGCAAATATACAGGATACTGGGATAATAAAAAAAACAAGATTCGTTAAATAGTATTTACATAGTATATCAACAAATCGTTTCTTGTTGCTTTCTTTGGCCCACAATGCCTCCTGCCGCATACCTCTGAAAGTTGCTTAAGTATAATGTTACGAGGCGAAAATACAAAACCCAGCTCTTTCCGGTCGGTGCGCTTCTCTCAAGATTTGACATCGTTGTGTGGAATTTTTGGAGTAAATCCTGCATAAGGGTCAGTTCTTCTGCTGAAAAAGTACCCCTTTTATCAAAATTTTTGAGCAGCAAATCGAATTCCTGGCGTTCGGAATTAGAAAACTCTGTCAAATCAAGGATCTCTTCCCAAAGCTTACTGAACAATACAGTGACCACGTAAAGCTCTTGAATACGCGTGTCCACTCATAATCTTTTCTATGCTGTTTTCGGCGAACATAGTTTGGCGGGCATTTTGTAATCCATTTCCTGCCATTATGTTCCCAATCGATCCCATGAACATCATAAGATGAAATCCACCAAGACGGACATTTTTCAATAGAGAGTGCGAATCGACATTACAAATAATATCCTGAGCAAAAGCAAGTTTTTGACCAATTACTTGAGTTTTCTCAACAGCAAAAAGTAAGGCTGTATACAAAGTATTATGGTCACTCGGTGGAGCGTTGATGAATGGAACTGTGAGAATCTTTCTCTTGTGCATATCTCGGTTGTGGATGATCGTATAGATTTTTTCTGGATTGTAATAGAGAGTGCGAATCGACATTACAAATAATATCCTGAGCAAAAACAAGTTTTTGACCAATTGCTTGAGCTACAAGTCAATTTTTTAATTGTGTGAAAAATCACCGTTTTCGACGTATTTGCTAAAATCTGATTACCAGACGGGTTTTTCCTTTTGACACGCTGTAGCATTTTATCTACTGCTTTGAGATGCACAGCCAGAATACAAAAAATAAAGGCAATTTTGTATCGAACAATTTGGTGTCTTTCTTTTGAAAGTCCGACCATCAGGGGCGGAGATATACGCAAAAAACCCAAACAAGACAAAAACCCTGAAAAGTACCGTAAGAAAATTTTCCAAGTGGTGGAATCTTAAATTTAAGCTTTAGGACTAAGCCCCTACCGATTGCTAAAATAATCTCAGACAGTGCCTGGCATGCACTCTGATTTTATCAAAAGCCTAAAGTATTAATCTTCATTTGCATTAACAATTTCTACCGCAGCCCTATGACGTGTTCCGATTCCATCTGTTCCTGGC
The DNA here is from genome assembly GCA_949715475.1 of Microchrysa polita. Taxonomy (NCBI): domain Eukaryota; kingdom Metazoa; phylum Arthropoda; class Insecta; order Diptera; family Stratiomyidae; genus Microchrysa; species Microchrysa polita. The sequence goes on from OX454418.1 coordinate 103,822,829, forward strand.
TGCGTTGAGGCTAATCCAGGACAACACTTGGATGAATTTTGGTTAAGATTCAAAAAGAAAAAAAGTTTTTCTTACAAGAACCTAATATTTGGGGGTTGGTTTGTATGACAGCGCTATGACGTAATGTTCCGAATTCTTCCATTCCTAGATATGCTTTGAGGCTTTACCATGAATACATTTGGGAGAAGTTTAGTTAAGGTTGCTTCATACAGAAAAAAGTTTTTCTTAGAACAAAATTTGCAAGGGTTTATTTCTATGACAGTCCTATGATGTAGTGTTCTGATTTCAGCCGTTCCTAGATATATTTTGAGGCTTTACTAGGAACACATTTGGGTAAGGATTGGCTAAGGTAGGATTAAAATAGATAAAGTTTTTCTTAGAAGAACTTAATTTTCACGGGATGTTTCTATGGCAGCCCTATGACATAATGTTCCGATTTCATCCGTTCGTAGATATGTCTTGAGGCTTTATTAGAAACGCACTTGGGTGAAGTTTGGTTAAGACTCGTACATAAAAAAAACAAGTTTTTCTTAGAAGAACCTAATTTTCAAGGGCAGCCCTATGACCCCATGGTTCGATTCCATTCGTTCCGACATATATACAGCGTACACTAAAAAGAAACTTGTATACAAAATTTCAGCCCGATAGCTTCAAAACTGAGGGACTAGTTTGCGTTGCAACAGACGGACAGACAGACAGACAGACAGACAGACGGACAGACAGACAGACAGACATCGCTCAATCGATTTCTCTCGTCACACTGATCAATAATATATATACTTTATATACTCGGAGAGGCTTCCTTCTGTGCGTTGCAAACTTCATGACAAAGTTAATATACCCTTTCACATAGTGACGGGTATAAAAATAGATTAGATAGGGCACTCGTCTTCAAATCATAGGTTCGCGGGATCGATTCCCATTGTAGGCGCAAGTAATTTACTATGCTTAAATATTACCAACACCTATAGAGGTCAATGCTGCGCTGCGTGAGCGTTTTTATTTTAAAATAAAATAAAAAACGATTGATGAAATCAGTTGACTGACAATCTGTCAACTTGTATGTAAAATTACTGTGGCTGATGACTGAAAAGTGTGAATCGACCTTCAAGAGTGTTTTCGATTGATTTCATTCCGGTTTTTTCTCAGCGTAGGGGGGCCCACTTAAGAAGTTGGCGGGAGGGCCCCTAGTGAAGTTGTTCCGCCACTGTTACGAAACATACATTTAAATGTCCATTTATACATGCAGAAGTAAGAGAAAAAAATAATTAAATCAATAACATACCAACAACTTCCAATTCGCCGGATGCTATCAATGTATGAAAAGATGGTGCATCAGCTGAAACTTCACAACTATATTTTCCGGATGTCGACGTCTGCACTGCTCCCAAAGTTAGTTGGCTTTCGTTTGATTGGTGACGCTGCAATAGAAATCGGAAACGGAACGTTGTGAATAAAAAAGAAAATCAAAAACAAAATAGTGTACATATGCATATAGAAAGTAAACTGGCAAATGTTCTTGTAGACGACGTAGATACTCCTAGTTTAAAGTTAAATAAATGACTCTATCAGCTAGCAAAAAAAATTGAACTTTTCAACTGAATGAAAAGGAACTTTTTAATGAGAGTAGAGATTTCTGACTGCATAGTATACACTGGACACAATGAATGTAGTATGGCTAGAAATCGATTTTATGCCACCTGTAACGTTAACTTGCCGCTGCACTTTTGGTTATTTGAAAAATATTCCTGCATAGATTGTAACTTTCATTGCCATCCATATTTCGATTGCCCGGACAATTAAGTGAAATCCTTTTAAGTTCCCAGAATGATCGCTTAAGTGTTCAACTCAACGGGGTTTTTCTTGGAATCACTTTAAATGAATGAATTTCAAATGCGCTCGAATCGCATCATCCCCAAAGAATGGCCAAAAACTTTTCTAACTATTTCCATAATTCCCCGGTCATTATCATGCATTACTGCGATGTTCGGCGTTCCATATTTCAATAGCACATGAATTCGATTATTATGAGTATAATTCGAGTTTCCAACATCTCTACGATAAAGCCATTTAAAATTTATCCAAGAATCCTTGCGGTACGAGCACTCGAAAATGTACTCGGAATAAAATTGACTGCGCCGAGAGAAGTCCATCTTCACACAAGTGTGTGGTGCTTGGGCAGATCGGGAGCGCCGCCTTTTTTTCTATTTTTTTTTTTGGTTAAGGTCCTTTCAGTATATATATCGGTACTCAGTCAATTCCTCTTTTGGTAACAATATAATGTATAAGGTCATGGATGTAATTATTACCGCCCCCGAGAGAGATTTCCAACACGTGGTAAATATGCGATTCCTTGCCATGCTTACAACCCACTCACATCATTGAGAAAAGAAAATTTATGTTAAGGTTCTGTAGATGGCTCTTTAATAGCTCACCTATTTCCACTTTTCGTAGAGGAGATTTGATGTGCCCGATGGTCGTCGAATGCCACGGGAGGGATGATAATGGAAGAATTGTATGTTGTCTGATATCGCTACTGCTAATACGTACGAGATATATGAGAGAGTGCTGTATATGGTGAACACAACCCCGGGGTGATGATGATGTAATTTTCCCGTCGAAAGTATGAGAATAATATGACCTTTGGTGTTACAAAGTGTGGCATAAACAGACCCCGAACCGATTATGGTGGCTAGCAATAGCTCCCCGGATGGTTGTTATCATTACTGCCTGATATGTGTGCGCTCCTTCACACATGGTATAAGCCAAGCCAACCGGATTCGGAGAGAGACTATTGCGGTGAAGGTATATCCACACTAGACACACACAGACAATTGGTAGGTCGCTTCGGTTCTATTATACTAGTTCACCTTATTCGTTTTAGGTGCTCGAGAAAAGGATTAGGTTTGTAAACATCCATATAAAATGTGTACGTAACGTAACGTGTACTTAAGTTCAGTCTGATATATTCCATCAAGTGGTTCGATTGAGAAGTTTTCCTGGGAAAGGTTCAAATGCGGTTGAATTAAGGTTGCCTGTACACTTTTTTTTATGTCGTGTGGGAAATCCATTAGGTGGAAAGGATATAATATAGCATGCATCCAGGAGACGATTATGTATGTGTATTTGCCGAGTTTGTTGGGGAAAAAAGGAATTGTTTCTTTTATCTGCTATTTTGATGCGGCAATAAAGTAGCAGTCGGTTTTATGGGATTATAATTTCAACTGGAGATCCTGTCAATTGTTTTGCTACATTAATTGGCTGGAGGTGGTTGGAAAATAAGATTAAGTAAATACAATTACAGGGTCTGAGTTATGATAACAGCGAAACGAAGGATTTTTTTCAACGAATGATTTTATTATTGCTGTAGACTTTACAATAGAAGGTAGGCTACAGAGTCGATTGTTGCATCAGAAGGAGGAGGGGGCAACAGGGGCAATTTGCCCTGTAATGTGAGCCATTAGGGGCCGTGACTGGTCCAGAAATCTTGCAATGCACTAACGTACAATATTTGTGCTGATCACTACGCGAAATAATGTCAAATGCACGCTTCAGATGATCTATCTGAAAGTGTCAAACCTAGAGGCAGGCACGTAGCCAGAGGAGGGGTCCATGGGGTCCGGACCCCTCCCGAAATGTTTTCAATTATAACGGAATTTTTAGTGATTACAGTATAAAATATCAAAATATTCAGGTGGTAACATATTTTTATCTAAATTCTGTGGGACTGAACATCGTAAAAAATATCTGACATGGAAAATTGGTTTAACCCTAGTTTACTGTTTGGGGTGCAAATGCACCCCATCATGTTTCACTTAATATAACTTCGAGATTTTTCAAGTTTTCATTATAAACAACAATTTAGTTTTGTTTTAGTTTTTAATGTTTGTACAATTTTAGCTACATAAATTTATTTTTAACGAATTTCTTGTGGAAATAAGGCATTGGTTCTGTCGTGGGGTGCATTTGCACCCCAAATAATTTATTATAAAGTTCAGAACTATTTATTTTGATGTTAAACTGATATTTATTTTAGAATAAAGATAATAATATCTAAACTTTCATCTGGGATGAAAAATAAACTCTAAAAATGTTAATCATGGTACGAAATATAGTTTCTTCGGAATGACCTTTGCGACACCTAATGTGGCTGTGTTTCAGACACGATTTCAATTTGAAACTGCTCCATATTTTTTTTTAAATTTCATAAATAAACAACAGAAACTTAGTCAATGATCAGAGATACTAATTGGAGAAGAGTTTGCTAACTAAGATTTCGAAAAAGAGCTGCATTTCGGAATTTGTGAACAAAACTCCACTTCGAGCCCACTAGTCTCGGCCTGCTATTCTTATCTATGCGAAGCGATTTCACTTTTATAACTGAAGTAATAAGTTCTGCTGAAACCGTCAAATAATGAGGAACCCGAAGAGATGCATAACACTCGCAAAATCAGTGAATCAAATGCTTACCATACGGAAATTTCATGAACATCACTCTTGTTTGAGTTTATCATGTCATTTATACGAGTAGTATATGAATATCAGTGCCTGCCGTCTAACCAAACTGAACATGTAGGCCTCCCGCTTTTCTGAATTCGCACTCACTATCTCACTTTTGTTTTCCCTATTTAATTAACATAACATACATACATACGTATACATACATGACAAAATGAATCAAATTAAAAAAAAATAGAAATCAGTTAATGCAGAAATATGGGCATACATATACTGTGGGGTGCATTTGCACCCCATAACATGAAACTAGTAAGAAAATTGTTGCGGTAAACTAGGGTTAAGGGAGGTTTTCTTTTCAAAATTAAATAAATCCGAATATCAATACACACTTCTCTGAACACAACCCTTCAAAATAAATTGCGCGGAATCTATGCAAAAAATGTCTGTTGTCGAAAATTATTATTATTCACTCTGATTTTATTTATTGGACGTATGGACGTGTTTTCATGCTAGCTTGGAACTTTCCGCTGCGAAGGTTCTGAGCATTGCTACAAAAATAGAGAATGCGATAAAATAGTCTTTAAACAGAGCTTTTTTTTTTTCAAGGAAACAATTTCTTTGAAAATTTGGACTTACATTATATCAATCGTGAAGGTGTGTTTTTTTTATAAAAACAAATATAATTACGTGCGATTATCGGCCCTTTGGGTCGAGTGAAAGATAAGCTCCCAAATATTTTGCGCAAGGCGATTGTTGGACTAAACGGAAACTCAGCTCTCGATCGCCTAAGCTAATCGCGGAGATATAAAGGTACATGAAGCCCGCACATGAAGTGAGAGTTTGCATCTGTTACTTTTATTAAAAAACGGAATATACAGGGTATCCGGAAACTGCCGCATAAACGCACCAATTTTGATTCCTCAGTTGATTTCCAGCAAAAAAGTTGTACGGAACATACCCCCTCAGCTTAACCCTTTAGCTGCCACAGGCATTTAAAGATTTTTGAAAAAATCATTTTTTTGCACGACTTAAAGCCTAATATCTCCAAAGATAGACCAGCTAGAATAGTGAAATAAAATGATTATTACAGCCAACAGATTTACCTGTAAAATAAAACTAGACACACTAAAATCGGATAAGAGGTTTGGTTTTTACAGAGCTTCAAATCAAATTTGCGTGATTTGACCCAAAAACAATCTTTTTTTCCATCCCAATTTTCTCCAACTTCTGCCAAGGTGAGGTGCTTGTACGATTCTTTTAAAAAATGGCGCATAGTCTTACGATCATATCTTTCCTACATCATTTTATTCTAGCTCCATTATTTCTAACAGTTTAAGTACCTTAAGTGCAGAAAACTAGGGTTAATTTTGGCTCGATTTCGACATACTTTGAATAGATTTTACCAATTGCAGATCTTTAGGGGCAGTGTGAATTGAATTGTATTGAATTCGAGCTAAAAGTAACCCTACTTTTCTACACTTAACGTATAAAAACTGTTAGAAGTAATGGAGCTAGATCAAAATGATGTAAGATATGATTGTAAGACTATGCGCCAATTTTTAAAAGAATCGTACAAGCACCTCACCTTGGCAGAAGTTGGAGAAAATTGAGATGGAAAAAAAATTGTTTTTGGGTCAAATCACCCAAATTTGACTTTGAAGCTCTGTAAAAACCAAACCTCTTATCCGATTTTAGTGTGGTTAGTTTTATTTTATAGGTAAATTTGTTGGCTCTAATAATCATGTTACTTCATTATTGTATCTGGTCTAGCTTTGGAGATATTAGGCTTTTACCCTCATTCAGCGGCAGATTTTTACAACGCTTGCCGGCGGCAAAGGTACACCTGTACCTTAGTACATTTTGTATGAAAATCTTCACTATTTGTATGAATTTTGGCCGTAAAACCGTTACATTATGTTGAGTAGTCACAAATTAGTAACTGTTTTTGCGAAATTGGATGTTTTAGGAAGTTGGGTTTATGTGGATTTAATTTTTGGAGAGGGTCAATTTAGAAAATAGGCAAAATTTTGAAAAGAAAATTGAAAAAATGGGTTGCTTGGAATTTTAATTTGACGAAATCTAAAATTAATTTACAAATGAAAAGTATAAAACGGTTCAAATTAAGTCATTAATGATTTTAGAAGAATTTAGTATGTTTGATTTGCGAATTGTGGAGTCTTTGGTTATTTTATTTACCCCCCTACCCCCAATATATTATTCTGTTACGAGAACCCGATACCGCTAACGAAAAAAAAAACAATAATTATCACATTCTCGTCATTTTCCACAAAACAACAATGCTTGAAACAATAAATATATTGAAGAAATGATTAAATGTGTTATTATGCGAAAGACAGGTCTTGTCAAGCAACAAGCAAGTAGAATCGGTTAGGATAATTTTCAGTTTCTTTGCGAATCTAAACTCAGGCCAATTCCTGTAGTAGCAAAATTATAAAATAGCAATTGTAATTGTTGTTGGTTAATTGCAAAATATTTTCTCATATATGTAATTAAATCCAAGGATCAATTGAGAAATTAAAACAAAAAACCGAAGACATGTGGGCATGTGGCATAATCTATAGTAGTTATCGATATCTATATGGTAACGACGTATACAATTCAACTAAGTTTATATACCCACCAAACATCCAATTTTATAAATTTGGTTTAATGCTTTTGCTGGTTTTCAGCTTAACCTTCAAAAAGGAACTCGGGTGGACGTCCCGAATTACACAAATAATAAATATTAGGTGATGGAATACAAATTATGGGAATTTGTGATAAAGAAAATAAACCGCTAAAATCCAAAATTTCAACATTTGCTACAATCCTAATTCTCACTAGATGTTATGGGGAAAGAAGGTTGCCCCAAGCCATTACATCAAAAAGTTTGGTATGCCAGTAAAAATCTTCAGATTGATGTGAAATAACCAAAAACCGCTGTATGAGTTAGCCTAGTCCTTATAAATCGATATCTCCAAGGACCTTGATCAAATACAAATAAAAATCGTAAATCGAATACTTCTGTACATCACTCGATTCTCAACTTATTGATGCTATAATAAGTCTCTATAAGCATGAGCATTCACCAAAAATATTTGATTTTCGTCTTTTGTAAATTTTCTTTCATACAAAATATATGAAGGTACAAATGTACCTTTGCCGCCGTTAAAGGGTGTAATATTAATTTTGCTCCCTAACTTGGGGATGGGTGGTCACACATTTCTGAAATTTGGAATACATATTTTAAACTAAAATCGTAGATATGTCAGAAAATTTCAGACCGATCGGACCCATAGCAAAAAAGTGACGGTATTTTAAAAACGAAAAAGGTACACCTGTACCTATCCCGCTGGATGAGGGTTAAGTCGCGCAAGAAAATGATTTTGTCGAAAATCTTTAAATGCCTGTGGCAGCTAAAGGGTTAAGCCGAGGGGGTATGTTCCGTACAACTTTTTTGCTGGAAATCAACTGAGGAATCATAATCCGGTGCGTTTATGCGGCAGTTTCCGGACACCCTGTATATTTCCGGATCACCAAATTTTAAATGCTTCTAACATAAACTAATAGTCTAGTACAGATAGCTCAAAACTCAAACATCCAAAAGAAAAAGAAATTTTTGATGCCAAATTGTTGAATACACTGCCCAATATACGCAATAAAAAGTTACACCAATTTGCGCCATGGGTTAAGGGGGGAGGGGGTCCCAAAGGGGTGAAAATTTACTTTTTTACAAATAACTGGAAAACTATGAATCGGACCTTAAAATCTTATGAGGACGAAACAAACTACACAAAATTGCCTTGGTAATGATATATAACACTCTAGACGTTTTTTCGGAAAATTATACCCTAGACCCAATAGTATTATAGAGAATTTACATTTTTTGAGTTTTACATTTCGGACTGTAACTCTTGATAGAAAGAACCTAGGGTGACGAAATCTTGTTCATTCTATTACAAACAAAATTTATTTGGTTTGTACCAAAAATTGAGGTGCTCCGACCATTGACGCCTCCCTCACTCCTCCTAACATTTTTCAAAAAGGCATGCCTGTAGCTTCTTTTCAAATTGAGCCAGGCAGATAAAATTTGGTGAGGTGCCTAGTCTAAGTCCCATTATGCTCCTCACCAAAAATTGTTACCATCCGATCAAAACTAAGGGTACTCCCCATACAAAGTAAACCAAAATTCTAAAAAAAATCACATTTTTTCACTTCTAAATTCTATCTAAAATGAAAAAATAAAATTTATTTCTTAGAACGTCATTATAACAGTTAATTGTAGTCTTGTAAATGTATATTCAAAAGTTTGTACCGGAGCGTGCCTTACAAGTACGAAAAATGTGGTTTGAAGGTTGCTAGTACACGTTACTCGATTTATTCGGAACTAGCCTTTGAACTAGTACCAATGACTTTCAAACACAATTTGTTGATACTTGTAGTGTACGCTTTGATGCAAAATTTTGAACATACATTCAGAGGACTACAATTAACTGTTATAATGACGTTCTAAGAGATAAATTTTATTTTTCCGTTTTAGATAGAATTTAGAAATGAAAAAATGTGAAATTTGTTAGAATTTTCGTTCACTTTGTATGGGGGGTACCCTTAGTTTTGATCGGATGGTAATAATTTTTGGTGGGGAGCATAATGGAGCTCAGACTAAGCGCCCCACCAAATTTGATCTGCCTGGCTTAGTTTAAAAAGAAGCTATAGGCATGCCTTTTTGAAAAATGTTAAGAGGAGTGAGGTGGGCGTCAATGGTCGGAGCACTCCAATTTTTGGTACGAATCAAATAAATTTGGTTATCAATATATGGACAAGATCTTATGACAGTAGGTCTATTCTATCAAGAGTTACCGTGCGAAATGTAAAACTCGAAAAATCCAAATTCACTATAATACTTTTGGGTCTTGGGTATAATTTTCTGAGAAAATGTCTAGAGTGTTACATATCATTACAAAGGTAATTTTATGTTGTTTGTTTTTGTCCTCAGCTCATTTTAAGGTCAGACTCATAGTTTTCCAGATATTTGCAAGAAACTGAATTTTCACCCCTTTGCCACCCCCTCCCCCCTTAACCCATGGCGCAAATTAGTGTAACTTTTTACTGCGTATATTAGGCAGTAGGGATGTCAAAAACCGGACGGTTAGTCCGAAAACCGGTACTTTCAAAACGGTTAACCGGTTTTTTTCGGTTTTTTCATCCTCCCGGTTTTAACCCGGACGGTTGTTTGCCCATCCGGTTAAAACCGAAAAAAAAACTTTCCAAATTCATAAAATTTTTATATTTTCTTGATTTGTCAGTCTGTAATTCTGTTGCTTGACTTCTATGAAAAATTTCATATTTCCGAAAACTCTCCTTAGTGCTATTATTCCAAGAACCATCACTTTGTCAAACTACCGCTCCTTGCATTTTTCCAAGGGAGATATTGTTTACGTTGCGTGTCACACGTGTCTTGACCGGAGGTCGGCATGTGGGGTATCAAATCAAAGGGGACGTCAAGTACATTACATATCAGGTGTTTGTTCCATGTTTCAAGGACCCTCAACGGAATAAATCGAGATTAAATGGAGAATTATTGTGTTTCCCGTGTATCTATCCGAAGCCCTAATTACGAGAGTAATTCAAATTGTTACTACGTGTCTCACTTTTCCGAATCTGTAATAGCTAAAGATTCTACCATTAAATTTGCTTAGAAAAAAAATGATCGGAAAGCTCTCAAAAAGGACACTAATTACAAACCTTGATCGAACGTGGGCATGCGGGGCGTCATATCAAAGAGGACGTCGAGTGCATTCCATATCTGGCGTTTATTACTTGTTTCAAGGACCCTCACAGGAGAAAATTGGGATCCAATGGAAAATTTTCAGGTTTCTCGTATATGTATCTTTCCAAAGCCGTAATTTTAGGTTTTAGCCCGAATTTTTCCATTTAGTGTCCTTGAAACAGGAAACAAACACCGGATATGAAATGCACTCGACGTCATCTTTGACATGACACCCCGCATGCTCACTTTCAATCAAGGTTTGTAATTAGTGTCCTTTAATGTCCTTTTTCAGAGCTTTCCGATAATTTTTTTCTTAGCAAATTTAATGGTAGAATCTTAACCAATCATAGATTCGGAAAAGTGAGAAACGTAGTGACAACTTGGATTATTCTCGTAGTTATGGCTTTGGAAAGATACACGGAAAACACAATAATTTTCGATTTAATCTCGATTTATTCCGTTAAGGGTCCTTAAAACAGGAAACAAACACCGGATATGTAATTTACTCGACGTCCCCTTTGATTTGATACCCCACATGCTGACCTGCGGCCAAGGATTAAAGAGTATCCTTTTTTGTCCTTTTTGGGACCTTTCCGATCAAAATTTTTTTTAGCAAAATGAGTTTTAGATTCCTGGGAGCTCGCTGATTCCACAAACCACAAAAAAATTGCCTTACTCTATTTTTTTCTATTTGGTGGCCTGAAATGGGATATTTTGACTGCACTATATACATTGTCTAGCAATAAAACTCAGTTAACTAATTTTGAAACATTATGAATACTTCTGACAATTTTATTTGATTATCTTTTTTGTTCAACATGTTTCTCTTTAAGGGCTCCATTACACAGTAATATTTCTATACGAACATCAGCTTGACGAGTGTGTATGCATTATTTTGCTAAAATTCTAAGCAATTCAATGAAAAACCGGTTAACCGAAAACCGGTACTTTGAGCCCGGTTAAAACCGGACGGTCTAACCGGCTTTGCGAAAAAACCGATAAAACCGAAAACCGGGTTATGGGTCGGTTTTTGACATCCCTATTAGGCAGTGTATTTAACAATTTGGCTTCAAAAATTTCTTTTCTTTTTGGATGTTTAGGTTTGGGGCTATTTTGAACCAATTGTACTGGACTATAAACTCTCAAATTAGCAGATCGATTGATTGATATAACTAGGGGAATGTCTTTTCTTTGTCATACACACTTTTTCCACATTGTTGGAAATTATGAACTATTTTAAAATAATCTAAATCGGAACGATGTTCTAAATCCTTCCAGAAGGATCACAGGGCTATCTGGGTTAATTAAATCCAATGATATTTTTTTTCTGGTAACGTGTAATAATTATGTAGGTTATTTAGAAATGGTTTATTTAATTTAGCAGCGAGCTAAAAAGGGGTTTGATGTGGGAATCGTTTACTTCGTTTTTGTACGCATTAGGATATTTTGAGGCGTACAACAATATAAAACAAATTTCATATCTCACCGGGAAACTTAAAACAAATATCTGGAAACATTTTTTATAAAAGAAAACCATTCCTGATAGAGTAAACATGCATACTAGTCTATACAACACACAAAAAGCTAATTATTACCTGAACATGAACTCCACTTATACCAAACATCTTCATGGCCGGATTCTCTTTTGGCGTATAACGGTAAAACTCTCGTCGTCCTTTATACCACTTAACAGAGTATAAACTATCACCCTCCATGTCATAACTACACCGTAATACGGCCGTACCTCCTTTACGAACAGCATGCGGAACTGAAACTTTCACATCCCTTAATGTCTGAACCATTACTGAAAGTACACCAAGATAAGAAAAAAAAAATTTATATTTATATTTATATTTATATTTATGAATTTATCTATCAAGTGTGTAAAAATAATATATTATAAGCTTAAGGATGCATTTCAGGATGCTGCTGTAATATAGCCCTATACGAATAGGCTATGTGCACAACATCTTCTCTGATAGAGATGAAGAATTCGTTAGCCATTACACACAAGTTTAGTTCCAACAAGGACGATATATGTATAGGATGTCGACACGACGACGATGACTATGCAATAAGAGTGCATATAGCGAGAAGCAAAAAGGGACGAGAACAACGATGCGAAGGATCTCCATCAGTATTTATATGTTGATAATACACATATGAATATGTACACGACGAAGTGGAAACATTTACATGAAAGGATAAATAAAATATTAGTTTCGAAAGCTTATCGTTATACGGCGAAAGGGAAAAAGTCATAGGGAAGAAATTTTCATGGAAAATATTGTGCATGGATGCAATTTCGATACTATACCATGGCATTAGTTTTTTGCTTTTAGGTATATTCCATCCTTTTGCCGTTGTGTGTATTTAAAAAAAAACACCATGCTTTGCTGATAGTATATCAATCCGTAAATGGATGTTGTTATATGGATGTGACTCACTTCAATGTAAAAGTTCAGGTTTCCTAAGACGGTGTTTTAAACTAATGGAGATTAAATGAAATCGGGAAGAAAATATTGAAAGTAGGGTCCTGAAATAGCAGGTTGTAAAAATATTGAAAGTAAAGAAGATTCCTGGAGACTGGTAGATATAAATTTCTTCAGCAGCACAATATTAGGTTGTAAAAATCGATCCTAAAATTAGGTTAGTTTGAACAGCTGATGTAGAAATTTATAAACATGCATACGTTGCAACGTCTGTGCAACCCATGTTTATGCGTTTTTATTTATACTGAGTTTAAATCTGAATTCCGAGAAAGAATATATAAAAAAAAGAGTTCAGGATTTTGATATGTGATTACACTTTCTGTGTTAAAAGGTATTTATGCAGTTACTTGTAAAATTCAAGAGACAGGACTCCTGTATAGACCCCTTCCTGTTCATAGAAATAATTATCACTATCAAGTGAATAACTTATTCATAATAATAATACCTCAAAAACAATAGTCGTACAAAAATTAAATTATCTACAAAACACCGAACACATTTAGAATGTTTGCACACAAAATCAGACATGAAAGGGAAATTATAAAGGAAATGGCTGGAAAAAGAGATTGCCCGAAAGCATAAATAAGAATGATGTACACCATCATCCCTCACCACCGACAAATCGACTAAAGTGGTTTCAGCCTTTTGCATATGTAAACGAAAAACTTACAAGAGCTTCCGCTGAAATTGATGGCTTCTGCACGTATACGTGTACACAAAAGGGCTGTCAGAAATAAAGGAACAACGAAAAGATGATAAGATACACGAAACAGGTGTGTATGCCATCTTCATTTTTGATCATATAATAATACGTATAATCGGCAAAAGGTTTTGACGGAATTTCAAGAAATACGTCAGGTTTTAAATTTTATTCGGAAATCTGCGGTGAAGAAATTCGATTGAAAAGGATGGGAAATTGATGTGAAAGGAACTGCTTTAGCTTAAATGTAATACTGATACAGTAATCTTAGGTATTTAACTGCACTCAGAAAATTATATCCCGGTTTCAAAGAAAAATAGCCACGAAATCAAAGAAAATTGATAATGATTTGGCTCCAAAAAAAAATTCTTTGATTCAGAGGAAAAAATTTACTCGATTTGAAGAAATAGCGTTTTATTTGTTCAGAGGATATACCACCTCAAAACAAAATACTTTTCCATAAGCACAAGAATTTGTTCCTTTGATTCGAAGAAGTCCCATTTCCATAATTCATATAATTCTCATTAAATGCAAAGACGTGTCTCTTAAAAGCGAAACCATGCTCTGTATCATTTAGAAGAAATGTTTTATTCAAACTGAAGAAAGGTTATCTTCGAACTAAACGAATGTTTTTTGTTCCGAAGAAGCAAAGTTTTCGATTTGAAGATAGTAAACGTTAATTGGAAGAAAATATTACTTTCGTAGGAAAAAATATCTAACTATTTTGAGGTGTGGATTTACTCAAATTGAAAAACATGGCCTCCAAACTAAAGAAATTTTCTTATGAACTGATGAAGCCTTATTAATGTTTTGTAAAAGGGTGTTTCCCTAAATCGAAGATTTTTTTTCAGAATGAAGAAAGCTTTCCTTTTGCCGAATACCATATATACGGTTTTAGAAGCGATATTCATAATCAAACGAGGATAGAACGTTTCTATGAAAGAAACATGTTTGTGGTTGGTTTGATGCAGGGCTCTTCCAGAAGAATAGATCGTTTACCTAGAAATAAAAATTCTTTCGAAGTCTTCTACATAAATGAAATGAAACCAGGATTATAATAATGTTTAAATTTTATTTTATTATTTTATTATTTTATTATTACATATAACATAAGTTTTGAATTCAGGCGTGTTTGAAATCATAGAGTAATGGAAAATGAAATAAATCAGTGAAAGCTAGGGGAGATAATCACTGAGATTCCCTAACACATAACACATCCTACAGCAACTTTATTCAGCGACTCACTAGAAGAATACTTTGGGTTTCAAAAATGTGTGATTTTCCACTTTATACAAATGAACCGGTGGATGCTTTATGTCTTCGCACTTTATTAAATGAAAATTTGTTTTTTTGCCTATTTTATATGAGAGAAAATGCTTTTCGAAACTGATTACTTCAAGTTCTACACAAAATATCAAGTTTTTTTCGTTTACAACCGAATTTCACTGAAGTAATGCGTAGTTAACACACTAAGTACACAGTTTACATAACAAATTTATGTCGAGACTTTTGTGGAAAGTCTATATGCATATGCAAAAGTTACAATACATTTGCTTGCAAAATGAACGACGCCGACTGAACTGAAACTGAATTACCGTAACGCAACGAGAACTCGAGATGAGAACTTTTATTGTATACTCAATATAGAGTATGTATATAAGCGCACGACGCGTCTGGCTCATCCATGTACATATGCTTAGCATTGACGAGCGAGACGCGCCAGCGAGATAAACAATTGCCAAGCACTTGGTCGTTGCTTGCTATATACAATAGACATAGAGACTAAAACCGGCAACATAGTCTAAGAAAATTGGACCAAAATATGACCATCGAACGGCAAAAATCCTACATCGGAAATTTTTTTTGATTATGGTTGGGGATGGTCCCGAGATGATGGCATAGAAAGTCCCAACCGATCGTGGGTCCGCAACCTTAAAATAAGGGGGGAAAGGGGGGCCTTTTTTCGGTTTTGGGCGATTATTTCAAAAACGGCAATAGATACGGAAAAATGGTCTGAGGACGAAAAAAAATAAATAAAATTATCTTTGCAATGATATATAACAGATTAGAGTTCAATTGAATATTTCGGCGTTAGAATAGAACATAAATTAGAATATTTTCATTTTAGACCTTTTTTAAAAGCTCCATAACTTTTGAAAGAATGTTAGTTCAGCCGTAAAATTTTGTACAAGTATTAACAACAAGTTTAAGAAATTTTTAACGTAAACGCTGAGTCGGTCCGGTCAAGGACCCCCATTATCCCCTCATTTAAATTTGTCAAAACGGCATGCCCGTAACTCCCCCCTAAATTGGAGCAGAGTGCTAAATTTTGGTTTGTTGCGATTGGATGTCATAGTCACCCCACCCACCAAAAATCAGCTCATTCGGATAAAAACTAAGGGTACCTCCCATACAAAGCGACCCATGACAACTTTCTTCTACAGTTTATAAAATGAGTAGTACGTAGAACAAACTCCTGATGGGTCACTTTGTATGGGAGATACCCTTAGTTTTTATCCGAATGAGCTGACTTTTGGTGGGTGGGGTGACTATGACCTTCAATCGCAACAAACCAAAATTTAGCACTCTGCTCCAATTTTGGGGGGAGTTATGGATATGCCGTTTTGAAAAATTTAAATGGGGGGATAATGGAGGTCCTTGACCGGAGCCACTCAATGTTTACGTTAGAATTATCTTAAACTTGTTGTGAATACTTATACAAAATTTCACGGCTGAACTAGCGTTCTTTCAAAAGGTATGGAGCTTTTAAAAAAGGTCTAAAATGAAAATATTCTAATTTATGTTCTATTCTAACGCCGAAATATTCAATTAAACTCTAATGTGTTATATATCATTGCAAAGATAATTTTATGTAGTTTTTTTCATCCTCAGATCATTTTTATGTATCTCTTACTGTTTTTGAAATAATCGCAAAAAAACTAAAAAATGTCCCCTTTCCCCCCTTTTTTTAATGTTGTGGACCCCCGATCGGTTGGGACTTTTAATGCCGTAATCTGAGGACCATTCCCAATCATAATCCAAAAAAATTTCCGATGTAGGATTTTTGCCGACCAAATATGCCATTTTTCTTAGACTAACAATTTGAAACGGAACCGTGCACTAGCAGAGGCCCGTGTGTTTGCGGCGGATAACACCGAATTGAATTAATGTCACATAATATTTCTAACTTAAAATGAAGAAAAATAAGGATTTGGATTAAAGAATGAACTATTTTCCTATTTCCTCAAACTGAAGAATTTTTCTTTGATTTGTGGAAAATTTTCATGAAGTGAGAAAATTTTATTTAAAATGAAAATAAAAATATTGATGAAATCAAATACATGTTGTCTTTGATTTAGCATCGGAATTTTTTCTGAGTGTGGTTTTTCTTTTGACTCGTGATCATTTTAACTCAGCAGCAGGTTCGGATTTAAGCTTCCTGTGGCCCTGGGGTAATATTTTAATTCTGAACTGAAGTTTTCTCCATATGTTTCCAATTCAGGGTAAGCCTGTCACTTTCTTGCCCTTTTTAGGATTTTTTCTAGAAAAAAAAAGAGTCGCACATCATCAAGAGTCCCACCTATATACGCACTCGGGTCCCAGAGCAAAACTGTCGGAAATTGGAGCCCTCTGAGCTTTTGACACGATAACATTTTCCGTAATAAGAATAAGCAGCAGTGGTATAAAAATATAGAACTCTAAATTGTCGTCCAATCGTCTATGCGAACATATATGTAGTTCCATTTGTTCCAGAATGCTTTAGACGGTTTCCTAATATTCCATGAAAAAAAAGTTTTTAGGGAAATGTATGCGGATGTCAATGATAAAAACTAATAAAAATTTAATGATTGATTAAGCCACCACCTATACTCAGCCGTGGGCATTAGCTGTGTTTCTTTTCCTGCAGCCGGTTCCTTAATATGCTCCCTTACTGATACTCGCTTTAAAAAGTTTTATTTAGTAATTTTCTCCAGTCCCGGGTTTTACTGGCTTCCAATGAGGACGGGGATTTCCGTCCCGGCTCCGGCGCGACCTGCTGGCATTTTACAAGCGAGTTCTGCATTGACAATCCTTTCGTAATTTTGCTGCATTTGTAAAATTTACCCCGCTTGCATTTTTTTTTATCTTCGGGATTATCTTTTAGACGGTAGTAAATTTTGAACGCAGCTGCGGCTCTAAAATTTTCGGCAAATCTCCGCAATCTTAATGCTCTACAAAGACCCTCCGGTCTCCCTCTGTCAAAATTTGTTTGGAAAATCTACTTGGTTAGCGCCTGGGTTTTTTTTTTGGCTTAGGGCTGCATGAAAAAATTGACTCCGTTTGCGCTTGCAATTTTATTGTCCTTTGTTCACACAAGTGTCAAGACAGAAAGACAGTTCTTTGTTCTTGTTGTCCGCTGGTAGGTTTTGATGTTTGCGCGTGTACTCGATAGTTTTGAAAAAGGAGTACTGATTGTTGGCTGTCGCCTGTCGGTTAAGCCAGCGCTGCTTGATATACTTGTGAGCATGATGAATCGATAACATTATTAGATCACAAATATAAATCTTTCCCGTAGAGGGAGAGATTCTTTTTTCTTTTGCGAGAATCCCATATTTTCATTCGTTTCATTTCATATGGCTTCTAAGCAGCAGGGCACAATTTTAAACGTCACATGAAGGTCTCTCAGGGAAGGTATAGTTGAATTTAACTTCATTCCATCTGAATCTGAAAGGGATTGTAGTGGCAAATGGAATACAGCTATGCCTAGTTAGGGACCTTGTAAAGAGTGACAGTGAGTCTCATATTTTCGTATCTTTCAAGTTATTTTACCAAGATTCATGAATCATACCAGCAATGAAATTTAGCCACTGTTAATATTTCATTAAATTTGGAATACCCTTCGCTCTCCTCAGGCTGAAAGTTTTTTCGGACGTACCTATGACTTGACTTGGCCCCCTTTTTCTTTTCCTTCCGTCTTCACAAAAGTTCCGTTGCATCGACAAAACAATATTTGTGTGGGGTTTGGTTGGAATAAATCGGCAAATAAAAATATTTACTCAGCACCATGACCCCATAGTACGATTTCATTTGTTTTAACCTTTTTTGTTGCTTTGATCAAGAAACATTAATTCAAGGTTTTGTGAAAGTATTGTAAATAATTTTTTTTTTGAAGAACCTAAATGGGGGGTTGGGTTTGTATGTCCTCATGACCCTATTGTCCGCTTTTACCGATTCTAACATACAAACTGCTTGCAGCAAGAAGAAGTATTTGTGCAAAAATTTCACATTCATAGCTTTTGAATTGGCCGAGTAAAACGCGTCGCAACAGATGGACAGACGGGCTACGGTCTAAAAAGCTGAAATTGGAGGCCAGCTGAATGTAATCAGAATCACAAATAAAAGTATAAACACGTGCAGGAGCCATTTTGCCTTAAATGGTGTAGAAAATCATTATCAACTGGCCTTCTGAAAATTTGGCTCTAAAATTTGCCCAACATTAATTTTTAATAAGTTATGCCATCAAATCAATTCAAATTAATGCCAACAAAGCAAAAAAGTGTTAATTCATTGTTGGGTCTCCAAAAGATAATTTCTTACTGCTTTTGAGAATCTTTTGAAAGTTACAATATCGAGGATATTTAGGGGTTGAACTTGGTTACTTCAGCTCCTTATTGTTGGGAGCCTTATTAGGCTTCTTTTCTTGGCACCCCTTATTTCTATGGGAGCCGTAAAATAATATCGCGTTTATATGTATTTTCCATTAAATTTGACGTGTATTTTGCCGTTTTTAAATCTTTGAATTAGACACGGGCTGATGTGTGATTCCTTCGTGGTTGATGCTGTTGGATTCTGGCTTCCAACAGCATCAACCACGAAGGAATCACACATCAGCCCGTGTCTAATTCAAAGATTTAAAAACGGCAAAATACTGATCACAGACTCATCCCACGACTCCCAGTTGCTGTGCTGGTCTACCAACACACATCACACTGTTAATTTTTGGAAAGGGTTTGCAGCTTCGGTTGACTTAGCCTGCACATTGAAGGAGAATGTTGAGGTGGCTCAAGATAACAAGCTATTAGTTGCTCACATCACATCAGTTGTTGCGTTACGCTTAACCTTGACGTCCCCGTTTATACAGGATGCCCTGTTTGTGTTAGCAAAAACGCATTTAATTTACCTGCTAAAATATTTCCTCCTATCGTGTTATGTTATTTTTATTTTAATCACTTAATCGAAATTTGATTTCAGTTCGTAAAACTACATAAAATTTTGCAGAAACTGACTTCTATGCGATTTCAACTATCAACGTTGCTTTCAATAAAATTTGATAATTTTGATACATAAATAACGATACTTTCAACTGTAAAATTTGCAAAAGAAAAGAGAAAAAAAAAGTTGTTTTTAACGTGATGGCTTTCTAACGGAATATTATCGTTTATTCTCAGATCTCAAAAAAAAAAAAAAAAATTGGAAGGAAAAACTCATAGTACGTATCTATTTGCACAAGAGAAATTCAAACCAACCTTGATTGACATGAGTCGTACAACTATTGTGATGCTTCTTACTGTGGACTCATATCTGACTATAACTACGCGGTTAGAACTAGGCTTCCAAATTAAAAGAAAGGGGTGTGCATCCATACCTAAAATTACACTAGCCATTCTGGGAATTGGATACAGACGGAAAATCCAAAAACCTAAATCGCCATTTTGAAATCTCAAAAATCTGAAACCCTCAATTACGAAATCTTCAAATGGGAAAATCAGCAAACACACAATTTAAAATACATACTTCTAAGATACCCACATGCGTTTTAAAATCAAATCTGTGGGATTTTTTTTTTTTTTCAATATTTTCAGGAAATTGGAGTCGGAAATTATACATTTAAAATTTGTTATCTGTGGATTTTATGTTTTGAAGATTTCGATTATGAGCATTTTTTTTTTGGAAATTTTTCATCATGGGAGGGGATCTCCTATATAGGTTCCCCATTATGGGTGTTCTGTCAAGTTTGGGAAAAATATTTGCGAAAATCAAAAACCCAAAAGTATTTCAGCTGTCAAAACAAAATTACCTTTAACCAGCCAATAAAACAAAACCTAAAAGAATAACTTTCCATTAAAGGCTTAATCTCTTAACAGACCCCTCCCAGCTATAACAATGCATAAATTTACCCTTTAGCTATCTGCTCCTGAGAAATTGGCTGAAATATGTTCGGGGAGAGACTTGATAATATCCGATAAAGTGTGGGGATGACGACTTAATTCATGGGAATTTCCCTAAATTATTTACCTGACCCACGATAAGGATCTTTCACATTCATTTTATTTGCATCATTTCATAATTTCAATCCTTTTTGGGTTGAAAATATTTATGTATTGAGAACTTTCATTTAAATGGTTTTAGGTTCAGTGAATTTTACTATAATGTGAGTATACATATAATGAAATTAGCATAAGTTCAAACAAAGCTAATAAATAGATGTGGTTCGGATAATAATTTTAATTCAAATGAGATTTTTCTTCACAATATGGGCAAATGGACGCTTAATGTAAGGAAAACATTAAATACAGAAATCGAAGATTTTTCTTGAACTCTCTTTCCATCTTTAAGCATCGTGAAGAATATTCAGTCAGTGATTTCTCAAAATGTCTTCAAGCCGAAACGAAATTAATTAGATCTGCCGCCAACAGTAATAGAGGCTTCCGGAAGCTACTGCAAAAATTTGCATGAAAACTAAAATTATTCTTAACATGTAATTGTCCACATTTGAATAATTGTTGGTAAGATTTGGCAAACATTTTCGAATTTTTACGATATTTTCAACCACGTCCTTAGTACATTATGAATCCTTTGAATGGTAATCTCTGTTTTATATGTACATATGTATGTATTTGTAAAAATAAAAAGAATAAGCTCTTTCATAAACATTCACTGCAAAATAAATTACCATTTTCCCCTATTCAATTCAATGATTTCACCTTTTTAGTTAAACCGTTTCATTTTCACTCAATTGGAAATATTTACAACCAGCATTTTCCATGCGAAAAAAAACTAATTGATAAAACGGCATAAAGGTTAATTGAATGTAA
Source organism: Microchrysa polita (assembly GCA_949715475.1). Taxonomy (NCBI): domain Eukaryota; kingdom Metazoa; phylum Arthropoda; class Insecta; order Diptera; family Stratiomyidae; genus Microchrysa; species Microchrysa polita. The sequence continues at coordinate 103,844,324 of OX454418.1, forward strand.
CTGATAATGACACAACATTTTACGGGCAAACTGATTTATTCAATTTTATCCGAAACCAATTGACTATGACTATATTTGAACCTTAGAGAAAGCATAGTAACCCATGCCATGCGTTAGTCCAGAGTGGCTATGTGATCACACAACCCATATGTGTTTGACTCCAAATTTATTACACTACACTTCACGAAATAATTCAAACGTCAAAACATTGTCGATGCAATTATTAACCCTTCTGTCGCCGTCTACGAGCTATTATGCCTAAGGTGTAGCTGAATTTTCTGTGAAATCAATCTTATTTTTCGAAGTGGTCTAATTTTGGTTCTAGAAACAGTTTACATACTATGCCTTACGATGATGCGCCGATTTTTCGTTTCTTTAGACATAGTTTATATTTCGCCGAACGTTTGAACGCATCTGTGGCCGTCATTTCCGTTGAAATATATATGGAAAGGGGTGGAAAATATTGTTGAACGATATTTTTCATCAAGATATAGTACCGATGGTCTGTCTAGGTCTATGTGCCAACCGAAGGGTTAATTATCACGTTGGCATTTTTAGAGAGTCATAAATATTACACAGGTATTAAGTTCTCAATTGTAAAAAAATTTGACATTTGGATAAAATTTTTGTTTAGATGTGTGAATTGCGATAGTGTGAGAACGGTGCCATTTTTATTTTCTGATGCCCACTCTGGACTAACGCATGGCATGGGTTGCTATGCTTTCTCTAAGATTTGAACACACACGACTATGAATCGATATACATATGAAAAAAAAAATTTTTTTTTAGTTAAAACATTTAATTGAAATGCAAACTACATGCAGGGTGTCCCAGAGTTAGCATAAAGTAAGGATTACTAGAAAACAAAATATTTTAAATAATTTAACTTGAATATTTTTCTAATTGTTAACTATAGTTAAAGGAAAATCGCAAATGGCAAAAGCGTGATTTTCTAAGCACTTAAACTACAGTCAGACGCTGCTAGTTACTAGCTACTAGTGCAACGAGTAAGCTGCATGCGAGAAATCTCCACGGTGACGACGACGTCAACAACGAAACAGTGTCATATAAATGGGTGACTACGCGTTGTTACGAAGTTCGTCACCGAGAGTATGTGCAACTAGAGGCATGAATAGTCACCCTTTCTACCTAGGAATTAGTTACATGCGCGAAATTACCACGGTGACAACGCGACACGTCCTAAACAATCAAAAAAGTGTCATGCAATTTTACTAGTTGCTAGTAAAATGTATTTACTAGTGGAATATGACATGTTCAATTCTACTGGCAAGTGAATATACGCTACAATTATTTCTCGGTGGATTTTGAGTTAACGGCTTAACCGATCGACACGAAATTTGGTGTGAATGTGTAGAATGGCAGGGTATTTGCTACGAATACCTTTGAGATTGGGAAATGTTGACAGGGTGTTCTAAACGAGTTGTATATAAAAGTAGATTATAGTCGGCAATAAATTTAGTACTACTTATGTGTAGAATGGTAGGGCATTTGCTCCGAATACTTTTGAGATTGGGAAATGTTAACAGGGTGTCCTAAATGAGTTGTAAAAGTAGATTATAGTCGACAATAAATTTAGTATGAATGTGTAGAATGGTAGGATATTCGCTACGAATACCTTTGTATTAGGGAAATGTTATCAGGGTGTCTCAAACGAGGTGCAAAAGTGGTTGTCATAATCAGCATACCCCTCAAACAATAGCACAAACAACACAATACAAAATTTCGAAAAACCTGCGGTTACAGATGTGTTATATACATATATACAATTGAAACATTTGAATTATCTACAACATACATATTTGGATTATATACATTTTGAATTAACTAATACATTTAAATAACTATACATATTGTACATCATATATTGTAACAACATCTGGACAACTCACTCTCATTTGGATAGTCATAGAATAAACTACCTTGTAAAGTTTGCTACCGCGTTTCCATATCGAACCCATTACATATAACATGGTGTCAGGTCGGTGAATTTCGAAGTGCTAAAGTGAACAATCAACGAACATTTATGAAGACAAGGAAAAAGATGGAAGAAGAAAACAAGCAACTTCTGGAAAAGGTACGCAAACTGCAGGAAGAATTAGAAAGCAAAACTAGTGGCCCGGCAGTGGTAAATGCCATCAACATTCCGTTACCCGAACCATTGAACATCAGGAGTGGTGATATAGTCCTGAACTATAAGCATTTTGTTCAACGATGGGAGAATTACATCCTTGCTACGGGTCTCGACAGCAAACCAGAGGAAACAAAGAAGGCAATCCTTCTTACCGCCGTAGGAACGGACGTTTTCAAGATCTATAACAACCTCCCTTTAACAGAAGAGGAGAAGTCTTCTTCGGAAAATGTCCTGTTGGCGATTGGTAAGCACCTAACACCGCAGGTGAACAAGCGGTACGAACGGGCTATTTTCAATTTGGCGACGCAAGGCGAACATGAGTCTTATGACGAGTATTTTGCACGCTTGCGGGAATTGAACAAGAATACGCAGTACGGCACATTGTCCGATGATATTTTACTGGACAAGATTATCTGTTCGGTAAAAGATGTTGGTTTGCGTGAGCGTCTCTGGTTGGATACCGAAATAACGCTAAAAAAGGCTATCGACATCTGCAGAGCGAAGGAGACAACCCTAAGGCAAATTAGCGGCCTCAACAACAGCGCCAACGAGGTGGTCAACAAAGTATATAACACAGTACATAACAAATCCAAGAATACTAACACATTAAAAAATCCCAAAAACTGTAAGTTCTGTGGTAGGCAGTATCACAAAACTTTACAAGATTGCCCAGCGAGGAAGGCATCATGTAGAAAGTGTGGGAAACAGGGCCATTTCGCAGCAGTATGTATGTCGACTAACAGACAAAACATAACCAATAACAATAAAATCGTCAAAAATATTCAAAACACACAACCATACAACTCTAATAGAAACTCGAACAGCGCAAATACTCCTGAACTAATACTAACAACAGTACATGACTCAAATAGAATTTTGAACACAGAATTAAATTTTCTAATAACGAATACTAATAAATATGTTAAAAAAACTTGCATTCTCGATACAGGTGCATCATGTAATATTATCGGCCTAACAGACTTAAAACAGATGCTGGAAACTAGTACAGTAAAGGCTATGCCAACTAATACTAAGCTATATACATTCGGGAATAACATAATAACGCCTATAGGTAAAATATTACTACAGATAAAACATAATAACAAACACTATGAAGAAACATTTGAAATAGTGGACAAACAACATGTACCATTGCTATCATTAGCTACTTGTCAGAAACTTAACCTAATCAAAATTTGCTGCGAACTTAAAAATGAATTAACTATGCTAAAGAAGTGCGCGAATAATATTTGTGATAAATATAAATCGGTTTTCGAGGGACTAGGACAAATTGGTGGTGAAGTAACATTAGAACTCATTGAAAATTGTGCTCCGAAAAAACAAAGTCCGCGTCGTGTCCCAATAGCACTTCATGAAGATCTTAAAAAGACACTCAGTGAAATGGAAAAGGATGGAATAATTGCCAAACAAACTGAGCCATCACCGTGGTTGCACAATATCGTTCTTGTGAAGAAAAATAATAAAAAGTTACGCGTGTGTTTGGATCCGCGAGAACTTAACAAATCCCTTAAGCCAGTTCGATATGTCGGTAGAACATTAGCGGAGATATTACCAGTTTTGCGAAACGCGAAAGTTTTTTCGACGGTGGACGCGAAAAATGGTTTTTGGCAGTTGAAGTTAGCAGAAGAAAGCAGCAGCTTAACAACATTTCATACACCCTTTGGTATGTACAAATTTTTAAGAGTACCATTTGGAATTGCACCAGCGATGGAATTATTTCTGGGTGCGCAAGAGATTGTCTTATGCGGACTCGAAGGAGTAATAAGCATAGCAGATGATATTCTCATATACGGGTCAGGTGATACCGAAGAAGAGGCTCTACTTAATCATAATCGTAGCTTGGAAGAACTTCTGAAACGTCTCGAACAACACAACTTTAAACTAAACAAGGACAAAATCAATCTGTGTACAAACGAAGTGAAGTTTTACGGCCATATACTCAACAGGGAAGGTATCAAAGCGGACGAATCAAAAATTTCAACGATTAAAAACATGCAACGACCGAAAACAAAAGAAGAAGTCAACAGATTCTTAGGTATGGTCATTTACCTCGGGCAATACATTCCAAACCTCGCAGAGAGATCTCACAATTTAAGACAACTAACGCATATTGCTACAAATTTCGAATGGAAAGCTGATCACGAGAAGGAGTTCCTAGATCTTAAAGAAATATTAGGTTCGACTCCAACGCTAAAGTATTACGATTGTACAAAACCGGTAACGATACAAACCGATGCGTCATCCTTTGGTATCGGCAGCGTACTCTTACAAGATCAACAACCGGTTGCATACGCATCTAAAACGCTTTCTAGTACACAAAAGAACTACGCGCAAATCGAAAAGGAGATGCTCGCGATCGTTTTTGCGTGTAAACGGTTCGACCAATACATCTGCGGGAAGAGAGACGTTACAATAGAGACTGACCATAGCCCATTGGTGAAGATCTTCTCAAAATCGTTGTTGGAAGCTCCTAAACGGCTCCAGAATATGATCCTAATGTTGCAACGTTATCAGTTGAACATTAAATATACGAAAGGGAAGGAGATGTATATTGCTGATACGTTATCGAGAGCACCGGAGAGCAGAATAAACGAAGAAAAATGGTACGACATATACAAAATTGAACAAGTTTTCAACATCATTGATGAATCGAACAACATTGAAAATGTACCTGTAAGTGACCCAACAATTGAAAATATTAAGGAAGAAACTCAGAAGGATGAAGTTATGTGTGACTTGTACAACACCATTAAGGACGGATGGCCAAGCAGTAAACGCGATCTGAAGAAAACGCTTCACCCGTTTTGGAGCTACAAAGAAATGCTGACAATTCAAGACAAATTGGTCATAAAAGGCAAACGAATATTAGTACCCAACAATTTGCGAAAAGAAATTATCGAAAAACTACATACGAATCACGCGGGAATCGAACATACAACAAATCTAGCACGACAAACGACAGGAATCAACAACGACATCAAAATGAAAGTAGAGAATTGCGAAACATGTTCAAAGTATGCCGCCCAACAGCAGAAAGAACCGATGGTAACGCATCAAATCCCCGAATATCCTTTTGAGATGGTCTCAATGGACATCTTCGAATTGAAGATCGGCAACCGAACACACCGATTTTTGATAACTGTCGATCATTATTCGGATTTTTTTGAAATCGACCAAATTACGGACATGTCTACTTTGTCAATCATCAACATATGCAAACGAAACTTTGCACGACACGGAGTTCCCAAAATTCTGGTATCCGACAATGGACAATGCTTTGTGAGCCACGAATTTAAGGATTTTCTCAACGAATGGAATATTAAACAGAAGACTTCTAGTCCTCATCATCAGCAAGGCAACGGAAAAGCGGAATCTACTGTTAAAATTGCCAAAACGATGCTCAAAAAATCTCTCGATAGTAATGGTGATTTCTACAAGGCGCTTCTCATTTGGCGAAACACCCCCAACAAAATTGGAAGCAGCCCTGCCCAACGTCTCTATTGCCGATGGCTACGTTGCAGCATTCCCTCAATCGAACTTGCGCAGAATATCGTATCCGAAGTGAAGCAATCCATATCAAAGAGACGAACTGAAGCTAAGCATTTCTACGATAGGAGAACCAAACCGCTTCGACCTTTGGAAGAAGGAGAAAAGGTATCAATTAAAATTAATCCTAAAGACAAATTTTGGATTTCAGGTTTAGTCATACGAGCGGTCGACGAAAGGTCTTATATCGTCCGAGTTGGAAGCACTGACTACCGTAGGAACTCTATCCATATAAAAAGACGCCCTGGTGAATCTAGCGAACAAAGGCTTAGTGATGCGACTCCCATTTCTGAAATCAAACCTAATCAGTCATCCCAAGTTCAAAGTTCGTTCGAACATCCGAGACTATTACGAAGATCAGAAAGGATCAGAAACGCTCCTCATGTGAAATAACTTTTTATTTATATTTAAAACAAAGAGGATGTGTTATATACATATATACAATTGAAACATTTGAATTATCTACAACATACATATTTGGATTATATACATTTTGAATTAACTAATACATTTAAATAACTATACATATTGTACATCATATATTGTAACAACATCTGGACAACTCACTCTCATTTGGATAGTCATAGAATAAACTACCTTGTAAAGTTTGCTACCGCGTTTCCATATCGAACCCATTACATATAACAACAGAAACCATTCACAAAAAGTGATTGTTTGCTGTGCATTTTCGTCGAGGGGTGGCGCTATTTCTTCTAACTAAATTTATTGCTAATTATAATCTACTTTCGCGCCTCGTTTAGGACACCCTGTTAACATTTCCCAATATCAAAGGTATTGGTAGCAAATATCCTACCATTCTACGCATTCACACTGAATTTCGTGTCGATTGGTTGAGCCGTTAACTCAAAATCCACCGAGAAATAATTGTAGCGTATATTTACTCGCTGGTTGGTAAAATGTATCTATTTACTAGCTACTAGTAAAATTGCACAACACTTCGTTGGTTGTTTACGACACGTCGTCACCGTAGTAATTTCTCGTTTGCAACTAACTCCTGTAGACAGGGTGACTAGTTTAGCGTTTAGTTGCATCACACATTCGGTGACGACGTCGTAACAACGCATAGTCACCCATTTACATGACACTGTTTCCGTTGTTTATCATGTGTCGTCGCATATGGTGATTTCTCGAATGCAACTTTACTAACGCTAGTAAACTCGCCAAATGTGACTGTAGCTTTATAACGGTAAATAAAAAATTTCTTGTACCCCGGCGAAAATACTCCGTTAGTTGAGTGATACAATTTTTTAAATACAATATTTGAAGAATCGCATTGGAACCAAATTTCATTTCATAACAGTAAAAAAGTAATCATTAATGAATAATAACGGTAAATATTATTAACGATTAAATTAAAATTAGAAACAAAAAAGCGTGGCAGACTGCTAAAAAAGAATCAAAACGTCGTAAATCATCGAAAATTGCGACCATATTTTTGACGCATCCTAACAGCATTAGATACTCCTTGATAAATTCTTATTTTTACATTTTGCCAATTTATTTTTTCAGTAGCTCATCAAATTCCACCAAAATTGACCCGATAGCGCAAAATGATTTATTGAAGTCATTGCTCTCTGTACAAGCCTTATCCATTTAGAATGAAATGCTTATTCAAGTGCTTTCTTCATCCATTTAAATCTCAACCGGATTCAAACTACCAAAACAATTTATGAGAATATCAATCAAAATTAAATACATTTTCCCTTTTTATTCTTTCTCTGTTGCCCGGCTTTCTGACACGAAAAAATAGGGGGGCTATAATCTAGTTAAAAACTGTTCAGCTTGCACCTTTTTTATCGCCTCCGAGCAATCTTTCCCTATCTGTTCCGGAGCCGACAATATTCGTTTACAGCTGGCAATAGGAAGCATAAGGTACAGCAAATGAAGCCAGCAACAACTTCACGAAAATATTGTCGGATACAAAACTTTCATAGTCAATTGTTAGGATGTTGTGTTGTTCTTGCGTTTACCATTCGTCATGAATTTTGTTCACCATACACTTTTGGTATGGATTGTATTGAAGCCGCAGGCTGTATTATATCAAACTCTCTCCATTTTAAAGGGCATTTATCAATATCCGGGGTCCATCAAGTGCTCCTTAAATCTCAATCATCTTTTCCCGTGCGTCGTTCCGACACCTATATTATCCTCATTCCGTTCGGCCGCAGGCGTGCACCCACTTTGGTCCCGAGCCGTATAAGCACAGAAAAATCGAGATGCAAAACTTTTTTGGAAGAATCTCTCAAACAGTCAAATAAATCACAGAACAAATCAAAAAAATGGCATAGGAAAACAAAAAAGCTATTTATCCTTTCTTGATCAGAGAATGCCAGTCAGAGTCAGTAGTATGAATAAGGACATCAACTTAATAAGACGCAAGTCGATTGCACAGTGAGCAATTTTCGCATCGCAGCAGGAGTTTTCCCATCATCGCGTCGAGAGAGGAAAACACGTATCGAAACGAATAGCCTACAAATCCCAGCTGGCTCGTCATAATGACCCTATATGCGAGATATACCTATACATACTTTGGCCGGACGTTATGTAAAGTATCCACGAAGGACTCGTGGCGAAACGTAGCACGGCTGGACAATATATCAACCGACCGACCACCTCATGTGAAGCTTTCCGACTCGAAATGAGCATATCAATAATCTACGGATCTCTGTTTTGGCCATTCCTTCGGACTATACTCGTATGCCCTGCACACGACTGTGTGAAGACTTTACCGCCGCACCTTAAGTGACGGGATGTAAGCAAGCATTAGCCGCCGTTTCACACGAAATGAGATAAAGCGAAAAAGAAACGGCGCGACGAAAAAATGTACTGTACGAAAAGGGGGGAAAAAAGATTGTTGAATGGAAATACGAATCCAAAAGTCACTCAAGCAAAAACATTACCCTCTTCACACATACCGTCATTTTTCATGTGGTCACACCTAATGGATGAACAATGTATTTTCTTTTACTCGTCGTTGATGTTGTTGTTGTTTTGGCTGTTTTCGTGTAACGGTATGCGAAGGGGTCAAGACGAAGCCTGATTGGCAGTGGCGTATTCAGAAAATCATCAAAGAAGGGATACACGGAATAGTTGAACCGAGACTTGCAGTAGGCCGTATTTTGGCGGATGGTATAGTGAAAGCTACGGAACCGATGGTCGAAATACACCTATAAACAATTGCCAAGTGATCTGGAAGCTCCACCGACTGAGCTAGACACACAGAAGCGACTTGATGATGTTGCACATGCCGGTCCGCCGGCAAATCTAAACATATGTGTGTTATCAGTGCCTATAAATAACACCACCTTAGCCTTCCATTCTGGCCTACCCTGACACAATTCAGATCACCTGACTCAATTGACAGTTGTTTTGCTTCGTGAAAGTTAATGATGCTAAGACTAAATAACTGAGCTTGGACTCGAGGAGGGCACAGCATCGATGCAAAAGTGACTTCGATGCAATTGAAAGAGCGCGTGAATATAAGATGGTAGAAAATCCGACTACCGGAAAGGTATGCAGTATGCTTTCTACCAGAAAAGTTGCTTGACAGATTAACGAACAAACTCTCCTTGCTGACGTTAGCAGAGGCAGCTTCTCCAAAAATCTAGTTGAACTCAGACGCCCAATAAAGTACAACTTCCCTCTACCAATTGGGAGCGGCGTCATCCTTGGCCGTAAACTTCACTGCCAAAAACACGTGTCAGGGCCGATAAGGCCTCCAGAGCTCATTGGATATGCAAAAACTTCGTAGGGAAAACTTTGAGTATGAAACCCTCAATCATCCTCGGTATATACAAAGCAATAGTTAAACCCACTCTAAACTACGATGCTGTGGTCGGGTGGGAGAGAGCCCTGACAATGGACGGCAAATCCGTTCTAGACAAGGTACAGAGAAGGACGTGTCTCATTACTACCGGTGCACTTCAATCTTATCCTAGCAGCACTCTAGAGGTTTTACCAGACCTACACGCAATTGACATTCATCTCGACGCCGAGGCAAAACTAGTACTATGACCCGATTCATTGCGTGCGATGCCTTCCGACCATCTAACAAAGGAGCTCTCATGCAGCCGCTGTTTCCAGGCTGAAACATGGAGCATTGAGAAGTGACACTCTAATTTCGCTAAGCTACTGCCCCAGACCATTATGGTTGTCTGACGGTTATCAAACATCCGCGTGGTGGGCTCAGCACATAGGGTATCTCTACTGATGGGTCACTACACCAGTGTATTTCAGGCAAGAAGTCCTCGCTGTAGAAACTTGCGCCAAACTGTGTATGGGTGCCAACCATGCAAATTGACGAAAAAATCTTCTCAGACAGCCAAGCAGCTATTGAGTCACTCACTAAATACACCGTCATGCCAAGACTTGTTCAGTGCTGCCTAAATAACAGAATAACACTGCTCCGGGTTCCAGGTCACATGGGCACCACAAAGAACGAACAGGCTGACGAGCTGTCACGCATAGCCGCAGCATCCCACTTCTGTGGACGAGGACCCTTTTGCTGCATCTCTATACCTGTATAGTAAAGAGGCACATCAAAGACCAGGTACGACTTAAGGCATATGAGCACTGCGATAACCTACCTGGGTTCAGGCATTCAAACCTATTCATAGATGATCGACTGAGCTCCATTTGTGGGATTCTTGCAGGCCACTCTATCCAGAGATCACATCTGCATTTAGACAAGACGCGAGCTATCGATTCTGCGTAGAAGACAACGAGACGTCATCCCACGTCATGTGCGAGTGCGATGCTCTAGCCTAACGTCGCGTCGCTGGACACAACTCGGAGTCACGTATCCACACAGGCACGGTTTCGGTTTCAATTAGCAAACTCAACTCCTTTCTTACCATGATCGTCAGATATAGTCCTGCCTCACCCTCAACTAGGGTGATAGAAAATAGGCTCAGGGCTTCAGTGCTCCGAAACCCTCCGGAGTTCACGCCCCTCTACAATCTACAACAGCAGATGGTGGAACTGAGCGAGCAGTATTTTTCAGTTCGACTAATCTTCTCCTTCTAAAAAAAAAGCCACAATTTCTCCAGGAACACCAAACTGCGTATCTTTGAACTCAGTGGAAAATATGTGCCTTTATATGGGTGTTCCACGTGGAAGGTGACTGGAGTAATAATAAAACCAAACTGCAAACTGCCTACGGCTCATCCTACGAAATCGTTGGCCTCAGGTCATATCTAATTACGAGCTCCTCGTAATTACTGGCCAAAGCACCCATATCAAAAGGCGGAAGGGGCAGTGAATAGGTCGTCCAATCCCCAAAAAAAAAAACCGAAAACCAATGCAAAACAGGCTGTCAATTGGAGTCAGCAGAGAACCGATGCAAGTCGCCGTGTATGGCATCATGTTCATGACCCAAAAATACATGGAGAAGGTCTGTTGGGACAGAGGGCAAATCTATACGCTAATTCAGCGTCATGGTCATGGCTGCTAGCTGGAAGACGTAGAAAAGAAACGTAGTCAACGAGAGGTTAACAGAAATCTGTGAGATATATAAAGGGTGATTTTTTTAAACCATAGAACTTTGAATTGAAATTATTCATAGAAGCAGGTCTTCAATATTTATGAAATTAGATTCATTTTAAAGTTTGAAACATTTTGACAATTATGTCTAATCACGATTTACCCATATGGGCACCACATCTAGCGCGTACGTGCCGTTATCCTGAAAGCGTAATTTTGTGAGATGTAAAACATGCTGCATTTAAACAATGACGAGTACAGATGTGTTTAGTGGTCCTTGTGAGATGGTGGCGGCTTGTTATCCATTACATGTCGTACTGTGAAGGACACAGATTGATTGCTTAAAAATTTCATTCATGATCTGCTAACTAGCCTCCTGGTTTAAGCGTTTTAATCCGATTGGATTGTTTTCTTTGTAAAATATTTACACCAACAAAACAAAATTATGACCCCATTTTGAAAATCATCATTCGATACATTATAGCAGAAATACATAACGATTTAGTGCATAATACGCGAATTATCTATCGGTTTTTTGTAAAAAAAAAACTGCTTCAAACGTAAATGTCAGAGATTTATCTTTCAAATGAAACTAATTTCGTAAATATTCAATACAGTTTTCCTTATTTTATTTCAATTTCTATGTTTTCAAAATAACAGTGATCAACTGAAAACGCAACCCGGTTTGTAAGGAATTCACCGGATCAAAATTCACTGATAGTCGTAAAAAATTCAACTAAACCAATCCAAGCCTATTTCTGATTCAGTAATTGCGAAAACAAAAAAAAAATATTTTAATTTGACGGATTTTATCTAAACTTTAAACGAATCGATTTCTTTCTTGGATAGATTTATGAATTTGCACGGATTTCGTACAAATCCAGCACGCAATTTTACCCTCATCCAGTACGTATCCCCGTGTCCCCCACTGTAAACACACGCCACTGCTCACTGGACCAACAAGCAACAGTATATATGTATATAAGTAGACGGAAGAAGTCCGATCAAGACATTTGAGTGCGTTGTGAGAAATGGGATTTTCTTTGAACGGATACCAAAATAGGTGTCTGGCACTAAGAAGGATGAATGCGACAAGGCTTGTTAACCTTAGGGTGGAGAATGAAACAGGAAAGAATCATGATGCTGACTTAATTTCGTTTCAGCTTGAAGACATTTTGAGAAATCACCGAATGACCTGAATATTTTTCAAGATGCTTAAAGATGAAAAGAGAGTTCAAGAAAAATCTTCAATTTCTGTATTTACTGTTTTCCCTATATTAAGAACAAAATCGCATTTGAATTAAAAAAATATTATCGTAACAACATCTTATCAGCTTTGCTCGAATCTATGTTGATTTCATTATATACTAATACATCATAGTAAAAGTCACTCAACCTAAAAACATTTAAAATCTTTGAAGCACTTTCCGGAAGCCTCCTTCTTATATTCGCGGCGGGTCTAATCAAGCCAGTGATTCTGGGAACTATGGTGCGTGGCAGGCCTCTAAGGGGGCGTGAAGATTTAGTCTCTCGTTGAACATCTCCCCTAAAAGCCTGTACGTTCTAAAATTTTTGAAAATTCACCAGAAAAGGCGACGGGCTCTAACATTTTCGCATAAAAATTATCTTGCGGAAAATAGCCTTAACTTGCTCCAGGAAATCGGCGGTCTCTCGAAACCGCTCAAATCTACCGAATAGTCAATAGTTTCCTCAATTCGTTCGTGATACAGCCTGTTAGTCTCGTCCACTAGTTCATCCATTGTCATCATTTCAGCTAAAACATAACAAGCTTCGTGCAAAGTAGTGCGGCCCAAACTGGAGGCGCGTACAATAATATAGATGTTACAACCCTAGACAATAAAAGTCTTCCACTTGCCCTAGAACCTTCCTATATACCGCTGTTGCCGTCGATACCTTCTTGCACACGTACTTCAAGTGCTTCCCGAAACTCAATCTGGAGTCAATCATATTACCCAAGTACCTAACGGCAGACTTGGATGTTATGACCGTTCTTCCAACTCTGATTTGAAGGGAGGGGTTTTTTTTCTGCGTGTTCCAGTCTCGCTGATTCCAGCCATAGTTTGATAGTTGTTATCGCCTCGCTAGTGAACAGTTCGACATACTCCGGGTCCATGGCGACGGCGACCACCGCAATGTCATCCGCGAATCAAACCAACGTCCCTCCTTAGGCATGAAGTGCTCCAGGAATTGTACATTATATTCCACAGAAAGGAACCAAGCACGAATCGTTGTGGAATGCCCGCGATTACCGTATATTTCTTTGCTCCTTGACTAGTTTTATATTCTAGGTGTTATTTTAAAGAGTGCACGTCTTTCACAAAGGTCTTTATTTGATAAGTTCTAGGTACCGACTGGTTCCCTGCAAGAAATCGCTAACCGAAACTACTACTACATACAAACTTTTATCAGCGAAAACTCACACAGACAAATACTTTACATATTTTTTGCTTTCGCCTTCAGAGTTTTCAAGAGCAAACCTGGTCAAATGACTAGTTAAATATCTAAAAAAAGGCTCACTGTAATTGACTAGTTAACGCACGTATACGATTGGGCCATAAATAACCTATATATTCCCCATAGCATTATTTCCCCTGGTGAAAAAGTTCATAATTATTAGGTAAATTTCAGCCAAAATATCAAGTATTTATGGGAAATAAACACGTTAAATACCCAATAAAATATCGGTAAGTTTGTCATATTATTTTTACCCCTTAAAATTGAGGTATATTATCTCTTAAATCCAACAAATATTACTATTTAATAATAAGAAAAATAGCCAGTAAAATGACTAGTTATTTAACCACTTAATTAACTCGTAAGATTTATAGTAAATGCCAGGTCATATTACTATTTTATTAACAATGTTTTACCACACAACTGTGGGTAATTTATATGAGGACTTTTCTTTAAATCTATAAGCAGCAGGAATTGTTCCATGTGTAATGTCATTTCTCGGTATAAAGCAAGAGAACGGTACTTTTTTTTCTTCAGACAGACGGACACATTTTAATTTTTCGTCAGTATTCAGCGATCCTTGGAAAGTGTGAAGTTTTAGCGATTATTTCGAAAACGGTGATAGCTACAAAAAAAATGTACTGAGAACCGAATAAACTGAATCAAATTACCTTTGCAATAATACGACGGATCTTTATTTGAAAATTTTATGCTTTGAAAAAATGCTCGATAACTCCCCAAAAATGTGAGTGAACCAATGAACTTTAATATGCGAGTTTTTTTTTTCCAAGCTAGCATAGAGTTTTTCAAAAAACGGTACTTCCTAAAGGTAATTTGATTTAGTTTTTTCGTTCTTAGAACATTTTTTTTTGTAACTATCGCCGTTTTCGAAATAATCGCTAAAACCGAAAAATTACCCCCATTTCCCCCTTTTTCCAACTCCCGGTCCCCCTATGGGTCAGAATTTTTTCCTCATAATCAAGGCACCGTCCTCAGCAATATTACCAAAAATCCCATCAAATGACGTTCGTTTACTCTGCTGCATACATATTTTGGTTACTAGCAACTTTATAGCCGCTGATTTGATCTAAAATAGTGGCTAACGTAGTAGTAATATTACTAGTATTTTCCATGATCTGTACCATAGGACTACCAGCTAATTTACCTGGTAGTTTCATGGTAAATATCACGGAAAATACCAGAAATATTACCAGTATAATATTTACAATGTTACCGGGCAATTAAATGAATAAATCTATCGTATTTTGGTCAGATTTTATCGGTAATATATCATTATAATACAAGGATTACTACCAGCTTAATTTGCATTAAAATAATGGTTAAAGAAGTAGTAATTTTACTGGTATTTTCCATGGTATTTACTATAGTACTACCAGCTAATTTACCTGATAGTTTTATAGTAAATGTCACGGAAAATACTGGTAATATTACTAGTATAATACTTACAAGGTTACCGAGTGATTAAATGGATAAAATAACCAATAAATCTATGGTATTTAACGCAAAAATACCGGGCAGTTTGGTTGGAAATAACTCAAAGATTGTTGCCTTTTCACTATATAACATTGTAGGGGAACTCTCACGTACGAGTGCTGTGTGAAGTATATAGGTCAATTTTTTCCCGACGGCCTATGCACGGTACCCAGAAAATTAAACGGATTTTGACTAGATAAACATTAGTAATTTAACCAGTAGCTTTCTTGCTGGGTTAGCTTTCATGCTATCTCTTTAGATTCTCAATACATGTGTAATTCCAAGATCAATACATATTCATTACAACATCTCCCCTTTTTGGGATAATAACTAAAATCCTATTATTTATATGTATTTTTTTTTTTTTTTTTTACATAATTCATTGCATATTTTGATTTTATCTTACACATCTAATTACTATTTAATCTTCATATTTCCTATTAACATTTCATTGATATTACATCTTAATGGCTATCTCTATAAAGTGTAGTCAGTTACAATCAGGGTCCATTCTTTACTTTTGTTGAAATTATTATTGTAGTCCTAATTTTAATCATTGTACGATTTTCTTATATCTCTAGAGTTTCTTCTAATGACTTTCCCATTTTGTATTATCAAATAGGAGCGGGGAGCCGTGTGTTTGCGTAAAATTCGACCGTGTTCCCACTGATTATTTAAATAATTTCTGCACCATATTTCTTCTCCTTCCTGAAATGAAGCCTTATTTCTTATTTTTCCCTTACCATCATACCATTTTTTTATTTTTCACACTCTTAGCTATTATTTTCTTATGCGAATTCTTCATAATACAAGGTTTATATTTTTCTAATTTCGCTGGGATTAGTGTTCTTAATTTTCTACTCATTAATAACTCTGATGGTGAAATATTAATGTCTTTTAGAGGAGAGCTATTATATTCTAGGAGAGCTATCCAGAATTGCGATTTACTTTCATTGGTTTTCTTTAATATGTTTTTTACTATTTTGACGGCACTTTCAGCCATGCCGTTTGATTGTGGATAATGTGGACTACTAGTTATCAAATTTATATCGTAATTCGTACAAAATTCATTAAACGTGTATGACCCAAATGGCATATTATCAGCTATAATAGATTTTGGAATCCCATGAACCATAAAAATATCTTTTAATTTGGTAATAATTGATTCAGCTGTTTTTGATCTTAAGATTCTTACCTCAATCCATTTGGAAAAATAATCTACAACTACAAGATATTCATTTTGTCCATATTTACAAATATCCATGGCTATTTTGTTAAACGGTAAATCGGGTATATTGTGCGGAATCATTTCTTCTTTACTTTCTTTGGGCCGAAATTTTTGACAAATCCTACATCTCAAAATTTTATTTTCAATGTCTTTATTCATTCCTGGCCAGTACAATAAAGACCTCGCCTTTGCTTTTGTTTTATCTAAACCTAAATGGGCTTGATGTAACAGACTCAATATGTCTTCTCGTAGTTTTTCGGGTACAAGAACTTTATCGTTTAAAAATATGATACCATTTTCAACATATAAACTGTCCTTTAATTTCCAAAATAACTTCAAATGAGACTTGACACGATTTTTCTGATTTGGCCATCCTTCTTTAATAATTTTCATCAAATCTAGTAAGTTGGGATCTCCTTCATAACACTTCCTAAATTCGTCACATCTCTTTTCACTCATATTCAATGTGTGAACAACATAATTCAAGTCGTTAAATTCATCATCCTTTTTAATTTCATTATTGTAAAATCGAGATAGTACATCCGCTATAACAATTGTTTTTCCCGGTGCATATGCAAGTTCAATTTCGTATTTTAGCAGTTTTAATCTAATTCGTTGTAGTCTTGTCGATGGTATTTTATTTATTTCTTTTGCCATAATTCCAACTAGGGGCTTATGGTCTGTTGTGATTTTAATCTTTTTCCCATATATATAATTGTGAAATTTATGACAAGCAAAATATATGGCCAGAAATTCTTTCTCTATTTGAGAATAGTTGATTTCGGCATTAGTTAAGCTTCGTGATGCAAAACAAATCGGTTTTTCTTCTTGTAATAGACAACATCCTATGCCTGATTTGGAAGCATCCGTTTGAATTTCAACTTG
This sequence comes from Microchrysa polita, assembly GCA_949715475.1. NCBI lineage: Eukaryota > Metazoa > Arthropoda > Insecta > Diptera > Stratiomyidae > Microchrysa > Microchrysa polita. The sequence goes on from OX454418.1 coordinate 103,861,627, forward strand.
CTTATGTAAATCAAATGAAGCCAAAGTTGGTGCTTGCACGATTGCATTTTTAATGTTCTCCAATGATCGAGTATGTACATCTAACCACTCAAAGATTGTGTCTTTTTTAAGTAACTGCCTCAAGGGATCTGTCAACTGTGCTAAATTCGGAATGAATCTTCTCAAATAATTAACAAACCCTAAAACTTTTTGCAGATCTTTTTTGTTTTTTGGTTTTGCAAGCTTCTCAATTGCCTCTAGCCTATCAGGGTCAGGCTTAAGTCCAAGAGCTGAAATAATATGGCCAAAATAATGAACTTTATCTACTTTGTACTGTACTTTGTCTTTGTTAAATTTTATGTTTTTCTCTCTAGCACGATTTAGTACTTGATTTAAAATCCTATCGTGATCTGCTTCATTTTCAGCCATTATCAGTATATCGTCTATATAAATAAACACTCCTTGGATATCAGAAAAATTTATCTCATTGTACTTTTGAAAAATTTCCGGCGAAATTTTCAAACCGAACGGCAACCTATTGAACATGTAGCATCCAAATGGGGTGCTAAATGTGCATAATTTTCTTGAATATTCATTTAGTTCTATTTGCCAATATCCTTCCTTTAAATCCAGGACGGTAAATATCTTTTTTCCCTGTAGTTGCGTACTGATTTCATCTAAAGTTGGAATGGGGTGTATTTCCCCTTTAATGGCTTCATTTAAATCTTTCGGATCTAAACAAAGGCGAAGAGTTTTGTTTGGTTTTTCCACGATTACCAGATTTGATACCCATTCAGACGGACTAAAACATTTACTAATAATGCCTCTTCTCTCAAGGTTATCTAATTCTATTTTTAAAACGTGCTTTATGGATATTGGCACGCGTCTTGCAGGTTTTACTGTCGGAACTGCACATGCTTTCAATTCAATGTTAAAGTTAGAGACGAAACAGCCTAAACCCTCAAAAACATCTGCATTCTTTTGAATAAATTTTTCTTTTGCGTCACATTTTTTCAGTATGTCCACTTTTTTAATAAGGTTCAATGAAATACACGCTTCTAGACCTAATATTGGCTTCGATTCAAAATTAACTATAATAAAGGACAATTTAGTAGAGCAATTTTTTGCAAAACACACGAGTTCCACCGTTCCCAAAGTTTCGATTTTGCTACCTCCAAAAGCTACTACATTCACCGAGCATTCTTTCAAATCTTTTCTTTGTAATTTTTTATAAAACTTTACGGGTAAAATATTTACTTGTGCACCCGTATCTAATTTAAATTCAATGATTAAACTTTCTATTCTGATATTTTCTATCCACATGTTTTTACCATACATCTGGCTCTGGGTAATACTATCCAAGTATAATTCCTCAACAGGTGCACTTTTAGAATTATTTTGATTAACGCTTCTGCATACAATCGCAAAATGATTAAATTTCTTACACGCCATACACTGCTTTCCATATGCGGGACATTGTCGTTCTCGGTGAACCTGATTGCATCTGCTACACCTATTATCATTTTTATTTAACCTAAAATAATTGATATTATTATTATTATTGAACTTATTATTTTGTTTTTCCATTTTAGTATTTGACAATTTATACTTATGATTATTACTCCGTCTCGACTGGATTGCGTTGACTGACAAGTTTTCACTACTTGCCGATAAAGCGTCAATGTTATCAGCGCGTTGCATTTGTCTAACTTGATTTTGAGTAGCCTCTGACGCTCGGCAAATCTCAACAGCCTTGTCGAAATTCAGGTTTTCTGTTTGCAAAAGTTTCTCTTGTAGATTTTTGTTGGTAATTCCTAAGACAATGCGATCCCGTAACATGGAATTTTCTTCTTGACCAAATTCGCATGATCTGACTAATTTTTTGATTTGCGTGAGAAAATTATCGAACGGTTCTAAATTCGATTGCTGCCTTGAATAAAATAAAAAACGTTCGTACACTATATTAGTTTTTGACTTACAAAAAGTCTCAAAAGCACCAGTTATTTCACTATACTTTAACTTTTGGTCTTTTGTTAAAGTAAATGTATTAAAAAGTTCTAGCGCATCTTCACCAATCGCATTTAAGAATGTGGCAATTCTAACACTTTCAGTTTTTTCGGCAACTCCCGAGGCAATTTCAAAAATTTCGTATGACTGCCAAAACCGCCTCCAATTTTCTGAAATATTTCCGTCTAATGATAAACTTTTTACTTTGTTCACACAGTCCATCTTTTCTGTAATAGTTATTATCTTGGTTTTTGGTGGTCGGCCACGTGTACGATTTTTATTTTGTAATTTCTTTAGATCAGCAGCGTCTTTTTGAATTTTTTGCACTCCCATTAAGTTTTTATTTCTTTTTTATTTATTATCAGCCTTTAAATTTATGAGTTTTTATATTTTACGGCCTTTTTCCTTATTGGAAATTATTTTCTCACTGAACCGGCTGCGCCATGTTATTTTAAAGAGTGCACGTCTTTCACAAAGGTCTTTATTTGATAAGTTCTAGGTACCGACTGGTTAGCTTTCATGCTATCTCTTATTAGATTCTCAATACATGTGTAATTCCAAGATCAATACATATTCATTCCAACACTAGGTAGTCGGGTAAACCCACATTCTGCAAAGCGGCGTGGACGCACCCTTAGCTCGCGGAGTAAAAAGAGTTTCTTACTCAGCAAATGGATAGTGAGTCTGCTGCAGACCAGGGTAATTCATGCGGACTTCGGAGACAGCCAGATGACAAAATTCGTCTGCAGAGGGACACCTCAAGGTGGTGTCATCTCTCCGCTACTGTGGCAAGTAGTGATCAATAAAATCTTAACTAAACTCCACGAGGAAGGTATAAAAGTAGTGGCGTATGCGGAGGATGTAGCGATCATAGTATCAGGAATATGTCTCTCCGTGATCAGTCAGATTATGGGAAGAGCGCTCGGGTTAGTCAGCAAGTATGCTACAAGCTGTGGCCTTGGTGTAAACCCAAGCAAGACAAAGCTGATGCTGTTCACTACAAAAACCAAGATACCATCTTTTTCCCTTCCAAAACTAAACGGACAGCAACTCACACTATCGACTAGTTCGAAGTATTTGGGAGTCATTTTAGACCCGAAGCTCAGCTGGAAGTTGAATATTGAAGAGCGTGTTAAGAAAGCCTGCGTAGTTTTCTACGGCTGTAGGACAGCCCTCACCCTCAATAAAACGTGGGGCCTTAAACCAAATGTAGTACTCTAGCTTTATACAGCAGTGGTACGTCCCATTTTGACTTGTGTGGTGGCCAGCGCTTAGCAGAGAGTACAATATACCGGCATGTCTTGGCATCACAGGGGGTATGCGAACATGCCCGAGGGATGCGTTAAATGTAATCCTGCATCTTCTACCAATCAACCTTTTTATTAATAAACTGGCGGCATGTAGCGCGGTAAGGCTTAAAGAGTCCGGTGGCTGGACCTCCAAGCCATATGGCCACGCTGATATCCTCAACCAGCTGCCACTAGATGAGATCAAGGCTACAACAGACTTTGCAGTGACTACACTGAGTCTTGGGAAAAACTTTGCTGTCAAAATTCCGACTAAGTGCGAATGGGGTACGGGTGAGGCAGTAGGGGATTACCAAATCTCTATTTGCACAGATGGATCTAAAATGAGCTGCGGTGTAGGTTCATGAGTCTTCTGCGATACACTTAACATCTCTGAATCCTACCGTCTTCCTGATCATGCTAGCATTTTCCAGGCGGAATTGTTTGCAATCATGAAGGCCTGCCTCGCACTCGGATATAATCAATACAGCCAAAACATAGCCAAACTCTGCGAGGATATCCTCTAAGCTTGTCAAATGCTGTGAGAAGACGCTAAACAATCTTGGTACAAAGCACTCAATCACACTAATTTGGGTGCCTGGACATACGAATATGGCAATGAGCTGGCAGATGGGTTGGCCAGAAAAGGGGCCTCTATGGACACCTCCTATGAGGAGCGCGTACACGTTCCGATGTCAACTGTCAAGGGACAGATTTCCTTGCATTATCTTACGATTGCAGGCGGTTACTGGCGAAGCATGTGAGCTTGTGCCATATCACGGAAGTTATGGCCATCATATGACTGGAAAAGGACGTCCGAGATTCTAACAAGACCCCGGAAGGATATCGCCAGACTTACAGCAGTTATTACGGGCCATTGGGACCATGCGGCCAGGTTGGGTATACCTCACAACTCGCATTGTCGTAGTTGCGATAACGCAAATGAGAGAGAAATTCTAACTCACTTTCTCTGCAAATGCCCAGGTCTCGCTAGATCCCGCTATCGATCAAACCAATAGGGCGATACAAATTCGGCTCGCCAGCTGGCTTATTTGGTTTTGGAATAAGCACCAGGTTTCGCTTTTTGCTGATGAGCTTTCCCCGGCGTTATTGGAACAGCTATTTTCAGAGATTTTTTTGAATACCATCGAGACCTGTTGATTTACCGTCGTCCATCCTGGATGAGGATTTAAGTAATTCACTCTTTATAATGGCGGGAACGTGTCCTTCCTTCGGTGCTTCGGTTTCCTGTCTCCCATGCCAGTTTATTACTAGCGCTAAAGAGCTACTAGCGAAAGCGTGGTCAATAATAAACCCCGCGTTTACCTTTTTAAAGGTGTTGCTACCACCCGAATTCATGAGAATGATGTGGCCCTAGTCTATAGTGCTAGTGACGGAACTACTTGATTCGGGACCCTCCCGACAACTCCTTGAGTTGGCCCCCTTTTATAACTCGTAGTCTAGCCTCGCTCTGTGGCTCACTTGGTTGAGTCGCACTCTACGATGCTTGTAATCTAGAGGTCCGGAGATCGAATCTCGGCGTAGTCCAGGAAATATATAGTGCTTGTAATATTATATACACTCCTCTATCTGCAATGTAACGTTGACTCGAAGTAGCCTATAAACGGCTGAGTGAACGTACCATGCCCTACAAGGAGTTATGGTACAGAGAAGAAGAAGAAGAAGTCTAGTCTAGTAGCGATGTAAAATTCTTCAAATTTCTGGAAAAAGGTAATGTTTTTCCATAAACCTTCCTAGCTAAAACAAAATTAGTACGAAACTGTGTCCATTATTTGTTGACCCTTTAAAAAGTGTATGACCTCATCTTTTGATGGTCACTATCCTATTTCTGCCAAGTTTAAAAAGAAGATGGTCGTTCTGTTACTTTTCACAAGAGCATTGTAAAGCTTTCGAAGAAGTTGAATATAGTTTTCCGTGAGATCTCGTTTTGCCAAAATAGAGTTGACTAAAAAAGGTTGCTCTAAATTTGTTTATCAGAAAAGAAAGAACAGCTCTGATTACTCTTCGAGATAAAGCTGGCATATTAAGGAGTAAGTGAACTTTTTTGTTTTTTGATAAAAAACAAAGATCCATTAACAAAATATAAATTCCATTCACTGAAAGTACAAAAATGTGGGTTTTTGCTTTTTTTATATTATCAGAAAATTCCGTTGACTACCATTTTTCAAAAGAAATATTGAGGAAGAGATAGAAATTGAAGTTCGTTTAGCTAACTACTTTCTTAGTTCTCCATTTTCAGAAAACATTCGCTACTAGTAGAATGTTTGTATCTTCTAAACAACCACAAAGTATACGTACTAGAATAGCGACAACATCATTCTTCAATTACACGATTCACCTGACTCTGTGTTCCAATCAAGCGAAAATTGAGACTTTCCACTGCGGCACAAAGTCAGAAATCGAATGTCACATCCTTTTTGTTCTAGTCGAACTTGCATCGAAATCTGAGCGCAGTATAGAGCTTGGTCGAAACTGTCGACTTCACAGAGCGTTAAAATGACATGCTTACCACCGCATAGTTTCCTTTTTGGTCTCTCCCCAAGGGGAGCGAGCGTATATAAGCAAACAAGGGCAATTTGATAAGTTACGAGTTCCATCTAATTACAGAAATGACATTCGATATACTCGGTGAATAGTTTGCTTACTTGTGCACAGTACATACAAAAGCACCGCCCGCGATTCAAGTTTACCAACTTTATTGGAATGTGTAACGAACGAGTATTGCTCAATTTTCAATCAGAGGACAATATCATCTTCCTTTTGACAAAATGAATGCATTCTCGTAGGGCGTACATATATGGACAAACGTGTGGGGGTGCTTTTCGTAGAAGTTGATTAGGAAATACGATTGACCACAAAATATTTGTGGAGTGGAAACAAGGTTTTTAGTATAGAGTGGATTGACGGAACCGCTGACGCTTTAAAAAAATTATTTGTGCAGTTAAATAACTTGGCAGAGCTGGTTGTTGCGCACAACGCATCTACAAAAAATAGTCACTCATTCTTTGGCGTCTCACCCGCCAAACAAATCAAAAAAAAAAAATGAAACGCAATTCTGTGGCGTGTCCCCCGACAAACAAAAAAAAAATCAGACGCGAGCCAGTAAGATTAGACAAAACATGGTTTACCGATTCACAGGGCTACAGCCTTCCAGCCAAGTTTCAGGAAAAGTCTTTTTTTTTCCAAAAATATTCAGAATATCGAAATCTAGAGCATAGGTCATCCATTTTTTTTTTCTCTGAAAGACTTAAGCGAGCAACCTGATTTTAGAATGCAGTCTACAGTCGTAGAAACACTTACTTTTATTGCGTGTTTGGATTATTTTAAAATTTGATACAAACGATCCTCTTCATTCCCCATTTTCGAAAATTTTCACTTGAAAACACAAAATTGCCCATATCTCCGTAAATATTGACCCTAGAGCAGTCAAATTTGGCCTTAAAATATTGGTCGCCTTTAGGCGGCTGTATCTCGGAAATAGTGATAGGACCCTGGTTTTTTTTCACCAAAATGTAGCTCTAAATACGCTCTACCTCGACTTTTTCAAACCCCATTTTCGAAAATTTTCACTTGAAGAGGAGACGAACCTTTTTATGGTCGTTTCAAAGAAAACCGCCATTTTGAATTTGAATTCGGAATAACGGTAAATTAATGTTTATAGCCAAAGAAATGATGGCTTTCCATAATTTGGATGATATTTGGAAGAACCTTCGACATTTGAAAGGAAAATTGTGAGTGTACATATGTATGAAAATGTTCAATTAGCGTTAAATATTGAACATTGAAAATTGACAATTTCAGTTTGAAATGTGAAAATTAAAATTAAAAGGGATTGTGGTTAGTTTTCTTTTAAGACATCGAATGGTTTTGCATATGCCAAAACCTGACATTAATGATTCAACTGACCTAGTCGCAGCCATTCAAATAACCAGCTCTGTTAAAAAAAATCTTCATCATCACTCACAGTCATTTTCCATACATGTTGACAGATTGTCAGTCAATTGACTGTCGCTTAAACATTCCTCTATTATTATTTACACAAACATAACTGCCACTCACGTTTTGCCATTGTGTGGCTGGCCTAATTAAAATGTCCTCGTCCCTTTACCAAATCCATTCAGTCGTGACATAATTAAAAGAATCGTCAACTTCATTATGCTATCGCGCAGTAAACCGTAAGTGTCCTCCACGTGATAGTTCTTGTCGTCATTGTTCTATGTCTCTCTACCACATTATAAAGAGAGAGAGAGAGATTTGCAGGTGAAAACAAACGGACTTGCAAAATAATTAAAGAAAAGATCGCTCGTCCGGCAAATGCATTGGACTGTAACAAAAGTACGACAGGAACGTTAAAGTCGGCAATTTTAAAGGATTTTATCACTTTATCAGTCCATCCGGGAATGCAAAGTGGATACGAATGAAATTTCACTGTGTCATTGCAGACCGCGCGTTCCGGTTAAAAGGAAACATACACCTGCGACTCCTGAGTTAAGGGAAGCACCTTGGAGTATTTCAGCTCCATAGTCCTTGTCGTTGCATTCGCTCTATCCGCTCAAAGGACATCGAAAAGTTACAACAGCAATGTTGATCTAGGCACAGCCATGGACTTTGATGGCGATGGCGATGCAGACAACGACGACGACCAAGAGTGAACCAAGGAAAAATGGTTGAAAAGTTTTCTGTGTTTTCACACAAAAGTGATAGCAATGAAGAGAAATTTCCATAAATTACCAGTCACGGATCCGTGTTCCGGTACGACTTTACGATTTCGCCTCTTATACGCGGCAATAGCGTGCGGATAAAGGATGAGAGAGAGAGAGAGACCTGTGTACTTAATAAATGGTTAATCGCTAACAAATCACTTGCGGTTCAACCCTACCGGGTAATTTGTATAAGCTGTCCTGTTTGTGTCTTTCGGAAGGATACCGCGTTCTACATGCAGTTGCAAACAGCCGGAAAGGGGGGCCGGTGAAGGTGAGGTCTTATGGGACATTCATTATTTTCACTCGTTTTAAATTGAATTCTTTGTCACTTTGCACTTGGTTAATTGTGGCACACTTCCGGTTGAAATGGACATTTGTAAGGATGTTGGCAGAAATGTTAATTCATTTAAGGTAGAGCGACTATGGACTGCAAACATGTCGTTAATGGGATAATTATACAATTTTTGTGAGCAAGCCATGAAATGGAACTCTGTATCTAATGATGGCCGGATAAGAGGAAGCCCGAACCTTATATGGTGACTTTTGGTGACAAAATAATAAATGAATAAAACGCACAGATTAGACTGAGCAAAAAAACAAAATCCTGGCCAATATGAGATACAAAATCAACCATAGGCCCACTGTTGATCAAAGGTTTTCCTCAATTTCGAGGATTTCGTTGATTGGCGACTGATCGCGTGATTATTTTCTTTATCCTTTTGCAGAAGTTGTAATGTATAATATACATTTCCAACATCAATTAAATCCACAAAAAAAATGTATTAGCCCTAACCTTCAACCATTTCCCCCCGAATGTGCTAGTTTCAAAAACGACAATTCTAAATTTTAAATGAACTTCTTAGACCGTACCGAACCGAGCATTTTAAATGACAATATTTGAAATGAGAATGAATAGCACTTCTATAAAATTCTCGTCACGCTCCATATAACCGCATTCATAAGTAAACCCTAACCTCCCTCCCTTCCGAAGTGCTTACTAACCTACATTTCATACTTCTTCAGTATACAGCTATCAGCTAAGGTTTTGCAACGACGAAATTCGCAAACATATGTGTGAAGGCATCACACATATCCTTCCAACACTCGCTGTTACGACATGACATATGTATAGACTAAAAACACAATCCGCCGAACTGAAATAGAAGGCTGACGGTAATTTCCCCAACTCCTGAATCGTGCTGGGTTTCAAAGACACAACCTCAGCTGTCTTTCTATTGTCATTGTCTGCACCGTATATGTAGGAAAAACAAAAAGAGCCCCTAACAAGAGAAAAAGGTTCTGCAGAATTAACGAAAACAAAAGCAATGTATTGTAAAGGCCCAGAGACAATAGTACAAAATATGCCCTTGTCGTGGTTGATACGAGCGGACGTTTCTCCTAGCAAAAAATAAAAGCAAGCAGAAGCGTATTGAAAAAAATAAAGAAATAAGTAGCCACAACAGCACTCCCTCGGGACATCTATCCGCCAGCCACCACAATACAGAGCTACAGGAGCTAGCTTTATACTATATGAATACCGACCGAGTCATGTAAGCAGCGACTATGCCCGCCTGCAAGTAGCCTATTCATTCATTTATCCATCCACCTCCTAAATGAGATGTGCGAATTGAATTTTAAAAAAGAAAATTGCCTTCATGTCTTCTTTCTCTTGTGTGTGTCCTGTCTTAACTTGATTTCGTTTGTCTTCTGTCTTTCTTTCTTTTTGGTTGTGAGGGGACATCAGCGCATTTATTATTTGAGTACGCACGACTAAGCAAATCTGTTGATTTTCTGACTTTTTCGTCTCGTTTTGTGTTTTTTCTGTTGGTTTCAAGTCAAAAGAAATAAGCTCGGTCTCTAAAATGTATGACTGGACCAAAATATGGCACGGCGAACTTGTTGAGATTCCGCGAGCGTGCATTGGATTTGAAAGGTTTTGTCTCTTGTCTGGAGTGGGAGTTTACATTTTTTTTTTGTAATCATATAGACACATAATTGCAGGGCATGGCTTTTTGTAAGATGAGCCAGACATATTTAATTAAACTTTTTTTTTTTCTAAATATTCAGCAGCAATTTTATAGAGAAAAATGTTGACAGTCGATATTTAATAGGCGTAAGTAAAAATCGGAGCAGGATCGTCAAAGACGACATTTTAATCATTAAACAACTTTTGCCGCCTATGGACTTAAGATTCGATTAAAGCTATTGCTCTCCTGGAATATTGGAAGAAGGACTAAATATAAGGCAGTGACATCTCCTGGCATAGTTGTTTGACACGGTATTACAAGGTCGAATGCAAATTTCACCATCCAGTGTAGGCCTCTCCTTCGTTCCCCCGAACTGATGACTAGTTAACTTGTGTGAACAATCTATCTTCTCTGTACCGTAACCCCTTGTGGGGCATGGTGCGTTCACTCAGCCGTTTATAGGCTACTTCCAGTCAACGTTACATTGCATATAGAGGAGTGTGTATATAATGTTGCAAGCACTATATATTTCCTGGACCACGCCGAGATTCGATCTCCGCATCTCTAGATTACTAGCATCGTATAGTGCGACTCAACCAAGTGAGCCACAGAGCGTGTAACCATCTATACACGTCCATTTTCGAGTTCAACGCAAAACTGGGTACAATACGCGATTTCTTTTACGAGACACGCTTTTCTTTTGGTAAAGCTACTCACCTTAAATCAACCCATGGTTTGATGGGGATAGAGGTGAACTTAACTGAAAACTGAACTGAATAAAATAGCGGGAAAATTCCTATCATACAAGACCGAGAAGAAGTGCCGATGTCTTGATTAGGCAAGTTTTAGCAAATTTTGAGAGAATAACGATACTTAAAGCTGATGAGAATGGTTGGTGTACTATTTAGCGCCCACACATACATTTTCGGAAAATTTCTAAGTTTTAGCTATTTTAGCTTATACTTCATCCATTTAAGGCCGCGGGGCCTGATGGAGTGTTTCCTGCTCTTCTCCAAAACTGTCTGATAGCAGCCTGCCATATGTCATTGCTCTGTTCAGAGCTGGCTATTTTTTCTGTTATATTCCACTTGCATGCAAGGTAACAAACCTGAGCACTTCCCAAAGTGCTACAGGCCCATCAGTCTAACCTTGTTTCTCCTCAAAAGGATCAAGTTTGTTAGTTAGTTGAACTACACTTCAAAGGATTGATGGTAAAGATCAAACCTTCACATCGCACTCAATGTGTCTATATAAAGGGTAAGTCGACGGTGACGGCGTGCGCGCGCATTACAAGCTCGTCAAAACTATTGTTAAATCCTTAAAGGCTTTGTCTGCCATCTTAAATATCGGGTGTGGTTGACTATACTGGCGACGATACCATTGCGAGAGCCCTCAAGAGCTCTTGTCTACCATTAGGAGGAACGCAAACAGCATCACGAGCTGTAATAACCTGCAACGACTTGCCTGTCTGGCCATCTTTGGAGCTTTCAGTACTGCCTCCACCCTATATGGGATATTACGCCATTGGACATTTTCATACGGGAAACTGGAGCACCAAGCGCTCTAACAATCCATTTATCATCTGATATTCGTATTAATGATCCTGGATGAATGCGTGTCCTGGTCTACTAATATGCTTGGCATCAGATTATAAAAGATAGCACAACTTCGCTTCGGCAGGAATTTCGCCCTTCACATTCCGGATATCGTGGAATCAGCTACTGGCAATCCTGCACATAGATCCGAGAAGCATCATTTGGTTCACGGATGAACCACCCTGTTTTACCACTAGTAGCTAGTATGTCCTTTTATAGCTACTCTAATTCTAAGCGTCTGCGCAGAACAGATTTGAGACTACTTGTAGGCTTTCTTACGGGGCATTTTTGGGCTCCGCTTCCATCTTCAGTCAATTGGTCTCTAAAGGAAGACCATAATGTCGCCTTTGCCTGGAGGAAGACCAAAATTCCATTCAGCCCGGCGATCGCCATGTCCAGAAAATCACTCTTTGGACATAACGCCCTAAGAGGGTGGCGATGAAGAAAATACAGGGAACAAGAACACCACTACAGTGCCTGACGATGCATTAAAATATTGTTTGGATTAAACCAACCCGTCCATACGACAAGGTTCGTCAGAGCAGATGGTGTAAATTTTTGCTATAACAAATTATGCACTTAGGCACAATTGCTTCAAGATTCCGAATAAGCCTTTCTAATAACGCGGAAACAGCAAAAGTTAGCGCTCCTTCCCAAACCGAATAAATCGGGTGGAGAGTCAAGCTCATATTGGCTGATCTGTCAGCTCGAAATTCGAATAATTTTCAACAGAATACTATCGGTAGTGGAAGAAAAAGTTGGCTTGTGACTGATGGTTGAAATACATTTCCCGCGTCAGCATCAGCATCGGCAGAGGCATCAGCACAAAAATTTCAATTTAGAACACACGCATTTGCCTTTGATGACCCACATTGACAGCAGCACCTAGGCGTTACGGCCTTATCTCCCGGTCCTTTGGGCGGTTTGGACCTTCGGCGTTTTACTGACAAGGTCTTATTGTCAGATGGGGATTTCTCTATCCGGTGAATGCACTCATACCTTCAGGAACCCAACCCCGGGGCTGCATCACCAGCTCGACGTCTTGCTTAACAACCGACAGCCACCTCGAGACCAACGCCTTGACGGGTAGGGAAGGGACCATGGTCCCCTGGGCACGCCCATCCCCGACATACACTATTCGCTAAAGACTTCTCTTTAGCAGATGATAACGCTAAATTCAGATGTGCACATCCCAGGTTCGTTGGACCTGTGACTACTCGTCTGCAAAGCAGACTCATAGCGCTGCTTTTCACAGCCAGGCGGCCCCTTCAATCTACTAGTCAGCAATGCGATTCGGACCGTGTGGTCATCAATCCACAAACTAGTTAGATATAGGTGCGTATGCGTAGGCATCTTCCACCAAGGCCCCCAGCAGGGAACACCGTTTATCGCGCTCGGCCTTTAATGATTTCCCTCCTGTAACTCATGGGAGGAGGTCGGTCATGCCAAGAGCTACCCGTACATAGCTAAGGAGCTCGGGAACGTTATCTCCCGAATGGTCTTTGTTCAGATCCACGCTATATGGCGTATCAACCATACCAGGGGCCTCCCTGCGCTGCTAGGTACGTGGTGTCGCAACTCACCAAAGATCTCTGTCCCACTACACAGTCTTTTTGGCTGATGTCACAAGGACCTAGACCCCCCTGCGGGGACCTGTGAGAACAGTATGTTGGAGTCCCAAAACAATTGGGAGACACTTTGTCTGCAGCATTGGTGAACTTAAAAAAGAAGAAGCTAGATAGAATTCAGGCAATCAGCATGGGGCCTTATTATTATAGAAGCCGCCTCTGCGAATAATACTGAGAGGTGGTCCCTGTTTACGTGGTAAACAACAAAAAAGCTTATAATAATATGTTATGGACTTAACCAATACGGTGGGCACTGCTACCTAAAACGTATATTGTGCCATAATCCTTTAATTTAGAACAACAGCAACAACCAGCTTGATGAAGGCCAGAAGATTAGTGCATTCTCCACGGCTTTATGCCCGCTTGTTGCAGAGTTTTCTAAAAAAGTTCCGGTTGCCTTTTGTAATAGATTCGTTGATTGCCGAGCGTTATCACATCCTTTCGAGGTGCCCAGCCACAGGGACGTAGCCAGGGGAGGGGTCCATGGGGTCCGGACCCCTCCCGAAATGTTTTCAATGGATTTTGAAATTTCAGTGATGATAATATAAAAACTGTTATAATGAACATGTAAAACGTTCTGTTAGCTGGAAATACGTTTTCTAAGGGATATTGGCTATGAATCATGTTAGAAGCGATAGCTTCAAAGAAGTCAACGTGTGTTAGAAATTAGGAATGAGTTTATTTGAGTCACCGCGCAGTTAACATTAGATTTTCTTGTCCTAATTGGCTCTATCAATTAATTACCCGGTTTTGGAAAGAAACCTCTTCTCTCAGTTCTCTCACAGTTAATTTATTTTAGATATGCTAAAGTTGTTCCTTCGTCAGTGATAAATTTTGTTAAATTTCTATAATGTCCGGAGGACAAAACCGAGAAAATCTACATTGAATCCGATTTTGCTGAAAGTATTGGTTTTCAAGAACAGCTTGTTTTATCACTCAAGGTTCTTTCTAACCAACTGAAATGAAAACGTATATACGTTAATTTTTCGCTGACACAATTTTCCTCCAATTTGTTTAGTTCTCAAGTCTCCAAGATTTTCCCCTCTGATTAATTTAAAAATGACCAAGATTCTAAAAAAATATATAAATTAATTTAACATCTTTAATGACACCAGCCTAGATGATTTTTCACCGATTTGTTTAAAAAAATTTGCACAGAAAAAAATAAGGTATCCACTTTCTTTGCTTATTCAACCAATCACTTTATTCTCAACACTGGAATTTAAGCTATGTTTTGCCGACAAAGCTGAGACTGGAAATTATCAATGAACTAGCATTCCCTCGTCAATACTTCAATTATTTGACCTGGAGAATGACCAGGGTTACATCTTTTACACATCTAGTTCGACCAATCATAATTTTGGGTTTTCATAGATAAATCAACTACTACAAATCTTATATTAAAATTACACCTTAAAGTCTCTCAAAAATTGGTCCCACTTTACAAACCGATTCATAAACTTAAATCTAACCTTTTACTATAGTTATACTAAAAAACTTTCACTTCAGTGGCCCCTCATTAACAGAATAACCAAACAATGCCGTTCCGTGATTGTAACTAATTCAAATCAATTTCCACCAACATCAGGCATTCCTCAGGGATCATATACGATAATCCAGTTTTGTTTTCAATTTTTTTTAGATATTCAGAATTCAACCCAAAAAAAAATTAATTTAAAATTAAATTTCTGAAATCGAAATTTGGACCCCTCCCGAAACAAATTCCTGGCTACGTCCCTGCCCAGCCACGCGAGACATGGCTGCCTTTTGTCACCTATTCTGCTCCTTATAGCTATACAGGGTGTCCGGAAACTGCCGCATAAACGCACCGGATTGTAATTCCTAATGTGATTTCCAGCAAAAAAGTTGTACGGAACATACTCCCTCAGCTTAACCCTTTAGCGGTCACAGGCATTTCAAGATTTTTGAAAAAATTATTTTCTTGCATGACTTAAAGCCTAATATCTCCAAAGCTAGACCAGCTAGAATAGTGAAACAAAATGATTATTACAGCCAACAAATTTACATATAAAATAAAACTAACCACTCTAAAATCGGATAAGAGGTTTGGTTTTTACAGAGCTTTAAAGTCAAATTTGCGTGATTTGACACAAAAACAATATTTTTTTCTATCTCAATTTTCTCCAACTTTTGCCAAAGAGAGGTGCTTGTACGATTCTTTTAAAAATTGGCGCATAGTCTTACAATCATATCTTTCTTACATCATTTTGATCTAGCCCCATTACTTCGAACAGTTTTTATACGTTAAGTGTAGAAAACTAGGGTTAATTTTAGCTCGAATTCAATACAATTCAATTCACACTGCCCCTATTTCACTATTCTAGCTGGTCTAGCTTTGGAGATATTAGGCTTTAAGTTGTGCGTGAAAATTATTTTTTTTTAAATCTTTAAATGCCTGTGGCAGGTAAAGGGTTAAGCTGAGGGGGTATGTTTGATACTACTTTTTTGCTGGAAATCAACTGAGGAATCATAATCCGGTGCGTTTATGCGGCAGTTTCCGGACACCCTGTATACGAAAACAAATATCTGACCAAAATTTCAAAACGCTAGCTTCATTATTTTGGGAGTTATCGTCTGAACTGACAGACACACGGACAGACGGACATAGCTTGGATTGCCATTGAGTTGGAAGCGTAATGGCAAAATAGGGACGGGACACGTTCTGTTTCACTATCTGCGATTCATAGCAAGTAAAGGTACACCAGAAGAACTTAAATTTTCAGCAGCTTACCATAAATATCGTGTCATACATGTTGGCATGAGAGTTCAACTGCGAGTGTGAAAATTCGGGTCTCGAAGAGCAGGAGTCTCCTTTAGTCCAAAACTCAGGTTCAAACAGTTTATTTATGAGAACAACAGTGCGAATTTTTACTAAATGCTGTAACAATATTTTTCCCAAACTTTCCCGCGGAATAATCATATCGATGGTTGCTTAGTGACTTAAAACTTTTACCTTCTATGCGTTATCCAACAATAGCACCGCTCTGTACTAGACTGACTACACAAATCAGTTGGCTTTCGCTGGAAAACTGGCAGAAACTTTTCTTACATAGAGATGATTCAAGCAAGATGAAAAACAGGGTAATCGACAAATTCAATTTATTTAGCACTTAGAAAGCTTTTTTATCCTACTTTACGGAGGCCAAGTTAGAGTCGAGAGAGAGGCAGACTATGATGCGATATAAATACTTATGTTCCGTACAAGTAATCACATTGCGTCAGTGAGTGCGAAAATCTGTTTAACCGTTTCCGAAGGTTTCGCCTGGGCAAGTGGAAAATGTTGTTCTCTATACCGTCAGAAAGAAGAGTAGGTATACCTACAGACTACTGTAGTACAGTATTTATGTTAACCCATTTCTTCCCAAGGATAAAAATACGCTAAAACTACGAAGTTTTTTGGTAAATTCCAATCAATTACAATACAATTAAGAAAAAACATTTTTTTAAATTTCAGTAAGTGTTACCAGTGGCTCCCAACGTGATGTTGCGTTGACGCAACGTTGGGAGTTTCTGGGTAAAAAAAAATGTAAACCAAAATTTAAATTTTAAGCTTCTGTGTTGCAAAAAATTGTTGATTTATATGGCGAATAATAAATTTAGTGATAAAATCCTGAAACACTCACTACAACGATATAGATGACATTTTTTTGCAACATTTTGGTCGGGTTTTTCGGCTTTTTTTATCTAGTGGTTGGTCATATCGTATAGATAAGAGGCACACTATTTTCTGAAAGCCTTACATTATATTGAATTGAAGATAGATCTGCCATATTTTGCTTGGTTACATCTGAAATTTAACTGGCCATTTGTAATATAATGGAGGTCGGCAGTACTTTGCCGTTAGCGTCAGGTGGTAATTCATAGTAACTTTGTCCCGGATTTCGCTTGTTTTTGTTATTTTCTATTTCAGATTTGAACAGGCATATTACAATTTAGGTGTTTAAGTCAACAGCCAAAATACATAGAGGGGAACTGCTCAACATGTAGAATGTTAGCCACAATTATGGCTGGGAAGTTTGTCTTACAACCTTTTAGAGATTCCGGATTGTTTCACAATTCCTTGTGACAAAAGTAAATAATAGCTTGGCTAGAAATAAATATGTTGTTGCGTCTAGAGCAAAAGAAAAATTTACTACAGAAAAGTTTAGGACACATTTACTTAGTAGCTCTGTTCTAACAAAACTGTCCTTAAATGGAAAAGGTTTCTGATCCCATACTTGTTGACTTCAGACCGTACCGTGGAGTGAAAACTGTATCAATAATTTCATAGACTTTTCAGGGTACATATACATTCACTACAAAGGCTCCCTTTACCCACTGTAGAAATCCTTGTAACATATTTGGATATCTCGACACCATCATGAAATATGTATTTAGAAAATTACTTTAGACCAACTAACAAGTATCTAGCTGTCATTATCCCGCAACTTCTTTTATCGTTTTCCTTTCTTCAATGAGACACATGTGACTCACAAAAGAGTAATGGATATGAATACTATGTGTGTCACATGTGTCTCGTAGATAGTGAGGTAATTAGGACTCATTTTAAGATATTGCTGATGCGAAACCTGCCTTACATAGCAACAAAATGCTTTGCTCTTTAGGCGTTTGCCCCAGAGTTACTGTACCGGGAAACTCCCAACGTTGCGTGAACGCATCAACTATGTTTAACACATGCTCCTGCAGCAAGGACGAACCTTTTTCTAAAACCAAGTTAAATTAATTAATTAACAATTGTTTTTCGTCTAGAAAGTGTGTTTAGATATTGATTTTAAGATATTTGAATATTTTTAAAATTATGACAAAAAATGACCTAAAAAACATGGTATTACTTTTTCTTATATCCTTAAGGACCAAATGGCTGATTTGATATAACAAATATGCAGGAATAGAGCCAAGAAATGTCCATTAAAAACTGCCTGATTTCTTTTCCATTTCAATTTAAATTTGGTGGTGTTTACAGAGGTCAAACTTCGTGTTGCGTATACGCAACGCTGGGAAGAAATGGGTTAAGGATGGGCGAAAGGAGTTTCACCGAAGTAGCTTGCCAAGAAGTTGCCTAGTTAACACTCACTCTTGGTACTTCTCGTTTGAAGTTTCAGTGATTTAATTTAATTTAGTCTATTTTTTTCGTTGGCGTCTGTGAGAGCTGTCAACGTCAAGTGGATCTTATGTTGGCGTAGTTAAATTTAGAAGGCTTATTTACATTTGATTTGGAAACAGATTGATTTTGAATAAGATGAAAAGTGAAGATATTGGTATAAATGTCACTGAAAGGGCTTTCAAATTTGTTTCGTCTAGGTTTGGGTAACATATAAAAAAGAGAGAATGTGTAACAAAAATATGAAATTACAGACGTCCTTTAGCCGATTCTAAGAGAATCTATGTATATGTCCACACTGTAACTTGTGAGGGGTAGGGTAGCTGGGTAAGTTGTTTTTTCTTTTGTCCACAAACAAGCTTATCGTATAATTACCTAAATAAAAACCAATTGATGACATGCCTAAGTTTACTACAAGCTTTGTTGTTACTTTTATTACATGCAGAATATTTAATATTTCCATTTCGTCATTTTTATGAAAAACTTAGTTTCGACTAAGTGTAGTACCTAAGTAATTGTTGTTCCTCACTTCAGTCCGTACTCCATTTTGATGTTGTATGGTTCTTGCATGCATTTTACGAGTATGCATTCTGAATTATTTAAAACACATGAACTTAACTTTAAAGACAATGACTTTTGCATTTTCAGAGACGTTCTTGCAATGCATATTCGAATTTATCAGCTCAGCAGACATGCAGCAAATCAGTGCCTGTTGCATTTTTCCAACTTACTGAATATCTGCAACAAAAAGCAACAAAGCTAGTTAAGAAATTTTCCACCACTCCCCACAATCTGTAGTGCACTTTTCTCGTTTTATTCGAAATCATCTGAACACGGTAGCGCGCCAACAATTTAACAGTAAAAACTGATTAAAATCGTCTGGAGCATGATATCCTGCTTAATCCGTTGAGCATATATAAATTTCTCTCGTGCCTTTTTTTGTTTGTCGAAACAACTCAGTTTCGGCTTTAGCTCTAGAGTCATACACCCCCTCTGGTATTAGAGAAGCATTATACAAAAATGTTGCCATGCAGACATAATATGGAAACTCTCAAAATTATACACGTATGTGTACATACATTTCTCTAGAGAGGTAGACAACATGTCAGCATGACTTCTAAAGTTGTTGATGCGAACGGTTTTGGAGATAGCGCATCAGCATGAGTACATTATTTCTTTTTTTTTTTGTGTATTTCAGGATAACGCACAAATGACTTTGACATCGCATAAATGCTCTCGCATTCTCTTCGTCAATGAATAATTGAAGTTCATAATGAGAAGAGATGGAAATTAAGTTCAAGGCTTATAAGTTTATTGTTTTGGGTATATGTTTTAAAGATTTACATAATAATAATGTACTTTATCCGGTGAACTTTTGCACTACGACTTTGTATGAAATACTCAAAGTGGTATAAATTCAATAAACTCAACAACAACATAGTAATGCTGGTGGCACGTCGACACGAATACGGCTGATTGATTTTAAGATTCGAGGAAAAACAATTATTCATTTTGACAATACGTCCCACACCATAAACACATCACCAAGCCAGAAATTATATATCAACCAGCTGATCTACTGGCTGCACGACAGGTGTCTGAAGTTGGCGACGTCACTTTCGATTTTATAACATTTTCTTACTCAATTCGTTTGCCCAGGGAAAATTCTCGTTTGCCCACCACCCCAAAAAAATTATCGACAAAAACATTTCAATTTCACTCAATATTTAGAGTGCCTGATCTGGCCACCCTAAGCATGCTTCCGCGGTCTGATTTGGTCAGTTCGATTACCCATTAGGTGCCCTCAATAACCCATGAAAAATTGTCGTTTACGCACCCCTGCAAAAGAAGATATTCACTAAAACCCGTTACTAGTCAGAAATTTCACTCAAAATAAAATTTCTCATTTCGGTCAATTTGACTACTTCGCCTTCGACATATTAATATCTTTTCAAGTATTTCGTTGGCTCATCGTAGGCCCAAATATTCCGTGGAAAACTTTTCGTTTGCCCACCCTCTCAAAAAAAGTTATTAGCAACATATTTTCCACATAGAAATTTCACTCAATTATTGCTATCCCTAATCTGACAACCCTAAATATGCCAGCGCGATCGGACTTTTATTGTCCAAACTCTAGTTTGCCCAGGAAAAATTGTCGTTTGTCCACGCACCCCAAAAAAAAAAAATATTGACCGAAAACTTTTATCATCCAGAAATTTCACTCAATGAAAATTTTGTTTTGGAGAATTGGCCAGAGTTGCGTTAGATTTTTCGTAGTTTGTTTCCCCATTGTGAGTCCTCGTTTGCCCAGGAAAAATTTTCGTTTCCCCACCCACAAAAAAAAAAGTTATTGGCAAAAAATCTGCCACTTAGAAATTTCACTCATTATTTGTATGCCCGATCTAGCCACCCTAAATATGCCAGCGCCACTTTGATTACCCATGGGGGCCTCATTTTAACATTTTGCACAGAAATCACATAATAAGCTGTAGTCTCCTAATACCCTGTATAGAAATCCGGAAGTATTATTATAAGGGGGCCAGACCATGCACACCAAATTTATATTTGGATAATGTTTTCGATAACTTTTTGTGGGTGGGCGGGCAAACGACGATTTTTCCTGGGCAAATAAGGCTCCCCATGGGCAATCAAAATCGCCCAGTTCAATTGCGCTGGCATATTTAGGGAGGCCAGATCGGGCATACAAATAATTGAGTAAAATTTCTATATCAAAGATTTTTTGCCAATAACTTTTTTTTCGGGGATGGGCACACGAACATTTTTCCTGGCTAAACGAAAGCTTCCGATGGGCAAACGAACTACGGAAAAAAAATACAATAATCTAAAGGGACATTGCCAAATTCCCCAAAACAAAATTTTCATAGAGTGAAATTTCTGCATGCTAAAAGTTTTCGGTACATAATTTTTTTCTGGTGGGTGTGCAATCGAAAATTTTTCCTGGGCAAACGAGGCGGCTGCCGATGGGCAAACGAACTACGAAAATTAGAAAAATCTACCCTACCTTTTAGTAACCATTGTACACTTGATAACATTGGTGACCTTGGTCCTTAGTAACCTTGGTAGCGTTTATAGCCTTGGTAGCCCTGGTAACCTTGGTATATTTCTACATCACATTAAACTGAATGGTAACCCTAACTTTGACATTAACCTAAGTCTAAACCTCAAACTCAACCGTAACGCAAAACCCTATACTTAAAACCAACCCCAACAATAACATAAACTGCGACCTACTACTGACAATAACTTTAACCCAATATAGGTTACTCTAAACTTCATTTTGACCTTAGCTCTAATTTGAGCCTAAATCTTTACGCCATCTCTATCCCGAACCCTACATTCCCCCCAAATTTTATCCCTAAATTTTAATGTAATCATTAAATTTAGCTGTGTACTGAATATGTGATTTCATCCATTTTTGCTAAGTTCTAAATTGGGCCCAAGTCAACACCAAACGGTTAAGAGACGATTTCCGTTACTATGCACTTGTCTTTGTCCTTACATCCAGGTTCCATCGTTCTCCCTTTTATAATACCCATATCTACTACCTTTGGCTTCTTGAGATTCACCGTCGTTACGTTACGTTACGCTCGTTAGTTACGTTACAAAAATGCACATCAGACCCCCAGACAAAGGACTTATACATGTCAAAAATCATTTTATCCTTGATCGAAGGTTCTGAAAACCTGTCCAGTGCTGACCAAATGAATTTACCGAGAATTGACTTTAAAATGATAAAGTAGTCTCATGACCAGGAATCAGCTATCAGGAACAGTATCTGTTACAGTCACTTTATAACTAAGAGTGCCCTTTTGCCTCGACCCACTTCCACAGCAGGATCAAACCGAGTGATTATTTCGAGAATTCATTAGAATTCCATGAAAAAGCGATTTCCCAAATGCCTTAATCATGTAACTCTGGTTTGAAAACAACAGAATACCCCGTTAGTCTAGTCAAAACGGATTTGGTTCCCGAACGTCATAATTAATCTTCCACCAAACCAGGGCAGTAAGGTAGCGGTACGTGTCAGAATGTATGAAATCCAGCCGATGTACATCACGGCGAACTTGTCAACTCGTGTGGTGTGTGTTGTTTGAACTGCGCTGGTTTGATGGAATCTGTAGGATCATTGGGATGAACGCATCGCACTATATCTTCTTCTCAGTACCGTATAGCCCCAAGTGGGGCCATGGTGCGTTAACTCAGCCGTTTATAGACAATTTCGAGTCAACGTTACATTGCATATCATTTCGGAGTGTATGTAATGTTGCAAGCACTATATATTTCCTAAGGGCACATGTACGGAACTTTTGGACCACGCCGAGATTCGATCTCTGGACCTCTAGATTACTAGCATCGTAGAGTTCGACTCAAACAAGTGAGCCACAGAGCGTGGCGTCGCACTATATGCTCATCCAATATTATATTAATATGTTCGTACTCGTATATGAGACGAACCAAAACAGGAAATTTGATCCCTTGCTCCTACACTTCCAGACGCTCTACAATTGAAAACTTTGGAGCTTTTTTTATACAAGGGATTGTGGTACTATCCGCTTCCAGTCCAACCTTACCACCCATTCTTGACAGTCCGCCCTCTATACCTGTATGTTCCTTCAAACAAGGATCGTTTTTCGTACTAGAGAAGTTTTCAAAGTTCTTACCAAGCTTCGAAGTCAGCTGGCCCTGATGGTATATCCCCGATGGTCGTTATTCAATGTGCTTCTTCCTCGGTGAAACCACTGAGAACTATTCCATGTATCCTATTCACTAGGAGTTTTTCCATCGCTGTGGAAATTGGCTCATATCCAGCCTATCCTTAAAAACGGTGATGCATGCGTGATCCCTCGAACTAAAGGCCGATGGCGCTCACCTCAATCCTGTATAAAGCTTTTGAAACACTTATAAACAACCAAATAATTAAATACCTAGATTCGCATGATCTCACCAGTGATCGTTAGTACAGGTTTCGTGCTTCTCGTTCAACCAGAGACTTGGTGACCTCAGAGAGCGATGTCTTCATATTGCTTTGGTGAAGCGAACGTGGAAATTTCAAAGCCTTTCGACCCTGTGTGGCATCCAACTTTACTATCGAAACTACGTGCTTTTGGAATTGATTGCTCACTAGTCAGTTGGATTAAAAGCTTTTTAAGCGATCGCTTTTGTACTGAACGGCGTTTTATCATCTGTTCATTCAATTAACGCTGGTGTACCACAAGGTACTGTCCTATCCCCAACTCTCTTTCTGATTTTTATCAACGACCTTTTAAACTTAACATCCAATCCGATCCACAGTTTTGCCGATGATAGTACTCTTGATTTTGGATATTCTTTCAGATCTGCAGCTGACTCTCGCGGTGACGCTATCAACCCAAAGACAATCTATGCTTGCATCATTGAACCAATACCAAAAATTACTTGGGGCGAAGCGAACCGGGTATTATTTAATGCTAGTAAAACTCAATGTTGTTTGATATCCAATAAGTTGTACTCTCCTTCTACATCTCTGTCTATAAACGTTAATGGCGTTAGTATTCCAAATTCTCCTTCTCTTAACATCCTGGGTACTAGCATCTCATGCAAACTTAAATGAACCGATCAAATATTTGACATTGCGAAAAATGCCTTAAAATATGTTTGGTTCTTAAATAGGTGTAAAAAATATTTTTATGCCACTGATCTAGCCCAAATTTATAAAACCTACATAAGACCTAGACAGGAATATAAAGTACTTCATTAGAAAAATATAAAAAAACTGAAGCCAGAAACTCTATGCAATTTCACATTTTTCGCTGTATCCCTTTTACTACCGCACGGATCGGAGCAAATTGTATGCACACTCTCTGGACAGACTCTATCCATGAAAAAAGAAAGAAAATCCAGAGATGCTCTCTACGAGGTTGTAACCCTTTCAATGACCAACAAGAACATATATATATATCTCCGGTGTCTTTCATTGTATCTTCTTGAAATTTTCTCTACTTTGTAGGACAACGCGAGCAACAACCTCTACCAAATTCGAACACTTAGGACCAAACAGGATCTGAGCCACAGAGGTCCGAAAACCCGTACTTGTTTTGTGGTTTAAATATAATCTTGATAGCTTCTCACTTTGGATTTGTTGAAATTTGTTCTTTTTTCTTTGGCGGACGGGACGCTTTCGCATCCCTAGATAGATTGGTTTACTGGAAAGAAAGTTTTTAAATAAATAAGAACAAAAAAATCTTAAACGATGAAATATATTTTTTTTATACAAAATCAATTGTGTGAATCTTACTTTAAAGCAAATTTTCTGGCATATCAGTTTAAAATATTGAAATTACATTTTCACATATCGATTATTCAGAAAATTCCCAATTTGTTTCCTTTTGCTAATTAAAATTTACCATATCGTTCCTCTATCACTAGGGCAATAATCGACTTTGCAGCCTATTGTAATGAGATTAGGGCTTCATACGGTAAAATTTATCTTCGAAAATTTCTCTATTCATTCATGCAACCTGTGATGGACGAAGTCTACTGAACCGTACAAAATCAAACCAAAATTCAAAAGTGTTGTTATGCCTAGGTATACCCTATACCACCACACTCCATATGATGGAGTGTAGTGGCGAAATGCTGGTTGATTTCACTACCACCAAAACTTACTCCTTCCTATCGTTTAATGGAACAAGCCTAATACCAAATCGCTCATATTTGCAGTTATGATTTCTCTTTTGAAAGTGTTCTTCCATAGAGCGCTGCTGTTCATATGCGGACATCATGCATGCCTATCGCATGCACTTTAGTGTCCCTAGGTAGCAATAACCAACTGAAGAGAAGGACATTATCAAATCTTCAAAATGTTTGAATCACTTCTACACATACGTACACATTGGAACAACACTTTGGTGCTTGCGAAAACGTATTATTCAATACTAACGACGGCTCGTTGCTTTAAAAAAGGATGTACAAAAAATTATTCCCTAAAGGACATACTCGAGGCCCGGAAATTCGCAATTCAGCCAATTCGGGAATATGTGGTGGGTTTGTCAATATCATGTATGTATACGTACACTGATATTTTGTTGTTACTAAATGCTTTTCAAGAACATAATCCGCTGGCTGGAAAATGGGGGAGGATAAAAGTGGCCCTCTCAATGTAGCATTAATTTGAGTAGGATATTTCCGTTTTTGATTTCTATCCCCCCTAGCAGCCATTGATTTATACTTGTTCATAGTATCGCAGATTAGTTAGACAGAGACTAAACATTTTTATATTTTTTAAGGCATTTGGATTGTGTTGATGCATACTTGGTATTGATGTTGGGATGGAAATACAAAGAGGATTTTTTAGCAATGAAACCATATTTATGATTTCCGAGAAATAACAAAGTTCGAGAGGTTATCAGATAGAGACAAAAACAAAAACGGAAAGCTATTTCTCTCAAATGTAGATTTGCAAATATTTAAGTTGATTTTAAATCGATTTTCAAGATGTACGATGCTTTCACATTTATGATATTGTTTGATACAATGGGTCTGTTTTTGGGCATTCCGTTTGGTTTTAGACAACATCATATAAATTTATTTCTCCAGCGGTCATTTTTAATATCAAATTTTGTTACCCGCGGGACACGGGACACGGGATGCAAAAAATAAGAAGTGTAATAAAACATTTTAACATACTTCCTGTTATCTTAGTTCTAAAGGGATTTGGAGATTATACCATAAGTATGGCCCTAAAGATGGGCACCTCTCAATTAGACAATACCAAAGAATTCAATAAATTTTAATGATTATCCTTTTCTGTACCGTAACCCCTTGTGGGGCATGGTGCGTTCACTCAGCCGTTTATAGGCAGTTTCGAGTCAACGTTACATTGCATATAGAGGAGTGTAGATAATGTTGCAAGCACTATATATTATCCTGGACCACGCCGAGATTCGATCTCCGGACCTCTAGATTACTAGCATCGTAGAGTGCGAATCAACCAAGTGAGCCACAAAGCGTCTAAATCATTATAGTCGTTATAATTTCGAAATTTTCACATTATTCTCGCCTCCCTACGACCGCACACCTCATTAACAAACCTCGGCAGATTTGCATTAGATTAATAACTCAAAATGCTGATCATTTATAATCCCACACAAAATTTCATCCTTTTTTCTGTCTTTCCTATCTAACTGAACTATTTTCGGTCGCACACCATTCCTTTCACAGGATAATAAATTAAGCTCGTCACCGCACTAGATTCCTATTCCAAACTGATTTTCAATATGACAGCCAACAAACGCTAAACCGACAACTGACTGAAACGGCATAGCGAAAGAAAGAAGTGTACAATATCTAAAGCGGATCTCAGGACGAATGTCTCTAAAGTGTGAGAAAGGACACACAAATGAAATAGTACTGACAAACAGCTGGGTTGCAGATTGGATTAGACATTATGCCCAATCCAATTTTCTGGTTAAGTTCAGTCTATTGGTGCTAAAAGCGATTGAATAGGTCTCCAATAAAATGATTGTAATGCAATGTCAAGGGATTTTTTTCATTCTTTTACCGTAAATCGGAATAGATAAATTTCACTGAATTTCGGAGAAAAGCTTGATATTCTAATCTGATTACCAAAATGGTGGTTCAATGCAGAAATGAAATTTATAATTGTGTAATGAGAACTGATTGGTGAAAGGTGATGAAACCATTTGAGATTTTTCGGTTCAGATATAAAATAGACATCCACCAAACAAAAATACCATCTGCTCGAAATCTTCCTATTTGAAATCATTTAATTTATTATCCAAAACTTTTATCTAATAGCTGCAAAAAAACTCTTTCCCTTCCGTATTGAAAAGGAGAATTTTGACTGGTACAACAATTTCCACGTGTGCTTTAGGTTCAAATAATTCGGCAATACATTAAATATTACTTCCCTCAAAGCCTTGGAGTAATTCTGGTATACAGGTATCACTCGACTTAGGACGCTTCGACTTACATCGCGTGAACAATTTAGACCACGACTCAAGTTACAACAAATTTTGTTTCCACTTACAACGCGATTTGAAAAAAAAAAAAATCGTATAAAACACACGTGCAAGTATTAGGACAGAATTTCCTTTTCTGTTTTAACTCACTTTCTTTCCTGGTACATAAAGCTTCTTATATATTTGTTGAGCTGATATTTGATGAAGGAATTTTGTTTTGGTAAAGGCAATTACAGTAGATATCGTTTATGACGACATCGAAGTGACCGACTATTTTATGTCGTTATAGCCGATCGTCGTTATATCCGCTCATATCGTTTATAACGACCACCGTCGTTATATACGATCATATTGTTTATAGCGTCCTGTCGTCGTAATAAGCGATAATAGTAAAGTAAAGTCAAAACCCGTTTTAGACCACGAACTTACCGTGGTCCACTTTTGAAATGTATACGTTTGCCGACAAGGGTATACGTCCTTGTGTGACATACAAATGAACGGAAAAGCTGCTTCTGCATTTTGTTTAAATTATTTTTCGGAAATAAGAAATACAGGAGAACATTACCAATGAGGGCATAAATGGAAAAGTTAACAAATTGCCGAATCGTGGTTTTGTAGTCTTTTTCCCAATCCAAATGCGAGGACTTTTCTTAGACGAATTGTTAATATTTTAAGGAAATCAACAAATTCTCAAATATGATTTGATTTTCTCGTCGATAAAACCTGAAGGTGAACCTGTTTTGTTGTAGTCTCTACAGAGTTGTTGTAAAAATTAAACAAATTCAAGTTTCAGAATGTTTTTTAAGCGTGCCAAAGAATTTTGCACTTTTGCATTACTAAACTTTTGGAGTCATTTTCGGCAACTTCAGTCCACAGCAGATAAACTTAAATTCTTCGGTTGACTCCTTAATTTTTCTCAACATGCGTAGTTTATTTTTTATAAATGCTTGATTTCAAGGAGTTAAAAGAATATAGTCAGAGCTGGTAAGTCAGGAAACTGACTGGGACGTCGTCGAATCTTGTATCGCGAAATGTCCCTTTCACAGAGCAAATTGCATAAAACTAATTTTGAGGCGCTCATAATACGGAATATGTAATAACTGCTCCCCTATCTTGGACGTTCGTTGGTACCGAATTGTTGTGGATCCGCTACATAAAATTTAGGGCAGATTCCGAAAACGATGTTTAGTGAAGAAAACGGGCACGATTTTTTGGCGTGCAATTTTTCACAGAGCAGTTGTCTCAAATCCTCTACTGTGTTGATTGTTTTATTGCAAAGAAAATTTCGTAACATGAATTTACTATTTATTACGACGTTTTAAAAACCTTCAGGTTGAGTGCGACTGCGATACGATGTCGTATCATTTTTAAACTTTTTTTTTTACATATGACTTCCGCACAGGATTTAATTCTCAACTGGGACTTGATCTTTGAATGCCGGAAAAGCAATCATTTCACATACAAAAAATGACTTGTGTCGAGCGTTCGTCGTTATATTCGTTCATTTTGCTTCTCTAGTCGGAAAAATTCAGTCGTTATAACGATCGGTCGTTATAGCGATGGTCGCTATATCCATCAAAAATTGTACCGCACGAGCCTCTTAGGTCTCGGGACTTGGCACTTCCGTCGTTATAGCCGATGCGTCGTTATAACCGATGTCGTTATAAACGATATCCACTGTAGGTGTTTCGTTTAAAGAAGAAAATTTCAACGCTAGTGTAAAGGATTAGGCCATAGCCAGCATAAGTCTATCAAAAAATTCTTCGGCGTCAGCAAACAGTCCCTGATCAATAATTAAAACTTAAGAATTAAACATTTTTAAAATGCCGGAAAATGGATTATACATGTAATGCCGGTCCCATGCTGTCCGGCGTTTGCCGAATCGTGCGGTACAAAATATCAAAGTTGTGGACAACACGACGAAAGGGGAATTTCACAAACAAATAACGTTTGTTGAATTCCTCCATCGCCTCAGTCTCAGCCAGGCCAGGTCCACAATGTTGATCTTTTCTACCGCGTGGTTTGGCAAACCCCAGACAGTGTGAATGGAGTCTAAACAGTGTGTTTGGTGAAACAAGGGCCCCCGCCCGCTAGGAGCCCCCATGCCACAATAACGTTTTCCTCTTTTTGGTGGAGTTACTAAAAATTATTTTAGCCACACGCTTCCTGGTTAAAGACTAGCCTTTGCCTTTACCAGGTTATTTTTATCATAGCAGCTCTAGGGAAAACTGTGGAAAGGTCCTAGCTCGACATAGATCTCAGCCGATTCTCTGGCGACTCTATACTGTAATTTGGATTTTAATTTTGATTATATTGGACGCACAGTGGGGAAGGTCTTATCCAATCCTCTGAAACGTATAGTGATGAGAAACAAACATTTTTGTACCGAGAGTGAAAATAAAGTTTTTTTTTGTAGATTTGTGGGCCTTTGCTAGGGTTTGAAGCTATTGAACAAGTCAGAAAGAGGGCTCTTGTCCTTCGAGCAATATCTTAGTGTTGCGCACTGACTTACTGAGCGCTTATATACCGGCTCATAATTTAAACTATCTTAAAACATTTTTGGAGATAGTACCTTTTCCATAGGGTCAGGGTTTATATACCGTCCTAGTCTAGTTCGCGTATTAACTTCTTCTTTTTATTCGAATTGGTTGTGATTTTTACAAATGGTTTATCTGACATTTTGATTATTTGGACAATATTATAATTGAAAATTGGTAATCTCGCGTTTTTTGTAACCATGAATTTCATATAAACTTTGTAGCGAAACGAAAATCGAAAACGATATCACCCCAATAACAAAACGACTTTGCTCTTCCTGGATGAATTTCAGAAACAGTCGCTTGGCTAGGCATAATGGATTGGCAAGCAACTCGCCATCTGTTGCGAGTAAGACTAAATTTAGTTTCGATTAGTTAGTGCAGCCCGTATATGCCGTCCAAAATTATTTAATTTTGCCTAAAACTTTTTATCTTTACTCCGATATAAAAACGGTCACTGACTACTTATCGCGTAGTTACAAATTAATGATGATCTATAATATTCTTTCCGTTACAAATACAAATACATGTAAATATTTATTTCCAGCAAAAGAAGATCGAGAAAAAACGTAGATGGTATAATTGTGCCTGCACTAACTAAAATAAAGATAATTTTGGCGGAAGTTGTGCCTCCAAAAATTATTGAAAACAATGCAAATATTTCTGAAAATTAAATAAAGTAAGCAAACGGTTCTGGCCCGAAAATCAAAATACATAATCAAAGGAAAAAACAGCCGCTTGAAATTCACCCTGTCAAAACAACATCAACTTCTTTTATAATAAGGAATTAAAGCGGAAATTAACTTAAAAGAGGAAATAATCTGATTTAGTAGTTCAAAATGTTGATTTTATCAAGGGATTTTTAGATTGGCGAATTTTGACCAGATTGATGTCTTATTAGACCCTGACAAACCTCTAAGTATGATTCAAAATTTCAGAAAATAAATTAGTGGTGAATTCTGGTATATAATTCTAGATTTACTGAAATCTAAAAATTTCTCAAAAAATATTTCTGTAATTTTTTACTAATTTGGAGATTATATTGTGTAGAGGCCCCATTATATTGTGTAGAGGCCCCATTTGGTATTGTATATTTTTAAAACATTACACCACTGAGTCTAAAGTATACAATATCCCATCTAACAATCAAAATATATTAGCTATAGGCAAAATATAACCTCGTTAGAATTAAGTCTTGAGTGTTTCGAATGTGACCTAAATCTTCAACGATATTTCACTCGTTCCTTATGTTTTGTTTGGTTAGGATTGGTACATAAAGAATAAAGTTTTTCTTAGAAGAACCTAACTTTCAGGGGCAGCCTCATGACCCCATGGTCCGATTCTATTCGTTCCGACATATAAACAGCGTACACTAAAAAGAAACTTGTGTACAAAATTTCAGCTCGATAGCTTCAAAACTGAGGGACTAGTTTGCGTTGCAACAGGCAGACAGACGGACATCGCTCAATAGATTTCTCTCGTCAAACTGATCAATAATATCAAGAGACGCGAGAGCGTCTTGCCCGCCAAAGGAAAAAGAAAAACGAAAGCGAACAAGTCTATGATTACCGGAGACAACTTGCTTTTTTGTTTGATCAGGCTACAGCCTTCCAGGCAACAGCCCCCAAAAAAATTTTTTTACCAAAATATTCCACATATCCTGTTCTAGTGCCTTTTCAAATAAAATCTTCGATCGGCACAATAACGGGTAAGATATATGCAATAAACGGTGAAATTTTCACCCTCACAGACTTAAGCGAGTAACCCAATTTTAGAATGAAGTCTACAGTTGCAGAAAGACTTGCTTCTACTGTCTCTCTTCGTGATGGGATTTTTATGAAATTTGGAACGAATGATCCTCTGGTGGTCCTTCTAAAGAATCAATGTCTTCCATTTAGATAAGTGGATGGAATAACGGTAAATTAATAGGTAAAGTTAACAAAAGATTTCCAACAATTGCGTCTATCGGCTCATCGCATTGACCATTTTTTAAAACACACTGCGGCATTGGGACATTTGGATATTGGGACACCGGGAGACTAGGATCTTGGGGTAGTTGGATATTAGGAAATTGGGACATTAGGGTCTTGGGACATTAGGACATTGGGGCATTAGGCACAATGGGGAAACAGGGACGTGGGGACATTGGGATATTGGGATATTGGGACATTAGGACACTGGGAGACTGGGACATTAGGACACTAGGATATTAGGACATTGGGACATTATGACCTTGGGACAATCGGACATTGGGACATTGGTACATAGGGGCATTGGACCACTGAGACATCGGGATGTTGTGACATTGGGACATCGGGATATTCGCACATAGGGGCACTGGCATATAAGAACATGTGAACATTAGGGTCTTGGGTCATTAGGATATTGGGATATTAGGACATCAACACATTAGGACATTGGGACATTAGGTACACTGGGCAAACTGGGACGTGGGAACATTGGGGCACTGGGACATCGGGACATTAGAACATTGGGACATTGTAACATTGGGATATTGGCACATTGGGATAGTGGAACATTGGGATACTGGGACATTAGGGCACTGAGATACAGGGACATTGGGGCACTGGGATATTAGGACATTAGGCTATTGGGACCTTGGGACACTTGGTATACTGCGACATTGGGACACTGACCACTGGTACATTAGGACATTGGGCCATTGGGATATTATCACATTAGGATACTGGGACATTTGGGACATTGGGGTACTGGGATATTAGGAAATTGGGGCATTAGGACCTTGGGACATTAGGACAGTTAGACATTGGGATATTAGGACATTAGGTGGGAGACTGGGACATTGGGATATTCCGATACTGGGACATTGGGACACTAGGGTAGTGGGACATTCGGGCATTAAACCATTGGGGCACTGTGATATTTGCACATTGGGACAATAGGACCTAAATTGGGACACTGGGACATCAGGATATTGGGACATTGGCACATTAGGATATTAGGACATTGGGACACTGGGATATTAGAACATTGGGACATGAGGACACTGTGACAATGGACCTTAGGGCATTAGGGCATTAGGACATTGGAACATTGGGACACTGTGACATTGGGACAATGTGACATTGGGACAATGTGACATTGGGACACTGGGTCAGGGGGGCATTAAGACAGATCAGTAACAGAACGTTAACAAAGCGTTGGCAAGGCAACAACAGAGCGTTAGCAGATCGTTAACAGAGTGTTAACAGAAAATTAACAGAGCCTTAACAGAACGTAAATCGAGTAATAAAAGAAAGGTAACAGACTGTTTACAGAGCGTTAGCCGAATGATTAAAGAGAATTAAGAGAACATTAACAGAGCATTAACGAAAAGATAATAGAGTGTTAAGAGAACGTTAATAGAGCATTAACAGAGCTAACAAAAAATTAACAGATTACTAACAGAATGTTAGCAGAGCCATAACGCAAAGATAACACAAATCTATTTTGCACAAAATACATATTAATAAACTATACCCATTTCATCCCAAAATTATTTTTAAAAAAGCTCAGCAACAGCCATTTGTGGCGTATTTGCAATTGCGTTTGCAGTATCTATTTATTTTAAAAAAGACCCTGTGAATATAACTTATGATATTAAATTTATGGAATATGCTGAACAAAAACCTATTGAAACTTTTCCCAAAACAAAAATATTAGTTGGCTATTTAAGTATGCAAAAATATATGATATCTGACCAAAAACAACAAAGTTGTAAAAGTTACCCCGCCAAAGAAAAATTCATCTGCCGCAAAAAGAATACATATCACTCCAATCCGCTGCTTATATCTATTTTTGTTTGCTGGATGTACTTTTGTTTTAGGTGTAAATGCTGGAGAAGTTTAAATGTACAGGACTACTTCTTAAAGTAATTTGGAGGGAGCCGTCAAAGTGGCACTGAATAAAATGTTAAAGCTCCCACCAAATTACTTTAAGAAGTAGTCCTGTACATTTAAACTTCTCCAGCATTTACACCTAAAACAAAAGTACATCCAGCAAACAAAAATAGATATAAGCAGCGGATTGGAGTGATATGTATTCTTTTTGCGGCAGATTATTGTGTCTGATTTTCCTGTGTAGAGTTTTATTTTAAATGTATATCCCTCAGTATCTGTAAGTTTAAAGGATTTTATCCCGTATTTATGGGCTTTGCCAGGAAGATATTGACGAAATCCCAAGCGTCCACGAAAGGGTATCATGCTTTCACTTTAAAATTGTAAAGCAGCTCTTCAATAATTCTGTCCACTTTATAGGTTTTTGAAGAAGTCGAACCACTATCTTCGTTGTCGACGAAATGTAAAAATCTTAGGAGAATCTGAAAGCTATTACGGGACATAGTGTTAACAACGAATTGATTATAAAAGATCTGTCATTGCTGGGTACTTGACGAGAGCCATGTATGTATATCATCAGTCCTAGAAATTTCAAAAATTCAGTCCAGTCGGTGTCCTTCCACAAACTTAGGTGATTATTCCTATTCAATCGTAATTTCTAAAATATCATCCGTCAGAAGGAGTCGGTATATTTCAAAAGGAACTTTGTTTTGAAGTGCTACTCCACTAGCTCCTCTACGTGAAATAATCAAACTATCGAGCTTCACTAAACTCTCTCCGGTAGCCGACGAAATCCAATCCGACAGTTCCTCGGAATTCCTCGAACAATTAACTGCATCGTTATTCATCGGAACTTCACTATCTAAACTTTCTTCGGAAGAGCTTTCTTCAGCAGAAGGAAATCTTCACTTTCCGAAAAAGAATTTTGCAACATTTCTCTTATTCCTTATGAATTCATTTTCACTCACGATGTATTTCTTCGAAGTCTAGAAATCAACTGAACCGCAATCTGTATAGATAATCAAGTGTTCACGGGTGATGCACTTGTGTTTATAATAATGACATATACTTTTCCAGTGCCAATGCATCACCGGTGAACACGGTCGGGAAACCACTTGAATATGGCTTTTTTTACGCATATAAATATGTGTACAAAATATTTCCGGCGGGAAATAATTGGAACAGGAAAATTTTGCTTTGGCCCCTGAGGAATAAATTGTGCCGTATTCACCGGTGATGCACTGGCCCTTGGGGAATAATGACCTATGGCGTGTTCACCGGTGATGCATTGGCAGCCAAAGTGTTCTAGTTTGACAACAGCTAAAAATCGCGGCCTGACAATTTTAACTGTTTAAAGACGTCAAATACACGAAAATATGTCCCTACCTCCTTAGGACATGCAAAATTATGATATACTGTTTCATATACGGTAAGTGGGCGAATTTTTATATGGAATGTCAAATTATGTCGTACTATTTCCAACGACTTGCTAAAACTCTCTATATTGTTTGGAAAATTTTACATTCGAGTTTTAAGGAAATACCATTGAGAATGATCTTGTTCCCCTTTTAACGACAAGTGGCACCTGGCCGTGTTTTCACTTTTACTCCTGATTACAACTACAAAACTCGCTCAAGAATTCTCTTTAGACCATTGGCTCGTCTATACTTAGTGGTAGAAAGGGTCAAGTTTCTCACCAAATTAAATCAATGATATTAAGTTCCGTTATCTTCTCAGAGATACCTTTGCATCACCGCCCCCCCCCCCTTTGGCAGCGTCCATGCACCCAGGGCCGGCTTTAGGGTGGGGCGAGCGGGGCGGCCGCCCCAGGCGCCAGGTTTAGGGGCGCCGAAACCCGTATTATTAATTTAATTTATTTTTACAAATTTGTTTGTTGCTTAAGAGAATTTAATTTTTTTAACTGCTGAATTAGTATGATGTAAGAATACTAATGCATGTATGAATGTATATAATACCATCAATTTAACGCGCATTCTAATCACAAGTTAACGGGATATTTTATACAAACGCAGACCTGCGACAAGAATTCTATGTGCATTTTCACAACGTTCACTCAATGCCGCACGACACAAATTGTCACCTGTATCTTTATAGAAATCAGGTAAGAATTTAGTTGGGAACTCATAATATCAGATTCCCACTTCAGGAATTGACTGCGTTCCAAAGATAAGAGAAAAAGCAGTACACAATTCTAATGAGCACATTCGTTTTCGAACCATTTTCATCAATATTTTGTATGTGGATTATGTTTATGCTTTTGATTTTATTAAACTTAAGGGCGCCAAAAACCTGACGGTTTCTCGGCCAATCGATTGGGCAATTTACTGCCCACAATCGATCTGTCGCGCGCACATACATACATTAGGCAATTTATCGGGCAATCTGAAATTGACAGTCTCACGGTCCACAAGACACAACACAAAATAGCGAAAATTATATAATTTTTGGCGATGGAAGACGGACATCCATTGCTACTTTTCATGGAGAATGACCGCCACAACCACAGCATGAAGAACGACCACAGGTTTATGTCAAAAAATCAGCAACTGAGAACACATGGTTGTCATGCCAGTTTGAACGTAAAATTGCACTGACAATACGTTCCACACGTCAAATCAAAAAATTGAATCCCATACAGCTTCCGATTTATTTTGTAATCAAAAAATCTGGCTGATCGATAGGACGGTCTGTGGCGCCTCTTACGTTTATTGATATTTATGTACATAGAAAAGTTTTTGGATTTTTGTTAATATGTATGATGCCACAAAAATTTAAGTGTGTTGTTTGAGGGATAATTTTGTTCTAATTTTGTGGTCTCCGAAGGTATTGCATTTTAGAGCAATTATTGTTGTCTTTTCTCGCTCAATTAAATTTACTAAAACTACTTAAAAAATAGAAAAGTTTCTAAACGTATTTGTAAAATTAGTAACTTAATGAACGTTTAAATGTTGGTGATTCAAAAATGAACCGGTGGTACCTACATTGTATAACCTGTAGTAATGCGAAATAGCCAGGTTTCTCGAACAAACCATTTCTAACCACGGTCGAAATTACAAAATGAAATGGATTTATGTTTTGAAAAATATGGACTACTATACGTAAAATCGATACTGACTGAATTAGAACCATCGGCAAGTACGTTTTCGCATGGACCAGAGCAGTGGCGCAACCACGGGAGGGGCTAAGGGGGCTAAAGCCCCTCCCAGACCCAGAAATAGGGAAAGAAAAAACTGCAAACCGAAATATGAAGCAATGCATTTCGGTGCAAACTTGATAAAAATATGACTTGTTCTTGTAGCATAGCATAAGTTATTCATCAGCTTCAATGGTCTGTACAAGATGAAACGTCCTTACCAGAATTTTTGAAAAAGAAGACAAAGGCGGATAAGTGATTTTTGCAAAAAAAAATGTCTATCGAAATACATACATAAAAATTCCTTCAATTCAAATATTTTACAGTTGAAACATCTGTGAGATATTTCCACTAAAAATGTGAATTTCTCATTGCAATTGAAATTGTAGATGAATGTTAAATTAAAAAGGAGCCATCGATAAAATATATTTCTGCACAACATTTATTGAAAATATTTTGAGGCAAGTACTTGAACCAAATAAGTAAAAAATTGAGCTGAACGCTGCAATTACATTCAAAGTCAATTGGTTCTTTGCGAGATAGAGTCCTGTCAATGCTTCCACTGTCTACTCCACCTAAGAAAATAAGGATATCTGGAGCCATTTGATCATTAGAAAGACATTAGTTAAACTACGGCCAGGATTCGGTTTGTCCCTGAATTCCTATTTTTCTCATGTAGTGCCGGGTATTCACAATTTATTTTCTAATTACGGTGCGACATGTTTCACAATATCTAGCTGCCTCCAGGAGCTTACTCGTAAAACGCCGCTTTTCAGTTTTATAGAAAATAAGCGTGAATGCAAGAAGAGCGTAGAACACTACCGTATGGCATTATCACTCAACTTTTTTGAGGCAAACTCAAATGTCCGGTATTATGGATGGCTTTAGCCCCCTCCAGGACAAGATTCTGGTTGCGCCACTGGACCAGAGTATGTGAATCAGGAACGTAGTCATTGGAACTGCCCATCTTTCCTTAATTTTCGTTTTCTTCGTCAATTCCGCAATTGAAGATAGCAGTGTACTCTTGAAAATTATTACTAATTTGAAAAATTTTAACATCGAAAAAGATGAATGGAAAAGTGCAACCTTTAAGTGGGATTTGCTATCGTCTTCCCATTCAACATAATGAATGTTTGTGAGCTAATATGTATGGTATTCCTTATGTTTTGCTGACGTGAGATTGCCTGTTTTTATTTTTGAACGATTATAAAACTGGCAAAGTTTTTTGTGGTTTGGTTTAAAAATTGAAAAATACAATAGATCCTGCAATAGATCTACTTTTGCTTACACAAAACTCGCTTTTTTTATAATATTAACGAAATAATAATTTTCTAGGACGAATTATGAAAAAATTTGAATGGATAGAGGCATACTTTTCTGTTCGCTTTAAGCAATCAATTTATTGGGAAGGGGCAAATTAACGTGAAGTGAAAAGGAGTTAGTAGTGGAAAGTTTCAATGGCGGCGGCCGGCGGGGCAATGGAGAAAAATATTTCCAAAAAACGTTTAAGTTCAAGTTCTATTGCAATTTTTTCGTGTAGAAACTATAAGGGGCGCTTCTTTCAAGTTCGCCCCGGGCGCCGTTACACCTAAAGCCGGCCCTGCATGCACCCAAGTGTGTTTCTAGTAAAACCTCACAAAATATCTAGGAACAGATTGAATCGGAACACTACGTCATAGGGTTGTCCAACAAACCAACCCCTGAAAACTAGGTTCTTTCAAGAAAAACTTTTTTCTTTTAAAACAAATCTTCCAAGACATATCCAAGAACAGATGGAATCGGAACACGTGATAGGGCTGCGATAGAAATTATTAACACAAAAGAAGCTTAAGTTACATTCAAATGTGACGGGTATTCAAATTTCGACCGCGCCCGAAATTAGCCTTCGTCTCGTTTTTCATAATAATTGTCAGATGCTTTTTATAACCTTATTAGAGCTTGGCGTTGATTTTTGAGCCATCCAGTATATGGAAGACAGCCTATGGCTAAAAACTACGACGCATATCAGGAGCTACCCTAAGAATTTGGAGAAATTTGAATTAGGTTGTTCCGCAACTGATTTTAAGAGATTTAAAATGTCTGAAAACTTATTTCAATTGGCCGAATCCAATCGATATTCGTCTAAATTACCCTTAGTAAAAATTTAAGCTTTACTGAAACCATTTAAACTCAACCTTTAGATGTCTTGTCTGAAATTAGAAGGCGCATTTTTTAAGTAAATTAATAATAAAAAAAACTCCTAAACAGAATTTAATTTGTATAATGATTTTATCGAGACTTTTGCCGATTTTTATTGCTCTCACAGTCAAGGGGCGCAGTATGCATTCATCGGCTAGGGCGCAAAGGAGTCTTCCGCCGCCCCTCCCTAGCATCCTACTTTTTCCAAAACAACAAAAAGTAGCCGATCAAACGCCTTTCAGAAATGTTCAGTTTCAGAGTTTTAAGCCAAAAAAAGGGAAAACTCCGAAATGTTAGGGTTTTTCGCGATTTTGACCCTTTCCGCAAAGAGATTTTGGTGGGAAGCTTCAAATTCGTGTTCAGACCCCCCCCCCCCCCCCAAAAAAAAAAACATACCAACAAAAAAATTATGCACAACATTTTGCAATCTAAATTCACCCAATGACTAGACTAGACTATAACGCCTTTATGTTCAGAAGTCCCACAAACAAGGAAGATTTTCAAACAACAACACGTATGTTAAAGTCACTAAAATTTCGTTGATTTTGAAAACATATCGGGACTTTCATTTGAACATTTTTTTCCATTTCAAATTTAACCTTTTTGAGATAAATAAGTTACCACCTCCAAATTTATTGTAGTGAAAAATTGTTGCAAATCTGATCATAGGCGCATTTATGCCATAGGATTAGGTCAGAAAAACCCGACGTTTCGGCAAAAGTAAAAAATAAATAACGAAATTTTATAATAGATACATTCTTTCAGCATCGATTGGTTCTGGATGCCTGTCAGTGTATTTATGTATGCGCTGTCACTGAAAACGTTTCTTATCTTGGCTTGGTAGAATTTCATTATTTTACTATTATGTTAATATCTGCATGTTTCTTTCTTTGTACCCATTGCAGCGATAGATTCATGTATAAAATCACTTCATATAAAGAACGAAATAAACAGACAAGCCACGTCTCTCCTCCGCAATATTCATTACGGATTTCATCTCATATATTCATCAATTGTCGTTGTCATCGTTAATTGTAATCGATATCCTTTTCAACGACGGCAACAACAAGAGGACATAATAGTACACCGACCATCGTATAGCCTACTACATAAAAGCAACAATTTAATGGACACACGACCGTCACCACTCTCCTATACAGGATAATCGTAAATAGAAGGGTAGGGTGGATGATGATATGGAAGAGAAGGGCACTTGCAGGCTCTTCATCCGAATCTGGATGAAGGAATATCGCTCTTTTCCGATACGGTATTCATGTCGGTATCAATGTCCAAATAAATGTCGAACATAACAATCGGTGCAGATTACATGCTTCTCTCTCTCTCTCCGATTGGCCACCCCGCCGTGCCGGCCGTCACGGTATTGTCAAGGATCGCGAACTGCGGACATCCTCCCTCTATTACACATTTTCCGTTGCGCGGAGAAAGTATATATATATTATGCATTGAGAGTTGAGATGATCCTGACAAGTATTCATTGCCTATATGGACTCACTAAATGAATGAATGAATCATCCGTTTTGTTTACGCTTCAATTGTCAGTGATAACGTTCTGAAGTGGTTTATCGTTGCACCGACTATATGCCCATACTCACTATCCTTTTCGAGAGAATATCGCATGCGGTCCCATTTAACTGTATAGAACAACGCCCAACACCTACATAAGTCCCATACATATCGAACATGTGCCTGTTGTTGCCTCTATTTTTCCCGAATATCGCGCAAGGATAACGTGTGTGTTTGCGAGGGTGTAGATTGGTGTAGTGGTGGGTGGGTATATGGTTTGACCGTAAAACCTCGATACATGTGTATAGTGGTGGGTGCCGGGGTGGCTTAATCCCGCGACTCTTGTATTGTCTATCAACCCCCGTACTTAATGCGAAGATATGTTTGTGATTTATTACTTGAAAGATTGATTGATTGATTTGGGGTAACGGCAATCGGCTGGAAAGGAAAACATGGACCCGACAAATGTTCAGGAAATGATCCAACAACCGAGGGTAGATATGTTACTACTACACAGGCACACATGTAAACGTATATGAACCGCACGCAATGACAAGATTAAGAATTTAATTTCATATGGGGTTTCAAGTTGGATATTGGATACGATTAGGAATACTATGGGAAAGTAGACATTGTCTATATGGATTTAAGATACTCTAGAGAAAATAATTCTATCTATTTTTAGGCCACAGGGAAAAGTTAAATAGAGTTATTCGTCAAACATTGACAGCTGTAGTTATCGAACTTTTTTAAGGTCGTTATTTGAGAGAATTTTATGAGGAACATTTTCAATACTGGAATTATTCTAAAGTCTAAAATTAACGGAAACAGTGTCGGAAACCAAAATTCGAAGTCTTGACTCAATAATCAGGATTAATTATTGCAAGGGGTAGTCCTGACTAACGAAACATCCGGATAAGATCACTAGATCAAAGGTGATTCGAATTACAGAGTCAAGACTGTACTTCCATTTTGTTTCAGTGTAAAAGAAGTGTTGTCATCTCCTTTTAGAAATTAGCCAAAAATAACCTATAGGTAGAATAAATTACAATAAAGTAAAACTCTCTAGACGCAGAAACTAGCGTCGTCTTTGAAATTCGGTAGATAAATTCGCCTTGTACACAGAACGACTAATTTCAACTGGCAATCACGACCCGATCTTGACTGTTTAACGTACATTAAATACACCTACGCCTATTTGGAAAACTAAAAATTATTCTACCGAATTTCAAAGACGTAGACGATAGTTTGTGCGATTTGCTAAAACTGTCTAATATCCTGGGAGTATTTCCACCCGCGGAGATAATGTGAGAAAGAAACGATAAATTTCATTCTTACAACTCATAAAAATTAAAAAGAACCTTAAAACTTCCACAGGACCATTTAAACAAATCTAAAAGGTATGAAAATCATGCACGTAACTTCAATCCAAAAAAGATTTCAACACAATAACATGTGTGCTTAACTATACAACACGCCCAACAAACATTAAATTCACAGAAGATGCACATCTATACAATTTGATGTAATAAAACCAGGTTACAGCCCATTATATCCTGCGGCAAGTATTCACGTAATTCTTCGGCACGTTGTCGTCACCGTTCACCGTGTCCCTATACGGGCTAAACCAGAGAGTGATGACAATAAATGAAGCTGTTGGTATAAACGCGGAAGCAAAAGAAACGTAATACGTATGTGAGTTCGTGAAAAGTTTTCGGCAAAGGAACTGTATTTGGCTTTTTTACGAGACTTGTGTTGAAGTTTTTAACTTCCATTCCATTTATGGATTTCACGTCGCGCATCGACGACATGCCCTGCCGGTGGCCAACGTGATGGGTCGTACACAAAGGCGTCATCAGGTAAACTGGAAAGTGTCCTGGTGAATAATAATGTGTAAAGCTATAAATTGCCGCCATCTCTAACCGGATGTTCGAAGTTTTATTACTTCCTCGTGTTGATGCAATAAAAAGCAGTTGCAACAATATTTATAATCGAATTTGAAAATTTTGGACATGGTACCTACATATGGAGCTGACCAATTTTAGAGTCTTCCTAATCATGTCCAAATTGTCCGCTTTTCACTCTGTGAAAAAGATTGAACGACGGTCAGGTCAGGATCCACGAAGCAAAAAGCTGGAAAATAATAATTTGAAGATAAATAAAAATCGTCCTAGGCAGCGCCCGCTCTAGGACTTTCGCCGCCCCGGGCAAGAGAAAAAATTGCCGCCTCTTAGGTACTGTACCTTGCGAGGTCTGCTTATCCTGCCCCCCTCAAGAAGATAGCAAGGAATGCTTTTGATCTTATACCTAAGTTCAGGATCTATTTTCGCATTTTAAATTGTTTGAAAATTTTTTCGAACTACTGGACATTTTTAGAAGTGTTAATTAAATTTCATGATCTCTGCATGTTGAATTTCGTCGTGAGTTCAGCCGTCACCATGGTCGAGCACGAAAAATGATATCACCGAAAGAGCGACCAAAGTCTGCAAGATTCATTCTATCTATTCATACAAAAACTATCTGACTGGTGACCATCAGCTGTGGTCATCAAACAGATTTAGTAGTAACGTTTTTTTTTTTACTCGATGAAATCAAATTGTTGCCAATTTGCAACGTTTTGCAACAACGGATTACCCCTGGTGAGTTTCGAAAAAAAATTGAGACAGAATGATGGATGGTGTTAAAGAAATCCATAATTCATAAACGGCATCAACATTAGAATTGTGCGCACGTTCTCCTTGCCTAATCGTCGCGCCTCCTTGGGGGGCACGCACGCCCCCAGTTTATGAATCACTGATCTACATGTAAAGAATTATTGTTGTACAATCGATTCAAAGTGGTTTTTCCGTTTGAATCAAGTGCTTGTACTCATGGCCGCTGCTCCAAAACGATTAACATAGTAAAAGCAGCTGACGTAAGAGCATTTAAAAACAAACAACAAAAAAATTCATTGGGATTCAAAACACCGGCCAGCTATCATTCATATTCTTAAGCGCAATTCACCACAGTTCAGCAAGTCCTTATGCAGGGTGTCCCATTCATGGTGGAGGATATTTTAATGGTAGGTTGTGTGGCTCATTTGGGGAAAATTAATGTACAACGGGACTCCTCTATTTTTAACCGTTACAATGTTACGAAGTTGCTCGTATCTTCCGAGATACACCCGTTCAAACTTTAAAGAAATTTTAAAATTGGGTTTTCATCATAAAATAAAATGATAAAAATTAATCAAAAACCGGTTTTATCATTTCTTTTTGAACCGTGTATCTCTGAAGATACGAGCAACTTCGTAACGGGCGAGGTGTTGTTTTATTGTAAATTTTATGTAGTTTCAGAAAACGAAGTCATATCTCGTCTGAAATGTTTTGTAAAATGGCAAATTTTGATTTAGTTTGGAAAGTCGGGCATTTTTACAAAAATGCTATTACATTGTAACGGTTAAAAATAGAAGCATCCCGTTGTACGTTAATATTCCCTAAATGAGCCACACTACCTACCATTAAGATATCCTCCACCATGAATGGGACACCCTGTAGAGTTTATTTGGATTTTCAAAATTTTAAAGCTTGATGTA
Organism: Microchrysa polita; assembly: GCA_949715475.1. Taxonomy (NCBI): domain Eukaryota; kingdom Metazoa; phylum Arthropoda; class Insecta; order Diptera; family Stratiomyidae; genus Microchrysa; species Microchrysa polita. Next base: position 103,905,740 of record OX454418.1, read on the forward strand.
AGACATCGATATTGGATGCGAAATTTTGTTTTCCACTAAAACACTCAAATCATTTTTAGAAAACCCTGCCCTCAAAAATGTTGCGCCAAAAAATTGTGCTGGCTTTCATTACTAACCTCCTGCGGTTGTTTTCCATAAATTCCTTAAAAACTTCAATTAACCGGATTGCTTCAGGCTTTTAAATGTTCATGGATTATTTTCATAAATGCGTCATCTCGAGAATTTTTAAAGAGAATAAGGTCAGAGCTAGTTAAATCGGGGGAACCTAGCTAAATTCCAATATAAGCATGTTCGAACACAAATTAGGCAGTTCTGACAATGTTTTCTGAGGTTCGATCCCTCATCTTGCTAAAATGCAAACCACCTTGTTCGTAGTTTGCCCTCCAATTCTAGATGAATCATACGTTTTCAGAAATCACCGAAAAGTGTTCACAGTGCACTGTAATTTCATATGACAACCGACAATAATATTTTGCCTATAAGTCGTCCTAAGTTTAAAAATGTGCTGGTGCAGTCATCGATAGTAATTCGCAACATATTTCGTCACTTCGAACTGACCGTCCATTCTCTTGGAGAAATTAAGAACATTGGCAAACACACGAAACTGAACAATTTGGTCGGGTGTCAGTTCAAATATTGGAGTGAGCCGAAATGTGCTGAATAGGGGAATTTAGGTTTGAGACCTGGGTGCTTACACGTTTTCATTTGAAAAAAAAAAAATCAAGGTTTCATAGAAAACACGCAAAATAGCGTATTTTTAATGTGTCAATTTGTATGGGAATTGAAATGTTTTCGGGCTGTTTTCATACGAAAACATGAAAATAGCCCCAAATTACATGATTTCTCTCATTAGGACATGCAAAATTTAGATATATTGTTTCGTATACGGTAAGCAAGCCAATTTTTATATGGAATGTCTAATTATGTCGTTTTATTTCAAACGATAAGCTAAAACTCTCTATTGACTTTTTTTCTTTCGGCTTTTTTTATCTTTTTTTTCATACGAGTGCTAGCCAAAAAGCCGCCCCTAAAATTTGGCGCCCCGGGCGATCGCCCAGCTTGCCCCCCTTAGAGCGGACGCTAGTCCTAGGTATTCATTTTTGACAAAAAAAAATATTACTGCTTCGCAAATATTCTGGACAGCTTGATTTGATGGTAAATTACGAAAAGCTAAACGTTTTAGGTCTAGAATACGTCCGTTCAGCGATATTTGGAGCTCAATCTAGCGCATAGCAAAATGTGAATAGGCAAGGGTCCAACAATAATCTACCACGCCCCATCCATTTCGGCCCAAAAACTAATTTTAAAAATTTTGGAAAATATGACCCCGTTTGTCCTTACTGAGCTGAATCGTCACAAGTTCGAAAACGATTAAATACAATTCACTTCCGGTCATATTGGCCGCAAAATTGAACGCCACTGTGATTATCACTACTATAGACAACTCCTTCTTCCGTGCCGTAGCGATAACTTGCTATTTTCACCACAAATTGCAAAAGATCTTATTTATTACTTAAGAAAAGTTTTATTGGATCCGGTAGTTTAGTGCTGATACAACACCATTACCATCAACTATACAAAAACGGACAAACGCAAAACTTTTCCAGTCGACCAAACCGAAATAAATTCCGAAGCGAAGCGTATAGCAAATATAGACGAAAGATTCCTTGAAAATCCCAAAACGAAGACGAGTCCGCCTAACGTCGGCACTCACTGTTGTGTAGCAGCTAAATCGTTTAAAAAGACAGGACGACTTTGTCGATGACGACGACACTGTGCTGTGTTGTAAAAGAGTTTTATTTTACAACTTTTTATACTATGACGGGATTCTAATGTTGCAACATTATGTGGAGAGTTCTAATAGTCCAACCGATTTGCTGACGACATTTATTGTCGCATTTTGTGGGGCACCAAGACGAGAAGCCGTAGTCGTCGTCGCCGGCGCTTCGCGATACGCTCATTGTCAACCGCAGAAAATGGAACATTATGTTTGTTGTCGTTCGGTTTTTCTTGCTACCCTCTGAATCCTGAATGACAGCAACAATATACAAAGCAGAGGAATTTCCGAAGCGACAATTTTGTTTATTGTTAAGCGTTGACATTAAAAAGTCGATTACTTGCCGGGGCCGGGTGGCGGCCGGCGAAATGAATTCTATGAATAAAATTCTTTACGAATAATTTAACGAATATGACCAATAAATTGATTATGGTCCACGACCACAAAGACAGAGGAATTTAAAGTAATTTCGGAAATTGTTTTAGATGTTTTTATATTTCGAATAATTACGATGGTAATAATTACAGATAGGGATTTTATGAACTTTTGAAAAATATTCATTTCTTCTCTTGCAAATATGTATTTTTTTTTACTTCGATGTCCTAGAAGTAGTCGTATATAGTCGTTTTTCGTTGGGATGCCTGTACGACAGTGGCGTAGATAGTTTTTCGGAGAGAGGGGAGGCATTTTGCAAGATTACTTATACTGTTACGGTTATCAAATGTTGAATTACAGAAAAAAAATTCACTTCAAATTAGCAGTTTTTTTTAGCAAATTTAGGTGGAAAATAGATAGTGATTTTTCCATACGAGAAAACTGAGTCCTGAAAATATTGCATCGATAATTTTGCCTTTTTTTACTACGGTGAGTGAATCCACAGTATTCCAATTTCCGTACAAATGTTCGCTACTCTGATTGGCGTATGAGAATTTAATATTGGGTTAGATACCTAAGTGGTTACCAAACTTTTCGGAGTCACGGAACACTTAGCATCGCCGCTTTTCCGGCCGGAACATCTCAAAACAAGGATTAAAATAAATCATATACTTATATGTATGTCCTGAAAAAGGAATTGTGAAGACGAGAGCTCGTTGAGAATGCACAGTATATGTGGATAAAGTACAGCTTTTGAGTTCGTAAATCGAAATTTTCCGATAATTCGTGAGTAGACCTGTCTAAAATTTTCAAATTTGTAGTACACCCTAGCAACTATATACGAGGGTCACTATTTATTTTTCGGGAATAGCTTGTCAAAACATAAAACTGACTGATCCTGTCAAATTTAAGGACAGCACAGTGATTCCACATACTGATGTTTTAAAGACAAATGATTTCCAAAAATGTTTTCTTCTATGTATTTCAAACCGTTACTCTTTCTTTAAAGAAAAACTAAGTTTCCGGTTTGTCATAACTATAGCCGCAGTAGTAGCACGTATGAAAAAAACTGACTAAAGGAGAAAATTAAAAAAACAAATACTGGAAAAATCTTTTTAGAATAAAATAGACTGAGGTAATCTTTTGCTTATTTTGCACCAAATGGTTTTACAGGTTTTTGCGTCGTTTTCTTTTTGACGTCATAGTATCGATAATCGCGTCTTTTACTATAGGAAACTTTTTGAAATCGTATTTTACGTAATAATATTTTTTGAAGAATTCCTATCTTATTTGGATCCGTAACATTTGTAACATTGGAACCAATTTTATGTGCCAATACTGGAGAGAGCTGATGCATTCTTTTGCTACAAAAACCGTTATCTGTCGTGTTTTCTGTATTAAAACGGGGATAATTTATGGGCAGGATACTCTAGAGAAGTTTCTATTGTATCAAAGGCGGCTCCAGCAACTCTGAGATAGATAAACAATCCTCCTCACACTTTTAAGGAACTTTATTCAATATTTGTATTAGAATCTATGAAAATGCGGCAAGTGCTCATTCAAATATTGGCCAGGATAGTCTGATTTCGTCACTTTTAGCACAGGAACATTTTTTTAGGATTGTCCTGATGATAAATTGGTTCCATTTTATGCAGGATATAGGACACTTACCGGATTTTGAAGCTGGAGATTGCATTATCTCCCACTAGCCGTAGTATTTAAAGTCAGTTCCAATTTTACAAATGTAACAGAGGTGCCCTCTCCTTTATCCAAATTAGACTAAAAACCTTTTAAGAAACATTATTACGTAAAATTTGCTTTAAAATACGATTTCAAATGGATTTCTATGTAAAAGCAGCGGTTATAGACACTAAAAGGTCTGTAAGCCAAAAAGCTAGGAAAACCCTTAAAATTATAAAAATAAACAAAATAAAACCTCAGAGTCTATTTTATCTTAAAAATTTATATTTCGCTCTTAATTTTGTCAATTTCCGCTTTTTAATAACTTTTTGCCATACTTATGACCTTATGAGTATTACAAGTGCGGCTATAGTTATGACGGACTGCGAAATTAGTTTTTCTTTTAAGAATAACGGTTTAAAATAAAAGGAAACTTTTTCTGAAATTATTTGTCTTTAAGACATTCCTTAAGTTTTCAGTATATGGAATAAGTGTGCTCTCTCTAAATTTCCAAAGATGAGTCTTTTTTTCTGACGCGGCTATAGTTATGACAGGCAGTGTATTTTGCTATAAATTTCGAGGCCCTAGCTATCAGCCAGTTGTTTGCCCTTTTTCTGGTACACACTACTTCCTTTTCCAATTCATATAGTAGAGAGTAGTAAAAGCAAATCGGGCGAGTCTCTGATGCTGGTAAAATACACTTACGGTCAAAAGTATCGACTCAACCTAAAAGCGCGTGTATTTGTACGTGTTTTTCGAAAAGTATAGCAGTTATCCATAAAAATCGTATGTCATTGAAAAGCTTAAGGCCTCAGCTTTACGTTGGTACCATTTTAACCAATATTTGGTGAGCACTTTTAAAATTGATGCTCTTTGAACGAAAACGTAGCGAAAATGAGCAAATATGAAAATGGATTTTGGTTAGGTTTTTTTTGCAAATAAAACAAAAACTGTTGGAAAATAAGTTAAGTAATTATTTTAGTATTTGGTATTTCCTCCTCTTGCTCTAATGACAGCTTCCAGTCGATTCTGCATTGTTTTGATCAAGTTGCTGATGGTATATTGAGGAATACCGTTACACTCCTCTAATAGGGCTGCCTTCAATTCTTCAGTGGACCAAGGGACTGGATTTCTGGCTCGGACTCTTCTCTTGAGTTCGTCCCATAAGTGTTCAATGGGATTGATGTCGGGACTGCGCGCAGGCCAGTTAAGTGATGACATATTGGCTTCATTCAAGAACTGCCGAGTGAGGCGCGACGCATGACACCGGGCATTGTCGTGCATCAAAGTAAAGTTCTCGCCAATAAATGCTGCATAGGGCACAACGTGGACACGGAGAACATCGGTAACGTATCGCTCAGCTGTCAGCCCTCCTCCTCGGCCTCCTGCGGGCACGAATACGAGATCCGTTTTTCCCTCCAATGAAATGCCAGCCCACATCATACAGGAACCGCCGCCGTATGCAACCGTTTCAGTGAAACAGCACTGCGCAAATCGCTCAGTTGGACGCCTGTAGACTCGACATCTTCTGTCACTGCCATGCAGACACATTCTCGACTCGTCAGTGAACAATACTCAGCTCCATTCCGTATCGCTCCAAGTAAGATGATTACGAGCAAATAAGAGGCGCGCTTGTCGGTGTCGTGCAGTCAATTTGGGGCTCCTGGCAGGCCGTCTTGGAGTGATATTCGCTTCCCTTAATCGTCTCCTTACCGTGCGGTCACTGACAGCTACTCCGCGAACACGCCTCAGGTTCCGCTGCGCAGCAACACCCGTGAGGAAACGATTTCGTAACGTACTTGTTACAATGAAACGGTCGTCTCTCTCTGAAGTGGATCGAGGGCGGCCCGTTCTTGGTCTCGAATTAAAGCTACCAGTCTCTCGAAATCTCCTGCTAACTCTCGAGACAGCAGACTGACTCATTCCAAGACGGCGAGCGACGGTTCGCTGACTATGATTTTCCGACAATAGGGCTACAACTTGTGCCGTCTGTTCTGGCGTCGTATCCATTGATGACCAAACAGTGACTGAAATTACTTCAGATGTAAGTTACCTAACTTTCCTGATGCAACTGATAATGAGAAACCGATTACGGGCGCTTTTATAGGGGTAGTTTACCTGACCTGACCTTTACCTGAAACTTCAATTTTTCTGGGTTTTTTGTTACAAGTGGCAATAATTTAAAAAGTGCAAAGCAAATGTTGATAAAAAGGGTACCAACAGGTAGCTAAGGTTTCGAACTTTTAAACGACATACGACTTTTATGAATAACTATCATACTTTCCAAAAAACACGTACAAATACACGCGCTATTAGGTTGAGTCGATACTTTTGACCGTTAGTGTATTTTACAGTTAAGTTGATTTTCGGTACAGTGTAGCAGACTAAGATTCGAAATTTTAAATCTGACAAACATTTTTTCGTATGGATTGTTTCCGTTTTGTTGTGAAAATCTTTTTCTAAATTTTTTCTATTTTCGGATATCTTCACGAAATCCCTGAATGATCTTCACGGAACCATAGGGTAGGTACTGCGGAACACCATTTATTTACTTGTTAATTTGTTTTCGAATTACTGCCTGCATACGCATTTAGCATTGGCGTCATATATCGTCAAAATAGTCAAAAATAAACTTCACGTCATGCATGACGAGTCGACGTGTTGTATCTTTATGACGCATTGAAAGTGAAACAAATGATGGTCAGCTGAGGGAAATGCCATTAATCAGTATGTGTGCTTGCATATAGGAAATACAATGGTTCTTTTCTCCTCAAAAATAATTCACTTGTCTAGTTCTTCTTACTATATGTATAAGACAAACGCAAGTTTGATTCTTTACGCATATTAACGTTGATGGCGTGAGTGTACCAACACATGAGCGTTACACGCTGTGACAAGTTGGCCATCACACCAAACTTTTGCAGACAAGAGAATTTTTTTATTTTTAGTGTGTAGGTAAACATATCGCCCCTGCATAAATTCACCCGCTTAGAAAACATTTATTTCGCAGTGTACAATTTTCATTTATCACGAAGGATACATCTTCTTCTTCTTCCTTGCCTCGTTCTTTATACCGCGCCATGGTTCCTCGTTGCACGACCTGCGGTGTAGGCACATCGCCCGTTTTGGCGATAATTTCTCAGCATATTTCTACAGGCAGCTCTATCTTGGATCGTGTCATCGCCGAGACCAATGCGTTGTTGTTGCTTTTTCATTTGACACATCCAGGTGTTCTTCGGTCTGCCTCTGGCCTTGGGTCCATCAAGTGGAACTTCCATTGATATCGCTCTCTTTGCGGGGTTCTCAGGCGGACGCCTTTGAACATGGCAATACCAATCCATTCGTCGGTCTTCGAGCTTTTCGGTGATTGGTTGATCTATGGACAAGCTGCCTCGGATGTAGCTACTCTTGATGTGGTCCCTTTTGGTTACACCAACTGACATGCGTAACATTTTCATTTCAGTCGCTGTCATTTCTTTCGCGTAACCTTCATACATGGTCCAGCATTCTGATCCATACATGAGTGCGGGACGTACAACCGTTTTGTACAACTTGCCCTTTAGCTTCAGTGGCATTTTCTTATCGCAGAAAACTCCAGAGTTTTCTCGCCACCTCATCCACCCAACCTTTGTGCGATGTTTGATGTCATCATCGCATGTAGCTCCGCTGATCACCATCGAGCCAAGGTATTTGAACTTGGTACAAGACTTAAGCTGCTCTCCTTTGACGTACATTTCAGGTATCGGTGCATTTGCGTCTGAGAATTGGCAGCATAAGAACTCAGTCTTTGTTATACTTACCCTCAGTCCATGCTCCTCCAGAATGTCACACCATTTTGTAAGCGCAGCTTGCAAGGCAACGATGTTTGGGTTACTGAGGACTATATCATCAGCAAAAAGAAGAGATATTTCTAGGCCGTCGGAGACTCGTGTTAATAAGTAGCACATGATGATGTTGAAGAGCAACGGACTCAATACACTGCCCTGGTGTACTCCGACATTCACCGGAAATTTATAAATTTCACGAAGGATACATCATTCACGAATATTTTTCACGAGCGAAGCATTAAACATATATGTTGCATAACTGTTACGTAAACTTTATGAGCAACGATTTTGTAGTCTTTATCCGCAATAAGGTGCAAAGGCCTGTATAGATGATACAGGGGGACATCGTCATATACTGTTTGTATGAAAACGTGACAAATGACAAAGGTATCTGGACTGACGTGTGGTGCATGAATGAGATGTGTGTTTTTTGCTGGCTGGGTAAGTCTACATACATAATTAGAGAATTGCAAATTTTTAACACACGCCAAAAGGCCAAAACTCCTCTTTTCGCTGAATGTTACGGAGATTTTACGTCTCCAACATCATCTATTTCGCAAAAAGAAAATTTTTTCAAACAAAAAGTATTTTTAATTTTATGCTGCGTAAAAATGACGTTTATAAACATTTAAAAAAAAATAAAAACACGAGAAAATCATAGAAGATCGAGATGGAAATCACTCCAGAAAGGCAAGAAGTGTTACTATTAAAAACGTATCCTGTGACACTGTTTAGCAAATAATTTCAATATGGTTTTTTATTACGATTCAGAATATTCGCAGAATATGCAAAACATTGAAAAGCTTATCATTCTTTAGTCCTTTTCAAAACATCTAAATAATATAAAAGAAGCCATTGTTCTCTTAAATATTCACTAAAACGGATCAGTTATGAAAACACAACTGTTTTCTCCCGGGGGGAAAATATAGTCGAAAATATTTCCGAAAAAAAAAAATATTCATATACGCAATAAATCATATGGAACAGCGTTTCCTTTTCCATTAGCATTTATCTCGTCTTGTTCTCTCCATCGTATTTCGTGTCTTGTTGCATGATTTCTGATTCCATAAAAGGTTACGATTATCACCCATTTCATGAATCATTTGCATTAGTATCCTCATATTCAAAATAAATGGCACTCATGACTTTTTCAGTTTCTAGTCCTTAAACACATCTGCTTTGCCTCTTCGCTTAAGTGATTGTATATACATACAAGAAGCAGTCGAGTATAGTGTAATGCCGTAGCCAGGAGAGTGCGAGAGGATATTTCTATCTGCATATTTTTTAGCCGACACTTCTCCGTCGTATGTACACCTACTCCTGGTGTAGCTCATTTGAATGGCAAACAGCTTCTTTTCTCCTTGACGAGATCCGAGGAGCGCACGACAGAAAGTAAATGTACGTACATATTTTTTTGGATAAAAAGCATACACAAAAAAAAAAAAAAGATAAAAAGCAAGTATCCTGCATTATTTTCTAAAAAGTATCCCTTACATACACAAGAGAACACATCAAGGACGAGTGGCGAAAAAAATTGTAAATATGAAATCGTCTAAGTTTCACAACACGAACAGGCTTTTGTAAATTAAGTCTGGAGATGTAATAATTCTTAAAAGACCAAGTCCGGAATAACGAAACAGACAGTTGGCTCACAAAGTATGAATAAGTGTATTCCCGAGAGTGGGAGGCAAGATTTCATGTTGCGTGACTTGAAAAAATCAGACAAGTGACATTTGTAAATATTACGGCCATCCAGGCACGCATTATGTAGAATCGCACCTCAGGAAAATGCTATAATAACACAAGTAAAGTCCGAACAAGTCAGCTTACACTGAATAATAAAGTCATGGTAAGGTAAATAGCCACTGCGTGTATCACGTTTTATTTTTAGGTGTCTGTGAACTACTTTTCTCTTATTCAAAATAGACAAAACAATCTCCCATTCCCATTCCATATGCAAAAGTCATTGTCACACAATAAAATATATTTCTCCGGGCGCAGAAACTTATTCAATAAAGGCACAGCATGTGACTTTCTTGAAAGTCACTAAGTCCGCTGGATTTTAAAGTATAAATGTAATTTTGAAGAAATTGTTCTGTTTTCGGGCAAATGTATGAGTATCTTATCTTTTTGCAAAGTTTTATAATGCGCGCTACTATCATCCCGGGGCAATTGAATGGAAGGATACTGTAAACAGCACAAGGAATTTAGCAAAAAGCCAATCGTTCGTTCTTGATACTTATAAGCAGCCCTGCTGTGATCAAGGCAATGTTTCACCGCAGGATATTACACCTTTTGCAAAACAGTATCCTAAGGAGTCATGAATCCGTTTCACTGTTCTAAGTGTCGAAAATGCAGATATATGGAGTCCTTTTTCGGTTGACAAGCGCTCAAGTTTATTTATGTGTAACTACTGCTTGAGTGTTATATGGTAAGAGTAGATATCCTGCTGACAGGGAGGATGTTATGCAGAGAGCGTAACGTTTGTAATAGAAAATCTAATTTAATGTGTGTTGATCTGTCGAGGTAGGTGGTATGAAGAGACATGTATGAGAAATCACAATATCGAATAATGCGGTCTATAAACTTGAATAATGGATTGTTGTCTTTCATTATAAGACTTTTAAAATCATTATAAGGCGAAATGGGTACTTCATAATTAAATAGAGCCGATTCTCAAAAACAAATTACATAATACTGAATCTTCGTTTCTGTATGATTATTTATTCGATTTCTTTAGTGATTAAAAACGTTAGTTAGTTACAATTATTGTATTAATTCTGGTTCCCAAATTTCGTGGGTGCGAGTATTAACTCTTCTTCTTCCTTGCCTTGTTCTTTATACCGCTCCATGGCTTCGCGTTGCTCGACCCGCGGTGTAGGCACATCGCCCGTTTTGGCGATAATATCCCAGCATATTTCTACATGCAGCTCTATCTTGGATCGTGTCATCGCCGAGACCAATGCGTTGTTCTTGCTTTTTCATTTGACACATCCAGTTGTTCTTCGGTCTGCCTCTGGCCTTGGGTCCATCAAGTGTAACTTCCATTGATATCGCTTTCTTTGCGGGGTTCTCAGGCGGACGCCGTTGAACATGGCAATACCTATCCATTTGTCGGTCTTCGAGCTTTTCGGTGATTGGTTGGTCTATGGACAAGCTGCTTCGGATGTAGCTACCCTTGACGAGTATTAACAAATTGTTGAAATCTTGACTTATTATTCCATTCTATACACCAACTGCGGTGCATGTCTGTAGTATTTTTGGCTTGGCAACTTACCAGCTCTATAGGAACTTCGCGGACCTCTGTCTGTTGGAGGAGAAGAGCCCCCTTCGGGAGAAATATCGAGTTATTCCATTTCGGAAATGTCACACTGAAATCTTTGCATAGAGGCCTCTTAGCGTCTATAGCTCAGTAGGTTGAGTTGCTGATTTTGTGACCGAAGGTCGGAGGTTCGAATCCCGATTGGGACGAAACTTTTTTCCCTCAATTTCCTCAATTTTTGGAGTTTTTTCCCAAAGTTTTGTGGTTTCGTACAGATAGACACACTCATCAGGTCTTGTGTCTGTTGTCTATCTGCGCACAAGACGACCACATAAATTTAGCGGGAGAATTCTATGGAGTAGTGGCAAATCAAATCTCCATAGAATTCTCCCGCTAAATTCAAGTGGTCGTCTTGTGTACATAGATAGACAACAGACACAAGACCTGATGAGTGTGTAACATGTAACATTATAAAAACTACTTATACCCCAGGAAAATTGGCATTTCACTTCGGAAAAATTAAGGGAAAGCTGGTTTTTTGCATGAGCCTTCCTTTCGAGGTCCTAAACAAGACCCTAAAAGTCCCCGTCTCTACGAGTGCCGCTAGCGGTGCTACATAGGGTCAAAGACCCTCGAAAACAGGTTTTTCTGAAAAACTCGATAACGGTAGCATATACAAAAAAGTCGTGTATGGCGAATTTAAAGCTCTTGTGGTTTTTCAATAAACAATGGAAATACCGAATACGTTCGGGTACTCCTAACGGTGCCAGGAGGTCTAACGGTATTTTTAACAATGTTTCACAAAAATCTCGTTCTAAAAGCTTTTGTATGGAAAATTTGTAGTCTATGTAGTTTTAAATAAAGCGGTCAAATTTCATGTCAATACGTGCAGCCTTAAGGGCGCTATGGGGGTCCAAACCTTAAAAAAAGGTGTTTTTTGGGGTTTTTCGTGAATCGCGCTAAGACGGGGGAGTGTACTCTGTGGTCTTCTCGAAGAAATTTGTAGCTTCTGGGGCTGTTAGTAAGAAGCCAAAAGTCCCCAAAGATGGGAGCCCCCCTAACGAAGTTATGAGGGTCCAAAGATTCAATTAAACAGTTTTTGGGGAATATCTCTATAACGGTAACGTGTACCGAAAACTGTTATATGTCGAATTCGTAGCTTATACAACGCTTAACTAAATATCCGAATTTCAGATCGATGCGTGCAATGCTAAGGGTGCTCTGATGGTCAGAACCGTACAATAACGGTACTTCTCGCTTTTCGTGAATATCTTCATAACGGGACCGCGTTCGGGAGGGAGGCCTATACCAATTTGTTGCTTATGTAACCTCAACTTAAAATGCCGAAACAACTCATCTATGCGGGCACCCCCAACGAAGCTATGAGGGGCCAAAAGATAACAAAAAACCGCTTCTCGGAAATTTTTTAATAACGGTAACCTCTTGAGAGAACCAATCTGAAATAAATGTGTAGCTCATGTGGCTGTTAGTAACGGGCCAAAAGTCCCCAACGATGGAAGCCCCCTAGGAAAGTTATGAGCTACAAATTTATCTAAGGTTGGTTCTCTCAGGAGGTTACAGTTATTAAAAAAATTCCGAGAAGCGGTTTTTTGTTTAACTTTGACCCCTCATAGCTTCGTTGGGGGTGCTCGCATAGATGAGTTCTTTCGGCATTTTCAATTGAGGTTACAGAAGCAACAAATTGTTATATGGCCTCCCTCCCGAATGCGTTCCCGTTTTGAAGAAATTCACGAAAAACCGAAAAATACCGTTATTGTACGGTTCAGACCCTCATACCGCCCTTAGCATTGCACAAATCGATGTGAAATTCAGATATTTAGTTGAGCGTTGTATAAGCTACAAATTTGCCATATAATAATTTTCCGTGCAATTTACCGTTATAGAGATATTCCCCAAAAACTGCTTAATTGAATCTTTGGACCCTCATAACTTCGTTAGGGGGGCCCCCATCTTTGGGGACTTTTGGCGTCTTACTAACAGCCACATAATCTACAAACTTCTCCCAGAAGACCAGAGAGCACACTCCCCCGTCTTAGCGCCATTCACGAAAAACCCAAAAAACACCTTTTTTTAAGGTTTGAACCCCCATAGCGCCCTTAAGGCTGCACGTATTGATATGAAATTTGAGCGCTTTCTTCAAAACTCTATAGGCTAAAAATTTTCCATAAAAATTTTCCATACTTTTAGTACGAGTTACCGTTATAGAGATTTTCTTGAAAAATTGGTAAATATACAGTTAGACCCCCTGGCACCGTTAGGAGTACCCGAACGTATTCGGTATTTCCATCCTTTATTGAAAAAGCACAAGAGCTTCAAATTTTCCATACACAACTTTTTTGTGTATGCTGCCATTATCGAGATATTCAGAAAAACCTGTTTTCGAGGGTCTTTGACCCTCTGTAGCACCGCTAGCGGCACTCATAGAGACGGGGACTTTTAGGGTCTTGTTTAGGACCTTCAAAGGAAGGCTCATGCAAAAATCCAGCTTTCCCTTAATTTTTCCGAAGTTTGGCCAAATTTTTGTTCAAATTTCCTGGCGTATTAGTGAATGTTTCCAATCTTCTTTTCTATTGCAATTTCCTAGCCTGAAGCGCTGAAGTTGTTAAAGGTACGTGTTCCTAGAGACAATTCATGAGATGATCGCTCAGCGATCGTAATTATGCATCCAATTTCGAGCCGTATTTAAATATTTTTTGAATGGTTCCACTTTCCTAGTATCGACTATTGACTAAAGGAACATGTCTGTATAGAAAATTTACCCATATAATGCTCAAAACCGGTGGTTTAACTTCGATCACTGAGCGATGATCCCATGAGTCGTCTCTACGAACACAAACCTAAACACAGCACTCAGGCGCAGCGGTGCTTCTTCCATATGTCATATCAGAAATGAAATCACTCAGCCGTTAGGGGTGTTACCTACTACCGATACCGTTTGCAGGGGCGCCCACAGGGAGGACCATAGAAGAAGACGTTTGCCAACACCCCCCACCCCATTATTGTTATATAAATAATGAATACTTCTAATTTTGCAAACACGATGTTAAATTGGAGGAGGGTGAGGGGGGTGTTTTATCCCCTTTTTTCCTATCTTTGGGTTCGCCCATTTCCCAACCGGATAAAGTCTCGACGGCCAAAAGACCAAGGCACTTTTTTATCAAATTTAGTCATCACCTTGGGTTCCTGATTTGAACGGTAAATATGGTTGCGCTTTTTAATAGAGAGTTTTATCATATCGCCAGACCAATTGATAGTTGAGAGTTGATATACATACGCTACAAAATTGGACCCACATATGAACAAGCGTTTGTATGAAGTAAGCCGTTCCATATAATCTCCTTGTTCCAATGTTTTAGCATATCGTTTGAATTAAAACGACTTAATTTGACATTCCATATAAAAATTCGCTTGCTTACCGTATACGAAACATATCTTAATTTTGCCTGTCCCAAGTAGGCATGGGTGTATTTCCGTATATTTGATGTTCTGGAAACAGTCGAAATTGGCGAAATAATTTGTCGTGATTTTACACCTATGCCTACTTAGGACATGCAAAATTAAGATATGTTTCATATACGGTAAGCAAGCGAATTTTTATATGGAATGTCAAATTAAGTCGTTTTAATTCAAACGATATGCTAAAACATTGGAACAAGGAGATTATATGGAACGGCTTACTTCATACAAACGCTTGTTCATATGTGGGTCCAATTTTGTAGCGTATTTATATCAACTCTCAACTATCAATTGGTCTGGCGTCGAAACCCTACGAAGATAGCAAGAAGTTCGTCGTCGGCAACATGCCATCGCATGTGCGCATGCGTGCGATTTGTTTATTGGTACATACTTATAGGCGTATCATAAAAAGAGCAATCGTAGGGTTTATCTAAAAATTTATGAATTAAAGTAGATTTCTCTTTTCATCTTTTTTGTTGGTATGTACTTTTTTATTCAAATTGATAAAAAAGTATGTATATTGATCGTTCAGGTGTTAATAGTTTGCAAATTGTGCATTCAATCCTGAAAAAACTTTGCTTATTACCGAAATTCCAATTATTTTACGATCCAACAATACAGCCAATGTGTAGGAAGGTCCTAAGAGTTAAGTACAGGATACGTTTCTCTTTTAAATAAAATAAAACGCAAAATCGATGCCCCCTGAAATATTATCCCCACCGGCGCTAATGTTTTTTTTATGTATGTAGCGTTGGGTATAATTGGAGACACATTTTAACAGCTGTGCCCGTATAGAGAATTATTTTATATTATGTTTATATATATTTATTTATCTCTATTTATTTTTATGAATTGGAACACAATTTTTAATTGATTAAAAATAATATTTATTAAAAGATATAAATTATTTCTGAACGATCGTTGAAAACTAATTAATTAATTACATTTTTTATTTGACATTATTTTTTTATAATGCTACTATGATGAAGTGGAAATGTAATCCACGACACCCGTTCCATTTATCTTATTGTTCCAATGCTAAAACTCTCTAATATCTCGTCGTAGTAGCCAACCCCAGCCAACCCCAATTTATCATATCCAATAAGTTAAAGTTTTTTGTGTAACTTACGATCGCTTCAGTCTTCAGAAGATAAGCATATACGTACCTGCAAAATAGAAATAGAATATTTAACAATTACAAATAATGTTTATGGATTTAACAAAAAAAGTACTTGTCTAGACATAAAATATGTATTCATTAGGTACACTAAATTTTCAAATTTATGTCTATTTAGAAAATCATGACATCACATTCAATCACATTAATGAAAATAACATTCCTATATTAAGTTAGGCAAAACAATTTTTAAATTAACCATAATAAAATAACCACTGTGTACAATATCCGCTCCGTCAGCAGTGGCGGATTTACACATTTTCCGGCAGTGTGGCTATTCATATTTTGCCGCCCCTGTCGACCTCTACAACTAGGTATATTCTATATTGGTAGAAAAACGCATTCCATATAACACAGGGGGTTTTTGGTAGCTTACTTTTAAACCAAATTGTACCAAATGTACGGAGCACTTATTACTTAGTAAGGAATATAAATTCTCAGAACGGATTTTCTTTATTTACAATACTCGATAGCAATTTTCAAATTACCTACTCTACGTACATTAATACGTACGCATGAGCTGCGAGCTTTCCGCTGCATGGGCCCTGGGTAGGGATGCCAATAGCCGGACGGTTAGGCTAAAAACCGATACTTTCAGTTTTCAACCCGGACGGTTGTTATATTTTTCGGTTTTAACTGGAATACGAATTTTATTATATTTTCAACAAAAATTTTGGTGGTTGAGATGAGATATTGGAGTCACCCAAAGCCACCAAAGCTTGCTGAAGCAAACCATAAATGTATATTTTAACTGGGCAGAACAGCTTTGAAAGACCTTGCAGAATATAGATCGTTTCAGTGACCAATTCCATCAGCGATAGATGCAGGATTAAATTCATTTGTATTTCATACACTTAGAAAAAATCGTAAACATTCTTAAATCTATATGTATTGCAATGCATAGATTCGCCTTGCATGTGTGGCATAGAGAGTCCATTAGCAAAGCTATACAGAGAAATACAAAACGGCTAAATTTACTTGAATTTTGGAGCAGTTGTTAGTCTAAACTACAATTAGACTATGGATGACTTGATTAATCGCAAAAGCGGTACTTTCTATTCAGTTTTAAACCGGACGGTCTAACCGGCCTTAAAAATAACCGGAAAACTGGAAGCCGATTGCCGGGACAGTTTTTCACAATTCTATTTCCAGAGATTCCTCAATCTTTATAACTGACCAAAATTCAAAGCAACAACAATGTCCTTTAGTGGTCATGTAAAAGTAAGAAATAAAAAAAAATACATCTTAAATCAGGAAAAATTATTCCTTGGCTGTTTTTTATTGTATTTTTTCGTGTTTCAAGCAAATAATTTTTTTCAGTGAATGTGACGGAATTAGCCTAGCTCTCGTCTTTTTACTCTGATTACTTTCAAATCGCGCTATCTGCTCCCTTGGCTAAATAGTAGTAGTACGGACTTTGAGTCTTTGAGCCAGGACCTTCCATTATTCCCGTAAAAAAAGAAAAAAACAGCACATATGCCAAATATTTAGAAAATTTTAACTGAAATCGTCTTATCAACTTTCGCTAAAATTCTCATCATTACGTGATAAATAGAGACCGGATTATATGCAAATGCATAACTGCATATGCATTTGCATATATTGCCCATTTTACTGGGTTTTTGCATATTTTATTGATAGTGCATTGATGATGCATATTTTCTAGTATAATTCTCGATTTGCACATTTGAAAATAGAGAAAAAGAAAGCATTACTACCATCAACTGCGAGTACTCAATTCTATGCCAACCTTGAGAATGTATAGCATCTCCTAGTTAAAGGACTCGATCCAACTAATGAAAAGTGTACAAAGATTGAACGCTGAGCTACCCGCTATATTCACAGAAAAACTCAAGGAAAAGTTTCACAAAATCCTTGATAACAACCCTGGAAACGAAAAAATATGTGATATTGACAATTATATCAACGGTAGCGGAAAAACTTTACCTGGCAAAAAATCTGCTAATATGGCGCCTAAAATTAAATATTGTCCAGTGACATCGGCTGATGTTGAACGTTCCTTCCCAAATTATAAGACAATTAGATGACAGGAGACATTTTGTCTTTTGTTTTACTACGGAGCATTTCCCAAGTAACAATTTCATTCCTATAATACTTCGTAAAATACTCTCTTCTAACAATAATAGGGGCGTTTTACAATGCATAACCACTGAATAATAGTCCAATAATGGCATTTGGCGCCATTTTTTAATCCAATAGTACCTTATTGTAGCACTAAATTATGCTTCAAAAAAGGCGTACGTCATTTGCTTTGTATCATCATTTTCTGTCATTAAACGAATTTGCAAAAAAAAAAAAATTAAGAAAAAATTTCCGCAGCTAGCATCGAACCCGTGTCTGTTGATTGCCCGTCCTACAGGCTACCACTCAGCCAACCTCACATATAGTCAGCATTGCTCGTAAACACTACAAATGGTTAGTTGATTCTATAGAAATGCTTGACAATTCTTTATCGAATCTTCTGCAATGCACCCTATATCAATCAGGTGACGTTGATTAAATCCACACATTTCTCAATAAAATGCAGTCAATTTCTCCGCAGAGATCACCTTAATTGGTTCCGAAGAGAACAATGAGTAAGTGTTTCATGCAAGATTTCAAGGATTTATATTGAAGAAATTATGTATTTCAGAGCACTTCATAAGTGTCAATTCATTAAAAAATCAGAAAGTCCATCCTTCTATAAAACTATAAACCATGTTGGAGTGGAGTATTTAAAGAAGTATCTTTTTAGGTTACCGTTTAGAGACAGTTTGATCGAAGCCTTATACCACCATCTTTAAATTTATTCCATAATGATGATAGAAGCTTTCCGGAAAATGCTTTAAGGATGTTTTATCGGATCAAAATATTTATTTAAGCGACGTCACACGATAAATTGATTTCGTGGTACTATATGATTGCTACAGTGTGAAGTGCTTCTTTAATGCTAACGAATTGTTGCTTGGGTTTGAACAATATATATGTATAATCGTTAATTACTATAAAAACAACCAATCTGGCTGGAACCAACTAAAATGTGTTTTCCGTGCTCTAGAGTGCTAATAAAGACTGAATAATAAGTCTTTTCTTTCATTTTATATTGCATATTTTGCCATTTTAGTTGCATATTTCAAAGGTTTATTAAGCATATTTGCATGCTTATTTCAGCCTTTTTAAGTTGCATATAATCCGGTCCCTAGTGATAAATATTATATAGATTGCAATAAAAATTCATTGCACCAAATGCTACCATCATATAATCCTGCTTGCTCCTTCTTTGCCTTAATGCTATGCCGCCCGTCGCTACTGACCTATGTTGCTATGTTTCAACTTGAACTTTTCATACTATACTCCGTACAAACACTCGCACGGAGAAGCATCCGAGGAAAATATTAAGATGCTTTCTTTAGAAACTTGAAAGATTTTCGATTCGAAGTCTGAATATTAAAGTAACATCGTAGAGTGCTCCGCGCGCCGTATAGTAGCTCTGAGAAAGATATAGGGTGAAACATGGGGGGGCATGTACATATTACTTTAGAGAGGCGGTCGCCCTTCGTGCGGAAGCGAGTCGCGTTTGTTGGATAAGCTAGAAAAAAAACGGCTAGTGAGCAAGGATGTGCACCTATTTTATAGAGAGAAGACACTTTAGAATGGAAATGTTTATCATTAAATATTTAGTTTGTTTCTACGTGTTTTTTTTTTCGTTTGTAGTCATCGTAGATAACGCTTTGACTGTAGCCAGACGATGTTGAGATTATTGAGAAAGCAACTATCTATTTGAACACAAAGGGAGAGTGCTAAATTTCAAATGTAAACTTAAAATTTTTGCAGGCTCGAATCTGTCATTCGTTTTTGTTCACTGGGTTAAAGCTGAGTTTTCCACGGAATTACCCAAAAACACTTTCACCAGGAAAGGAACTATTTATCTAACTTCATTGTTAGCTTTAATATTTACGTTGATTTTAGGAAGCGGTAAATTTTTTAAGGATCTACACACTTAGGTATAATACTGTGAAAATTGAATTCAGACCCTTCAGAACTCAACTTTCAAATTATTCTGTCAGTCGATCGTGTTTCAGCTGTAAAATATTTAGAGTTCTGCAAAAATTATCATCGAAACAGGGGCGTTTTTTTGCAAGGCATATATTTTGAAGAAATCTTTTTGCAAATGCGACCTCAGACCTTCGCAATTGTTTTGTATTCCGCACATTTTCTTAACAAGTTGATTTGAAGGTAAGTTACGAAAAATCAAAACACCTTGGCTTTGCTATGGTGTCTCGAAAGTTTATTATGTATCAATACCCTCACAAGCCGACATTCCCATTTACTTTAGTTTCAAAATACCTTATTCTCTAGCGAGTAATTATTAATATTTATCAGATCCACTGCATTTGTATATCCTTTCTGTCTAGACTACTCTAACCCACAAGCGTGGAAAATATTCTTTTTGTTTGGAGACAGTGTCATGTAGCATGCCCGTTGTCCGTGTCGTGTTCGAGTGTTATTTATTATCGGCCAGTCTGGTTACAGTTTTCCAGCGAAAAGCCATACTAAAGTGCACAACCGTGCCTTTTGGCCATTGGGAAGACAGCTTATGGAGAAAACAACAATATCTTTTATTAGCTCAAATGTATGTATTTCGGGAAATAATCTCAGAACAACTGAATTCAGAATTTTATAAAAGTATTAAATTACTATTGTGTTCGGGAATTAAGATATTGAAACAAGTAAATGAAGTTCACGCAGATTTTTTTAGCGAATAATTTTTGCGAAGCATGTTCATCCTTAATAAATTTCGCTTAAGATTATTCGCTAGATAATTAATTTTATGCATATGGGAATACATATCTCTAAAAAGAAATTAGGAACAAAATATTCATCAAACTATACAGCAAATACATGCGGTTATCTCGGTTCTAAAACGTTCACCGATAACAGAAAAACAAACATACATTTATACCAGTTTACTTAATTTCGTCTAATTCTAATTCGATTTTATTTCAAAGCTGAAAATCAACACACGTAGGTACATGGTACATTCTCCGAATCAGAGCTCTTTCGATGTTTAGTTTTCTCGCCTTTGATATACAATCAACAACATCAACGAAGGATTTAAGCTCATGACCATTTCAAGGGATTTTTAAGTTTATTTACACTTTTGGGTGTTGCGCAGTCAAAAGAACAAACTAAAGTGATGCTGTTTAATTATTTAAACCCTACGCCACAGTATACAAGGACGAGTCCGATATACAATACACAGACACTCTTCTATTCCACAAAATTCTGAAAGGAAAACCATGTTGCTCGCATTGCAGATGCAGACTATGATGATGGCAGACAAATTTTATCTACCTATATAGATGTAGAGTAATGCTTTGCTCAGAGTTTAGAGGACTGAATATGAGTAAGGTATTATATTTCTTAATTCAATTTGTGGCTATTCAGCAATCAGGATAACAAATTATTTCTGATTGGTGATATCTATCAAAAATCAATAATAATTTTGATTATTATTAGTTTTTTTTAGAGATCTAGTGGAAGTTGTGAAAGGCTCCGGCCGATTCCTATATCCTTTTCAGTTTTGGCATAACTTCGGACCCTTAGCTATGCAGGAGGAGCTGCGCCTGAGGGCTGTATTAACAAACTTTAGCGTCTCAGGCTACTAAACGTAATAGGGTGACAAAAAACGAATAGTCGTAATAGGGTGACAAAAAACGAATCAGCACCTCCGAGGCCTCTCGATGATGGACCTCTTTCGTTTTACGAATACTATCATGGTTAAGCGATGGGCCGACAATTCATCCTTGGAAAAATTATACGTCAAGGGACCTGGAATGAAAGCCTCGGACTGGACGGATACAACCCATTGACGACTTCGCAAACGAACAACTGATTACTCTTTCGGAACCTGGAATGTACGCTCCCTGAATAGGCTAGGGGCCTTAAGGGCCCTCTCAAATCAGGTCGAAAAATATAAGCTGAGCATATTTGCACTCCAGGAAAAAAAATGGTTTAGTAGCAAGTTCGACGACCGAAATTCGTACACAATTTTCGCAAGTGGAAAACCTTCTGGCCACAGGGAGTCTGGAGTGACGTTTATTGTAAACAATCAACTTAAGCCGCATGTTATCGACTTCAAACCCATAAACGAGCGGCTGTGTGGATTCGCATTAAAACCCGGTTCTTCAATCTCTGGCTCATAAACGCGGATTCCCCCGCCGAAGTCAGTGAAGACGCGGTTAACGACGAGTAAAAAGTAGAATATCTCTTCGATTCACTTCAATCAAACGAGTTTAAATTGCTGCTGGGGGATTTTAACGCCAAATTCGGAAACGAAAGTTGGCATAGGGGGATTACTGGAGGGTACAGCCTCCATGAAGGCTGTAAGGACAATGACCAACGACTAATTGACTTCGCGACCAGCAGAAATATGATCATTAGCTCTACGTGTTTTCCGCATCGTTGCATTCACAGGGAGTCCTGCTGATCTCCAGATCAACATACCGTCAACCAAATTGACCACGATGGGCATCCAGCATAACGGATGTTCGATCCTATCGGGAAGCAAAATATTGATTTTGACCAATATATGGTGAAGGCGACTTATAGGTGCAGAATTTCTTCGGGGCATCATTCGAGATTCAACCCGGCAAACATTTTTTTTACAAATTGTCCGATGATGCCAATCAATGAGGGGTGTAATAGCGATATTTAAATTTGAATAAGCAGCTATAAAATATGGGTCCAGGGACCCCACACAAATTTGAATGCACTCGTATTTTGTACAACAGTTCAGCTTACATTTTTTGCATAAAATTTTGTACGGAAATTCCGTACTATCGATTAATTAAACTACGTAGACTCAGGCCGCACAAAAAAAAAATCTCCTCAGACTTTTTATTTGTGTACAAAATTTTTGCTTACACAATAAGTTGCGGGACTAAAATTTGTGAAAAAAATGTATCCCCAATATTTGCACAAACCTAGTCAGTGTAAGAATTCAGGTTATTCAAGTGAATTTCCCTTCTAATCTCCGATAAGCTATCTACGCCACTGCTCCTATAAAAAAAGCGGATACGAATGACTACAATAAAAATAATAGCTAATTTGATAAGTTTAGCTTCAAAGATTCAGAATTACGATTTAACAGGTTTAAAGTATTCTTATTGTGACTTTTTGGTATATGGCAGTGCAAAAATATTGACCAATATGCATTAGATTATATTGTATTGGGGCCACAATTTCGTTTTGGAACACAAGATATTTTTGAAACGTTACGCCACTGCAAGCGTACAAGTTAATTAATTCAATTAAAAATGGATACCAACCCAGGACCCCGCAGCCTCTGCAAGGATAAGGATGGCAATATCATTAGCGACACCGATAGCGTTGATAAACGCTGGGCCTCACATTTTAAAGAGCTCCTCAATGTTCAACCGAACAACCCTACACAAAACGCTCTGGAGCTGATGGCTGAAACAGGCCCTCCCGATCAACCCCCAACTCTAGAAGAAGTTGATCTCGCCATGCAACCACTAAAACATAATAAAGCCCCGGGCGCTGACGAGATTCCAGCTGAACTGCTGAAGCATGGTGGGGAGAGCCTTGTTAAGGCTATACACACACTTATCGTTACAGCATGGATCGACGAAATAAACCCGGAAGATTGGCGCAAAAGTACCATTTGCCCAATCTAGAATTCGGGATAAGTTGAAATATGAGAACTACAGAGGCATCTCGTTAGTTTGTACGACTTATAAGATTTTATCTAAAATTCGAGAAAATAGAATTAATCAGAAAAAAATCACAGTGAAGCTTTTACTCCAGAAGTGCTGGGAATACAACATCGACGTATACCAAATATTTGTCAATTTCAAGCAGGCAGACGACAGTATCGATCGAAGCGTACAGTACAACATTTTGCTTCATTTTGGAATACCGGCTAAGCTAGTGCGACTCATAAGGATGACGATTAGTAATACCGTCTCGCAGGTCACAGTTCAGAACTGACTCACTGACCTATTTGAAACTCGTACTTAAGCAAGACGACGGGCTGTTGCCGACGCTCTTGAACCTGGCTCTGGAGTATTCAATTCGAGCTATGAATTTTGACAGCAGCGGAACGCTACTCATCAAGTCGACTCAACTAGTAGCGTACGCCGACGACATCAACATCATGTTTCGAAGATTGGGTGATGCAGAAAGCCTTCTGCATAATCTCAATGACGCCGCCAAAGAAGTTGGGCTTCATGTCAACGAATCTAAAACGAAGGTCATGATGCAATAAAAACTAGAACGCTAGTAAATTCAAGCATCACGGTGGGGGGACCTCAGTATAGGGTATGTAAATAAGTTCACTTACCTGGGTTGTAATTTGTCAAAGGACGCCAACAAAACAGATTAGATAATGCGGCGGATACAACTAGCTTGTTATGTTATTTTTCGGTCCTCCCAATTATGAAATCGAAGCTGGTACACAGGAACACAAAGCTTCACGTGTATGAACTATGAGTTGTATCAGCTGTATGATATGCTGCATGTGTAGAAAATCGTAATATTGCAGCGACTGCAACGGGCAGGACATGTAGAAAGGATGACCGACCATCGCATGCCCAAAAAAGTGATGAATGCGCAACGAGTATGGACGGAGCCAGATTGCGTGGACCACCGCCAGCTCGATGGGACCATTCTGTATGTGAGGACACCCACCAGATGCTAGGCTTTCGGAACTGGAGGTCTTCAATCCTGGCGGCCAAGGCTCGACTTCGGGCTATCGTACCATAAAGAAGAAGATAGAACTTGTTCTCCCTGGATGAACATAGTACATTCCGAAACATGCGGATTTATGGACTTACCTACATACATGCTTCTATGCTTCTAACAATAACGAATTTACGTTCGTTGCAAACTTCACTATGCAAAGTTATCAAAATAGCTAGCAAAAAATCTCAATTTTTATTTTACTTATTGAAAACTGTTAAAAAAATTTTCTTAAAATGTTTACGCTTCATTTAAATCCAAAACTTTCTGGAAAATTTCTGAACGATTGTCAACATCGATGACCGCTAACAATGATTGATTTTGCACAGACTTAACTTCCCTAAAAATTTAAACGATTTCAATAAAACATTCGTTTTTTTCCCCACGAAATACACATTTGGATTTATGGCGTTTTTTGTAGCGGTTTATACATATTTGGAATAATCTGAACGCAAACGAAAAAGGTGGGATTATATCCTTCATTATTTCTAGATGTCTGAATCTGACAAGAAAAACTTCTTCCTAGTTGAGAGCCGGGATTTTCTCTTTTCATATATCATCATAACCGGAAGGGGACCTAACACAATACATATTTTGTGCCTGTTTGACTTTTCAAGTCCTAACTATAATAGTTGTAGGGAACAGGGGGAGATATTAGAAGCTGTTTATCGCACATACCTACGTTTGATGAATGCTAGGTTCTATACAGTAACCTGAATCGTGAGTCGAAAATTAGAATTATTATTAGACCGTGTTTAAATAATACCTACACAAAAAACTTCCAATGCAAAGTTCTAAGAATGAGCTCAGTAGATCCCTAATATAGTTGCCATTCGACCATTGTAGAGTCATACCTTAAAACCAGTAAGTGGAAAAAAATCCAAACATTTTGACTTCTCGTCACTTCAGAAACGGAAGAATAGACTTTTTCAACATCTCAATTCCATTCAAAACGATCTCCTCTCACTCATCCGTACGTACAACAATATTCTAGACAGGGTGGTGCAATATTAGTCATCCAATTTTTATTTTGAATAATTTTTTTTTACAAAATATCAAAAAGTTGTTTTGAGTGAAGGAATCGTTATTGGGGCTAAGCAGTAAAGATGATATCTATACCAATGACTGCCATCAGTATTCATTCAAATTTGTGCCCGTTTCATCCAATTTTCTGCGAATATCAGCAACATTTCCGGCTATAACGCATTTCTGTCGATTATTTTCATTGAAGTCTGCGATTTCCTTAATGACCGTGATTTCAAGTAGCCCCGAAGAAAGAAGCATGGGATAGTTAAATCGAGCGATTTTGCTGGCACGGCAAATTATAAAAACGGGAGATTGTTACCCTACTGATTTTTGGCCGTATAAGATACAATTATTCCACGCTATTGCGGAGTGGGTATAGCGCCCCATTGTTTGCCTGTTTGTATTCTGCATCTGTTTAGTTCGTAGTCTGGTTGGTGTTGAGGTTAGTGCGCACACCTTTGTTGCATAGGGTCGTGGGTTCGAGTCTCACCGTGAACCGATTCAGTTTATGGTGAGTTTCGAACTCAAGACCCATGTTCCGCACTACGATTTCACTCAGATGTTAAACGAGTAACCCATTTATGGGGATAAATAACACTGCTGAGCGTGCTGTTGATTTCAATACCTTAACAAAAAAAAAAAGCAGTTAAGATGATGGAAATTGGATTTCACTAACACATCTGCGGCCTTAGTCCAATGTTAAGACTCTCGCGCCAGTTATTAATTTTATTTGTCTAGTTCGCAAATACTCAATACGATTAACATACGACGCCGTAAGCAAAAATTAAAAAAATTTCCAATAGTGATTATTTTTGCGCCACCTTGTATGTAGTATGTATAAAAGTGCTGTAAGATTCGTCGCCATTTCAAAGCGCCGTCGTTGTAAAGTCAATTGGATGAATAGGGAAAAGCCACAAAGATTTTCCAGTTCGTTTTTCCGCACCAATTGATTTTAGGACGGCATCCACTTTTCGCACAAGACCGCGTTTACGCCCCAAAAAAAATCAAATGTGGAGAGATGTGTTTTCATTTATATTCAATTTTCTGGTCGGAAATAATATAGAAGGAATACAACAAGCTCACCTTTCGACCGTACTATACCTACTATACAGATGCCCCGTCCTGTGATCTTTTCTAGATGGTGACTTCAGCCAGAGATACAAACATCTGATTTACACAACACAATTTTCCACGCTTCATCGTTCTGTACGTGTATGTTTGTGAAGAAAAAAAAAACAAAATTGCCCGACGCGACGCACCACAATGAAATGATTAGGTTTTACAAAGGAATATGTTTACAAGCCAATATGTAAATTTGCGAATCTTTTTGAATATGGTGGATTTCATCGCGGGTGAAGCGTGTGTAAATGTGAACATGTTCATATTCGGTGGATTTAGACGAAAGGTATCCCTGGTAAATTGGAAAGAATAATAGCGTAGAAAAGAGGAAAAGGAGCACACATTTCAGGATCACATGAACGCATTTGAAATGTACTTGTGTGTATATTTGTTTGAGCGAAATGTTTTTTTTTTATTTTGGTCCCATTGTCAGGCTTATATTGTTTCTGGTCGTTTTTATTGTGTGTAGCATATTTGACACGATTTTTTATGGTCAAATGAATGTTTTGATCTGGAATTGAAATGGCTTACTACAGTGTGCACTTAGAATGTGTTAAAATATTTTTTATCGGCTAGAACATACATAAGTCCATTTGGTAGTAGATTCGGTCGGTATTGTGCAGACAAGCCGGAAAGAGTTGTGTTGGACTTTTCTGCTATATCCAAAAATACGGTTTTTTAGCGAAGATGCAGTGATGAACCAAGCAAGAAAGAATGCATAAGATAATCGAATCAATCGAATTGAAACTTGAAACTATAATTTGGTAATTTTCCGATCCGAAAGGGTAAACTGAGATAAATCAACTCTCAAGTTTTAGATTTACTAAAAAAATCCTCGTTTAAAAAAAGAATCACAAATCAGACTCAAGCGGTTATTCATAGGACACATTTAGGCCAGCCATTTTATGATTTTAGGTCGCAAAAAATTGCTCGGCTCTGGTTTTTTGGGATATTGTTAGGGTAGATATCAGAAGTGTACCACCAAGTTTGCAACTTCCAAAAACCTGTGCTAACCCCGTGACCCTCAAAAAACCTTAACATTTTCGGACTTTTTTCATATTTTTGTTTGTAATTTCCAAAAGGTGCTTCCTATAAGAAAGTCGTCTACTGGATTTTTAAAGCTAACAAACCCTTCTTTAATTAGAGTCCACCTACAGTTTTGTAGGTGCCAAAGATCGCAAGATACAGCACTTTAAACATTGTTGTTTTGTTTGTAAAAAAGCTCGAAATTGTAATTGTAGTCATTTTCCGAACTAAATATCGGGTTACGGAGAAAGTCATGTGACACGAAGTTATAAACCAGTTACTTATGTGTATATGTCGGAACGAATGGAATCGGACCATGGGGTCATAGGGCTGCCCCTGAAAATTAGGTTCTTCTAAGAATTGTTTTCTTTATGTACCAATATTAACCAAACTTCACCCAAGTGTGTTGCTGGTTAAGCCTCAAAAAATATCTAGGAACGGATAAAATCGGAACACTACATCATAGAGCTGCCATACAAACCAACCTCTGAAGATTAGGTTCTTCTAGGAAAAACTTTTTTTCTTTATGAACAATCTTAACTAAACCTCACCCAAATGTGTTCCTAGTAATGCCTCAAACATATCTAGGAATGGATGGAATCGGAACATTACGTCATAGGGCTGTCATACAAACCAACCCCTAAATATTAGGTTCTTGTAAGAAAAACATTTTTTCTTTTTGAATCTTAACCAAAATTCATCCAACTGTGTTCCTGGATCAGCCTCAACACATCCAGGAACAGATGGAATCGGAACACGTCGTATTACAAATTTGAACTTTTTTACAAAAAAAAAAAAACATCTTTTAAAATGCTGTATCTTGGGATCCTTTGTACCTACGAAGCTGGGGTTGCATACAAGTTAAAGAAGATTTTGTTAGCTTTAAAAGTGCAGTGGACGACTTTCTCGTAGGAAGCCCCTTTTAAAAATTACAAACCAAAATATGAAAAAAGTCCGAATATTTTGAGGTTTTTTGAGGGTCACGGGGTTAGCATAGGTTTTTCGAAGTTGCAAACTTGGTGGTATACTTCTGGTATCCATCCTAGCAAAATCCCAAAAAACCACAGCCGAGCTATTTATTGCGACATAACGCCTTATATTTCGGTTTATTGACTGGCCTATTCCCATAATTGTTCGTTATATAGGTCGTGCGTTCGAAGAACATCATAAGCTGAATTCGCTCACGGTGGGACTCGGACCCACGGGCCTGCGCTTTGAAACTAAACTATGGGCCAGTTTCTCGTACATTATATAATCGTTAGTCTTATCGTGTAGAGAAGACGCACACAATTTTCAGGAAGCCTTTACATTATTTTGAAATGTATTTTTGTTTATTTTCCATAGGTCCATACTCAGGAAAATTGGCATTTCACTTCGGAAAAATTAGGGGAAAGCTGGACTTTTGTATGAGCTTTCCTTTGGAGGTCCTAAACAAGACCCCAAAAGTCCCCCGTCTGTACGACTGCCGCCAGAGGTGCTATAGAGGGTCAAAGACCCTCAAAAACAGGTTTTTTTTCGAATATCTCGATAACGGTAATATGTGCTGAAAGTGGGGTGAAGTAAGGCGAATTTGTAGCTCTTGTGGTTTCAGAATAACATGTAAAAAGTCAACTTTGATTTGAGCATTCCTAACTGTGCCAGCAAGTCTAACGATATTTTTAATAATGTTTCACGAAAATCTCTATAACGGTAACTCTGGCTTAAAGATTTTGTATGGATGACTCGTAGCAAATACGGTTCTGAAGAAAGTGTACAATTTTCTCAACATTATGTATTTACACCCTTGCGGATGCTTTGGGGGACGAGAATTTTTGGGTTTTTCGTGAATGCCACTGTAACGGTGGTGTATTTTGTAAAGGCATCTATGACATATTTGTAGCTTCTGTGGCTGCAAATAAAATGCCAAAAGTCCCCATCGATGGGTGTACACCCAAGGAAGTTATAAAGGGTCAAAAGTCGAAATTTACCGTTTTCGGGGAATATTTCTATAATGGTAATGTTCACTTTAAAATGTTATGTTACAAACTTGTAGCTTGTACAACGCCTAAATTAATACAAAAAATTTCAGATCGATACATACAATCGTAAGGGCGCTATGAGGGTTCAAGCCATACCAAAACGCAACCGCATCCGATCTGTACCTGGATGAAAAATCAGGTGTGTTTTATACACATACCGCAACTTCAAAAGCATGTCTAAATGTCTAAATTTCGAGCCCGGCATAGAAGTAATCTGTAGCAACCTAGCTGACAGTGAGGACGAGCAAGTGATACAACATTACATGTTTCTGCTGTTCAAAGGTGATTCTTTTTTTTCGCAAAAATTATCACGTTTCAGAATTTTATTATGAACCAAGGCTGATCACTTGACCAAGGTTGATTGTAGGGTCTCTCAGGTTAGAAGTAGGACAACTGAAACTACTCCCCAGTCTCAAATTTTCCACTAGCTTGAGACTTAGATCCGCAATCAATTTTGAATTTTGTCTTTGGGTAATTTTAGATGGGAGGAGAGCAAAAAAATTATTAGTGACTAGAAGCTCCTAGGGTCGTCCAACTACTATGAAGCTTTGTAGCGCTTTCAACGCTTTCTTTACTACCGTATATAGTGGTGAAGCTGCTTAGTAATCGAACATTAAGCTGCATCTAAACTGGCTTCTAAATGGAGGCGCGTCCAAATGCTGGCATCACGAACCGCCATTTGGAGGCTGAAAAT
Source organism: Microchrysa polita (assembly GCA_949715475.1). NCBI lineage: Eukaryota > Metazoa > Arthropoda > Insecta > Diptera > Stratiomyidae > Microchrysa > Microchrysa polita. The sequence continues at coordinate 103,935,961 of OX454418.1, forward strand.
TACATAACCAAACTTTCATTTAGGAGATTTTCTTTAAATTTAATTATTAAAATCGGACTATGCTCGTTTGAATTATTACTCGGCCATTGCAAAATTGCAACTTGTCAAAGTGTCAGATGGCATATGATTGAGTTGCCACATTGAATATTGAAACTGGACGGCCAACCAAATGACGGTTAGTTTGGATGCAATGAACTGCCAGTTGGTAGCACGTGCTGCCATTTGGCAGTCAGTCTGGAGGGACCTGTACCGAAAAAAAATCTCCAAAACAAATTAAACGAAAAGGAAATCGAATACGAATTCTAATTTCTAGCATCTCGGAACACGAAAGACTTGATTTTGACCTTTAACTACATATATTAGTTGCTAGTATGTAAGTTCAGTAAGACGTAAGCTTTATCGATAAAAAAATACATTTTTTTTTTTTAATAAAAGGGGACCATATTCGTCAAGCTACAAACGAGAAGGCGGAGAACATTTTTTGAAAGGTTAATGATCTGATGGTTCCTATAATTCTCAAGATAATTTCCCAGTGCTCTTTAGTATAAACTCTGTGATTTGGATGCACTGAGCAGTTATAAAATATGAGCACCGTCAACATTATACCTTAAACCCCTTTCGAAATATTTTCTAGTGCACGCCCCTGCATGAAACATACAGAAAATTTGTGAAAAGAGCTGACTGCTTCTCTAATATTCCCTAAGTTCTCCGTACACCCCTTTTCTGTTTCTAACATTAAACCCAAATTGTTCTTTTTATTCTCCCGTAGGCCACTTTTGATCTTCTTACGCGTACAAGCAAAATTAAACTGATTTTCTATATAACAAAAATTTATTCAACTAAACCTTTGCGATTTCGACAAAAAAAATTAAACAATGTCAAATAACGACTAAGTGCATTTTGAATCTAATTTAGATTTCGGATTTTTTTTCTGAAACAGTCATACTAGTGTGATAGGAAAATTTACCTTGGTCAAACAAATGACCCAAAACCCGACTGACTACGTCATTGGCCAAACAAGTTGGTCATTTGTATGTCCCATAGTGTAATAGGTCTCTCACTGGACAAACTTTATTTGATAGTGTAATACCAACTTAAGGATAGCATGTACTCGTAGCGTCCGAAAACTACCGCATAAACGCCCCGAAAAATTATTTCTCATGTGATTTCCAGCAAAGAAAGTGTATAGGATACACGCCGATTCTTAACCCTTGAGCTGCCACAAGCATTTGAAGATTTTTAAAAATTCATTTTCTTACACGACTTAAACCTTAATATGTATCTCCAAAACTAGACTAGCAAGAATTTTGAAGTAAGCTCATTATCACAGCCAACTAATTTGAGTGGTTTGGTTTTCACTGATATGCAAAGTAAAATTTTTGTAATTTCACCCAAAAACAAATGATTTTTTCATCTCAATTTTCTCCAGCTTCAACTAAGGTGAGGTGCATGTACGATTCTTTTAGAATTCGCCCATAATCTTACAATCATATCTTTCATAAAGCGTTTTATTCTAGCTTCGATAATTCTAACACTTTTATTGCCTTAAATGCAGAAAACTAGGGTTAACTTTGGCTCGATTTTAGCATAATTTGCATAAATTTTCCCAAATTGAGCTAAAAGAAGCCCCAGTTTTCTGCACTTAAGGCATTAAAACTATTAGAAAAAATTGAGCTAGAATAAAATGCTATGAGGAAAATACAATCGTAATATTATGCAGCAACTCACCTTGGTTGGTGAAAATTGAGGTGAAAAAATAATTTGGTGTTGACTTAAATCACAAAAATTTGACTTTAAAGCTCAGTAAAAATCAAACTACATACTTATCCCATTTTAGTGCGGTTAGTTTTTTTGTTTAGAAAAATTTTTTGGCAGTGACAATGGTCTCATTTCTTAGTTTAGAAGATATTTAGGTTTAAGTCGTGTAAGAAAATTAATTTTACAAAAATATTCAGGTGATCTTCAGATGTTTCGCCCCCATAACTTTCTTGGTGCCCACCGGTCGATGGTGACTTTTTGCTATTTTTTTTTTTTGAAGCCCCAGGAGCTTTAAATTTGGCATAGAGGACTTTACAGCATACTCTCTCATTACAGAGATATTCACGAAAAACCCAAAAAATACCTTTTTTCGAAATTTTGAGCCACCGTAGAACACTTGAGGGTGTAGGTATTTGTAAGAAATTTGGCCACTTTTTTCGAAACCGTATGGGCTACAAATTCGCCATACACTTTTTTTAGCCGGAGTTACCGTTATAAAGATTTTTTTGAAACTTTGTAAAAAAAACACCGTTAAACCCTAGTTTGGAGTAGTCGAATTAAAATCTACCATTTACATTTTATTCACAAGCCACAAGAGCTAGAAATTTGCCATACACAAATTTTTAGTAGGATATTACCGTTATCGAGATATTCAGAAAAACCTATTTTTGAGGGTTTTCGCCCATTTGTACAACCGCTAGCGGCACTTGTACAGACGAGGACTTTTGGGGTCTTGTTTAGGACCTCGAAAGGAAGGCTCATGCAAAAATTCAGTTTTCCTCTAATTTTTCCGAAGTTTGCCCAAATTTGTTTTTCAAATTTCCTGGGGTAATTCCATATATTCCTTGGTTACGCCATTGTGTGAAATTGCGCAATAATTTTTTTTTTAATTTCAGAATGATACCAAGGAAAATATGGCATAACTATGCAAAATAAACAAAAATTCAATTCAATATAATGTAAAAGCTTTCTGAGAATTGTGCGCGTCTTCTTTATAAGATAAGACTAACCATTCGATAAGATGGGCGAGAAACTGGTCCTAAATCTATAGCTATAGCGTTTGTATCCAAGAACAATATACATACCAGATGACGCATTGCGCATTTTGACGTCACACTAGACTTAACATACAACACTCTGTTTATAATTTTCTTTACAAATTGTTGTTACATTCGTTTATTTTAAAATTTGTTCCCGCCTTAAAAAAACTAAAAAAATAAAAATGTTGACCTGCATTGTACCTCTGAATCCGGACCGGACGTTGATACAGTCATCAGTGAAATATATTGGGGTTCCGTTTAAGTCGTTGGCGAGTTAGAAGACGTTTTTTGTTTTGGAGGTGCGATAAAAAAATGTTTTCGAATAAGTCGGAAAAAGTGAAGTGACCGAGGAAAAACCAACAACAACCAACAGAAAGAAACAGATAAGTGCCGGTTTTTTTTTTCAATTTAAATATTTTGCAGATTTTGTTGTAATGTGTTTTGCTCGCGCTCCAATGCCATATCGTTAATTCGTTTCTACACGTGGATCGGATTCCATGAGTGCTTTAAGCAGCTTCCCTTCCCCAACCCATTCCAGGGAAATGAGTTAACCTATAGTTTCCACGCGATATCATTTTCAAAGGACGGTTCCCGAATATTAGTTTAATATTTCTTCGGCCGGATGGAACCGCATGGTCGGGTAAATAATTTATTTGTGGGTATAGAAGGCCGGCGTCGGCCACCATCGAGACCCCAGGAGCAACATAAGATGGTGCTGTTACTAGTTGTTGCCAACTTTGTATATTTCCTATTTTTTCCCCTATTGCTCTTGCTTGCCACGTGATTCTTATCTTCTTTTAATGTGAGTGGATTGGGGCTACAGGCGGCAACTTCCCACCCCATTTCTCCCGACTCAGAGCTACAGCATTTCGGCATACTTGGCCATTTACCTTAGCGGTACCTCGGTTCGTCCCCTAGACACCTCGATGTCAGTCCACGTTCATCACATTGTTCGTGAACTTGACAATTCTCGTATACTACTAGTCTACTGAGACGTGCATGCGCAGAACGAAAAATTTTCGTACAGCTATCCGCGTGATCTTGTCAGTCTATTGTTCTTGGATTGTATCATTTACACAAACGTTAAAAGTAAATTACTAATGAAAAGAATTGAAATAACGAATTCGATGGGTTACGTCAATTTTGGAACTTTTATCATCATGAATAATTTTGTAAAAATGATGCTGCTGTCTACGGCATTATTGCCCCACAGAATGACGTTATTTATTTTCATCCCGTGTTATTTTGGGTAACGAAATTTGATATAAAAAATAAATAAAGTTGTAGTAGAACTAGATGTGAAAACAAGACAACAAAATTTATTTCAAACGTTTACAAGTAGGTAGTAAATTTTACTAATTCCCACTAGTCATTTCAAATTCACCTTATACTATCCCAAAAAGAACAATTTCCATTGATTGCCTCCTTCACATTTCATGAAATTCGTGTGCATGAACAGTCTCTATTGTTTTCTTGGGATAATTCGCATATTGGTAGCTTGTGGTGGAGTTTCAGAACGTGAAACATGAAAATTGAATTTAACCACCGAAATGCAAAAGGGCAATAAGGGATTTGTTCGCAGTAAGCAGCATGTGTCCGTTTGAATTAGTCTGCAGAACTTTACTGCGAAATTCGCCAAAAAAAAGTGCATACAGACATGAAATATTCGTATATGACAGACTCAATAAAGGATCTCGTTGTTTGTATTTGTATTTGTACCATTATTAAGTTCTAATTGAAGTTAACGATTAACGAACAACGACGGTTGTGGGCGACTTCTTTGCAAGTAAAGGGAAGAAAGATTACAATTTGTCTCATTTTTTTGTAAATTCCATGTCGTTTTGGATAAAGCAGATTATGACCAAAATAGACAAATTACTCGCCTTTTTTCTACGAGTATATGATGTTTCTTTACCAAACCCCACGCAATGCCCACAATATTTTTTTCAGTCTTTGATACGGAAAATTTATTTTCTATTTTTAAAGAATTTCCAATTTTGTAATTTTTCCTGTTATCGAATTTTCTTAGAGAATTTTTAATAAATTTTAATTATTGTCTCTCAAGGATCAAATCAAATTAAATTTGACAAAAATAAAACGGATAATATTCATAAAGCACCTTGTTGGCAAACACGAAAAAACAGTGTGTGTGTGTATATCCGTAAGCAGCATACAACACTAATTTCATCTTCATTGCAAAAAGCTTTATTTCAGAAAATTCTTTCAAAAAGAATTTTCATAAATTAATTTTCTCCGGGGCTCTTGCAATCAATTAGCGCTGCAGCTCTGATTAAATTCCCCAGTGCGAAGAGAAGTAATATGAGAGATTTAAAGATATAGCTGAATGATGAAAGATATGGTGGTGCAAGTCGTAGGATCATCGAGACGGTCTTTGCACTCAATTTTGCATCATTCGTATATATAGGCTTAATAGGCTAGTTTAGTTGAGTCAACGTCATCTTCGCCTTCAAGGATGACGCCGTGGCCAACTCTAATGTAGTTGCAGTTTACTATTATTCTATAGCGTACGATAAGTAGAAGGATACCAAAAAGAACCGAGACACAGCCATCAAGTTTACAACTAACTTAGAGAGCTGACGCTCACTCATCTTCTTGCATAGGAAGTAATCAAATCAAGTAGTTAAACATCATTTTCCACTTTTCGTTTTTCACCCATCATTCCCCATCAAAGTCTCTCTCGTGCTCGCTTCGCTTCCTTGATATTTGTTCCTTTCCTTACATGTTGTAATTATAATTGCGAAAACTACTACTCTATACGGCAAAGCACTTTCTTGCAAGAAAGTTTGCCATTTGAAAACGAAAATGAGGCGTAAAAAAACCGTCCGACTCTTTATATGAAAATGGAGAAAATTTTCGTAGCTTTTTGTAGCAAGTGTGGAGAGAAAAGTTTTGAAAAACACTTAGCGCAAAAATGTTCAGTCTTTTATGTGAGCTGGAGCTGTGTGGGTGCGAATGTGTGTGTGTGTGGGTTTGATTTTAAGTGGGGCATTTATCAAAATTTCGGTACTGAAATGTATCGTATAGCATCTCTTTATTTTTGGGTTATTTCAATTTTCCGGGACAGGCAAGGCACAAGAGAAAAGTTTTGAAATTTGAATGGGGAACATTTTATTTGATGCCTTTTTGGAGTGTATGATAGGGCAATTCATTGTCGATCCTTTCGATGGGTGAAATATTTTTTTTTACATTTAGCAGTATCGGATACCCAATTCGTTTACGAAATTTGAAGAACCTTCAGAATACAAATACATATTTTAAATTTCACGTACCGGTACCTACGGCGCTAATGAATATTATTTAGGGCTAGATAGAATCTTCCGGCGGGCGGAATGCGAATCGTAATAGTCGATACAGACTGCCTACAAAACCTGGTGTAGATCAAAATTAATCCAGCCAAATTCTGGATACTAGATCGAATTATATGTCACTAAATTCAAAATGCATCGTACAATGTAATGTACATACTTACATTATTCAAATTGCAGTATAATATGGTACAATCGCTAATCAAATCCTGTCGGAATTGTGAGTCCCTCTAACATAATCGAGTGCATGTCATCGGAGAGATTAAGTGCAGAAAAATGTATAAAACTCAGGTCTTCTATAATTTAGACGCTTACTTATTGCAAAATTGTCTGTATGAAACATTTCTACAGAAATTATTGTAAAAGCAAATACAAGTAGGCTTGCTCAATACCTATACTCAGATTTCGGTACCAGTTTTTTTTTTAACCAGGAGCCGGTGTTTTTGAAATCAGTTTTTTCTTTAGGGGTTTTCAGCACCTGTTCAGTACAGATTATTTTTCAGGTTTTTAGCACCTGTTTAGTGTCGGTTTTTTTTTTGATTTAGCATTTATTATAATCTAATAATTAGAGAGTTTTACATTGTCGTTGCAAATACAACGACATAGTTTGACATTTCCATACAAAAATATCGCTTGCCGACAATACGCAAAACAATTTTGCATGTCCGAAGTAGGCATGAGGCTATAATCACGACAAATAATATCCTCAATTTCGACGGTTTACAGAATATCCAATATACGGAAATACACCTATGCCTACATACTTGGAACATGCAAAATTGTGGTTTACTGATTTACGTTTTGTCGGCAAGCGATTTTTTATTTATGGAAATGTCAAACTATATCGTTATATTTGAACGACATGCTAAAACTCTCTATTAATTAATTGCGTGGATTTTTTCAGGTTTTCTGACCCTGTTCAGTATTGGTTTATTTTTCAGTTTTTTTTTCCGGCACGCTCAGAAGCATTTTTTTTTTATCACCTGTTCAGTACGTTTTTTATAGGCAATTAGCACCTGCGCAGTATCGTGTTTTTGTTTGTTTCCTTAGCACCTGTTCAAGACGGAATAAACTGAATGTCAGGTTTTTTGTACCGAATTTTAGCCGTTTTTTATCATTTTTTTCTTATTGCCTTAGACCACGATTCATTTTGCATATGTCTAAAGACTTCTTTCATTCGTTTAAAAAGATATCCCGATTAAAAAATTTAAACTCAAAAAAGATTGGTGCCTTTTTTTGAATCAGCGACTCGCGGACAACCCCAATTTTTTTATATAATTCTGGGCAGGGCACCGAAAAACAATGTTCTAGTTTTGTCGCCAAATTCTGAATTAGCGGTTTAAAATTATATAAGTCTTACTACGCCTATTGGACGAGCATTTCCCAGAGAAAATCGGGGTACCTTTCTGAATAAATGAAGTCTTTCAAAAGCTAAAAATAAAATACATATATAATTTTCATAGTCTGAGGTGCTTCCTTATGTGTGTTGCAAACTTCATGACAGAGTTAATATGCCCTTTCACACAGTGACGGGTATAAATATGGTCCGTAAATTTCAGTGCTAAAAAAGATTATTAACTGACAACGTGACTGACATTACAATAAAATGTATATGAGTGTGCCGCTACTATACTAATCAACGCCCGCTCTAAGGGGGGAGGCAAGCCGAGCGGTCGCCCAGGGCGGCTTTTTGGCTAGCACTTGAATAAAACGAAAGATTCAAAAAAAAGCCGAAAAAATCAATTTCAACTTGGATTTAGTGGAAATGTTTCCTTTCTACAGATGAAATAAAAAGGAAACAAAATAGAATAAAGAATAAGGGTAAGGGTAACGTCTTTATTAAGGTCAAAATTGTGTTTTGAAGAAGCAATTGATATAATATGCTGCATTTAGAATCGTCTAAAATGCTAAGTAAGAGCTGCGTAAATTTTTCTAGCACTTATCGCTCAGTTATGTGCGAATTAAGTTAATCTTAAAAAAAATATAATTGGAGATTAACTCGTACATATATTCTAATCGCGTCCCCCAATAGAACATTTAGTTGATCTTCTTTTCACCAGAATTGAGAACCTTGCATGATGCCTAATTTTTGCTGAAGGGAAGGGCTACCTAATTTTCAGATACAGGACAAAATTATAGCACGTCATTTTATTGTTTCATTTATATGCGAATCAGTGGCGTAACGTTTCCCAATTTTCTTGTGTTCGAGATCGAAATGGAGGCCCTCACGTTCGATTTTTTTTTCACGAGAAAAAATTTATAGAACATAACCCACATTCAAAGCAGTCTACATTATAAACAAAAGCAACGAACATCATTTTCTAAAAAATTTGAGTCAAAATTGATTTTAGAATAATTTAATCATCTATTTATCACAACATCCAAGAGTCGCGGCGAAAGACAACCTTTAGGAGTGCCCTTCTACCTCGTAAGAGCAGCTGATCCTGGACTAAAACTAATTACTATAGATATGTGGATCACATCCATAAGCAAGGAAAACTAAATCGACTGAAATAAAATTCATGGTAGAGATGCTCCAAAGGCAAATAATAATTTACGTATCTTGACTCGCTAGTTTGTCGACAGACATCTGTTACTTGATTTCTTGAGTCTGAGTAAAAAAGTGAAGGTTTTCTCACTTAAACCATTTTGAATGTTCTTAGTAACTGTGGTTAGCCATTCCGATCAATAGGTCATCTTATATCCTTTTTCCAACATTGTGAACATATTTTTCTTAGCTGAGCAATCAATCGATATTTTAATACTCTCCAATAACTGGATTATGGGCAGCGCCCGCTATAGCACTTCCGCCGCCCCGGGCAAAACTGCCGCACCTAAGATTTTTTTTTGAAAATGTTCATGGGATGTGACGACTTTATTTTACCAGGAAGGATGCTTTTCTGGTACATTTTGAGTTATTTGAATCCCACCTAGAAATAAGTTTTCCATTCCTAATATTCCATACGAAAACAGAAGAGAAACCGGAAAAGAAGAGTCGTTCCTATCCAACTCAACCTTTATGCTCATCGAGTGCTGAATGTAGCCTTTTTTATCATTATGAACTTGAGAACGTCAATCTAGACTGCAATTTCCCGAGGAAGACGTATTGGTGATGTAGTAGTCGTTAAGAAATGCGCCTAAAAAGATTTAACGGAAACACTATTATACTGACAAATCCAAAAGGTAATCTAAGGACAGCTTACGTCCCTAATCTTTCGGAATACATACTACTGAGTGAAATGAACTGAGACGAGAAACCAGGGTATGTCACACAGTTACTTCCTTCGTGTGCTTTGTTTGCTTTACTAAAAACGTTTGGTGCTGATTTTTGGTTTTGGTAAATTTTTCGAAGGCCATTAAATACAACTTAAAAAAAAACTGTGCACCTAATAACTTTGTTGCGACAGCAAAAACACCGATTAAAGAGCAATTTTAATATCATGGAATCTAAAATTAAGTAACGGTTTTATTCCTGCAATTTATAGAGTTGCAGTCCTTTATCAGTAACGCCTTCGAGCTAATTACCATTAATTTACTAGTGTTTTAGGTTTTTTTAGCGGAAATAAGTTTCAGCTTTCATGTAGTTTTCCGTCTATGAAGTACTACCCAAAAAACCGCCCCTCCCTAGAGGGGGCGCTGATTATTGGCCCAATTTTACGCAAGAACCTTCAAAGAGAGGCACTCCGCCTGAAGTTGAACCTTTATTAATTTTCAATATTATTATGAGCTAAAACCTTTATAATTTATGGATTGTTCTAATGACTGTTGAGTTAAGTTGCGCCTCTCCGGTTCAAACAGAGTATAATACTTAGAGATCCAAGCTTCACCATACCCAAAAATTCTATAGCTCACTTACGCATTTTCCTGACATATTAGTAAAAATGCATGTCTTTTGAAAGAACAGTTACCCGAGGATCTATCAAACAAAATTTCGTTATGATTTCGGATTTGGGGGCCCTTTGGCTTGGGGGCCCGTGTTCCACTGCACACATGGAACACCGTACGTTACGCCACTGATGCGAATTGATTTCCTGAAGATGAGATCTAAAGTTTTAAGTTTCTATTGAGTAACAGGAGTGCACGTTCACTAAATATGAAATAAGAAATGTTTCTTCGGTTGTTTGCGATTGCACTGATTTATCTAGCATTGTAAGACAAACTACGAATAAGGTTGTTTAGGTTTCAGCAATATTAAGAATGCAACCACAAAACACATTGACAGATCTCCCTAATTTGTGTTCGGACACGTTAATGTCGAAATTTGGTAACGCTTTTTCCGATTTAACTAGCTCTGACCTTATTCTTTATAAAAATTCTCGAGATGACGCATTTATGAAATAAAGGGCCTTGCACGTTGAAACCCCTGAAGAAATCCGGTTAATTATAGTTTTTCGGCTGTGCAATTTATCGTTAGGTTAGTAACATAGATATACATAGGTCTATGGCTAGCAATGAAAGCATCATTTTTTAAAAAAAAAATTTTGGTAGCTGAGTTTTCTAAAAAAAAATCCCTTGAATCGATTTTGCAACAACTCCATACTATCTACTATCAATCTGCCTGTTACAGTACCTAAGAGGCGGAATTTCATCCTCTTGCCCGGGGCGGCGAAAGTGCTAGAGCGGGCGCTGGTACTAATCAGAATTCATCTATTGTGTGTGTCAAAGGTTTACCTTCATTTGTCCCTTTTTAAGGGTTGGCTACGATATCCCGCCCATCATGTTCGCGTTTTTCAAAATCCCGACATTCATTATCCCGCCATTTCAATATCTCGCCAGTTTAAAATCCCGCTCAATTTTAGTGATTTTAGGGAGTTTATAATGGCGGGATTTTGTAATGTCGGGATAGTGTTAGACGGGATTTTTTGGAAAAAGCGAGATTATAAACGGGCTGGATTTTGTTTTTCGGGATTATGTAGGTATCCTCTTTTTTAAATGGTGGAGTGATTGCACAAATTCGAGCTATACATTTTCGAATTATTTTTCAAACATTTGGAAGAGACTCTTCGGGAATTACATATACCTATGTAGTTTGATTCTGGGGGCCTATCATGTAATTCGAAACGAAAACGAAAGTCTCGGCGCTTTCGTATTCGATTCGAAAGCAATTTGGTATCATGTAACTCGTTCGTTTCGAGTAATTGGTATTGCCTCATGAATTAGTCAAAATTCCCTTCATGTACTAGACTGAATCGACTAACGTAGTAGACCATGTCACATGATTCAAAGTCAAATTTAATATTTTTGTGTTTTAGATGATATTTTAGTGTTTCGGTGTGAAAAACAAGTTAAATTCGAATATAAAATATAGAATTTTTGTAGTATTCGGTTAAAAAAAGTGAAATAGTGACGGAGAAAAGACGTTAAATTGTTCGAGTCGCGATTGGGATTCGAACACACGCTCGAATTCAGTGTATCGGGTCAGACGGGAGAAAACGCGCCCCCCATCGTCACGACGAAAATTTAGGATGTGCGAACAAATTGTATAATTTTAATAAAGCAATTTTTGATGTAGATGCTATTTTGTAAACTGTGGATTTTTGTAAAATATAAAATAATGTATGTGTGTGTTAACTATATTCAATTCATCTTGTCCTCCTGGCTTGGCTAGTTTTAAAAAATAAACGAAAATTCCCGGAATACAACATTTTTCTATATGTGTTATAAATTCATTATTTTGAGGAAAACTTATAGTCTTTGTGGTAAGACTCAATCTTCGCTTAAAACAAAACATATAAACGTTTGCTTTTCGAGAGTACCCTACCTTTCGAAGGAATTTTCGATAGAATAGTCCACATTCTCGCACGCTTTCGAATTACATGATAGGGGATTTTCGATTCGTATGGTCGAAAGACGAAAGTTCTTTTACTTTCGAATAAATGTTATTCGTTTTCGAGTTACATGATACCACTTTAGTCGTTTCGAAAGCAATTCCTTTCGAATCGAATTACATGATAGGGCCCCTGATTTGATTTGAAATCAGTCCGAGTTATTCTAAGGCATCTCCTAATATTGGAAAACTGGAGAATGTTGGCCTAAAGAGGCCAACACACAAATTGAGCTATTTATTTAAGACATAATATTCTTTTAGCCAATTTTCTTGAAATAAATATTTAAATTTTTATTACTTATTCCGTCACTTTGCCAAACAAAACGAAGCTCGTGTGTATATTTTTAAAATCATACGAATTTGCATATTCTCGTCATTTATTTCAATTCCCTTTCAATTCAAAATATTGCCATGAAATTCATCAGGACATAGCACAACATAAGCCAAATACAGAAACTTTCTTCGCACAAAACTTCTCCTTCTCGTTCGTCTTTCGCCGTGTGAAGTCACATAGAAATACTTATTTATACCTACATACATACATACATATAAATATAAATGAAAATTTTCTTAAACTTTTGCCCAAAATTTATACTAATACTTTTCTGCCACTTCCCGTTCGTTGTGCGTATGCCGTGTGGTTTCGTTTTAAATTAATTAATGGTAATATTTATTTTATCGTTATACGAGTATCGTTGTTCATTGTGAGTTTGACGCAACATGAAATGATGAAATGAAGAAAATCAAAATCTGAATGATACATGAGATAAAGTCTTGGAAAAGTCGCGTGGCTTCTTGTATAATATTGTCAGAAAGGATTTCTGGTCTGACGATATTGCAAACCCTTTATCGGGGGTAAGGGATCCTGTGTCGAGGCTGAGGGAAAGCAGAATTTACTCTTTTTTCTTTTGGCATGTGAGAGGGATCATAATAATATATACTTGCGTAATTGAGCAGGATGTGTTTTTATTTTTGTTATTTTTAGAAAAATGATATGATGAATAGGGAAAGGGGTTTGTATGCGCCGCAGCTGGTAACCATAGATCAGGGTATAGTAGACAATTTGTTAGAACTACACGACAGGACATTTGCTGTAAAGCAATCAGTTATAAATTGAAAAAAAAAAAGAGCCCGAGGCTAATTTCGGGCGCGGCCGAAATTTGGATACCCTTCGCTCTCCTCCAAGCTAAAAGTTTTTTCGGGCGTACCTACGACTTGTATTTAACCCCCCCCCCCCAATTCTTTTCATTCCGTCTTCACAATATTTGTGTGGGGTTTGGTTGGAATAAGTGGGCAAATAAAAATATTTATTCTGAAAATAGTATTGGGGGATGCCCCATAGTTCGATCTTATTTGTTTTGACCTTTTTTGTTGCTTTTATTAAGACACATTAATTCAAGGTTTTGTGAAATTGGTGGAAAAAATGTTTGTTAGAGGAACCAAAATGGGGGTTGAGTTTGTATGGCAGCCCCATGATCCCATGGTCCGATTTGATCCATTCTCACATATGTTATGTGTCATCAACAGAAATACATTTGTGTGGAATTTGGTTGAAATCCGTGCACACACAAAAACGTTTTTCTCAGTAGAACCTAATTTGGGGAGGTGGGTTTGTATGGCAGCCCCATGTTTCATGGTCCGATTTGATCCATTCTCACTTACGTTGTGTGTCATTGATAGAAATACATTTGTGTGGAATTTTGTTGAAATCGGTGCACAAATAAAAAAGTTTTTCTTAGAACAACCTAATTTGGGGGGTTAGGTTTGTATGGCAGCCCCATGACCCCATGGTCCGATTTGACCGATTCAAACATACAAACTGCCTGCAGCATTTGTGCAAAATTTCAGCTTTATAGCTTTTAAATTGGCCGAGTAAAACGCGTAGCAACAGACGGAGAGACGGACAGACAGACAGACGGACATCGCCCAATCGACTCACCATGTTATGCTGATCGATCATATATGTATACTTATTATATGGTCGGAGATGCTTCCTTCAATGCGTTACAAACTTCATGACAAAGTTAATATACCCTTCGTTGACTCTACGAGCGAAGGGTATGAACATGTTTTTACTCTTGTTTTATTAACATTTATAAAAAATAGATTGATTAGATTTACATCTTCTTCTCAGTACCGTATAGCCCCATGTAGGGCCATGCTGCGTCAACTCAGCCGTTTCGATCGATTCGATCTCCGCACCTCTCTAGATCACTAGCATCGTAGAGTGCGACTCAACCAAGTGAGCCACAGAGCGGGACTGATTTACACACACAAATATAAAAATTTCGCATGTTTTTTGTCAAACGGCTCGACCGATTCCTATGAAACTTGTTGTGTCAACTTGCTAGTATATTTGATACCCTTTAGTGACCCCCTCCCCATTTGGATTGTGAATATTTCAACATTTCAAACAACTCAACCGAGTGTAAGGATATTTTAATGCTGGCGGAGCAAGCACAAGATGGAAGGAAATTTAGGAAAATTTTAAACTAATTTTTAAAGTTCAATTTCCGTTGGTCCCACAGCAATAAAATTTAATACTTAAACACATGTTAGAATTAATTTTGTATAGATATCCTGCGGCAGTACATCCAAGCAGCTATACTAAGTGCACTTGGACGTTTTTCCTCCATGCACCAATATCCAGTCGAGAATGAATCAAAATGGTCTCACTATATGTATACTACACTATAATTAACAAAATGCAAGAGGAGGCATTTAATGAAAAACAACACGTAAAATACATTATAGTGTCGCGACTGTTTGACTATACTCTCGAAAAGGACTTTTGATTGCAAGTGGCGCGGCATTACCAAACATTCATTTTAAAAACGTTGAAAACATTTTCCAGCTGCGATTTATTGATGCATAAATGTGAGTACAAACACTATGCGGGACTCCCTTAAAGCATACCTATACACCTACTCATTTCTATATATGGAGACAAAACGACCATTTTATTTCACATTGAATTACACGATATTCACAGTATTTTATTACTCGAACGGAACAGGAAAACTACAACAACAAGAAAAAAAAAACAAAAAAAAAAGAATGAATCCAACCATTGATAGTGTGGGTGAAATAAAGCTGCAAATAAACATCCCAACAAAAAACTATGTTAAAACGAATCGACGTCATGTGATGAGGGTAGTACTTGTGAACTTTTGGGATGTCCTTTTTCAGCATTCTCCACTCTACGCGAGAGAGAGGATGCCTGCCGTATTATATCCGTTGATATATGGACATACAATTAAGCTTGTCACATTTGAACAATTTTATGTAAAGATAAGTTACGCGCTGTTTCAAGCGATTTTTAGAGCGAACTATAGTGTGTCCGTTTGGATGCAACAACTGCAAATTCAGTGAAATCAGTGAAAACCTTTTTATACACATGTCCTTGTGATTACACGCCATCATGTGGAGTGCCATGAGCAGAACTCTCTCTCTCTACCGAATATTATGTCCCTATAATACGATGTATGTATTTTTCTATGAAGCTTATATTGCATTTTATTGCATGCTCACGGGTATGTGGATCTGTATAGAGCACACGGAACAGGTATGTTGTATGCATATCCTTTTAAGTATTCATAGCTGCGTATTCACGGCAATAATGAATTTTGGGGACAAGTGGATGATGTTAATAAGATTTTGTGAGATGGCGTGTCGTTGGAATGTAAATTTTAGGAACTATAGGGATCTACCTAATCCTGTTTTAATTTAGGAAATGCTTTTTTTAGTGGAAATACCGAAGAACCCAAGTAACAATTCGTATGCTTTAAAGAAGCACTTCATCCTGTAACATTCATATAGTAACACAAAATCAGTTTATCGTGTGACATCGCTTATATACGTATTTTGATCCGATAAAAACTCCTTAAAACACTTTTCGGAAAGCTTAAAAAGTTCTTATATAATCAATTCACGACTACATCCAATAAGACATCGATAACACTTCTCTAAACGTTAACCTAAAAAGATGCTCCATTAAATACTTCTTTGTAGTCTTTATTGAATGACATAAACACACATGACTGAAATCAACACACACACATGCATATAATCTTCTATAGCACTGTCGATTTCATTTTTATAGTGTGACATTCGTGTGATCATCCACTAAATTGCTCAGCGTAGTTTTATAGAAGAATTTTTTAAAGAATTGACACTTATGAAGTGCTCTGGAACAACACGTTTCTTGAATTGAATTCATTGAAATATTGCATGAAACCAACATTTCCTCACTCATTCTTAACTTATGAATCAATTAAGATAATCTCAGCCCTGAAACTGGCTGCATTTTATTGATGAACGTGTGAGTTTAACTAGCTTTAACTGATTGACATATAAAGAAGAAGGTGCATTGCGGAGAAGTGTTGAGCATTTCGATAGGAGCAACGAACCACTTGTAGTGTTTACGAGCAATGCGGACTATATGTGAGGTTGGCCGAGTGGTTAAGGCATCGGACTTGCGTACGACAGTCGCTGGTTCGACGCTGGCTGCGGGAATTATTTTTTCCTTTTTTTTTTGCAAACGCGAAAAAATGACAGAAAATGATGACATAACACATATGATGTATGTCTTTTTCAAAGTGTAATTCAGTGCTACAATAAGGTTGAATTGGATCAAAAAACGACGCCAAATGCCATTATTGGACTGTTATTCAGTGGTTATACCCTGTAAAGTGCCCCTATTATTGTCAGAAGTGAGTATTTTACGAAGTATTATAGGGCAGAAATTGTTACTTGGGAAGACAGCATCATTTATATATGTTGACTTGTTCTTGTTTCGGGCGTTTTTCTAGATGACAGTTTTGCAGTACATGATGTCGTTGAAAAGATAACGTTTTCCCCATCCAACCATGATCCAAATTAAATAAATATTTTTCCAATTTCAACTAACAATTTTCGGAATTAAATTAACAAATTTCCAACGTGGATAATCTCTCTCTGGTTCCAACTCGTTCTATTCTGTGCCATCGTCTTTAGGTCTGGCCACTGTTTGCTTAATAAAGCGATCTTCTCCACGTGTTTTTTGGTCGTCCAACACGGCGTCTTGCATTGACGCCTTGTCGGTTTCAATCTAGGGCCAGCTTTGCAATATTTTTTTTGGCGCTCTTCGACCTATGCATTGTCACTTTCGCCTTTGGACAGAAGTGCCTATCCAATCAATGCCTGCAATACGAGGGAGATCATCATTCGAAATAATCTCCGGTCAGCGGATTTGTAGGATGCGTCGTAGACACTGGTTTACGAAAATTTGCAGCTGAGTTGTTATCTCATTGGTCACCTTCCAAGTTGAACAGCCATAAGGAAGCACAGATTTTACAATTGCATTGAAGATTCGGATTTTGGTGCGCCTGGAAATGCTGTTATTTTGCCAGAAGGGAGTCAAAGTGAAGAAGGCTGCCCTAGCCTAATATTGTTACGCGATTGCACTTCAGCATCCGCGCCGCCATCTGCTGTGTCTATGCTTCCGACGTAGCAGAATTCGTCAACTTTTTCGACTCCCTGGCCCGAAACACAAATTCCGCTTTGTCTCCCTGGATCAGATCTCACGTACTTGGCCTTGGCACCGTTTAGCTTGAGCCCAGCATTATGACTTAAGCAATGCAGAACATCGGCCATTTGAGCTACATCCTCCTTTTTATTTGATAGCAGACAAATATCGTTAGCATCAGTGGCGTAACGTTTCCCAATTTTCTTGTGTTCGAGGTCGAAATGGGGGCCCCTCACGTTCGATTGTTTTCCACCAGAAGAAATTGATAGAATATAACCCACATTTAAAGCAGTCTACATTATAAGCAAAAGCAACAAGCAAAAAAAAAGTATTTTTTCATTTTTTGAAACAAAATTGAATTTAGAATAATTAAATAGGATCATCTATTTATCACAAAATCCAAGAGTCGCGGCGGAAGACAACCTTTAGGAGTGCCCTTCTACATCGTAAGGGTTCTACTAGATCTGTGGTACACATCCATAACCAAGGAAAACTAAATCGACTGAAATCATATCCTTGGTAGAGATGCTCCAAAGGCAAATAATTTTCGTATCTTGACTCATTAGTTTATCGACAGACATCACTGTTTCTTGATTTCTTGGGAGTCAAGTTAAAAAAAGGAAAGGTTTTCTCACTTAAACCTTTTTGAATGTTCTTAGTAACTGTGGATAGCCATTCCGATCAATAGGTCATCCTATATCCTTTTTCCAACATTGTGAACATATTTTCCTTAGCTGAGCAATCAATTCGATATTTAAATACTCTCCGATAACTGGATTATGGGCAGCGCCCGCTCTAGCACTTACGCCGCCCGGGCAAAACGACGAACTGCCGCACCTAAGATGATTTTTTTTTTTGAAAATGTTCATGGGATGTGCCGACTTCATTTTACCAGGAAGGATGCTTTCCTGACACATTTTGAGATATTTGAATCCCAGCTAGAAATAAGTTTTCCATTCCTAAGATTCCATACGAAAACAGAAGAGAAACCGAAAAAGAAGAGTCGTTCCTATCCAACTCAACCTTAATGCTCATCGAATGCTGAATGTAGCATTTTTTATCATTATGCACTTTAGAACGTCAATCTAGACTGCAATTTCCGTATTGGTGATGTAGTAGTCGGTAAGAAATGCGCCTAAAAAAGATTTAACAAAAAAAAAAATGCGCAAATATCGCTCTGTCATTTTTGTCAGGTATTCACACATATTACTTTACTATACGAAACACGTTATTTTAAATTTAGATCAGATCATATAGGACTCCACAACCCAGACGGTTGTGGTACTAAATCGTTAATGGAAAAGTATTCTGCGGATGAAATACTATATTACTGACAAATCCAAAAGGTAATCTAAGGACAGCATACGTCCTTAAGGTTTCAGTTATGCCAATTTGATCCCCCTATAGTGCCTCAATATCGGTAATCTCACGGAATACTACTGAGTGAATTAAACTGAGACGAAAAACCAGGGTATGTCAAGAAGCAGACTCTAAGTTAACCACTATTGTTGATAAATGGACAATTCAGACTCTAGCTTCTTGAAATTTTATCTGTTTCCTGAGATTCTTAACGACTAGTTGAGGTTATGATACAATAACACAGTTACTTCCTTCGTGTGCTTTGTGTTCTTTACTAAAAACGTTTGGTGCTGATTTTTGATTTTGGTAAATTTTTCGAAGGCCATTAAACACAACTTTAAAAAAAAAACTGTGCACCTGACTATTTTGTTGCGAAAGCAAAAAACACCGATTAAAGAGCAATTTTATTATCATGAAATCTAAAATTAAGTAACGGTTTTATTCCTGCAATTTATAGGGTTGCAGTCCTGTCAGTAACGCCCTCGAGCTAATTACCATTAATTTACTAGTGTTTTAGTCTTTTTTACCGGAAATAAGTTTCAGATTTCATGTAGTTTCCCGTATATGAAGTGCTACCCAAAATACCACCCCTCCCTAGAGCGGGCGCTGATTATTGGCCCAATTTAACACAAGAACCTTCAAAGAGAGGCACTCCGCCTGAAGTTGAACCTTTTCAATAGCCTTTATAATTTATGGATTGTTCTGATGATTGTTGAGTTAAGTTGCGCCTCTCAGGTGCAAACAGAGTATAATACTTAGAGACCCAAGCTTGACCATACCCAAAATTGAATGTTTTGCTACTATCCTTGATTCTATAGCTGACTTACGCATTTTTCTGGCATATTAGTAAAACTGCATGTCTTTTGAAAGAACAATTACCCAAGGATCTATCAAACAAAATTTCGTTACAATTTCGGATTTGGGGGCCCCCTTTGGCTTGGGGACCCGTGTTCCACTGCATACATGGAACACCGTACGTTACGCCACTGGTCAGCATAGTCAAGGTGTTGGAAGCGCGTACATCATTAATGGCTATGAGGAAAATAATAGGTGACAAAATGCAACCTTGTCTCACTCCACTGTGCACCTTTCACCACGGTAAGCCGCATCATTTGCCTCCTTCGTAAAGCGTTGATGTAAGTGTGCTTATCACGCCTCCCACTTCTCTGCACGCCTTTTTGTAGTGAACGGTATTCAGCTCGGAATTGATTTTTGGCTGAATTAACAGCAGCGGAGTTAATATCTTCCTTAACTCTTTCGCGTGCTGAGATAAGAGACCAAGTAGCGTCACTGAGAAAAGGTCTCCTACCTCGATCCAATCGTTCCACAGTCGCTTCGACACACGAAATGAAAGAAACCTTTGCAAAATTCCATATATATTCAATTGTAGGATTTTCAAGAGATGTTGCTGCACTAGCTTTTTTCGTGCAAAGCGGGGTAGAATATGCACGTTGATGGATTTTTTTTTTGCACATTAAAACGTGGCAAGATTCGTGCCTTAGGAGATCGTTGGATCACTGCTGTTAGTAAGCGAAATTTCGCGATTACAAGATGGTGGTCGCTGCCAACATCAGCCCCACGCTTCGACCTGACGTCTAAGAGGCAGTTTCTCCATGTCTTTGAAATAGCAAATATGGTCAACTTGGTTTTGTGTTCTGCCATCAGGAGAAACCTAAGTTGTTAGGTAGCAGGGTATGCTTGAACAAGGTTCCGCAAATGACTAGTTGTCAAGAGTTACAAAACTGCACGAGCATTTCGCCATTGTTGTTCCTGTCGCCATGCCCGTGATTGCCCATAAGGTGTTCTAAGGCTAAGTTTGGCATTGAGATCCCTTATAATAATTTTGATGTCACCCTTGGGAGCCCTATGAAAGGTGTCGCCTAGTCGCTGATAAAAAAAGTCCTTTGCTGATTGATCTGCTGGTTCAGTCGGTCGTGATCTTGCGTACTCTGGATTTGAATATGGGTGTGATGATACGATCGGAAATAGGTTTCCAGTCGATTAGGGATCGCCCGAACGTTCCAAATACCGATCGTAGTCCGTTGTTTATAGCCAAAAGTCGTTGCCGTTGATTCAGTCTGAGTTATCCGAGACTCGTTTAATGTTTCGAGTGTAAAGTAAATTTCAGGTACGTGGGAAATAAGCCTACATATCCCCCAAGTCGCCTTTTATGAGAAGCCGGGATCGCTGTGGTATAATTATAAGCCCAAAACCACAATTGTTTGTAAAGTTTCGTACATATTTGAAAACTTGAGCGCAAAACATAGTCGCTGTGCGCACAATTGTAGAGATATGTACGAAACTCAGGAGAGTTTTATTGTGTCCCTACACACTATTCTTGACCCATGCATGAGCAATGTGGATATTAATTAATGAAAAATGTGAAAAAGCACTCTTAAAATTAACCTTCGGGCGGGCGCAATGCATCTGACAGATTAAGTGACCAGTTTTTGTTGCACCAATCAGCGATATGAAAAGAGAGAGATGTGAAACTCACAATAGCTTAATCTTTATCGATCAACTACCCAAAGCAGTTTTCAGTTTCTATCTACCATATGTCTGAGGGTCGGGAGGGGATGAAATAATCACTCAGATGTATTGCGCCCGATTGTGTTTTTTTATCCTTTTCTATGAAAATCTCCACATGTTATACTCTTCACATTGCGTAATAACGTTGTGTTGAATTTTATGTTCACCAAATCATTCAATAGTGTGATTTTAGTAAAATAAGCTCACATTTTTTAAGCGGCCGAGTTGTTGGAGGTTTTTTAAATATTGAAGCTATTGAAAGCGGAACATTCTTAGAAAATTGAAAATGTGAAGGGTATAAAACTTTGTGAGCCAGTTTTTGTTTCTAAAATTACGTAGAACTGTTTCAAAAAGACAATGCAACAATAAAGAAAAGCCTAAAATATACAGAGACTTAGTTTCATTCCTTTTTCTGCACTTAATCTGTCAGATGCATTGCGCCCGATCGTGTTAGGATTAGTATTGCGCCCGCCCGAAGGTTAAGAAGAACTCTCCAATCAACTTCTTTTGATAAATAGTTCCTCAACAATAAATTTTGTTTAAAACGGACTAGACGCTTTTTTCATCCGGAAGTTGTCCTCGCATTAAAGGTTTAAAATTCACTTATCCTTCGTCAAATAAAAAGCATAAACTTCCACTTCAACTCATACTATCGAAATCAGACAAAATAGAAGCAAAAGAAAAGTTTCACAATAAACGAATAATTTATTACTACAGGGACATATCAAAACTAGATCTCTGATACAGATTGTATCGATTCTCAATATAATACAGAGTCGAACAGCAAATTTATAAAATTGCCACAATACTCGGTATCTCGCATAGACACTATAGTTACATACTCGTACAAGGATCAAGGATGGAAAGAAATATTACGAGCATATAAGCCCATACGCACGTCTGAACACTATTTAAATATACGAGCGTACCAGCTCAGTATGTTGCAGAGTATGTAGCGGGTTTCCACCCCGGAGATATGAAGTTTCAAATGGAATTTCTAATGTCGATATGATCTCTCCCGGGAGTTGGGAGATTATATTATAAATGTGTTGCTGTTTTAAATTGTTGGATACATGGAGAGCTGCTTGGAATTTGAGGATTCAGATAGGATCACAGATATATTTCCGATAGTGCGAGAAACCTAAAATCGAGTGCGTGTGATATGAATGTGTGGCTTTTGGGTAGACCTATAATAATTTATCCGAATCCGGAAAGCATAGATACAGAAAAACAATATTACGATTTGAGCATATGGAATAAAATGACAGACTCTTCGAAAGCAGAGAGTTATCATACAGGTGCCTGCCAAAGAAAAAATCATCAGCTGCAAAATGAATTGTATGTATTATCACCCTGTGGATAAAATAGAATCGAATCATAAAAGTTTCATACAAAAATAGCAAACTATCATATCCCTGACGTTTTTGATTTTGGCAGTCTCTGTCATATAGACCTAAGGAACTGTACAATAGGTTCTAGGGAATCAGAGCTACAGAAATTTGGTGGTGGTTGTAGCGGTGCAGAAGGGTATGAACCGCTGTGCATGTCTGTGGATGTGCTCTAAGTTTCGTTGTCGTTCTCGCCTATTGTCTCAAGCGACAAGAACATAGCAGCTGCAATAGGGTTCTCCCATAACGCCCACGGAGTGCGGTTAATGGGTGCAGCGGGTCATCGAAACAGGTGGTCCACATCGTGAGGCGTACCACCGCAGCTCGGACAAATGTTCAGGATGTCCGGGTCTATTCGAGATACATAGGTATGAATTGAGGCGCGAAGATAAACCCGACCTATGTTGGGTTAGTGTTGCTCTTGTGTCTCGCGGGAGCCTAGTCTCCTCAGGCGATATGGGTGCTAGAGGCGCTGAGAGGACTCTATTCGGACCTAATCTCCCTATTGACCGATTCACAACGGTTGTGTGAATATCTGCGATGGCCGCATTGTATGCTGTGTTATCAAATATATCGGAAGGTACCCGTTTGTATCTCTGGACGTCTCTCACGAGATCTCTAATTCCACTTCTGACATGTCATGGAGGGGGAGTATTGTCCATGAGATGATGGTTTGGGTTTGGATCAATTTGGTTTGGATCGATAGCAAACTACCAGATATTGTAAAGACGGGAGAAGATTGTGATCACGTATTGGTAACATGCTGGTTTCTTGATGAAGATGATCCTGGGATGACATTAGGTGACAACCTGTAGCGATACGTAGAGCAGCGTTTTGGCATGTCTGGATCTTGTTCCAGTTTGTTTCACAAACTGTTTGTGACCACACCGGTGGTGCGTAGCTGGGAATTGCTCTACCCCTCGCTTTTTAGGTGACCACCATAGTTTCCTTGTCCTTGCCCCAGGAACTCCCGGCCAGTGCCTTTAGGACGTTGTTTCTACTGTGCATTTTTTCGACTGCATCATGGTGTCTAGATAGACACCAAGTATTTTGGGGTTGATAACAGTTGGAACAACGTCGTCAGCATGCTTACCAGTACGGATCCTGAGCTCCTCCGAAAATTTCTACGTCCAGGTGGTGAGAAGTGTTGCAGTGCATTTAGACCGCGAAATGACGAGGTTGCGGATACTGAAAAACTCCACCAGTTTCTCAATATAGTCATTTAATCGAGCACACATACCATTTGAATCATCCCCCGTGGTGAGTACGGTGCAATCGTCCGCATAGGAAATTAGTTCGAAAGCTTCCGGGGGTGTTGGAAAGCCTGCCAGATAGATGTTAAACAATGTAGGAGAGAGTACGCTACCTGTGGAACTCCCTGCTTAATTTTCCTATGCTTTGAACAACTATGCCTCGACACTCTGTATAGGATTGCCCCCCAGCTAGATAGTTGGCATTCCATCTAACCTCTTGTGCACGGTTCTGTCACAGGGCTGTTTCTGGTCGAGGCCATTATGGATGTGATGGGTGATCAGATCCAGAGCTGTTGTAGTACTATGCATCTTCCTGAACCCATTCTGGTGAGAAGCTAGCTCAGCATGTGATACAAGGGTGGGGTGGATGAGTGCTTCGAGGTCGAGTGATAAAATCGTAATTGGACGGTAGGACTCGGCGAGTTTTGCGCTTTTACCGGGTTTTAGAAGGGGGATGATTCGACCATTTTTCCAAAATTCAGCGATGACACGCGTGGATATCGACAAGTTGAAAGCCATCGCGAGGTATTCGATATCCGGAAGATCTAGATGTTTCAGCATGGCCATTGAAATGCCATCTGGTCAAATGGCCTTAGAGTTTTTAGCGTTGTTGATCGCTGCTGAAACTTGGTCCGCTGTATAGGTGGGAAAAATGTTAACCGTTTGCTTGCGTATCCTTCTTTTTATTGTGCAGTTCAGCGACTTGGTCTTGGGATGTTCAATAAATTGTTTATTGAACAAGCTCGCACAAAGTTTAGGATCTGCGGTGGTTTTCTTGCCGAATCTGATGGCTACACTACCCTTGTCTTTAGTTGGATGTGACAGGGCGCGGACTGTAGCCCCAAGTTTGCTGACACCTTTCGAGAGGTCGCAGCTTTCAAGATGCTCATTCCATTTTTCTTTCTTGTAGGTGTTGACTTGTCGATTTATTTCGGAGTTTAGTTCCTGAATTCTGGGGTTTGCCGGGTTTTAGGCGTCTTAAGTTGTCCCTTTCGTGGGCTAACCTTGCGGCAGTATAGTTGGGAAATATGGCCGAACTTTAAGGATGCGCCTTGCTGGAATGAAGCGAGCTGCCACTTTGAAAATTACGCTCCTTATATTCTTTTCGGCTTCCCTAGCCTTCGTTGGTGTAGGTAGCGCGGTGAACTTCATCTTAGTGAACGCAGTGAAACCTTTCCAATTTGCCTTTTTGAACTTGATAAACGTATGCCGTTCTGACGTCGTCAGTTTGGCTACTCTATCAATATGGGGAGGTGATCGGATTGAAGAGACGCGGTTGTCTCCCATGGGCAGTGCCGGATTAAGCAAGCGCGGGGCCCGTGGCAAGAGTCAATGGCGGGGCCCCCTAGCTTTGCATTAGGTGATCATGTCTGGCCAACACTGGAACCTCGTTTAGTCCAATTAATAACGTGTTCCAAAACTAACACAAAATTTAACACTCGCATCTATATTTTGGTTCTATCATTAATCTTAGCAGGTTTTCACACTTGTACTTAATCTGGCCAGATTACGTAATCTGAGGTGTGGTGAATTTAAAAATATATGGAATTTGACAGCTCAAGTTAAGTAATTTGCACAGATTACGTAATTTGGCCCTGAGTGTCAAAGCCTCCTTACTTAAAGTAAAATATCTAAAATTTTAAGCGTATGTATCTACTTTTTCTATTATCCAGTGTGAAATATTATTTAGAGTGTTTTGTGGATGATACACTTGGACTGTGACACTTAATGTATTGTCACTCTCTGACCAACTTCTCCTGAGCTAAGACTGAACAGAGAATTGTATTTTGACAAGTATTTATTTAAGTCAAATTGATCAGCCAATTTTACCATAAAATCATAAGTACTAGGATAGTGTGTCCCTAGTTCATTTAAGATGATAACGATAGCGACACTACAGTGTCCCGACAAAAAAATATTGTCCATCGATGTACTGAAGACTTTGCGCTTTAGCCCCTAAACGAGCAATTTGTGTTTAGTTTGAATGATTGTGTGTGATAGTTGACCTCTTTTATCCCCATTTGACTTTCCTGGCTGTATCTGTTGTTGGCCCAGTTATGTATAGTTCTGTTTAAACATAATTTTGCTAAAGTTATGTTTTATAGTCACATCACCTTGTGCCAAGGTATGAAAAATTACCCTGCTGCGTAAAGTAGTGACCTGGGCCTGTTGAGTCAACGAGCTTGATGGATGTGGTGATTGAAAAAAAAGTTCTACAAAACTGAGACTTCCAACAAAAAAGAGAACACATCAATATTTTTTAGAAGATTTTAAAGTTAAAGTTTATTTCCAAATACTAAAAACCATAGCATTAACAATCATGACAGCAAAGGGCGACAAACATTTTTTTTAAATCGAAAAAAAAAATTAGTACCTACTTTCATATGTCAGAAGGGGACATTCAAGAAGCTGGCTGAAGGGCTCCAAGTCAAGTTGTTCCGCCACTGGTTGACTCACTTTTATATTGGATCGTGAAGTCTACTGAAGAGGGTTTTGTATCGAATAACATTTCTGACTACTGACCTCTACAGCTTTGCTGCGTACGTTATTTCTAGTAAAAAATGTAGATGATGAATTTCGCATAAATTACGCCGAGTTTCATCCAGTAAGTCGAAAGGCACTATTAATCATATTAACCATATATTACCATTACCATAACCTTGTTGGGTGTCTGTATGACTATATTATATTGAAAATACTACCACTCGTTTTTAGAATTTGGTTATTATTAATTTTTTTTAAGGCCAGCGCGGGGCCCCCTCAAGGCGCGGGGCCCGTGGCATTTGCCACCTTCTGCCACGAGGTTAATCCGGCACTGCCCATGGGGTTTCACTTATCAAACTGGCGCCCGCAATACTTATGTCAGGAGAATTATATCAGGCGCCAGTGACGCGTGTAGACGAATTTCCATTGAGTGCGCAGAAATCTGATGGTTGTAATTTGGTCGCGATATCCATACCTCTGGCATCATTAACGAGGAGAGAGAGTGCCAGAGTTCGTGATGGGCGTTAAAGTCGCCAAGTAGGATCCTATGCTGCACTGTGAGGAGTGGACCAATGTCGAACTTATAGCCAGAGCCACAGCTGGATGCTGGTGGAATACAGATGTTTATAAGTCCGATATTGGTATTGCCGGATTTAACGGCAATAGCTTTCATTTTCGCCGTGCCGTCGTTAAAACGAAGATTTAATACACTTGCACGGTTCTGTGTATTAGGAATGCAAGCCCTTCTCCTGGATTAGGACCCTGCCTGCCGACTCTATCGCGCCTCAAAAGTATGCAATCGCCACGGATGTTAAATTCGGGAGTTGAAGTTTGGAGCTTTGTCTCCTGAAATGCCGCTATCCGAATTCTGCGTGTACTCATGAAACGGACTATCTCACCGATCTTCTGACGGATGCCATTGCAGTTAAACTGCAATATGGTGAGTGGGGTGTACACTGCTGCGGGGGGTGCAGGTGTTAGACTGGAGCGATGATGCCTTGTTGTATTGTTGACTACGCGTTGCGATGGTGGAGGATTGATTTGAGAGCTGGTGCCAGGAATGGCCGGAGATGGTGGTGGACCATTAGCTTGTGAGCTAGGGCCTGGGGTGGCTGGGGGCCGACCCGCGTGCAGACAACCTGGAGCAACAGAGGACAAAGGACACCATTCTCGGCAGCAGGTACACATCAAGGACCTGGAATTCCCGAAGATACGTCGGTTGCATACACAGCAAATGTAGATTTCGGGACCAGGATAGGTCTCGATGCCGGCGCGGATTAAGAGAATTGAGAGCAATCGCGCTGAGATAAAATGCTCCTAATTTGACAAAAAGGACATAGAACAGATCCACATATATACACAAACTGCATCGAACCTTCATGGCTCTTGCCAGGGAGGCGTCAGGTGGCAACTCTGGGTCGGTTCTTTTGAAACGAGTGTGGTCCGCCCGAAGAGGCTTGAAAATCCCGTGTGACAGAAAGCTGCCATCGGGAATGCTCGCCAGTAGGACCACACAGAATTTGGTAATATGCTCCGCTTGGTAAACTTTCACTTGCTTGCTATGGTGTTTTTTTTTTTGCGGGCGTCTCTTGATTACTTGAAGAAATTTCTTTCCAAAATTACTGTGATATTTCTAGGAAGGCTATACAAAAATCGTAGATAGGTGGATGTTCCTATTTCCAAAAAAAAAAGGACACAGATAGGAATCCTTGGCAAATCGATAACAAATATTGAAATTCAAATTTATTTATAACATCATAACGTAACATGGCTTGACAATTTTGTTTGTGATACCGGCTAGATCGCCTCAACTCAACAAATATTCTCTATGATTTATTGAGCTGTCGCGTTTGTCATATTCATAGTCCGATTTTGTTCAATTACCTACACATGGAAAATTAATGAAAATGACGCAATTATCAAACCAAAGTGAGGCAAGTCTATAAGCATGCATGTGCTTCCACATAGGGAATTATTTCCCCTCACTTGACAGTCCATTAATTTACCACACTATGGAGTATGGTGCTAATCATCACTTCCGTTACACAAATGATTATATCCTGGCCTCGGACAATAATCATTTTGATAATATTTCGAATAATTTTCGGTATCGTGCACTCTGAATTCTGAAACATAAATTGCCCATAACATTTCCATTTGAACTGAAATTAAATCATATTGCTCAAATTCGGAGCATGGTCGTTGGTATACAATTTATTATCACAGGATAGTGTCTCAATAATCCACCATAATTGTTATGTAACGAAAATCACTTTTTTCGGAAACCATATTAACGCGCTCAGCGGTATAGTATTGCCGCGCCAATAAACTGTAATTAATATATTCTGACACAGGACGTCCGATTCAAAACGAAAATAGAGTATTCTTTTATATTTCACTGAAAAGGAATCAATCGGTTCTAAAAACAAATCCATTATACCTACGGACTCTCGGTTTCTTTTCAGACATTGCCGGCCCGTGTTGGTAAGGACTATACAAATTCCAAACAATAATCCTACGAAAACATACGTACAAGCACATATGGAACATATGAACATACATTCAAAGCTATGGAGCGCCATGTAAACGTTAAATTAACGTTAAAACCGATATATCTGAAGTCGATGTGAATTGGGTGACTTAATGGACTATGTAATATTTACGAAAATTAGGAACAATTCGGCTCCCATTAATGTTAATGGCAAAACTCGAAGGTGGATTAGACTGGGCCTGGGCCTCAACTTATTTTGCCACGCACCATTATTAACGCATTTCAATAGTAACGATACAGCCATAGAGACTGAACGAAATTTAACTGAATCTAACTACATATAGTACCTACATTCGGGTCAGAACCAAAATAAAATGGTAATGATGCAACATTTTTCGACGAAATGGATTTCAATTAACATCGTGGAATTGATTTATTTATTATTTGTTTCCTCAACAGTTCAAGCAATTATCTGGAAATGTTTGGAATGATTTTAATTGATTTTTTACTTTACTTTGCATAAAAGTGATGGGTTATGTTTGATTTTCATTTCTGTTCTTCTTAGACGATATAAATGTTTTTAAAACGTTTATGTATTTATGCAAAATATCGGAAATATGTTAAGCAACTCTGCACCTACCTTGTGAGTTCAAAAGCATCAAGGAAAATAGAATGTATTTATTCAGCGCTGCAAATTTATACATTTTTATGTCTGTCCACTTAACATTTATCTTGGGAAAAATATTTTTTGTTGTGTTTGATGGTACGGTACTTTTACTACTTATTGGAGATTAAAGTTCGACACGAGTTTTAGTTGTCATTGTCAAAAATTGCGCACAAAATCTGGACTTTTCGTAATTATTCGGGTACATTTACGGAATCATCGACATCTCTCTGGAAAACAAAAAAAAAAACGTTTTTTTTTTTTAATTTATTTTGTTTACTTTTAATTTTTGGTCAGTTTAATTTACCGTTACAAAATATGGGACAATAAAACTTGATGTTGACATTTTTTGCTACAATCAGGCGGTTTTAACGCAGAAAACACGAAGAGCTTTCAAACGTTCAAAGTTTAATTTTATTCGAAATTTTATGTAGTTGCAGAATATGATGAATGTATTTGGTTTCGAGAGGGGGGTTTAACGTTTAAAGCTGGATATCAGAAATTTTATGGTTATTGGAAATCAATATTTGCGTGTTTCTGGGGATAAGTGAGACTAGTTTTGCATTTTTAACCGTAACTAACATTTTAGAATAGAAATTATTAATTTTAAATTTAAGCGTTTTGAAAATGATCCGGGCTGGTAAAAATGATGTAGGATATTTTTCGAAATTAATTTCAGTGGATTTGCCGTATTTTTTATCATCTCTGACATATCAGCAAATCCATATTTATGACGAAAAGGGTAATAATTTGGCTGATGTATTGAAACAACTTGAAGCAGTCTCCTTTGACATTGTCATTTGAAAACCAACGTGCCAAAATTTCTGAGAAATATTGTCTATCCATATTTAAAAAAAAAAATTGTCACGTTAATCTCTATTCGTTTTCAAAGGACAATGTCAGAGGAGCTGGGACAGCTTCATGTTCTTTCACTATAACAATATAATGATTGATTTCTTGTTAAATAATAGTTGTATTCCGTTGTAAGGATATCTTGGTCCATTCCATATGCGATTCAATTGGTGGGGTTCCAAAGCAAAACAGTATATGTTCCGTTAAGGAACAGGGTGGTTCTCTTTCAAATCTTCCGACCGTTACGTATCAGAAATTTCTCTTTACAAACAGATCTCCTAAGCGCCACCTTGCGGACTATAGCTTGACTGATGGAAAGAAAATTCCCATCTGACAGTTGAACCGTGCATTTCCACCCTCATTTATTCATTATATACACTATTTATACTCGAAATAAAATGCAGCTGCATCTCGTTTCAAACTGGAAATTTTAATTTCCAAACAAAACGTATCAGCTGTGATGTGTCAACTGTCATATTTTTGACTTACCGATAGATGGCAGTACGAAGACCAGTTCTGATCTGAATCTATGTGTTTACAGAACAAAATAGAAAACAGTTTGCAAAAAGCGGCACAGTCTGCGGAACATACGCAACTGTTTTGTTATGGAGCCCCACCCAATGACGTCCAAGAGATGGTCTAGCCAATAAAATTTACTAGCCATTTACGGAAATTGGTTCTCGAGGACCTATGTATATGGTTTCAGCACAATGAGGTTACAACGCACATTTCCTCGATTTAGTTTTTTAAAAGTGCTTGAAATGACGAGTTTATGGAAAATCTGCACATTTTAACTTTCTTCTATGTTTACTTTTGTCATAAAAACAGTAGGTAGGTTTTTATGACAAAAATATTTTTGTAACCTAAATTATGAAATGATTTTTTTTTTAAATTTTTGGTTTAGATTTTTCAAAAAAAATTTAGATCAAATATTATCATCATCTGCCTGTTGCACCTAAAGGGTCAAGCATTGGGGGTATGTTCAGTATATCTTTTTTGCTGGAAATCATGGTTTATGCGGCAGTTTCCGGACACCCTGTATATATAAAAGAAAGTCGTGTTAGCTACACCATTTATAACTCAAGAACGGCCGGACCGATTTTCATGTTTTTTTGGATTAGGCTCTGGCCGGAATAGCGGAATAACTATTGAAACACGCGAAGAATTCACAATGAGCGGAAGTTCACAATGCGTACTTTTTCCTCTATTTCTGCGAGTATCAGCGGATTTCAGTAAATGTGATCCACAGGATTGGTTTCTACCCAAAGTTACAGGACACCTGTTGCGACATATAAAAAATTTACAATGTGCACAATTATTTTTCTATCTTTCTGGAAAGAATTGCAGGATTTCAGTAAGTTAACCACGCCGGATGGGTGGCCGGAATAGCAGTACATATAACCATTGAAATAAGTAGACAATTCACAATGAGCAACAATTCACAATAATTTTTTTTTCGCATATTTTTGTTTTTTTGTACGTCTTAGCGAATTTTTGGAATATTTCCCTGCCGAATCGGTCCTCTCCCTGAATATCAGAATAATATTGAAACACGCGAAAGAATTCACAATGAGCAAAATTATAAAGATTTGTGTTTCGTATATTTCTTTCTTCCTGTATTTCTTAAACGAATTGCAAGATTTCAGTCATCTGATTCCAGCCGATTGGTGTACACCCAGAATAACTACTGTTGAAATATGCGATAAATTCAAAAAGAATACTTATTAAAAACAGTCCTTTTTCAAAAACTTTTGTCTATATCTCCTGAAGAAAATTGCAGACTAAAATCTAAAATTCCATTACCAAATTTATGAAAACAGTTCGTTTTCATAGAAGTTGAATTTATCTCCTGAACGGATAAGCCGATGCCGGTAAATTTGCTATGCTCTCTACCCAAAAAACAGAATAATAACATTTATAAGGGGAAATGTTTCTAACGCAGCTGTTTTCTGATCCTTTGGCCACCATTTTGGAACTGTTTAGTTCAATTTGGTAAATTTACACCACCGGATTAGTCTCTACTTAATAGCTACATAGACTTGAAAAAAAAACAAAATTAACAAATTTTGAAGGCAGCTATTGTGTTGATTTCAATTAAATTTGCCAACCATATTGGTCTCTACCCCAAAATACCACAGTAGCTATTGAAATGTGCATAAAAAATCAAAATGATCCCTTGGTCATTTTCCTGCAACAGATTGAGGTTTTTTTTTTGTAAATTTTCCCCCTTTTTTCACCTGAACAGATGATCAAAAAACCTAGCCGAATTTGATTAGAGCTGTACGAACTTCGGAAAGGTTAAGAAGAAAATGTTGGTAATACTTAATTGTTTCTGATTTCAATGTTTTTTCTTTAATAATAAATAACAGGCGCCACAATCCAGCATTGGACTAAGGCCGTAGGATGTGTTAGTGACATCCTATTTCCAAGATCTTATCTGCTTTTTTTGAGGTAATGAGATCAGCATCACGCTCAGCAGTGTTATTTATCCCCATAAATGGGTACTCGTTTAAAATCTGAGTGAGATCATAGTCCGTCACAAGCTCGTGAGTTCGAAAAACACCATGGAACACGATGAGATTCGAACTCATGACCCTGTGCACCGAAGGTGCGCGCCCTAACCGCTAGACCAGCC
Organism: Microchrysa polita; assembly: GCA_949715475.1. NCBI lineage: Eukaryota > Metazoa > Arthropoda > Insecta > Diptera > Stratiomyidae > Microchrysa > Microchrysa polita. Next base: position 103,969,073 of record OX454418.1, read on the forward strand.
ACACTACTTTCTTTAATAAGGTTACTGCAATAAATGTGGTCGCTAAAGGGTTAACATTTTTTTATTTGCCTTGCCTGCCGAATAAATTTATGTGAATTCAAAGGAAAACAGAGTTGAACCTATAACTCGAGAGACTTATCGTAGCCCAGCTTTGCACCGAGCGCGCTTACTACACCACACCCGGTTATGCTATTGCTCAATTGATCATACTTTACTTAGATTTTAATTCAAAGAAACTTTAAATAAGCCCTTTTAAAGTTTCTTAAAATTAAATTCCAAGCAAAGATGGATTAAAGTGAGCTTTTCGCATATTAACTTGCAAATGTAAAAATAATTCATTGAAAAGTAAGCAAAATATATTTAAAAACGATTTAAATCCATGGAGTTTTACAATCTAATTTAAGAAATATTAAAATATGTTTCAATATTTCGGAAGACTTAAAATATATAATTAATTCTTGATTGGATTACGTTGTAAGTCACAATTAGACTTAAAAAATATTCCAAAATTTCTAACCGTGTTCCGACCAAACACAATATTATTGCAAATACGCCCGAAGCACTTATCCACTCGCATGCTGAGCTAGCTTCTCACCAGTATAGCTTCAGGAAGATGTCTAGTACCGCAGCAGCTTGGGATTTGATCACTCATCACATCCACAATGGCCCCAACCAGAAAAAAAACCCTGCGACAGAACAGTTCTAGTGGCTCTTGAGCTATCGAATGCCTTCGACACGTGGCTAAGGAGAACTTTTGTGTTTCCAAGATTTTCCGCTAAGAAGAAAAAAGAAAAAGAAAATTCTTCTTTCCAGAGCTAATGAAAACCATCCAAAAATATTTTTTCCACTAAAACAATCAACACTTTTTCGAAAACGCTGCTCTGGAAAATGTTGCACAAAAGAATGGTACAATGTCCTATTGGAAATCTTGCTAGAAGGCTCCGAATTCCCAACAATGACTTCTGTAGAAGCTGTAATGACGAAGAGGAGTAAGAAAGCGTACACCACTTACTTTGTCACTGTCCTGCTTTGGCCGAGAAACGAAGCCGTTATCTTGGCTTCAGCTATTTTTATGATACGGACGATCTTCCTGATGTGAGCCCAATACTGCTCAACAAATTCATTGTTACCACGGGGTATGGGTCTCAGCTTAATAGGTTATTATAGAATCGAATTCTACAGAGGTATCACAACGGACCAAGTCTGGTCTAAAGGTACGTTGTCCTCGACACGACTGCATCGGCTCTAGCGCTCATTTCATATAAAAACTCATTTTTCTCTCATTCTAAAGGAGGCATATACCTATTAGAATAGAAAGAACAAATTAGAGAAAACTATGCATAGCGCAGGCAGTATGTACTCGGCCGCGTATCCTGTCTTGCTAAAACCCAAACCATCTTGATGGAAAAAACCCTCTCAATGTTAGAAGAATCAATGAAAATGCAACCAACTGAATGAATTCGCAAAGATATCGGGCGAATTGAAATTGAATTGATGCGCATAGTGGGTGGAAATTATCGAAAACGACTCCAAAAAAATAGTGATGACATTGGCACCCCCACAGGAGTGCTTTTTTGAACGCTTTTATATGAATTGTTGATGGGATTCCTTATCTCATTTCATATGGATTTCTTCATGGGCTCAATATTTATTCAGTGTACGTGCGCTCATGTCTTTCCAAAGACTAAACAATATTTTTAGACTTCATCTTCCGGAAATCGAATTGGGACATATCGCCTAGCACCCCTGCACTTTAGAAATAATTGGGGATCATGCAACCAGAGTCGATTAGCATCCCTAATTCTGTTGAAAAGAAAAAGAGTTAAATTTTTAACTGCAAAATTAGCAGCACAGAATTCGTCAATAACTCATTTTTTTAAGGAAGAATTTATTTAGCAAGTTGTCTCTACTTCTTGGAATTACAATTTGGGCAGCTTTCACGAAGCTTTTTAGGTTTCTAATTGTAGCACCTCGTATCAATTGTGGACTCGTCAAGTCAAAGCATTGCAATGACATCTTTAATATGATATTTAATTAATTATTGTGCTACCTGAACAAAACATATCCCACCGTCTCTGAAAAAAATGGAAAATTCTTAAATTGTGAGGTTTCCTGCCTTCCGAGCTTCCGACATTTTATTTCGCCCCGTGTTATTTCAACTGCAGCTTCTATCGTTTCCTTTCCACTAAATGCATGATGATATTAAATTTCTCCTTCTGGTTTTTGCAACTTTTATTGTATTCGAGTGCTATCCAAAAAACGGCACCCAAAATTTGGTCACCTGATGTCGTCCCAGGATAATTTTAATTAGGAAACTAGCATGTTACCAGTGCGTTATCATAATCTTCCCTGTCTCTGTAATATTTGGTCGTTTGTTATCAAAGGATCGCCCAACCCATTATCTCATGGACAATACTTCCCATCCACGACATGTCAGGAGAGGACTCAGAGATTTCGAGAGAGAATCCCAGAGATACACACGAGTACCTCTCGATAGTTTAGATGACACTGCATACCACGCACATATTCACACAAACGTTGTGAATCGGTCAATAGAGAGATTAGGTAGGAATAGAGTCCTCTAAGAGCTCCCACCACTCATATCGCCTGAGGAGACCCGAGAGCCACAAAAGCGACACTAGCCCACATTAGGCGTATATCGAATAGACCTGGGCATCCAGAACATTTGTCGCAGTATAAAATATATATTAAATATGGCTACTTGCAGCTAGAATAATTCTATAAATCCACGTGAATATCAAAATCTGAAAAGTCTGATCGGCCGTGTCGCTTGAATTATCGTGTCTATTTATACACCTTTCACTATATTTAGTATGATTAGTACCTAACTATAGTCGTTGCCCGGGCGCAATTAATTTCTATTCATAATCAAACACTTAACAACCGCTAATTAATCATAAATCCTTCAAGTGGTTGCCTTATTAAGCTTATACTCGTACACGTTGATATCAAATAATGGGATTAAAATCAGTAATCATCTTAATTTAAGCCCAGTGCCAGTCGTTTGAAATTGAAATTAATTCTATAATCTCCGACCGAAATCAGTACATCATGCCGCTACAGTATCACTATATAACTCATTCATTCATTAACGTATAACGAGCAGACATCCTTTTGTCTCGAGACTCTAAAATTACGTTCATAAAATGTCGCTACAAGTGAAATGCAATACACAAATCTCATAAAATATATCAGAAAGGATAAGAGCATATACATACATACTCATTGCGGTAAGTATACTTCTATACTACGTGCACAACATAGTATAGTTCACATAGAACTCGTATACTATACACCTGTACCAATACCCTTGCTTAATGCTTACTCGGGCAAAGTTTCTAGTTAAAGTTGAAAACGAAGAATTTCAATCTAGCTGGATATTGGACTTATCTATTTAATTTTTCTCATTAGAAAGTATCTTTTCCCTTTTGCGCGCAAACTTTTCCACCACACAGAGACAGACAGACAGACATAGTTCCGTAGTTAGTCAACACACGGCACGGGCGGTTTGAACGTAGGTAATACTCGTACATAATTTAAAAGTTTCATTTTCCTGTATAGTGTTCAGTGTGTACGGTTAACGTCATTGGTCTGGCAAAGATGAAATGAATAGAGTTTCTGTTAAATTACATACGTAATTATTTCTCGTATTCTGAAACTTCTGGAAAAATTTAATGAAAATAATTCAATTGGGATAGAGATAGTGTAATCACGGAAAATATTAGAACAAAAAATAATATGCTGGTTTCACTCTATGACCCTATAGAAATCTGGAGGTTCCGATAATAGAGTCAGTTCCCCATGCTCGACATGCCATTAACATCAATTGCTTCTACCAAGCAGGTGACAGCCGAAATCGCAACAACACAACATCCAAGCAAGGTATACGCAAGCATCGTACCGCTAGCCCGCACACATTAATCAATATGTAGCCGGCCGACGTCAGTATATAAAGTTCACTATAGCGACCAGTCGACAGTATTCTAGTCTTGGCATCGAAGCAGTTATCAAGTGAAATTTAGGAACAGGCTAATGGACGTTGAAAAGATATCTACGTGGCAATAGAGTTGTATACATTTTATAGTAATTTACGATGTCGTTAAAAATTGTCTTGACATATGATTCATGAAGTTTTTTTTTGTATGTCTAGGAATAGTGCAGTCCAGTGGCGGATTTACCCATTTGCCGCCAGTAAGGCTTTTCAATATTGCCGCCTCTACTGAAACCCTACTTATTTTCTGGAAAAAATTACGCTTTATTTACCAATTATTTTCAATTCACATTTTATACTTAAATACGTATGATCTTCAAGATTTCCGCTTCGTGGGTACTGAGCATTCTTCAATATTCATCACAGGTGTAAGTAAAAAAATATGCAGAGCGTAAAGCTTATGCAATAATTTGTTTGCTTGGAGAATCGGTTTAAAGTGGTGAATCCTAAACTTTCCTTAGGCTCAAATATGGATGTCGTTTATGAATTATGGTTTGCTTATAGGCCACCATTTTAAATCAAATTTATTTCAAAACCCCCCGGAGGAAATCCGTTGTTGCAATACATCGGGCAAACCTTTAAAATGCTTTGATTAAAAAGAAAAGCTCTAACCAAATCTATTTGATGAACACCGCTAAGAATATTTGAACCGAAAAAAAAATCACTTGATATTGCTGATTTAAATTGATGCCTAAGCTCGCGCTTCTTATATAAACGGCATCAGTCAGCTTGTCATTTTAGGATATAATTACAGTAGGTAGGTACTTGCGGATTGTGGTCGCTCCAGTAATCGCAAGTATATGTTTCGAGGTATCACTGAAGCCATGGCGATGGCCGAACTAACGACGAAAAAACACATGTTTTTGGTCAAAATTTTCTGGGGGACGTAAGGCTCAGAAGACTTCACAAGGGAATATGAACTGGAACAAATTTGAAGCGACGGGTGAAAAGGAATATCTTATAATAAAAAATTGAAAAGAACTTGATTTGTCTCTATATGTGCATTGGTTGTGGACAATTGGCAAAATCGAAATTTGGTTGAGCAAAACCACCATCAATAGGAATGGCAGAACTCCAAAATTTGAGTTCATTTTCAGTTTTCCGTTTTGAAATATTGTAGTATCCAGGCTAATTCATCAATAATTGGCCATTCAGTCTTTATTCTCTAGGCATGGCTAGTTGGCAACTACAGTGCTGCCAATGCTTCAAACATGAAAGTCGCATCCAAGATATAGATATATATCAATTTAAGAGAAATTGAAAAGTTAATCTAAAAAAGTGTATTCTTCTTCCCTAAGACATTCAGCTGAATTGATGCCGATGCCCTTTTCATGCTTAAAACTCCTCTGAACTCCGTTGAACGTCTTAGTTACAAGATGAGTTAATTAATTTTTTGGATCAAAGTTAATCTATGCTTATCAGATAATATTTTTTTAGTGTAATTTCTAAGAGGCGCCACAGACCATCCGATCGATCGGACAGATTTTTTGATTGCGAGATCAATCGGAAGGTGTATGGGATCATTGGATTAATTTTTTTGATTTGACATGTGAAACGTATTGCCAATGCAATTTTCCGTACAAGCTGTCATGACAATCATGTGCTCTCCGTTGCTGATTCTTTGACATAAACCTGTGGTCGTTCTTCATGCTGTGGTTGCGGCAATCATTCTCCATCAAAGTAGCAATGGATGTCCATCTTCCATCGCCAAAAATGGTATAATTTTCGCTATTTTGTGTTGTGTTTTGTGGACCGTGAGACTGTCTCAATTCAGATTGCCGATAAATTGCCTAATGTATGTGCTGTACGGGCGGTAGATCGATTGTGGGCAATCGATTGCCCAATCGAGCTACCGAGAAATCGTCAGGTTTTTGGCGCCCTTAATATTTCCAACTGACAAAAAGCCGAAGCAGCAAATGTTGTTCAAAAGTTGAGCATAGCAAGTAATGAAAAAAAAAAACAGGAAGGATCTTGGTTTCGAATTTACGCTTAAATGGTCTTTAATATTTCCCTCAGTTTTTGACGCTCTTAGACACTGGCGACAAATGCCCTTTCATGTTGATATCTAACTGAGGGTGAAAATACACCTCGCCTATTCCCATAAACCGATGATAAGTGCCACATCCTATAGTCCTCAGCGGCAGTGTGAACAACCTCAAACATATTTTGACGGATTTTGGCGCCCCTGAAATTTGCCGCCCTAGGCTCAAGCCTACCCAGCCTACTGGTAAATCCGCCACTGGTGCAGTCAAAATATCCCATTTCAGGCCTCCAAATAAAAAAATAAATAGAGTAAGGCTAAATTTTGTGGTTTTTTAATTAGTGGGATCCCAGGAATCTAAAACTTATTTTGCTAAAAAACATTTTGATCGGAAAAGCCCCAAAAAGGACAAAAAAGGATACTCTTTAATCCTTGACCGAAAGTCGGCATGTGGGGTATCAAATCAAAGGGGACGTCGAGTACATTACATATCCGGTGTTTCTTTTCTGTTTCAAGGACCCTCAACGGAATAATTCGAGATTAAATGAAAAATTATTGTGTTTCCCATATATCTTCCCAAAGCCATAACTACGAGAATAATTCAAGTTGTCACTACGTGTCTCACTTTTCCGAATCTATAATAGCTGAAGATTGTACCATTAAATTTGCTAAGAAAAAAAATGTCGGAAAGCTCTGAAAAAGGACATAAAAGGATACTAATTACAAACCTTGAACGAACGTGAGCATGCGGGGTGTCATATCAAAGAGGACGTCGAGTGCATTGCATATCCGGTGTTTGTTTTCTGTTTCAAAGACACTAAATGGAATAAGTCGCGCTTAAAAGAAAAATTACGGCTTTGGAAAGATACACGGGAAATATGATAATTTTCCATTTAATCTCGATTTATTCCGTTGAAGGTCCTTGAAACAGGAAACAAATACCGGATATGCAATGTACTCGACGTTCCATTTTATTTGATACCCCACATGCAGACCTTCGGTCAAGGATTAAAGAGTATCCTTTTTTGTCCATTTTGGAGCCTTTCCGATCAAATTTTTTTTAGCCAAATGAGTTTTAGATTCCTGCGAGCCGACTGATTCAAAAAACCACAAAAATTAGCCTTACTCTATTTTTTTTCTATTTGAAATGCTAATGTGGCTGGACTAGAACTATTGGAATTGCATAACTATTCGATCGAAGTTCAGACCTTAGTCAAAGTCCCACATTATTCCAAAAATAAATAATTACATATTAACGAACATTACTAAATTCCAATCCAAAAAAAAATCCCCTTATAGCTCAAACGACTCAATCACATTCTTATCAAGTGTACATTGAAAGGGTCATTTCTATAAAATTGAAGTCAAGGCAAAACGATGAAAACGTGCTTTCGCCCAAGTAACAAGTGTATTGCATAAATTTCCAATCTTCTATTAAAGCCCCACTCTTTTCAAATTTTCCTTTCATTGTCCGGTCTCAATTTTATTTCTTGTTATCCCCTATATAACGGTGTCGTTATATTGCTTGCATTCTCTTCTCGTGTCCATATTCATCCGTTTCATTTCCATGCCGTTGCTTGCATACAGTTTCTTCCTAAGTATAAGTATATATCCGTGAAATTGAACCTGCACTCTGTCGCGTCGTTGGCGTTGTTGCATTCCAAACACACTGTGTATACACGTCAGGATGAAGATGTTGTGTTGTATACCTAGAATTTGAGTCCCTAGAAAAAGTGGACGATGCATATAGGATACCATCATGGAAGAAGAAGTTCGTGACTCTTTTCCGTCCACTTCTTATATACATTCCGACATTTCTACGTAAGAAGGAGTCAAGCTTGACTGTCTTCTTTTCAATGGCCGGGAAGCAAGAGTCACAGGACCATCCGATATGCCGGGTAAAAACTAAGAACTATTTTGCCATTCAATTTCGATACTAAATCCCATTGCATACTGAGGTATTAGCTTGGAGATATACAAAACATGAATTCCGTACGTGTCCATATTGAAGAAGCCAGGACTTTAGTGTAGTAAAATAATTCTGATAGAGAATAACAGGGACAGCTGAGGACGACGAGTGCAAAATTGTTTGCATATACATTTCAATGATAGCTTGCGAAGAATATCATGGCGAATATTGTGTAGTCGGATATGTATTAACATCTCGAGGGCATTCATGATTTTTAATGACTGATAAGGATGTGATGTATTATTAACTAAGGAAATGTATATCCTTACGAGAAAATGATACCTAAGATAAGAGCTTTCTTGAAGCTCAGAATTACATTTTTTTTTCAATCCCCACAAATCCCACTAAAGACTTTTTCATTTTAGCTTTCGCCACAGGCCTTATACGTCAAACACACACAAATACGAAGAAGTTAGTAATTTATGAAAGCAATCTTTTAAAGAGATAAACTCACTTCCGAAACCCATATGGATGTACTGCCAGATTTACCCATATTCAATGCTTGCCGTCTTATCTCGATTCTGATAAAATGAAATGAACTCCCGTATATCAAATTTCTCTCTTAAATCAGCACTCAAACTAATCCAGACTACCACAAGAACTTCTAATTGCATGCAATTAATTTTAAATATCTTTAACCCGATATGTTCCAACTTCCAACATATCAGTTCATAGCCATAATGAAATGAAATATAAACAGGTTGCCGTCCAATCAATTCCATTCGGCCCGAACTACGTTTCAAGATACATATTACAACTATATCAAGACACTTAATAAAATGAACGTCTAATAACTCCATCTGGAACAATATTCAAATCTAGCAGCCGGCAAAAACCGAAGAGAAATTTCGAAAATGACGAAAGAGCCTTCCATTTAAATTCGGCCATCATCTGTCTTAAGGATCATCTTATGCCGGTCGTATAGTATCTTCACAGAAGACATCCTGTGAGTAATGCGAACGACAGGATAACGATAAAAGCCTCAAACCCTTTTGCTAATATTCTCAAAGTATGTGGACAATCTATATATAGGAAGAATTCCGCACTTGTCGTTTCGTATAAATGTTAGCTGCTACCTATATGGAAACAACGAGGAACACTTCGCATTCGCCCGTCTAAGCTTAAGGAGAAACGTCTTGGGTATAGGGCATCCTTTTTGCTTCGTATTAAAATCAGTCGAGCGTAAGGGACTAACTAGGACGACAGAATGACGATGACGGAGACGATGACGATGACTGCTACTACTACATACAACGATGAAGACGGTGGCGGCGCCTACAGACGGGCAAAATAACAAAATAGCCGGAAAAGGATAAATCTCTCTTGTTCCTGTATTTACTGTTTTAAAAGTTTCGTTGAGTGGAAAGGTAATCGCCTCTAAGGTTCTTGCAAGATGATATCCGCACCTTATCCGACGAAGACAGAATATGGCGTGCCTGGAGTTAGAGACAGGAGTGGTATATTATGGTCTTGGATAGATTGTAAACATTCAGTGCAAGGTAATAAAGGATTAGATCATGTCTCGGATTTCGTATAGTTCGTCAATAGAGTTTACGAGGTATGCACATACATATGTAAGACAAAGTATCCTCGGGTTGAGTTAATGGACCAAGCTTTCATTACGGTGTATAATTTTAAAGTTGCCGTCCGCTTGAACTAAACAGATAGCACGACCCTAAATGGGTCAATACATCTCAAATTTTCAACAGCTGCTGTCCGTTTGATTGATATAAACAAGTGGCTCTCCACAATGAAAGACGAGAGTTAAATCGTTTGGCCACGGAGAGTCCTACAGAAAAAAGGAATTAAGGTGAGAGCCTTTGAAAACACTCTTCAAATATTGTCATGTATATGTCTTTGCGGAGGCTACCTGCGAAATACTGGGTGTCGTTCCGTGAAAAAGCGTCACGAAAAACTGTAACGAAAACGTTTAACGCTTAAAATCGACCTTCCCGTAGTTCGATCTTCACCAAATTTGGAATACATTATCCTTTGATCGCTCTGACTCAGAATCGAAAAACACGATTTCGATAAGTTGCGGGAATAGCGCCATTGAAGCGAACGAAAATTCATCCTTCAATTGGTTCTCCTGGCTCTCCCCGTGGACCGATGTCAACCAAACTCGGATGGAAGTTAAGTGGTGCGATCCTTAACATTTTGGTGCCAGTACTTCTTATGAAGAAGATGTCCTTGGACACAAAATGTCCTTTTTTCTGTGGGTTTGCATTATAGACGCTATGTATAAGGATATGGATATCAAAATACAGAATCCGTAAAATCACGACAAGTTGATTTTGAGTTTTGTTAAAGGATGTTACCACCAAAAAGGACATTTTTTTTGCATAGGAAACAGAGTATGGGCATTATGGGTGTCGTTCGCCTTGACTATACTGCGCCTTATCAGTACGAATAACTTTAGTGATCATCATCACCTGGTCTGTAGTCATCACAACGCATCATCACCGCACCGCAAATCATTGATTCGTTGGACATTTCTTTCTCTCCATTCAGCAATATGTAAGTGCTCTGCACAATGTTCGAACAAGATCATGTGATGATTGCTAGATTTATCGGGCCAATCTGTAGTCAGTGCCGGATTAACCACGTGGCAGAAGGTGGCAAATGCACGGGCCCCGCGCTTCGAGGGGCCCTGCGTTTTCCTCGTTTTTCTAAAACAAAAACTATAACAACCGCAACCGATGCCAACCAAATTTTAAAAGCCAGTTCCTTCTAAATTGTTGTTGTTGTCCAAAATTATAGCAAGGCTTACTTGTATTACAATATTAATTTAGTTAGATCCTTATAGACCACAACACTCGCAATGAAATAAGGGAAAAAGTTCGAATTAAAAACACTAATTTTTCACTTATTTCAAAATTTTATTTGTATGCATTTCGGCTCCAACTATGGGGTAGCCATCATCAGCACATACTTGATGACAATTGTTGTATTACATGTTATGAATGCTGTTCATGTAAAATACATACATAATGATGTTAATTTATATCACAGGGTGGTTAAAAAATTAAGAAGTAAAAGTTTAAATAACGAAACGAAATAAAAGGAATATAAACAAAATAAATGAAAACGATATTTTAAAACAAGAAAACAGATAAATTAAATAAATACTACGTTACGAAACGGAATAAAGTAAACAAATTAAAATAAAATAAATTATATTGCAAAGTCGGGCAGGTACAGGGTAAAATTATGATTTTAGTTCCTCGTTTTATTTGATCAGGTTGAACAGTGGAGAATCGATGTCGCCGTTACACAGATTCATTAAATTGTCAGAATTTTTTATATATAGGGATTCGTAAGCGTCTAGTTTTCTTGGATCGGAAACTTTCTTCAAAATTTTTACATTTTCCTCAAAAGATCTTATTTTATGTACCTCAGTGTGATCCAGATTATATACGTGTGATGCAATGGCTGAGCGTACGTCCTTATTACGTATACTCCTCATGTGTTCAGAAAAACGAACATGAACAGCTCGTTTAGTTTGCCCAATGTATCGTTCATTGCATGACGAGCATTGGATCTCGTAAATACCACTGCGCTCTTTGACCGGGATCTCATCTTTAGTTGAACCCAAAAGAGAGCATAATTTGTTTGGATTCGAGTTTACAAGTTTTAAGTTCACTTTGTCAAAATTATCTCTCAGTTTATTTGTGATGTTCGGTACATAAGTTATAGCAACACGGCGTTCGTTTTGATTACATTGTTTCTTGTTTTGGATGAATAATGTAGATCGTTCCTCTTTTCTTATTTTGTTGCTCGTTTTCTTGATTAAATTGTCAACTAACGATTTTTTGAAACCATTAACGTCGGCTATTGTGGTTATATGCTTATATTCACTCATATATTCAGAAGTGGACAGTGGAAGTCGAATAAGTCGATTGATCATAGAACGGAGTGATGCAATTTTATGAGCAAAAGTGCAGTATGAATCGGATGTGACATATCGTGCAGTAGTTGTTGATTTTCTGTACACTCCGAAATCGACCTTTTTACCCTGACGTTTTAATTTAAGATCCAGAAAATTTATAGTACGATCCGTCTCATTCTCCAATTCGTACGTAAAGTTGATAGACGTGTATTGATTGTTGAGAATATCAAGAAAATTTGTAATTTGGTCTCTCTTTACAATTGCGAATGTATCGTCTACGTATCTCCACCATATGCGTGGTAGCTGGTTATTGTTTTTCAAGGTGGTCTCAAAGTGACACATAAATGCCTCTGCCACTAATGGTGATAAACTGTTGCCCATGCTACATCCAAAGTCGCTAGAATAAAAGTTTCCACGGAATTGAAAAGTATTATACTTCATACATGTTTCGATCGCTGTCATGTATACGTCGACGATTTCGTCCGGCAGATCAAATTTGTAGAGATGTTGGCGTAAGGCGAGAATTGCGACATCAATTGGGACGTTCTATCGTTTAAAATTTAGTGATTAAATACTAAACCCCCATTCTGTAAGGCTTGTATTGCATAAAAATACAGAAATATTTCTTTCTACTCGTAATTCATGATGACATTCCAGTAAAACTACGTCCGCAGTGTTTCAGATTCAAGTTCTAGCGAGACATAAGCTTTTTGGAGTTTATGTAGGGAAATGTATTTGCACATTGCACCCATCCATAGAATATGAAATTACAAACTTATCTCTCATTCACAGTGGCGTACCGCTTTAAACGTTATGAAAAGTGGGGCAAAATTACCTGTTTAACAAATGATTCAAAATTAATTCACAAAAATGTTGGTTTTCATTTAATTGTGAAGGATTTCCAAGATTTTTTATTTTTATTGGTGAATTTGGCCTTCTGGTATATGTGAGTACCTACATATCTTTATTATGGGCCTCTTTTAGCTAGATGTTTAGTTGTAGCCTTTTATGAATCTGAGTAAACCTGAAAAGGGACAATTCAATCAAAAGCTATAGGTATATTTTTTTTTTTTTTTTTTTTAATAATAATAACTTAATTTAAATTCGATTTATCACAAAAGTGGTTGATTTCTTACTCTAGAGTACAGACTAACATTCGCCTTTTCTACTATAGTGTTGTTTTCAGTAATTTAACCTATCCAATAATTCTTTTTCACATTTTTGTTTAAGCTATGATTCAAGGAAAAATTTAGTGGAAAAAACCTTGTATGTATAACATTTTATGAATATATCTTATATCTACCTTAGGAATATCTTACTGACTAAATAGGGCTCTAGCCGATAATTAGTACTGTTTTAAACAGAACAGAAATCAGATTTTATTTTATCTTTAATTGGAATTCATTGGTGGATAAGCGATATAATAAGTTCATTCTGGCTAGTGGAGCAGTTTGCTTCAAAGCTAGTAGTTCTTCTACTGATTAGCTCGTATATTGTGGCAGTTTTGCTGTATTCATGGAGTCTTCGGGTGGGATAACGAGGGTGCTTATTTAAAATTCTTTTTAAAATGCCATTCTGGGCTGTTTGGAGTTGACGCTTATACCAATTCGCACATTGGCCCCATACTGGAATGCAGTAGCTTATTATGGGCTGGATACTGCACTTATATATTAGTATTTTATTAGCATACGATAATTTAGATTTATGGTTCAATATGGGTAGTAACGAATAGGTTGCTTTTGAAACTTTCGACAGGATAGTTTCAGTGTGTTTATTAAATAATAATTTCTTATCTAGGTCAACTCCAAGATACGTGAGCTCGTCCTCCCACGGAATTTGCTGGCCACGGAAATTTAGGCTTCGGTTTGGTAGTTTAATACTACTCCTTTTTCGAGTGAAGAATATTGCCTTGGTTTTGGACCTATTTATTTTTATTTTCCATCTGTGATAGTACCGGTGAAGATCATCTAGATGTTTTTCTAACGTGGTGATGATTTTATTGGGATTTGTGGAACTGGCGAAGATACACATATCATCAGCATAAAGAGCTAGTTTGCAATCAGCGAATTGCGGAACATCAGAGGTGTATATATTGAACAGTGTGGGGCTGAGACACGAGCCTTGTGGGACTCCTGCATCGAGCCTGTAGGTGTCCGAAAGTTTGTTATCAATTTTTACAGCAGATGTCCTATCCGCGAGAAAACTTTTTATTATTTTAATTAAGTAAACTGGGAATTTAAAAGAAATCAGCTTGTGGATTAGACCATCGTGCCAAACCGTATCGAACGCTTTCTCAATATCTAACGTAACTAAGCCTACTGATTTTTTGTTTTTGAACTCACTTTTAATATGGTTACAAACACGTAGCACCTGGTGTGTTGTTGAATGTGCTGGTCGGAATCCAAATTGAAAGTCAGGAATTATGTGCTTTGACTCAATAGTTTGATTTAGTCTGGATAATATAATTCTTTCGAGAAGCTTTCCTAGGACCGGCAAGAGACTTATTGGTCTGTAGCTTGTCGCGCTTTTCGGATCTTTACCACGCTTTAGTATAGGCTGTATTATGGCATGCTTCCATGCAGTTGGGAAATAGTTGATTTTAAGACAAGAGTTAATTATGAAATTTATTAGTACTATGCATTTGTTTGGAAGATTTTTCAGCATCAAGTTGTTTATTTTATCGTGGCCTGGGGCTTTTTTAGTTTTTAGCTTCTTAATAATACGTTTTAATTCTCTAGGGCTACAAAGAAATGTACCAAGAGGCTCATTTTGAAATGTTGCGATCTTTTGAACTGATCCTTTAACTACGAATTCAGTTAAGTAACTTCTAAGATCGTCACCAACTTTATGTGATGCACTAAAATGGTTAGCAATTGCTTGCGCCTTGTCTCTACTATCAAATAAAAGAGAAGTGTTTTGCATGAGTGGAGGAATATAAGAGTCATTATTCAACATTTTTTTAACTTTCCATATTTGCTTGCCATGTTTTGGAATTGATGAGAGAAAATTGTTCCAGCGAGCATTTTTCGTTTTGGATATTCGAAGCCTAATTTTCGATGTAAGTTTATTAACTATAGATTTTAAACCAGCATGTCGAGTGCGTTGCCACTGTCTTCTAAAAGCGTTACGCAATGAGGCAAGATTCTTTATTTCAGAGTCCAGCATGCTTTGACGAGAGTTTGCATGATTTGTTGGTCTGCTTGATTTTTTAAAAGCATCTAATAATAAAGAATTGAATTTAAATATCGCATCATCAACTTGATTCGTGCTTGTTATCAAGGATAAGTCTAGGGTATAAACGTTAACTTCTTGGTCGAGATGAGTTCGAAATGCTCGCCAGTTAGTTAGATTCCGAGAAAGCGGATTTGGTTCTCTAGTATTATTTGAATTCCGACTAATATCAAAAACTACTGGAAGGTGTGGAGACGAAAGTTCGTTTAACGTAGTTGGTGTTCCGAGACATACTGTACCATTGCTTATTACTAAGTCCAAAAATGAAGGATAGCCTTTCGGGGGGTAAAAGGTTGGTTCAGAAGGAGTATTTACATAAATATTTCCCTTATTTAGCAATTTAAAAAGAATTTTGCCCGCTGGATTTGACTTTATACAGTTCCAATGTCTGTGCTTAGCATTGAAGTCTCCACAAAGAATAAAACTGTTATATGAGTTAATGATCGATTGTAAATCATTTTCAAAAAATTTCAGTTTTGCAGTATCGACTTTAGAACAAGAAAAATATATACCAAAAATCGTTAGATTACAATCTACTAGTTTTATAGCAGAGCACTCCAAAGTGGACAGCCTTAATTCTGGTAGTGCGTAGTGTTTAATATTTTTGTTGATCAATATCGCTACACCACCACCCTTCTCTATTAATCTATCGTTTCTGTAAGTATAGTAACTACTATGGGAGAATTTATCTTGACTCTTTAACCAAGTTTCGGTTAATATGGCAATGTCGATTTTATTATTAGTTAAAAAGTCAAAAAATTCATCTGTTTTATTTCTAATGCTCTGTGCATTCCAGAGTACACATTTAATTTTATGGAGAATCAATGAATTTAAGAGCTAAGTTAACAATACAATAGTATTGATCTTTCTTAGTAAGACACTGGGAGAGTTTCTCAAAAAGTTCTATTGAGATTTCGAGCAGCTTCTCAGAAGAAAACAAGTTATTTCTAGAGTCAGTTGCGGATGAACTTGAAGCGCGTTGTGCTGCTTGGCTGTAAGTCATCGGGCGAGTTGACTTTACGATGTTAGAATCCTTGTTATAACATCGTAAAGTCAACTCGCCCGATATAGGTATATTAATAGGCAACACTTATGAAATGAACAATTTTCACATATTTTATCACATTTCGGAAAATGTAGAATCTTTAAATTCTCAGAGGTCATCCAAAAAGGGACTAAAATCAATTCTTCTTTGTCGAATAAGTATAATTTTTCTACAGAAATGCTGTTTTAGTAATTATTATAAAATAAATCTTGGCAAACTTGCACACGTCAATGAAAAACATTTTTGTGAAACAATTGTGAACTATTTTCAAAACAGATAATATAGCCCCGATTTTCATAATGCTTTGAGAGGTACGCCACTGCGCATGAGGGATGTAATTGTTACTCCTATATTCTATTCATATGTGCAAATGTATTGCCCATCATAATCTTTAGTAATCGCATTCTTACGCTTTGAATTTGAATTTGAATTTGTCCCGCTAGAATGTGAATCTGAGCCACTGTGCGTCGTGTATCTGGTTCAGTGCGTCTTGGCAATATGTATTTGGCTTTCAGTAATACCGATCGGCATTCCTAACACATTGTCGCTTAGAGGTACGGAAATTTTGCTTTTACGAAATAGATGCGAATTTCGGCGAAAAAAGCGCATTTTTGCGAATAGATGCAAAATGTTGTGAAGTCATCCGCTTCAAACGAACTGAACTAACAAGTTCAATATGTAATTACATTTAAAGTGGAGGCTGAGGTAACTAATCAAGAAATAAATTATACTTAGAAAAATGGTTGACACAATGTAACATAGGGTAAGCGAAAAAGTAGTTACGCCAAAAGTATTTCAAATTTTAAAAACGAAAGAGAAAAAACCATTGAGAAATGACATAATAACCGAAATATTAATTTTAGGACCCCTTTATTAGTTTGGTTAATCGAAGTTCCACAGGCCCCGCGCTCTACAATTGCCACGGGCCCCGCGCTTGCTTAACCTTCCGGCGGGCGCAATACTAATCCTAACACGATCGGGCGCAATGCATCTGACAGATTAAGTGCAGAAAAAGGGATGAAACTAAGTTTCTGTATATTTTAGACTCTTATTTATTGTTACATTGTCTTTTTGAAACAGTTCTACGTAATTTTAGAAACAAAAACTGGCTCACAAAGTTTGATACCCTTCACATTTCAAATTTTCTAAGAATATTCCGCTTTCAATAGCTTCAATATTTAAAAAACCTCCAACAACTCGACCACTTAAAAAATGTGAGCTTATTTTACTAAAAACACACTATTGAACGATTTGGTGAACCTGAAAGTCAACACAACGTTATTACGCAATGTGAAGAGTATAACATGTGGAAATTTTCATAGAAAAGGATAAAATAACACAATCGGGCGCAATACATCTGAGAGATTATTTCATCCCCTCCCGCCCCTCAGACATATTGTAGATAGAAACTGAAAACTGCTTTGGATAGTTGATCGATAAAGATTAAGCTACTGTGAGTTTCAGATCTCTCCCTTTTCGTATCGCTGATTGGCGCAACAAAAACTGGCCACTTAATCTGTCAGATGCATTGCGCCCGCCCGAAGGTTAATCCGGCACTGTGTGTAGTCGATGTAGCCAGGTTGGGTACCCGCCAGGTTTGGTGTGTAGGGCAATGTGTTCGAGTTCCCACAGCAACATATATTTTTTTTTCTCTTATTAGTGTCCAAAACAATTTTTTTAGCTTGGTGATAATTATTTGGAACATAGTAAAACACATGTGATTATTTTAAGGAAATTAGGCTGTGTACGTTGGGTTGTTCCGTGACAAAATGTGACATTGTAAAACATAGCGAAAACCTAACGAAGCTTTAAGTCAACCTTTCAGTGGTTTGATCATTGCTAAATTTGGTATACATTTTCCTTTGATCGCCCTTACATAGAATCGAAAATCACTGATGAGTTGCGGGAATAGCGGTAAATTCGCCGTTGAAGTGAATGAAAAATAATCTTTCAATTGGTTCTCTTGGCTCCCCCTGTGGAGCGATTTTGATGAAAGTTAAGTGGTGCGAACCTTATTATTTTGGTGTCGGCACTTGTTTTGAGAAAGATGTCCTTGGACAAACAAGGTCCCTTTTTCTTTAGGGATGTATTATAGTCGATATGCATATCAAAATACAGTATTCGGTGAGGTGAGCCCTTTAAAATCAAGCTCATTTGTGTCGTGCTTCGCTAAAACTCCAGAACTGGTTTTAATGTTTACCAGATAATAGTTTTTATGATGATAACTTATTTGAGACATGCTCTTACTTCAATTTACCGTAATTATGAGAATGGACGATATACTGTTGAGTGCAAATGGAGGGGAAAAGACGAGGGCGGTAAATTACCGCCGCGCGACCGGTTATGTCACAAAATGATGCACGCCCGCTTGAAGGTTAACCTTTAAGCGGGCGGTAATTTACCGCCCTGATCATATAAACACGCACAGCTTTTCCCCCGTTGGCCGGATCGAGGTGGGAGAAGTATGTATTATTAAGTCATACTGTTATAGATACGATACAATAAAATTTTGGGTAAATTTTACCTTCCATACCTTTCCAGCGGTCATCAAACGTTCGGGGATTGTCTATTTTAGTATATAGTTGTGCTCAAAATGAACGTGCTCTGTGTAATATCACAGAAGTGACATGCTTCGCTAAAACTGCTGAACTTGTTTTATTGTTCACCAGATAATACTTTTTATGATGGTAACTTATTTGGGACATGCTCTTCTTTCAATTTACCATAATTATGAGAATGGAAGTTGTACGGTTGAGCGCAAATGGAGGGGAAAAGAAGAGGGCGGTAAATTACCGCCGCGCGCCCGGTTATGTAAAAAAATTTGGGCGCCCGCTTGAAGGTTAAGCAAAACAAAAAATGCCAGAGAAAAATTATGCAATCACTTTCAGATGATAGTTAATGGAATTCTCACGTTTGTAAGCAGCTATGCATTTTCATTTGAAAAATAAAACGGCCATCCACTATACATTTCGGAAATGTCTCTTGTAGATCGATTTGTCTATCGCTTTATTCTGCTGGGTGTCTAGAATAAATTTTCTACATTTCTATGATTTGAGCTACTTCCCAGATAAAAGTGCCCGACCATAGCATGCTTTGTATACGTATTTCTAAGATCCACCCTGGTTCTTTAGGTATGACCACAATTATTCACTATGTAGGCCTATAGCCTCGAACTTCGAAAAGGGAGAATGAAAGATAAAGTTAATCCCGAGATCTCTAGAATACACGGTTAGCATGGGTCGAGAACTTCGTTGGCTGTGTTGCGTTGCCCCTATTGGGATCCATCTATCCAAACTACACCGGCAGCGTATTTAGAAAACCTGATTCAGTTCGTCATCTGCTTGTGGACAATTGATTAGATTTTCTAGTGCCAAAACCCTTAACGATAAGGTTTCGAGTACATTTTATGCCGAAAATAGCCAAAAACCCTTGTCCAACTCGTCCCCATGCAATGGAACGAAATCGATCAGCTTTTCTAGTGCCTAAATCCTTATCTAAATCCTATGAGGACGCATAGTAAATCTAGTAATTTTTTTTTGTATAAAATAGCAATAAAAACTTGTTCAGCTTGTCTTCTTGAAAGTGACGTAATCGAGTATCTCAAATCCTGTTTCGTCTCCTATATAGTGAAATGCTTCCAACGGTTTTGGAAAGGATTCATTGCTGAAAATATTGTTATTCCGATTTGGTTTTTTATACAGATTTGAGTCTGCTTGTCCAACCTGAATTCGTACACTAACTGGAATGCTGGAAATTACATGAGGAATCACAATCCGGTGCGTTTATGCGGCATTTTCCAGACACCCTGCAAATAAATTATCAGGGTCGGTTCCTGATTCGAATAAGCCATGTCAGCCATTGGTCAGATTTTTGTTTTAATAAAATCTTGGACGGTATTTAAAATGGGCCAAATTGGACCAAGGGTTCCCCTACCTCCCATACAAAGTACCCCTCCTTGATGTTTTAATTCGGCCAAAACTTTCGATACAATAACCCTATCGACTTGAAATTTTGATCATTGCCTAATTCGGACATATATTGTAACTTGATGGTAGTGTGGGGTAGGTGCGGCTACCGCTACCCCTACCTCTCCTACAAAGGTATGTTCAGCCATATCTTTTGATAGAGTTTATTTATTCAGTTAACAGTTAAGTTAATGTCGCGAAGAACTTCAAATTAGTATCAAATGGTAGCTGTTGGATGCCTTGATGAGATGTTAAAGATGTGCCAGGTCCGACCCATCTATACCCTTCATATCCTACAAAAAATAAGAAAATGAACATTTTGGGTTTTGCATGTCTTCTAGGTCTGTATATGGGTATAGGGTTTACACTTATCGTGCTAATCGCACGATTAGAGCTCGATCTCATTTTTTTTTTCATCAACACCCGCACAAGTTGTCAAAAATGGTTGTGACAACCCAAGATTAAAAAAAAAAAGGATTTTAGCAAGCTTTTTATGTGGATACAATTTTTAGAGGTACATATGCAAATATAAAGGAAACGAGACCGAGGCTAATTTAGGGCCCGGCCGAATTTGGATAGAATAAATACAAAAACCAAAAAAAAAAATTTGAACAACTTTTTTGATGGGATGGGGTACACCATGATCTCAAGCTCCGATTCCATATTCATCGTAACATGAATGTTCGGTACCATCAATAGAAACACATTTACATGAAATCTGGTTGAAATTGGTGCACGCACATAAAGAAGAACCTAATTTGGGGGGATGCGTTTGCATGGCAGCCCCATGACCTCATGGTCCGATTCCAGTCATTTTCATTTCATTTCATTTATTAATTCATAATTTACATTTCGTAGCCCCTTACTATTAGCATAAATTAGATGCCGGCGAAGGCCTTAACTCTACGATACGATGTGGTTGCATTGCGCAGTGAATTTAAATTAAGTTTTTATAACTTAATTATAGGGATATTTAAGCAAAACATTAATGAACCAAAAATTCTATTTGGACTAACTAGTGATCTTATGAAACTATTATCATGATTGAAGCAATTTGCCAAAAATTAAAAAAAAAAGTATTGTTTATTAATTCATTTGTTGTCTTTATTTTTGTTTCGTTGTGTAACCTAGCAGTTGAATAATAGAAGGATTTATTTGTTATACATTTCAGAATCCTATTTTGAGTGGTTTGTAGTTTCTTCCTTACAGTTTTTGCATATAGGGCTAATACAGGAGATCCATAAACCGCGATAGGTTGGATAGCCATTTTATATATTAAAAGCTTGTTGTCTGTTGATAATTTGGCATTTTTATTAAGCAATGGGTATAGGGAACAAAATGTTTTCATCATTTTCTCGGATGAGTTTTCCATATGACACATACCAGTCAACTTAATATCGAATGTGAAACCTAAATACGTTAATTCTTTTTCCCATTTGATTGGACTACCCAAGAAATTTAGAGGAGACGATGGCTTATGGATACTCTTTCGTTTTTTGGTAAAAAATATGGCTTGAGTCTTAGAAGTGTTTAGTTTGATTTTCCATCTATAATAAAATTGGTAGAGTAATTCCAGATATTTTTCTAGCTTTGAGGAAATATACACCGGGTCATCACCGCTACAGTACAAGCAAACATCGTCCGCGAAGCATGCTATGTTACAGTCAGGCATTTTCGGTATATCAGCTGTAAATATATTAAAGAGGGTGGGACTTAGGCATGATCCTTGGGGAACTCCTGAAGGAATTGATTTTATGGAAGAAGATGCTTTATTGACTTGAACTGAGAATGTTCTCTCTGACAGGAATGATTTAATTAGTTTGACTAAGAATAAGGGAATACCAAATTTAATTAATTTATAGATAAGCCCTTCATTCCAGTCATTTTGGTATATGTTTTGTGGCATCAATAAAATTGAATTTTTGTGAGGTTTGTTAGAAGCAGGTGTACAAAAAAAAAAAGCAGAACTCAATTTGTATGGCAGCCCCATGATCCCATGGTCCGATTTTATCTGTTCTTACATATGTTTTGTGGCATCAATATAAACACATTTGTGTAGATTTTGGCTGAAATTGGTAAGAAAATCAAAAGAGTTTTTCACAGAAAAAGTAAATTGGGGGGGGGGGGCATGTGTGCAAAATTTCAGCTCGATAGATTTTAAACTGGCCGAGTAAACCGCGTAGCAACAGACGGACAGACAGACAAACGGACAGACGGACATCGCCCAATCTACTCCCCAAGTCATGCTGATCACATATGTATACTTTTTATATGGTCTGAGATGCTTCCTTCAATGCGTTACAAACTTCATGACATAGTTATTATACCCTTTACTCTACGAGTGAAGGGTATAAAAACTATAATTAACTATCCCACTACCTAAAAATAAATAATAAAAATTACATTTTTAAATATTTCAAATATTCTTACTTATTGCAGCAAATTGTTGTTATTTTCTGTATGGAAGAACACAGATAATACACCACAAATTTTCGATAATCAGAAAGATCACTATATTTTAGTACGCACTTCCACAAATTAAGCACATTCACACATTCTAATTTAATGAACAATTTTTTCAACGAATATTTTCAATATTCTTGGTCACGTCACCAATAGAAAACAAATATGCCAAATCTTTCAGCACACAGCATCTTCTCAATAAATTCCACTAAAACATCTTAATCGGATGTTATCAATCTCGTAATATGAAATCCTTACGCACAAAAAAACACGCACGATTTGAATTCGACCGCAAAACGACGATACTACCAATATACCAACCGTCACGTGCGAGCGTACATAGCGAACTAAACTGAATCCTTGCAAATTGACTCGCCACCCAATTTCACTTGAAAACCGACAACAATTCTTGCGGACGACGACAACGAGCAGTTCATGCCATCCACGCGGTCGGACTAAAAAGGACTAAACGTCGTGAAAGTGTCTCGTTTCCCTATGAAATGCTTGCAAGCGATTGAAGGCAAATCAAAATGCGAGCAACTATGGAGCCCATAGGATGTATAGAAGATATCCAGCGGGAAAATGATGATAGCACGCAAATCTATGGTGAATATCCTTGCAAAGGGGGTGGTTGTTATTGTTTTGAATGCACACGATACGACTAGACTGTTGCGTGCGTGGTGAAAATTCTTTTGTTGTATAAGAGGGGTAGAAATCCGGTTGGGTATAGAATCCTGCGCAATTTCAATTTAAATGCCGGCTGAGGGGTTGGTGATGTGGTCTTATACTCACTAAAGAAATAATTGAGAGAGATAGAGAGAGAGCTAAATGTAGCCGACCGACATGTGGATATTTCAAGTTATTTTTCATCCAGGACCTTTTGACATATCAATGAATTTATTTCATCGTGAATGATTCCGCTTCTAATTGAGTCAATAGAGTCACGAATCTGGCCGTGAGACGATGGACGGCTATTGTCCTTTTTTGTGTGTAGCAGTAGCAGCGCTGATGCACAGGTACTGTACATCGCGCGAATGTACGTACATACACGATTGTGCACACGACCGACAGGACAGCTACAGCTATCAAGTGGGGTTGCCGTGCCGTCCGGGTGGAAAGGTGGCTGGCTGGGCGAACCATGACCTTACTTAATGCACTTTCATATGAGCCGTGTAATTTTCAGCTATCCGTAGTGTGGGTGGATGAATGCGGATGATTATCGGTTATTGCTGATGTGTGTCATGCATACGAGTTTAGTTTAACAATTGACTGGAACACGTAACCGAGAATAATGATTGGTTTGCGAATTAGATTTTAATGTGAATATATGCATGGTCGTAATTGAGAAGCGGTTGACAATTTTAAAGTATGTAGTTTGTGGTGGTGATGAGTGGTAATGTGTTTTATTATTTTTTTTACACTTACGAGTTTCTCCACATTCACGTTGTGAATATTTAGTAGATTGAAAATCGGATTTTAGGATCGATTTAAAAGTGTATGAGTCCTGAAGCAAAAAAATTAAATATTCTCAATCTAGTTGTTGTTGTAAATAAGAGCCGCCCCAAAAATGGGGCGTTGGGCATGTTGGGCTCCATATAAATTACAAATTTGCTTGAGCCATAAAAGGAAGACACAAATATGTAATTGTCAGTTTTATGCAGTTATTTGATCCTTAGGTAAGTCAGGTGGGGTCGAATCAAGATGCATTTTGGAGAGGTCTCATAGCAGCATGTACTTAGACACTACATTATATTAGGTATATATTTTTGCCTCAATGGTTGTAATCACGGTGAAGTTAATCTTAAATCATCTCAGCAAGTCGCCCTTATTGGGGTCAGGTGGCTCATGTGGATGCAATGGGTGGCTGCGACGGGCGAATGTCAAAGAACTTGAAGGAACATCCCTAATTCCAAGCTTTCAGCACACAGTAAAGGCAAAGAACGCACAACGAATAGCACAACGAGACGTAGCCAGATTTCGTGGACGACCGAGAGCTCGGTGGATGTATTTCGTAGTTGAGGATCTCCACCAGCTGTTAGACATCCGTAACTGGAGGACAATGTTGCGTAACCACGACAATTAGAGATCAACGATAAAGACGGCTAAAGGCCGGTGTCGGGCTGTCGTTCCACATTGATGATGATGAAAGGTGACAAAGTGCACAAAATAATTTCGTTAATCCTTGTTTAATACTAATTTTTGTATCTAGAGGTTGTCGTTTTCATATGCATTCGAACAGAATTTTAGAAGATTTTTATTTATCTAAGGCTGGATTGTCAGCAGACTTATTTCCACAAGGTTTTCTTTTTGCAGAATTTGTCGAATGAGATTTCTGTTACGAAAGCATTTTTTACCGTTAAACTAGGGTACTAATGGGCTCAAAATATAAGTGTTTGTTTTTTTAATGTTGAGGCTTACTTTATAATTATTCCGATAAAAATCGATTTTCTGTTTTCAATAAAAAATTATAACAGCTATTAATTGATTTAATTCTTGGTTATAATAAATAACGGTAAACTTATTTACCAATACAATTTTCTTTAGAATGTTTAGGTAGCCTTAGACGCCCAACGCCCCATTTTTGGGGCATCAACAAAATCGATCCATATTTTCGTCGGTTGATAAAACTTTTCATGTTTATGAGTAAATTTAGTTTCTTACATCTCTTTTGACAATAAAATTGCTAATAGATTATTTTTATAAAAATAAATTGAATAATTTTGAATTGATTTCGGATAGTTTGCATCTGTCGGAAACCCTCTACTTCAAACCAGAAATGGAACAAAGTTAGCCATGGTACAGTTACCAGGTTTTAGTTCCAGCTTTGCCAATATCTTGTTAAAGGATATAAGTAAAAACCCTTTCAAAAAATGTTACCAGTTTAATTGAAAAATTTCAAAAGTGCACCGTTTTAAAAATGGGGCGTTGGGCTTATATGGGTTAGGCTTAAGTTTCACCTCGGTTTTTCTAAACCGTTATAGGTACCGATATGCAATTTTGCATGAGGATTGGGCAATATATACGCTAAATACTAAAACTGTTGACACTTGCTAAGAAAAAGTAAATAACAGTAAATTTGCGAAATTTCAATTTGTGAGTGTGCAGCCCTTCTTAGGTCTGCAAATGAAAAAAAAAGATGAGAGTTTTTAGGAAATGACATAAGGAATACGTCTGCAAATTTTCATTCGAATAACTTAATCCAAACCGGAAATATAGCGAATCTATGGTAAAGGCGTTTCACAATGCATACCAGGGCAGCGTCCTAAGCATTGTTTTTACTGCTTATCTTGTGACTGGATTAACACTGAACATTAAATTTGGTGGCAATGCATAGAATGGTAATAGTGTTTGACACGAATACTTTTGAAGTTTGTAGGACCAAGTTAACAGGGCGTCTAGTTGCAAAAGTCTACTTTTCAATACACATAGGAAAGGTCTGTGTGGGTTACACATATCCACGGGCTCAACGAAATCATTTCCTATAAGTACCTTTATTCTTTATTCGGAGAAACGGTAACGGATTTACAGTTAATACATTCAGGTTATAGCGCAGCCCTCTGTACGCCGTTATAGTTATTGGTTGAACTTATAATTTAAAAGAAATGAACTGTAGTGTACAAATATTTTTGTATTGTAGTGTACCTGTCACTTTCCAACCGGTTCAAAGAGAATTGTTGCAAAAGGACCGGTTGGAGAGGAGAAATAGATATAACTGTAATTTTAAGTAAGAAAGTATATATAAGCACGAGTATGAGTTCTTCGAATAAAGGACAGAAACATTCAAGACTTCGTGTTGTTTGTTTCAGTACATCTGCTTTTGAAAAGGTGAGCGTCGAAGCGCTTATATAGTGCGCACATTGCCTTAACTGGTGGGCAATAGGTCGATGGCAATTACTGCCGACCAAATGTAAATATAAATTTGAAATAAATTAATATCCTGTCGGTCCTCCATTGTTTCTAATTACATGTAAAACTCGTCTTGGGACTGAATTTACTAGGTTTTCCAGGATATTTTGGTCCATTTCTTTCCAGGCTTGGCGGATCGCTCCTTTGAGTTCCGATACGGTCTGATATTGTTTTCCATGGGCGTAAACCTTCCGAACAAGAATTGCCTATACATACATTTTCAATGAGGTTGAGGTCGAGGCTAAGCGTTGGCCAATCTAAAAATTTAATATTTTTCTCTTGGAACCATTCTGTTGTCGTTTGCGCCCGATGAATACTGGCATTATCCTGTTGGAAAATAAATTCCGGTCCAATAATTGACTCGGCATGGTTAATGCGCGATGTCTCTAATATCTCCACATAATCACTCGCGGTCATTTTCGGTTCAACCCAGGCTAAAGGTAATTTCCCTGCAAAAGAAAATGCATCCCAAATTATCACAGAGGCACCACCAAAGTTTAGGCTCATGGCAACCTTTTCTCCTTTTCTCGTCGTAAATGGTGGCAATAATATTGAACACCATCAGGGCCATCCAGATTAAGCTTGTTTTCGTCCCTGAAAATAACGCTTTTCCACTTTTCGCCGAAATCCATATGTTGTTGGCCCCATTGAAGACCCTTCGCCTTATGATATTAGGTCAAAGGTGTTTTTTCTTGCCTTTTGATGAATTTGAAGTCCTTGTTGGAGTGTAGAATCTGCTGGACACGACGCGACGCACACTTACAGGTAAACTCATTTCGCTCCGGATTTCTGATGCGAATATTTTTTCCTCAGTGGCTTTCCGGGCAATAAGTCTTTTTTCTCTCGCAGTAACTGCTGGTCGCGCCGTCCAGATCTTCGTTGTTTTCCATAATTTTCACGGAGCAGGAGGAAATTGTCGACGATACATGATGATCTGCAAATTTTTTCTGCAAGTATGCGGTCTAAAAGGCCGCTATTACGCTATTATTGCAACTTGTTCTTCGACTGTAAGGGAGGCGCCACGTGGCATGTTGCAAAAAAAAAAACAACAAAAACTGAAACAACCAGTAATTACAAATTTTTTTTTGTTAAGTTTCGTTTAGATGTTACCAGATTGTTTCCCACAAAAAAAAAAAACACGAAAAAAAATACTTCCGGTGCGAGAAATTGTAAAATAACGGACGTGAACATATAAATATTTCGCAACACTTAACGCAACATTCGGACACTATTGAGTCTTCAGTGAAACTGACGGAAATGATTTCTCCAAAGTAACAGTATTTCGAAACAGAAGTTTGTAAACAACATAATAAAAATCATTTTCGAAATATATAACGGTCCAGGAATTATTAGAGGCGAACAATGGTAGAATTTGTGTGTGAAATTATATTTATTTCGGTGGCTGTATTTTTAAACAAATTTTCAAGCATTGAAAGAGCATTTCAAGAAGAAAGTCATATTCCCAATTCGACCCCAATGTAATGACTGTAAAGGTAACATTACAAAACTTTCAAGGATATTATTTTTTTGTTTAAAATATTCTCAGAATTCAAAAGTTTCTTTACACCACAGGCGTTGAAATAATCAGGCTGGAATAATTGTATAGTAAATCCATAACCTTCACCTTAATTTGACGGACTATACACCGACACATCGCACGTGGGATCAACGCCACATTCTCCGAAACAACGTCACTCGACTCATATACAAGGATGCTTGTTAGCATTTGAATTCTTGTACATGAAAAAAAATGTCTGATCCCAAAAGACTTGATAAAGATGCTTGCACTGAAATGCGGCTGTATATTTTTTATGCCGAATATTGTTTTAACCTAAATGGCTCAAGTCGTCCTTGATTTTCTGCACCAGCTCAAACAAGTGCATCGACATGGGTTATCATACGTATTATTTATTACATATTCACAAGTCCACTTACTGCATACAGTATCAGTCTCCTTGAATTATTCTCCTCTCTAAACGCGTACTAGGTCATAATTTGCGTTATTAAGTTATCATAAATAAATTTAAAATTCCCTGCGTGCTAGTCAGGACGATATAAATTATAAATTCTACATATGTAGGTACATAAGAAACGCCGTCTACGGCTGTTGCACAACGCAAGACCTAAGCATCCCGGTTGCGAATATTATGTTGTTTACATACCAGCGGGACGGGTTATTCTCATAGGGATACGGGTTGTGCACACATATAGGCTTCAACATACCGGTGAAATATGTTTGGATCAAGGATACGAGATGATAAACAGAAATGTTGTGGAGACAGTTTTTGTTGGTGTTCTTACACCGTGGAAGGTGTTTTGAAACTTTGCTTTGTCTTTTGCAATATTGTGTTGCTCTTGCTCGTGTGGTGTGTAATACTCGAACAGTAGACGCAGAAATATCAAAGAGCCTCTGGAAAAGTTAGAGGAAAGTTGATGAGAGTGATGATAATGTTAATTTTCTCAAGGACATTATCATAATTACGTCTACTTGTATGTATGTGGAATAAATTAATGCTAAGAACGGCCAACAAATTGTTATTTGAATGCGAAAACATCTTGTTCCTGCAAAATTAGTAAATTTCTGAATATTTTGGGGGAGGAACGATGACTTACCAGAATCTCGTAAATACGCTTACGACAGTGAGCATGGGAATGCCATTTGGAGAGACAAAGAGCCACTAACCTGTTCAAGAATTTGCATTTCATTTGAATTTTGAATTTTGAATTTTGAATTTTGAATTTTGAATTTTGAATTTTGAATTTTGAATTTTGAATTTTGAATTTTGAATTTTGAATTTTGAATTTTGAATTTTGAATTTTGAATTTTGAATTTTGAATTTTGAATTTTGAATTTTGAATTTTGAATTTTGAATTTTGAATTTTGAATTTTGAATTTTGAATTTTGAATTTTGAATTTTGAATTTTGAATTTTGAATTTTGAATTTTGAATTTTGAATTTTGAATTTTGAATTTTGAATTTTGAATTTTGAATTTTGAATTTTGAATTTTGAATTTTGAATTTTGAATTTTGAATTTTGAATTTTGAATTTTGAATTTTGAATTTTGAATTTTGAATTTTGAATTTTGAATTTTGAATTTTGAATTTTGAATTTTGAATTTTGAATTTTGAATTTTGAATTTTGAATTTTGAATTTTGAATTTTGAATTTTGAATTTTGAATTTTGAATTTTGAATTTTGAATTTTGAATTTTGAATTTTGAATTTTGAATTTTGAATTTTGAATTTTGAATTTTGAATTTTGAATTTTGAATTTTGAATTTTGAATTTTGAATTTTGAATTTTGAATTTTGAATTTTGAATTTTGAATTTTGAATTTTGAATTTTGAATTTTGAATTTTGAATTTTGAATTTTGAATTTTGAATTTTGAATTTTGAATTTTGAATTTTGAATTTTGAATTTTGAATTTTGAATTTTGAATTTTGAATTTTGAATTTTGAATTTTGAATTTTGAATTTTGAATTTTGAATTTTGAATTTTGAATTTTGAATTTTGAATTTTGAATTTTGAATTTTGAATTTTGAATTTTGAATTTTGAATTTTGAATTTTGAATTTTGAATTTTGAATTTTGAATTTTGAATTTTGAATTTCGAATTTCGAATTTCGAATTTCGAATTTTGAATTTTGAATTTTGAATTTTGAATTTTGAATTTTGAATTTTGAATTTTGAATTTTGAATTTTGAATTTTGAATTTTGAATGTGGCATTTTCAGCCCAAAAGAAGCGTTTTGGGGGTGGTTTATTGGCCAACCCTTAAACGGCTGTATCTCCTAAACGGTGATAGCTAGGGCCCTCAAAGTTTCAGCAAAATGTAGGTCTGGATGCCCTCTTCATCGACTTTTTCAAACCCCATTTTCGCCAAATTTCACAGAAATTGAGAAAAGTGGCAATTTCGGCCCAAAAGGATCGTTTTGGGGATGGTTTATTGGCCAACCTTTAAACGGCTGTATCTCCTAAACGCTGATAGCTAGGGCCCTCAAAGTTTCAGCAAAATGTAGGGTTGGATGCCGTCTTCATCGACTTTTTCAAACCCCATTTTCGCCAAATTTCACAGAAATTGAGAAAAGTGGCAATATCGGCCCAATAGGAGCGTTTTGGGGGTGGTTTATTGGCCAACCTTTAAACGGCTGTATCTCCTAAACGGTGATAGCTAGGGCCCTCAAAGTTTCAGCAAAATGTAGGTCTGGATGCCCTCTTCATCGACTTTTTCAAACCCCATTTTCGCCAAATTTCACAGAAATTGAGAAAAGTGGCAATTTCGGCCCAAAAGGAGCGTTTTGGAGGTGGTTTATTGGCCAACCTTTAAACGGCTGTATCTCCTAAACGGTGATAGCTAGGGCCCTCAAAGTTCCAGCAAAATGTAGATCTGGATGCCCTCTTCATCGACTTTTTCAAACCCCATTTTCGCCAAATTTCACAGAAATTGAGAAAAGTGGCAATTTCGGCCCAAAAGGAGCGTTTTGGAGGTGGTTTATTGGCCAACCTTTAAACGGCTGTATCTCCTAAACGCTGATAGCTAGGGCCCTCAAAGTTTCAGCAAAATGTAGGTCTGGATGCCCTCTTCATCGACTTTTTCAAACCCCATTTTCGCCAAATTTCACAGAAATTGAGAAAAGTGGCAATTTCGGCCCAAAAGGAGCGTTTTGGAGGTGGTTTATTGGCCAACCTTTAAACGGCTGTATCTCCTAAACGCTGATAGCTAGGGCCCTCAAAGTTTCAGCAAAATGCAGGTCTGGATGCCCTCTTCATCGACTTTTTCAAACCCCATTTTCGCCAAATTTCACAGAAATTGAGAAAAGTGGCAATTTCGGCCCAAAAGGAGCGTTTTGGAGGTGGTTTATTGGCCAACCTTTAAACGGCTGTATCTCCTAAACGGTGATAGCTAGGGCCCTCAAAGTTTCAGCAAAATGTAGGTCTGGATGCCCTCTTCATCGACTTTTTCAAACCCCATTTTCGCCAAATTTCACAGAAATTGAGAAAAGTGGCAATTTCGGCCCAAAAGCAGCATTTTGGAGGTGGTTTATTGGCCAACCTTTAAACGGCTGTATCTCCTAAACGCTGATAGCTAGGGCCCTCAAAGTTTCAGCAAAATGTAGGTCTGGATGCCCTCTTCATCGACTTTTTCAAACCCCATTTTCGCCAAATTTCACAGAAATTGAGAAAAGTGGCAATTTCGGCCCAAAAGGAGCGTTTTGGAGGTGGTTTATTGGCCAACCTTTAAACGGCTGTATCTCCTAAACGGTGATAGCTAGGGCCCTCAAAGTTTCAGCAAAATGTAGATCTGGATGCCCTCTTCATCGACTTTTTCAAACCCCAATTTCGCCAAATTTCACAGAAATTGAGAAAAGTGGCAATTTTGGCCCAAAAGGAGCGTTTTGGAGGTGGTTTATTGGCCAACCTTTAAACGGCTGTATCTCCTAAACGGTGATAGCTAGGGCCCTCAAAGTTTCAGCAAAATGTAGGTCTGGATGCCCTCTTCATCGACTTTTTCAAACCCCATTTTCGCCAAATTTCACAGAAATTGAGAAAAGTGGAATTTTCAGCGCAAAAGAAGCGTTTTGGAGGTGGTTTATTGGCCAACCTTTAAACGGCTGTATCTCCTAAACGGTGATAGCTAGGGCTCTCAAAGTTTCAGCAAAATGTAGGGTTGGATGCCGTCTTCATCGACTTTTTCAAACCCCATTTTCGCCAAATTTCACAGAAATTGAGAAAAGTGGCAATTTCGGCCCAAAAGGAGCGTTTTGGAGGTGGTTTATTGGCCAACCTTTAAACGGCTGTATCTCCTAAACGGTGATAGCTAGGGCCCTCAAAGTTTCAGCAAAATGTAGGTCTGGATGCCCTCTTCATCGACTTTTTCAAACCCCATTTTCGCCAAATTTCACAGAAATTGAGAAAAGTGGAATTTTCAGCGCAAAAGAAGCGTTTTGGAGGTGGTTTATTGGCCAACCTTTAAACGGCTGTATCTCCTAAACGCTGATAGCTAGGGCCCTCAAAGTTTCAGCAAAATGTAGGTCTGGATGCCCTCTTCATCGACTTTTTCAAACCCCATTTTCGCCAAATTTCACAGAAATTGAGAAAAGTGGCAATTTCGGCCCAAAAGGAGCGTTTTGGAGGTGGTTTATTGGCCAACTTTTAAACGGCTGTATCTCCTAAACGGTGATAGCTAGGGCCCTCAAAGTTTCAGCAAAATGTAGGTCTGGATGCCCTCTTCATCGACTTTTTCAAACCCCATTTTCGCCAAATTTCACAGAAATTGAGAAAAGTGGAATTTTCAGCGCAAAAGAAGCGTTTTGGAGGTGGTTTATTGGCCAACCTTTAAACGGCTGTATCTCCTAAACGGTGATAGCTAGGGCCCTCAAAGTTTCAGCAAAATGTAGGGTTGGATGCCCTCTTCATCGACTTTTTCAAACCCCATTTTCGCCAAATTTCACAGAAATTGAGAAAAGTGGCAATTTCGGCCCAAAAGGAGCGTTTTGGAGGTGGTTTATTGGCCAACCTTTAAACGGCTGTATCTCCTAAACGGTGATAGCTAGGGCCCTCAAAGTTTCAGCAAAATGTAGGTCTGGATGCCCTCTTCATCGACTTTTTCAAACCCCATTTTCGCCAAATTTCACAGAAATTGAGAAAAGTGGCAATTTCGGCCCAAAAGGAGCGTTTTGGAGGTGGTTTATTGGCCAACCTTTAAACGGCTGTATCTTCTAAACGGTGATAGCTAGGGCCCTCAAAGTTTCAGCAAAATGTAGGTCTGGATGCCCTCTTCATCGACTTTTTCAAACCCCATTTTCGCCAAATTTCACAGAAATTGAGAAAAGTGGCAATTTCGGCCCAAAAGGAGCGTTTTGGAGGTGGTTTATTGGCCAACCTTTAAACGGCTGTATCTCCTAAACGGTGATAGCTAGGGCCCTCAAAGTTTCAGCAAAATGTAGGGTTGGATGCAAAAGGAGCGTTTTGAAGGTGGTTTATTGGCCAACCTTCAAACGGCTGTATCTCCTAAACGGTGATAGCTAGGACCCTCAAAGTTTCAGCAAAATGTAGGTCTGGATGCCCTCTTCATCGACTTTTTCAAACCCCATTTTCGCCAAATTTCACAGAAATTGAGAAAAGTGGCAATTTCGGCCCAAAAGGAGCGTTTTGGAGGTGGTTTATTGGCCAACCTTTAAACGGCTGTATCTCCTAAACGGTGATAGCTAGGGCCCTCAAAGTTTCAGCAAAATGTAGGGTTGGATGCCCTCTTCATCGACTTTTTCAAACCCCATTTTCGCCAAATCTCATAGAAATTGAGAAAAGTGCAATTTTCAGCCCAAAAGAAGCGTTTTGGAGGTGGTTTATTGGCCAACCTTTAAACGGCTGTATCTCCTAAACGGTGATAGCTAGGGCCCTCAAAGTTTCAGCAAAATGTAGGTCTGGATGCCCTCTTCATCGACTTTTTCAAACCCCATTTTCGCCAAATCTCATAGAAATTGAGAAAAGTGCAATTTTCAGCCCAAAAGAAGCGTTTTGGAGGTGGTTTATTGGCCAACCTTTAAACGGCTGTATCTCCTAAACGGTGATAGCTAGGGCCCTCAAAGTTTCAGCAAAATGTAGGTCTGGATGCCCTCTTCATCGACTTTTTCAAACCCCATTTTCGCCAAATCTCATAGAAATTGAGAAAAGTGGCAATTTCGGCCCAAAAGGAGCGTTTTGGAGGTGGTTTATTGGCCAACCTTTAAACGGCTGTATCTCCTAAACGGTGATAGCTAGGGCCCTCAAAGTTTCAGCAAAATGTAGGGTTGGATGCCCTCTTCATCGACTTTTTCAAACCCCATTTTCGCCAAATTTCACAGAAATTGAGAAAAGTGGCAATTTCGGCCCAAAAGGAGCGTTTTGGAGGTGGTTTATTGGCCAACCTTTAAACGGCTGTATCTCCTAAACGGTGATAGCTAGGGCCCTCAAAGTTTCAGCAAAATGTAGGTCTGGATGCCCTCTTCATCGACTTTTTCAAACCCCATTTTCGCCAAATTTCACAGAAATTGAGAAAAGTGGCAATTTCGGCCCAAAAGGAGCGTTTTGGAGGTGGTTTATTGGCCAACCTTTAAACGGCTGTATCTCCTAAACGGTGATAGCTAGGGCCCTGAAAGTTTCAGCAAAATGTAGGGTTGGATGCCCTCTTCATCGACTTTTTCAAACCCCATTTTCGCCAAATTTCACAGAAATTGAGAAAAGTTGCAATTTCGCCCCAAAAGGAGCGTTTTGGAGGTGGTTTATTGGCCAACCTTTAAACGGCTGTATCTCCTAAACGGTGATAGCTAGGGCCCTCAAAGTTTCAGCAAAATGTAGGTCTGGATGCCCTCTTCATCGACTTTTTCAAACCCCATTTTCGCCAAATTTCACAGAAATTGAGAAAAGTGGCAATTTCGGCCCAAAAGGAGCGTTTTGGAGGTGGTTTATTGGCCAACCTTTAAACGGCTGTATCTCCTAAACGGTGATAGCTAGGGCCCTCAAAGTTTCAGCAAAATGTAGGGTTGGATGCCCTCTTCATCGACTTTTTCAAACCCCATTTTCGCCAAATCTCATAGAAATTGAGAAAAGTGGAATTTTCAGCCCAAAAGAAGCGTTTTGGAGGTGGTTTATTGGCCAACCTTTAAACGGCTGTATCTCCTAAACGGTGATAGCTAGGGCCCTCAAAGTTTCAGCAAAATGTAGGTCTGGATGCCCTCTTCATCGACTTTTTCAAACCCCATTTTCGCCAAATTTCACAGAAATTGAGAAAAGTGGCAATTTCGGCCCAAAAGGAGCGTTTTGGAGGTCGTTTATTGGCCAACCTTTAAACGGCTGTATCTCCTAAACGGTGATAGCTAGGGCCCTCAAAGTTTCAGCAAAATGTAGGTCTGGATGCCCTCTTCATCTACTTTTTCAAACCCCATTTTCGCCAAATCTCATAGAAATTGAGAAAAGTGGCAATTTCGGCCCAAAAGGAGCGTTTTGGAGGTCGTTTATTGGCCAACCTTTAAACGGCTGTATCTCCTAAACAGTGATAGCTAGGGCCCTCAAAGTTTCAGCAAAATGTAGGTCTGGATGCCCTCTTCATCTACTTTTTCAAACCCCATTTTCGCCAAATCTCATAGAAATTGAGAAAAGTGGCAATTTCGGCCCAAAAGGAGCGTTTTGGAGGTGGTTTATTGGCCAACCTTTAAACGGCTGTATCTCCTAAACGGTGATAGCTAGGGCCCTCAAAGTTTCAGCAAAATGTAGGTCTGGATGCCCTCTTCATCGACTTTTTCAAACCCCATTTTCGCCAAATCTCATAGAAATTGAGAAAAGTGGAATTTTCAGCCCAAAAGAAGCGTTTTGGAGGTGGTTTATTGGCCAACCTTTAAACGGCTGTATCTCCTAAACGGTGATAGCTAGGGCCCTCAAAGTTTCAGCAAAATGTAGGTCTGGATGCCCTCTTCATCGACTTTTTCAAACCCCATTTTCGCCAAAATCTCATAGAAATTGAGAAAAGTGGAATTTTCAGCCCAAAAGAAGCGTTTTGGAGGTGGTTTATTGGCCAACCTTTAGACGGCTGTATCTCCTAAACGGTGATAGCTAGGGCCCTCAAAGTTTCAGCAAAATGTAGGTCTGGATGCCCTCTTCATCGACTTTTTCAAACCCCATTTTCGCCAAATTTCACAGAAATTGAGAAAAGTGGCAATTTCGGCCCAAAAGGAGCGTTTTGGAGGTGGTTTATTGGCCAACCTTTAAACGGCTGTATCTCCTAAACGCTGATAGCTAGGGCCCTCAAAGTTTCAGCAAAATGTAGGTCTGGATGCCCTCTTCATCGACTTTTTCAAACCCCATTTTCGCCAAATTTCACAGAAATTGAGAAAAGTGGCAATTTCGGCCCAAAAGAAGCGTTTTGGAGGTGGTTTATTGGCCAACCTTTAGACGGCTGTATCTCCTAAACGGTGATAGCTAGGGCCCTCCAAGTTTCAGCAAAATGTAGGTCTGGATGCCCTCTTCATCGACTTTTTCAAACCCCATTTTCGCCAAATTTCACAGAAATTGAGAAAAGTGGCAATTTCGGCCCAAAAGGAGCGTTTTGGGGGTGGTTTATTGGCCAACCTTTAAACGGCTGTATCTCCTAAACGGTGATAGCTAGGGCCCTCAAAGTTTCAGCAAAATGTAGGTCTGGATGCCCTCTTCATCGACTTTTTCAAACCCCATTTTCGCCAAATTTCACAGAAATTGAGAAAAGTGGCAATTTCGGCCCAAAAGAAGCGTTTTGGAGGTGG
Organism: Microchrysa polita; assembly: GCA_949715475.1. Taxonomy (NCBI): domain Eukaryota; kingdom Metazoa; phylum Arthropoda; class Insecta; order Diptera; family Stratiomyidae; genus Microchrysa; species Microchrysa polita. The sequence goes on from OX454418.1 coordinate 104,005,807, forward strand.
TTTATTGGCCAACCTTTAGACGGCTGTATCTCCTAAACGGTGATAGCTAGGGCCCTCAAAGTTTCAGCAAAATGTAGGTCTGGGTGCCCTCTTCATCGACTTTTTCAAACCCCATTTTCGCCAAATTTCACAGAAATTGAGAAAAGTGGCAATTTCGGCCCAAAAGAAGCGTTTTGGGGGTGGTTTATTGGCCAACCTTTAAACGGCTGTATCTCCTAAACGGTGATAGCTAGGGCCCTCAAAGTTTCAGCAAAATGTAGGTCTGGATGCCCTCTTCATCGACTTTTTCAAACCCCATTTTCGCCAAATCTCATAGAAATTGAGAAAAGTGGAATTTTCAGCCCAAAAGAAGCGTTTTGGAGGTGTTTTATTGGCCAACCTTTAAACGGCTGTATCTCCTAAACGGTGATAGCTAGGGCCCTCAAAGTTTCAGCAAAATGTAGGTCTGGATGCCCTCTTCATCGACTTTTTCAAACCCCATTTTCGCCAAATTTCACAGAAATTGAGAAAAGTGGCAATTTCGGCCCAAAAGGAGCGTTTTGGGGGTGGTTTATTGGCCAACCTTTAAACGGCTGCATCTCCTAAACGGTGATAGCTAGGGCCCTCAAAGGGTCTGGATGCCCTCTTCATCGACTTTTTCAAACCCCATTTTCGCCAAATTTCACAGAAAGTGAGAAAAGTGGCAATTTTGGCCCAAAAGGAGCGTTTTGGAGGTGGTTTATTGGCCAACCTTTAAACGGCTGTATCTCCTAAATGGTGATAGCTAGGGCCCTCAAAGTTTCAGCAAAACGTAGGTCTGGATGCCCTCTTCATCGACTTTTTCAAACCCCATTTCGCCAAATTTCACAGAAATTGAGAAAAGTGGCAATTTCGGCCCAAAAGGAGCGTTTTGGGGGTGGTTTATTGGCCAACCTTTAAACGGCTGTATCTCCTAAACGGTGATAGCTAGGGCCCTCAAGGTTTCAGCAAAATGTAGGTCTGGATGCCCTCTTCATCGACTTTTTCAAACCCCATTTTCGCCAAATCTCATAGAAATTGAGAAAAGTGGCAATTTCGGCCCAAAACGAGCGTTTTGGAGGGGGTTTATTGGCCAACCTTTAAACGGCTGTATCTCCTAAACGGTGATAGCTAGGGCCCTCAAAGTTTCAGCAAAACGCAGGTCTGGATGCCCTCTTCATCGACTTTTTCAAACCCCATTTTCGCCAAATTTCACAGAAATTGAGAAAAGTGGCAATTTCGGCCCAAAAGGAGCGTTTTTGGGGTGGTTTATTGGCCAACCTTTAAACGGCTGTATCTCCTAAACGGTGATAGCTAGGGCCCTCAAAGTTTCAGCAAAATGTAGGTCTGGATGCCCTCTTCATCGACTTTTTCAAACCCCACTTTCGCCAAATTTCACAGAAATTGAGAAAAGTGGCAATTTCGGCCCAAAAGGAGCGTTTTGGGGGTGGTTTATTGGCCAACCTTTAAACGGCTGTATCTCCTAAACGGTGATAGCTAGGGCCCTCAAAGTTTCAGCAAAATGTAGGTCTGGATGCCCTCTTCGTCGACTTTTTCAAACCCCATTTTCGCCAAATTTCACAGATATTGAGAAAAGTGGCATTTTCAGCCCAAAAGAAGCGTTTTGGTGGTGGTTTATTGGCCAACCTTTAAACGGCTGTATCTCTCCTAAACGGTGATAGCTAGGGCCCTCAAAGTTTCAGCAAAATGTAGGTCTGGATGCCCTCTTCATCGACTTTTTCAAACCCCATTTTCGCCAAATTTCACAGAAATTGAGAAAAGTGGCAATTTCGGCCCAAAAGGAGCGTTTTGGAGGTGGTTTATTGGTCAACCTTTAAACGGCTGTATCTCCTAAACGGCGATAGCTAGGGCCCTCAAAGTTTCAGCAAAATGTAGGTCTGGATGCCCTCTTCATCGACTTTTTCAAACCCCATTTTCGCCAAATTTCACAGAAATTGAGAAAAGTGGCAATTTCGGCCCAAAAGGAGCGTTTTGGAGGTGGTTTATTGGTCAACCTTTAAACGGCTGTATCTCCTAAACGGTGATAGCTAGGGCCCTCAAAGTTTCAGCAAAATGTAGGTCTGGATGCCCTCTTCATCGACTTTTTCAAACCCCATTTTCGCCAAATTTCACAGAAATTGAGAAAAGTGGCAATTTCGGCCCAAAAGGAGCGTTTTGGGGGTGGTTTATTGGCCAACCTTTAAACGGCTGTATCTCCTAAACGGTGATAGCTAGGGCCCTCAAAGTTTCAGCAAAATGTAGGTCTGGATGCCCTCTTCATCGACTTTTTCAAACCCCATTTTCGCCAAATCTCATAGAAATTGAGAAAAGTGGAATTTTCAGCCCAAAAGAAGCGTTTTGGAGGTGGTTATTGGCCAACCTTTAAACGGCTGTATCTCCTAAACGGTGATAGCTAGGGCCCTCAAAGTTTCAGCAAAATGTAGGTCTGGATGCCCTCTTCATCGACTTTTTCAAACCACATTTTCGCCAAATCTCATAGAAATTGAGAAAAGTGGAATTTTCAGCCCAAAAGAAGCGTTTTGGAGGTGGTTTATTGGCCAACCTTTAAACGGCTGTATCTCCTAAACGGTGATAGCTAGGGCCCTCAAAGTTTCAGCAAAATGTAGGTCTGGATGCCCTCTTCATCGACTTTTTCAAACCCCATTTTCGCCAAATCTCATAGAAATTGAGAAAAGTGGCAATTTCGGCCCAAAAGGAGCGTTTTGGACGTGGTTTATTGGCCAACCTTTAAACGGCTGTATCTCCTAAACGGTGATAGCTAGGGCCCTCAAAGTTTCAGCAAAATGTAGGTCTGGATGCCCTCTTCATCGACTTTTTCAAACCCCATTTTCGCCAAATCTCATAGAAATTGAGAAAAGTGGAATTTTCAGCCCAAAAGAAGCGTTTTGGAGGTGGTTTATTGGCCAACCTTTAAACGGCTGTATCTCCTAAACGGTGATAGCTAGGGCCCTCAAAGTTTCAGCAAAATGTAGGTCTGGATGCCCTCTTCATCGACTTTTTCAAACCCCATTTTCGCCAAATCTCATAGAAATTGAGAAAAGTGGAATTTTCAGCCCAAAAGAAGCGTTTTGGAGGTGGTTTATTGGCCAACCTTTAAACGGCTGTATCTCCTAAACGGTGATAGCTAGGGCCCTCAAAGTTTCAGCAAAATGTAGGTCTGGATGCCCTCTTCATCGACTTTTTCAAACCACATTTTCGCCAAATCTCATAGAAATTGAGAAAAGTGGAATTTTCAGCCCAAAAGAAGCGTTTTGGAGGTGGTTTATTGGCCAACCTTTAAACGGCTGTATCTCCTAAACGGTGATAGCTAGGGCCCTCAAAGTTTCAGCAAAATGTAGGTCTGGATGCCCTCTTCATCGACTTTTTCAAACCACATTTTCGCCAAATCTCATAGAAATTGAGAAAAGTGGAATTTTCAGCCCAAAAGAAGCGTTTTGGAGGTGGTTTATTGGCCAACCTTTAAACGGCTGTATCTCCTAAACGGTGATAGCTAGGGCCCTCAAAGTTTCAGCAAAATGTAGGTCTGGATGCCCTCTTCATCGACTTTTTCAAACCCCATTATAGAGTAAAAATTGCTGCCGAAATCCGGTTTATAGGATACATAGTGGGAATAGTTAGTGGTCCGGATTAGCGTGATATCCGGATTAAAGGAGATCCGGATTACCGAGTCAAGACTGTACATTTAAAGCTTATCCATCTTCAAATATTTCGATTTTCATGTACATTCACAAAGCGTCTTTCTTCAGCATTTTCGTCACTCAAAATCACATAATGTCGCTGTCAATTTGTTTATTTCACTGAAATTCGATAAAACCAAATCAACAACATTACAAGGACTTTCCCTCCATGTCTGTCTGTCTGATTTATGGAAGTCGTGAAAAACTGATTTTCTGATGATGTGATTTGGTGTAGTCGCCTACTCGTACTAAGGACGTCAATCGGATGCCGGCGCGCCCTAGACTATGCTTGAGCCTTGTTATTCCGTGATGGGTGCTGGCAGGCAGTGTTGGCGGTGGTAAGAAACAGATAAACTGTCTAATAATGTCACATGAATGTAAAGGCAAGACACATCTGTAAAATTGCACGATAAATCGATGCAAACTGAGTGAAATGATCACAAGGAGAGCCGCCTCAAACAACATTTACCATAATATTTAAATCAGCTGAAACGTGTGTCGTTCGGATGCCAGCCAAACGGACACAACACACGAGTGTGCACAGCTAAAAGTTGGAAGAGAGGAATCCCGTTGTGTGCTGATGATTTCCCTTAGAGCGCGAAAGACGTATAGGTACACGGTCGAAAATCTTGGACTATTTTCTAAACCAAACCAAGGAATAGAATCATATTTAATACTACGTGGTATTAAAAAGTAATACTTGGAATATATTAGGCTGATTTTTAATACTTCTTGGCATTTTTTCTAATACATTTACAATATAAAAGTGATTGTAGTATGGATAGTGTTAAAATCAATCTTTTCAATGTTAAAAATAATTCTCGCCAGTAATAGATTGCGTTCCTAAAGCCAGAATGAAAAATTCATTCCCAACAATGTATTAAAATGTAATCTTCGTTGGTTTATATTTTAATAAAATTGAATTAAAAATGAAAATGCTTTGGTTTAAATTATATGCTCATCAAGTCATCAATGTACTGTCATGCTAAGCGTGTCGCGTGTAATTGATTCTAAAACAAAATGTTTGTGAAAGTACGAGTAGACATGAACCAAATTGTGAAATTTGTGAAGATTGCGCTGTGAAAACTACCCCACCAAGCACGAAAAAATTATTTTGCGAAGGCAATCGTCAAGCTGTTTCCTTCGTACACGACTACTAACAAAAATTCCGGAATCGTAAGTTAGGATTTTACATTAACTAGTGCTCCTAGTTTATTTTTTTAAATTTAAACATGATTTTTTTAAAATAGGAAATATTCTACAACCCTTCAAACAACACGGGATACATTACAGCCAGGTTAAAAAACTTCAACGCAAAGCGGATAAGAAAGCGATCCCAAAGTCATTCCTGAAAATTCACCAATTGTACCGCATAACGTAATCAGCAATGAAGACTTGGATTTTTTCAAAAACTGTGTCTTTTGTGAACAGTGACATATGCTTGAAGATAAGCTGAAAAAAACATTGGATCTTAGAAAATCATGTACTTGGAACCAATTGATATCAAAACAACATTTCTTTTCTTCTTTTTGAGCCGGATCTTGTAAGTTGAGTGTATAAGAACGTATTACAATGTGAAGTATTACAATAATCAAAAGACACAAAGGCTTATATATAATGTAAATGATAATTTATATGTTTTAGTGGAGGTTTTAAATTAAATGAATGAATTTAAATAATAAACTACAAAATTTGGATTTTCTCGATTATCTTGTGTTGTTTTCATTTCTAATATAGGTTTCACTACAGGTTACAGAACGTGCACATTTAATAATACGGGATGTAGTAAACTGCATTCATTGCCAGTACTAAAAAGTAATATTTTTTGGATTAAATTATAATCAAATTTGATTACAATTTAGTATTGAATTTTGCATACTTTCTAACACAATTTCTATTAGAATGTATTCCTTAAAGTAATTAATTTTAACACTACTAGTAATGCATTATCTAACAATCAATAGTATTAGATTGCAAGTCGGAATAGGGAATAGATCTAGTTTTAATACTTATGAAGTGTTAAAAATTATTATTATTTTGGTGTTGTCATATATGTAACACAAAAAATGTTAAAATTTAGTCCAAGATTTTCGACCGTGTACGTATGTACGGCAACGGTTCGCTGAATATCGCACCATTCAAATATGCAAGTCTTCAAGTTTTGTGCTTCAGGTGTAAAATTGAATTAGAGTTTTGCTTCGTGGAGTTTATTGATGTTGTCTGTGATTTTGTTTACAGAACTGGTGAGAGTGGTGAGGGCTCAGAAGGAGTATAAACATGATTGTTGGCTAAGCAGGAGCGATGAAAATGTTAAAAGGTGTAAATAGTGGCTGTAGAGGGCTAATTTATTTTGCAGTTCTTTTTGTTCGTGAAACAGGGCCTTAGGGCCGCACAGACACGGCGAATCCATGGATTCGAATCAAAAAAACTATGAAAAATGGCAACTTGCACAGCTGTAATATTCTTTTTATAAAGTATCTAGTGCTCGCTGCGCTCGCGTTGTTCGCTTGGCTCACAACTTTACACTTATTTAACTTTATGAGCGATTTTGAATTTATTGGTATCGACGTAAAAGGGGAATCGGGAAGAGGGTCCGATGACCTTTTAGGTAATTTTGTCGTGAGTTCGGCAACACCTCAACCGTGTCGCTCCGCTAGAAAATTGCGGATATACTCGTATCAACGGATTTCCGAAGTAGTAGCTGATTATGAAATTGCTGTGACCAACATCCAGGATAAATGTTCGCAAAAACGTAGTCACATTTATCTAAGTTACACTGTATTTGACCCAATGACAACTAAATATTCCATACATACAAAATGGAATTTACCGCCACTTCCTTTGAGACTTTCAAAATTTTCTCGGTCTGTAAACTTTCTTCAGCGTAAGATGGATTAAACAAACAAACAAAAATCCGTTATGTGTCCTATCTTCTGTATAAAACGAAGCAGTTTATCGTCAGGATAATCCTAAGAGTTTTTCCTATACTGGAAGTGACGTTATCAAGTGTTCCATGGTAGCCTACCCTACTACAAATTTTCGACAGAGTTGCTCAATAGTGTTAAGCAGTGTTTAACAGTTGATGTACCCACCTCTAATACAGTTAAAACTTCTCTGGATAATTATGGCTCCATTACACTACGTCATATCATCGTATTTCTATCATATCCTTAAGCCGGTTCGATTTCATTTAGTACCCGTATAAAAATTTAAAGCGTATGAACCGAGTAGGTTTAATCACTTACTCTCACACAAAATGGAATTTCGATATTTACCACCACTTCCTTTGATAGTTTTAAAAAATTTTTCCAGAAACCTTCTCCAATGTAAGACGGATAAAACAAAAAAAGAATCATCCAAATCGGTCCAGTTGTTTAGAAGTTTACTGGCAACAGACACAAATACACGTCCATTTTTATATATATAGATTAAGTTATTAGTTATTAGTTATTAGTTATTAGTTATTAGGGTTTTTTAGATTTTTCAAAAAAACCCTTATGAAATCGATTTTGTCCGTCCGTCTGTCCGTCTGTCCGTCTGTCCGTCCGTCTGTTCACTAAATAACTCGCGAACGGCTTAATCGATCGTCATGAAAATTGGTAGGAATGTGTAGAATGGTAACAGTCTTTGGCACGAAATACTTAAAAGTTGGTAGGACAAAAATAACAGGGTGTCCCGGACATTTTAAAATTTGTTCACTAAATAACTCGCGAACGGCTTAACGGATCGTCATGAAATTTGGTAGGAATGTGTAGAATGGTAACAGTCTTTGGCACGAAATACTTAAAAGTTGGTAGGACAAAAATAACAGGGTGTCCCGGACATTTTAAAATTTGTTCACTAACTGATCGTTATGAAATTAGGTAGGAATGTGTAGAATTGTAACAGTCCTTAGCACGAAATACTTAGACGTTGGTAGAATAAAGCTAACAGGGTGTCTCGGAGATTTTAAAAAGCCGACTTTTTTAGTTTTTATCGGACATGGACGTATGGGTACTCACATCAAAGAACTCGATGGGTACATTTCATATCAGTCGCTTTTTTCCAGTTTGGAGTAATGGTAACGGAGTTACAGCTAATATATCCAGTTAATATGTGTAGCCATTATACATAGTAAATCTATTTTTGGATTGGTCTAATTAAAAAGTGTTACAGAATGAAAGGCTAACGCGTTTATTTAGACCAATCCAAAAATAGATTTACGAGAAGCATTTCATTAATATTGTGCATAATGCTTATTTATTACCTATAAAATATATGTGCAAAATTATTCACAATGTGTGTATCCAAAATCTAAAAAACCCTCGTATTGCGGGCGCAGCCCTCTGTACGCCGGTATTTTTAGTTATTAGTTATTAGTTATTAGTTATTAGTTATTAGTTATTAGTTATTAGTTATTAGTTATTAGTTATTAGTTATTAGTTATTAGTTATTAGTTATTAGTTATTAGTTATTAGTTATTAGTTATTAGTTATTAGTTATTAGTTATTAGTTATTAGTTATTAGTTATTAGTTATTAGTTATTAGTTATTAGTTATTAGTTATTAGTTATTAGTTATTAGTTATTAGTTATTAGTTATTAGTTATTAGTTATTAGTTATTAGTTATTAGTTATTAGTTATTAGTTATTAGTTATTAGTTATTAGTTATTAGTTATTAGTTATTAGTTATTAGTTATTAGTTATTAGTTATTAGTTATTAGTTATTAGTTATTAGTTATTAGTTATTAGTTATTAGTTATTAGTTATTAGTTATTAGTTATTAGTTATTAGTTATTAGTTATTAGTTATTAGTTATTATTTTACCTTCGTATGTTGAATTGCTTATACGCTCTGCCAAAGTTGGCTCCTGTGTCGGCCCAGATGGCATTCCCAATAATTTTTTAAAAAGAACCTCTAACGCCATTGCCACTCCTCTTTCAATCTTATTTAATACAAGCATCAGGCAAGGTAAATTTCCATCATTATGGAAATCGTCTTATGTAGTCCCTATTCCGAAGAAGGGTGATCTAAATGTTGCCTCAAATGATCGCCCTATCTGCCTTTTGTCCTCCATTTCGAAATTGCTGGAGAGAATAGTTCACAACTACATCAGTCTGAACTTCGGTTCTATTATTTGTGCTAACCAACATGGTTTTTGTAAAAGCAAATCTACCACCACCAATTTGGTTGAGTTAGTAGACTTCATTGCTAAATCGTTCAACAAACATCAAGACGTATATGTGTTGTATACAGATTTTTCAAAAGCTTTTGATACTGTAGACCACAGAATATTATTGGAGAAACTAGTCAGATTGAACTTTCCTCATTATCTGACTACCTGGCTTTCTTCATACCTTTCCGAAAGAACCTCTTATGTCATTTTTAATAACATTCTTTCTCCTGGTTTTTGCCCTTCATCTGGGGTTCCTCAGGGATCCATATTAGGTCCTCTTCTATTCGTCTTCTTCGTGAACGATCTTCCTGAGCGCCTTAAATGCAAATCTTTGCTGTATGCTGACGATTGCAAAGTATTCAGCGCCATTTCTGACATCAATGACTGCATCTTGCTCCAATCGGATATTGATGTGTTATACAATTGGTGTGTGTCCAACGACCTACCTCTCAATATATCCAAATGCTTTGTGATGCAATATTCCCTTAAATTCTTCCCGATTTCCTTCACCTATCTCCTAAATGGACATCCAACTGACTCCGTTTCAACTATCAAAGATCTTGGTGTCACCTTTGACACAAAACTCAACTTCTCTGAGCACGTTTCGTCAACGGTTAAAAAAGCTTCAAAACTCTCTGGTTTTGTATTGCGATCAAGCCATGACTTTAAATCAGTTTCTACATCGGTGAACCTCTTCATTTCGCTCGTTCGTAGCATCCTGGAGTATGCTTCCATAGCTTGGAATCCGTATACTTCCTGCTCGTCAGATGCAATTTAGTCAGTCCAAAGAAAATTCACTCGTGGTGTCTTCTTTAAATTCAGGTTAGATTACTTACCCTATCCCGAACGACTTAGCTTTCTTAAACTTATGTCATTAAAGAAACGTCGAGCTTATCTAGATGTGTGCTTTTTGTATAAATTGTGTTGCAATCAGATCAAATCTTCCCTTACCGAGAACATTGTTATTAGAAATCATCATAGTCACTTTACACGTAGTAGTGCAATTTTTTATCCACCAGCTGCCGAACTCTCGATTTATCAGAATTCTCCAATGCCTCGCATGCTAAGCAACTATGACAAACTACAGCTTGGTCCTTTACCTCCTTCGCTTACAATTTTCAAAAGAAAACTTCTTCGTCAAATTGAAACGATTGAGTTGTAATCATTAATCATTATTTTCTTTCACTTTTGTATACTTGATCCTATTAATTTTTCATTTTTCTTTTTATTTAATTTTTAATTTTTTACCTAAACTTAGATTTTTAATTTTCTTTATTATTCAAATTCATTACTTTATACTTTTTATTCCATGATACTTCATGATACTGGTCATTGTATATTATTGTACTATGGGATTCATTCCCGTTCAATAACTTCTTTAAATAAATAAATAAATAAATAAATTAGTTATTAGTTATTAGTTATTAGTTATTAGTTATTAGTTATTAGTTATTAGTTATTAGTTATTAGTTATTAGTTATTAGTTATTAGTTATTAGTTATTAGTTATTAGTTATTAGTTATTAGTTATTAGTTATTAGTTATTAGTTATTAGTTATTAGTTATTAGTTATTAGTTATTAGTTATTAGTTATTAGTTATTAGTTATTAGTTATTAGTTATTAGTTATTAGTTATTAGTTATTAGTTATTAGTTATTAGTTATTAGTTATTAGTTATTAGTTATTAGTTATTAGTTATTAGTTATTAGTTATTAGTTATTAGTTATTAGTTATTAGTTATTAGTTATTAGTTATTAGTTATTAGTTATTAGTTATTAGTTATTAGTTATTAGTTATTAGTTATTAGTTATTAGTTATTAGTTATTAGTTATTAGTTATTAGTTATTAGTTATTAGTTATTAGTTATTAGTTATTAGTTATTAGTTATTAGTTATTAGTTATTAGTTATTAGTTATTAGTTATTAGTTATTAGTTATTAGTTATTAGTTATTAGTTATTAGTTATTAGTTATTAGTTATTAGTTATTAGTTATTAGTTATTAGTTATTAGTTATTAGTTATTAGTTATTAGTTATTAGTTATTAGTTATTAGTTATTAGTTATTAGTTATTAGTTATTAGTTATTAGTTATTAGTTATTAGTTATTAGTTATTAGTTATTAGTTATTAGTTATTAGTTATTAGTTATTAGTTATTAGTTATTAGTTATTAGTTATTAGTTATTAGTTATTAGTTATTAGTTCTTAGTGCTAAGTTTTTAGTCCTAGTGTTAGTTTAGTTAGCTGTGCTCTGTTGCATTCGGTTAAAGATGATGAAGTTTGAAAATAGTCCCCCAGCCAGGTCTCTCGGCTATTCAAATGATGATAAAATTAGAGCACGTCATTTAGGTCCGGACAAAATTTAATCGAAAAAATTGCTCAAACATTTCCCCAAATAGCTTTCCAGCACTTGGGTCCAGGCTTCATATATTTTTTATTTTTTTAGGTTGAATCATTACTGATGGTCGAATCATTTCGAAATCCCGTGTGCTTATGAGAATTGGTATTTAACCTTCTTCCGGGCGCCCTTTATCATACAAACACGCTTAACTGTTCTCCCGTTGGCCGGAATGGGATGAGACAGGTAAGTATTCTCAAGTCGTACTGGTTTGGGTAAATTTCAGCTTTTATTCCTTACCAGCGGCCATCAAATGTTCGCGGACGGAACATTTTGGTAGATAGTTTAGTTGTGTTCAAAGTGTGTGCGATCTGTGTAATATCACTGAAGGGACGTGGTTTGCTAAAACCTTATTGTTCAGCAAATTATCGTTTATATGATGATTACTTATTTGGGAGATGTTTTTCTTTCCATTTGCCATAATTATAAAAAAATGTAAATTGTGCGGTTGAGCGCAAGGGAAGGGGAAAAGACGAGGGCACCGCCTGGAGTAGGGTTAGGAACCATGACTCATTTTCGAAATTTCGTACACAATATAAATTTCGGTCAAGGTTAGCAAAAGTTTCTGATTTTCAAACTAACGTATTTCAGTTTAAATTTTAAATTTTATTTTTTTAATCGCTGATCCCCGTGTCAACTCGTTGTCAATACATTCAAGAACATTCTCTGTCGAAAAATACCTGATAAATGCCAAATTTTACTGGAGTTACTTAATTTAATTTCTGTTTATATTTCAGCTTCATCGCCTGTGCCTGGGTTGCTATCGTCTCGTCTGATTGAGGTACGGGTTGGGAAGGTCGTTTGCTAGAGAGCTGTTTTTTCTTTTTGATTTCTGTCTCTTCTCTGTTGCTACTTATTTATTGAGAGCCGGGTTTTGTTTTCATTTTCTTATTTTTCCTGTCGTTTGCAATTTATTCCAAACAACTTTGTATACGAATACTTATTGATTTCGAGCGAATGCCAGGAGCATTTCGGTAATTTGCACGGTTGTGATGTGAAAACATTATGATTGGAGTTAAGTTTTATTTGGAAAAATAAAAATTGGGGAATTCAAATTCAAAGAAGAAAGTGGATAAGCTTGAAACAGTCAGTCAAATGATAAATTGAGTGAATAAGTAATTTGATTTGTGAAAAACGTTTAATTTTATGTTGGACTTGGATTAAAATATGCGAAAAGATGAGTTTAAGGCTAACGACTGTCAGGTTCATTCTAGCTCGGGACCTAACTTTGATATTGGCCAAGACGAGTTTTTTTCCAATTTCTTTGGTATCGCAATAAACTTTTTTTTTATTTTTGCGTAATTTCAAATAAACTTGTGTGCATGCATTTGGTCCCTTGGCATGACAACATCGAGCCTAACACGTTCGATGACAATGAGTCACATTTTCGGAAAGTTGTAATATCAACGAAAAAGAGTTAGACACTGAACGTAATACTCATATGTCTGACTGAGCGGGGTATTCCAGATTTATACTTGAAGTAAAAGACTACTTATTATTGCTTGCTGTTTATTTGACGAATGCTAATTTACTAAGAGCACGGATAACACGCGACTGACTGCAACGAGCAACTACATAAGTCAAAAGCGTTTCGTACAAGTCAAATGTAGGAAATGTATTTACTGGTTGTTGTAGCATTTCACACGAATCAAGTGTGTGAACTCGTTGTTGCAGCATTCCTCTCCCCCTTGAAGGAGTCCGCTGGTCTTGCGGGTGGCACACCAAGGTTGGATATTGTTGAACGACGTAATTCAGGTTAATCCGATGTGAGATCAGTTTCGCCTTGATCTTCGTTGTCTTCGCAGTGGGTCACATCGCCTTGATCTTTGTCGGCTTCGCAATAGATAACAGCTGGACCGTCGTCGGTACTCCCCTTTTCGGGAACATCAAACGGAACGATTACTGGCTCGGCCTCGCCTTCTGGGGTTTCGAGAAGGCGAAAATTGTTGATAAGCTCATTTTTTGTATGACGATACTTGAGCTGGTTGGCGCGAGCTTTCACTTCGCGAGAGGTGTCATTATGAGCTCGATGAAGTAGAAGAAGTAAGACTTCGCCGCATCGTCGGATCCGGATGACCGTTGCAGCTGCCCAAGTCCACCTCTCGGTTGATTGGTGGAGCTGATAGTAAACTTGATGGGGTCAAGGTGAGACATCATTTCCCGGCAAATACGCCGTAACTGGAAGCGTTTGCTGCACCCACATTTTTTTTATTGGGATCGTAATGTGTTAAAACCAGATCGGACATCAGCATTTTGCGGAGCTGCTGGAACGCGTGCTCATGCTTCTCCTCCCAAACGAACTTGGCGTCCTTGCTCAGAAGCTCGTCAAGTGGTCCATGAAGGTCATTCATGCCTACGATGAATTTGCCGTAGTAGTTAATTACACAAAGAAATACTCGCGTTGAGTGGACATCGGTTGGTCTGGTCCAGGCAAATTCTGAAATATTCTAATGTTAACGGGGTCTGGGCGTATTCCTTTTGCATCAAGGTACCACAGAATAACATCGTCGATGTAAGCAAAGCTGCCGTCCAGTCTAGCGAGCATAGTGCCCATCAACTGTTGAAAACGGCATGGCGCTGTCTTTATTCTCGGTTGCAGGCGATTTACAGTGAAAAGGCCACAATGCGTGCTGATGGTTAGTAGCTTCTTCGCATCATCGTCAAGCTCCCAGCTGAAGAAACGCATCCGAAAGGTCTATTTTACTGAAGATTGTTTTATCAGCTAGTCTGGCGGAGAATCGATTCCGGGGTTGGAAGCGGATATGTGTTGGGCACCAGAATGTCGTAATCGCCGCATATGTGAGTTTTGCCGTTGTGCTTGCGGACGGCAACGAAAGGTGCGGCTGATTGTGAAAATTCAACAGGGCTGATGACACCCAGATGCTGGAGCCGTTTAAGTTCATCGGCGATCACTGGTGCAGCAGCGAAAGGTACCGGTGGAGCCTTGCGGAACACAGACTTGGCTTCCTGTTTGAGAGTGAGGGTGATTTGCGTTTTGGTAGATTTAGCAAGTGCGCCAGCGAACGGTTGAAGAAATTTCGCATTGACTTATGCTGCAATGCTGTGCTCGGCATCGATGTGAATATTGTTGCATGTTAGGGGAGAAATTGGAACATCCCTTAATTCCAGCGGTTAAAATAAATTTATGCCCAAAAGGTAGAGTCGTGCGGATACATGATATTTTCCGACAGTTTGACACTGCATTCAAAACATCCCCAGACATGCACTGTGTGGCCAGATGCGCTGGTTGGTGGAATTCCACAGAGTTTGAGCTGTGGTTTGCCCAGCTTCCTTCAACTATCATGTGAAAGGATTGCGATACCTGATGCACAGTCCAGTTGGAGCTTAACCTTTGTGTTATTAATTTGTGTAAGGGCAAACTTGCGTTCAGCTTTCGGGAATGATCGGGGATCTTTTATTTGATTGACTCGACCTGGATCCAAACAACGGCGCTCGCTGTTTGCCTTCCCCTTCTCCTTGAATTCGGTTGCACAAGAGCAAAATCCCGTCTTGTTACCCATTTGCTTACAGTCCTTACACGTTTTGTAGGTAAAGTCGCAATCTATTACAAAGTGTCTGCCTGCGCAGTATGGACAAGGCTGACGTGGTGCCCACAATCGTTGTTAGGATTTTGAGCTCGACACGCTGCTCAAGTTTGCTGATTCCAGATTTTTCTGCTTGCTCCATGGTTTCTTTGCTTGGAACATCTTAACCTCACAGTTTGGCTATTTGTCTCCAACGATACCTTTATCGTTTTTAAAATAGATGGTACGTTCAGCTTCATTGACAAGACTCTGCAGGTCAAGCTTTACAATGGCTTTACAAATGCTTCCTCCGCTGTCGACGCTTCCATTTTTACATACTGGTTGTCAATTTTTGCGAGGAGCTTTTCGAGGGCCAAGGAGTCCTAAGGGCTCTTGAGGCCGCCGATGAAGAGCAAAACTTTAAAGTCGTCGGCTGTGTAGCTCCCAATGTCGAACTTCTCAGCATGTTTGATGATTCTCACGGCATAAGTTGCGGATTCTTCAGAGTCCATTTTCGAGAACCCGAAACATTTATATCAAATTTTGTTTCCTTTAGACCGAACATGCACGTCGGGCGCTTAATTACGTCCGGCAGCTGCAGTTCCATCGTTTTCCGTGGCAGGATTGAGTCGGCGAAACGCTGGTAATCTGTTTGCGAGGATTTTCCCATTAAAAGCTGAATTTTCTGTGCATCGTTGAGATTCGCTGCGCTGTTGAGCATGGCAGAGTAGCGAGCAAACCACGACTCAAAAGTGAGGTTACTATAGACGAAGTAGACGGAATCCTTCATGGCGTCAGACAGATCCTTGATCATTGTGGCCGAACCGGTGTGATCTGCTTGATGCGAGCCTCTGATTTCGCTTGTCGAGCATCTGCGGATGCTCTTTCCTGCATTAACGTTTCGATGAGTGTCTGGATGTCCACATCCATTTCTGGGGTTATACGCAACCAGAAAAAATAACGTTTACAACTCTATGTGGGTTACAGAGATAATCCCATACTCGTCGCACTGAAGGAAAATACTACTTATTATTGCTTGCTGTTTATTTGACGGATGATAATTTACAAAGAGCACGGATGACACGCGACTGATTACAACGAGCGACCACAGAAGTCCAAAGCGTGCCGTAAAAGTACGAGACGAGTCAAGTGTGTGTACTCGTTGTTGTACCAATACTATTAAAAGCAATGCAGATTTTAGGAGCACTCTCCAAAATAAAAACATTATTTTAGTTTGCCCTTTAGGCATCCGTATAGAAAAGATTTCCAAAAGGAGTAATTTACAAAAAGCTCCACTAACGAAAAACAGAAATAAACGCCTGTCTATAACAATTAAGCCTATCAAGTCCTTTTAAATTCTCTCTCTCTTCTTAATGAGCCAAACAATTTTCCTTCATTCTTCTTCCACGCTTTCATCATGAACGCCGCCAATTAAGTGAGCATCAAAATTTTTACCAGCGGCTATTATTAGTAAGGCATCGAAAACGCTTTGCCCCGTGTACATTTTCCTTTTGGCTAATATATTTCATTAGCCAACTAATTTCGTAAGAACATATAGCTACGGATACGAACGGATTATCGCTTGTGAAAATGGTGTTTTATTTATTCCTAAGAATTAGAATCTCACAAAAGGGATGATGCTTCCTTATCAAAATATACAACTCTTTCAACTTCTTCAAAGGCAAAAGAGAAGGATGAATCTGAAATCATCCTTAACACGAACACAGCATGAACAGAACAGGTATCGGGAACGAATTCAAATTCCAAACAAAATCCGCACGGAGGCTGCAAATGGGGCGCACATTTAGTTCAATACGGACGGATGAGACTGGCATTGAAATGTGAAAAAGGATACATAAATGAAGTTATAACCTTGAGATCCGGGCGATTGAAAATCCGAAAATTTTATTCCAATGATTAGCCGCCTCGTATATTGATGTCGCATGCTGGACTTGATGTGAGCAAGGCAACGGATAACGAGTTGAGAAATTTTGTAATTAAAATTCAGCCCCATTGGCCAATAATAATTTTCCAAGATAATCCAATTAATTATGTTTAAGGCGATATAAATACAATTGAGAGCTAGCCCATTTGGAAAAGTGTAATTCAAGGCGATGAAGAAGATTCCGTGGTTGGAACGATGATATACTTCAAAGTGGACTGACAAATAAAATGGATGAGGCATTATAGTGGGCGGCTGGATTTATTTTGGTGGATTTCTGGGAATAATAGGGAAGCAAGACACGATAAAATTTTATTTATTTCAGGCTAAGTTATAGAGAAGAGAAGCAATATTAAAAACAAAATATTATTGAAACTATAAAAAAAATAAAATCAAGTCATACACTTTTAGGAGATTCCATTTAAAAACAGATCCTAGAACAAATTCACAGACACTCTCTAGTCCTTAGCCCTTTTAGGAAATCCCTTTTCAACTTGTTTGCCACACAATCAGAAATCTCTACGAAAATCAGCTTTTGTCATTGCTTAGCTCGCCGGAAAAAAAAATGAAGTTCTAATTAGTTTTTCCCTGAGAGCTTGGAAAACCCATTTAAAATTGACAACACAACAGGTGTACTCGATAACCGTATCGCCATCAACACTTCCATAAAAAACGACAAATTACATGGACCATAACAATTTTGTATCGTCTATATACGGTATCGTTAAGCCTTCACACATTCCTCTTCGGAAGTCCTCGAAACTTCATTAAATTGGATCTCATGCACACACACACAAGCAGCCTGATACAGGCATAAACATACACTTTGGCCGCATCCTTATACCCAATATAATACGTTTCACCTGAACAATTCCTCGTCCTCTTGTTGTTAGAGCAACCGAGTGGCGAGCAACGACAATGGGGAGCACACACAAAAAAATTGTAATTCCCATAGGAAGTAAGCAACGCAATGGAAGTATGTGGAAGGAAAATAAAATGTCGCATAAAACTTTTATGCAGGAAGGACATGTTATAGTCAGCCACTTGGCATTTATATCCTACTTGCATTAAAGGCCAATTCCGACATCACGAAAATGTATACGTGCGCGTAATGCTTTGGCGATGTAATGTTGCGCACTCATACATATAAGCATATCTCGTAAAAAGATGAATCTCTTATTTATAGTACGTTATATCCTTAGATATTATTACATGCACCTCGAAAGGAGCCAGCAATGAATAAAACAACAATCCGTACATATCGTCCAGACGCTTTTCCATTCAGTGTGGAATTCTGTAACAATTTTATTACAATTCATAATGTCCTTGTCGTTTGAGCATCTTTGATGCGTTGCATCGAGCATCGCGGAATCAGTTTAGATTTCGCCTTGTTGCACACCGTGTCGCAATTCAAAAAGATATCGCTGCAAAATTCTCTGGAGAATTGCGAAACAAACGTAGACAAGTGTACACAGTTCACAAGGAAACATTTCATTAGGAAAACTTCTTCAAATAAAGCACTTTGCTGCGCGCATGATGAAAACATTACATCATAATGCCCGAAAGTACATGACGATTCTTTCCAAAACGATGAACGATGCATAATTCATAGCGGCGAACAAATGGCGACAATGAAACACCATTGTGCCAGGATTTTATGCATTTTGTTGTCAAGTAGTTTTGTCGATAAATTTGTTCGTATCACTTATTGGCAAAATTCCCGATGTAAAACGGCGAGCGAACAGTATCGAATGATAAGTTTGGTGACCCCGTTCGATATGGAGCGCCCAAAAACGAGTCTAGACTAAAGACCAGCAGCAGCAGCAGCATAGCATCCACTTGAAATGTCACTTCTTTGCAAATGTCCTGATGCTTTCACAATGCGAGGCTAATGCTATTTGTGAAGCTGTCCCCGATTTGGAAGTACATATTTTGTGTGTTTGTTGTATGACGATAGAGATATCCGTTATTTCATAAACGACTTTCATCTTCCTGGAATCATCCCGAAGTTTTAAGTGCACTTCCATTAAAGTTTTTCGTTATGATTCTGTTTGCAGGAGTGACTGTGTGTTATTCGAGTTTAGTTTTCTTTAGGTACATACATATAGTACATACTTCGCAATTATGTATTGTTAGCACGTTTGGCATTGCAGAAATTCTTTAGTACGTGAAATTCGCAAAGGGAGAACCAAGATTGAACGGGGTTAATTTTCGAATGTTACAAAACAGATCAAGAGACCGGTGTGAAGCATATTGCGACGTAGATTACTGAAATTTTCAGAGTCCTAGCTGTCTGCGTTTAGAAGTTACAACCGTCCAAATAGGCCAGTCAGTTACCGATTTTAGGTCGCAAAAAATTGCTCGGGTCTGGTTTTTTGGGATATTGTTAGGATAGATACCAGGAGTGTACCACTAAGTTTGCAACTTCGAAAAACCTGTGCTAACCCCGTTACCCTCAAAAAACCTCAAAATTTTCGGACTTTTTTCATATTTTTGTTTGTAATTTCTAAAAG
This sequence comes from Microchrysa polita, assembly GCA_949715475.1. Lineage (NCBI taxonomy): Eukaryota > Metazoa > Arthropoda > Insecta > Diptera > Stratiomyidae > Microchrysa > Microchrysa polita. The sequence continues at coordinate 104,025,029 of OX454418.1, forward strand.
GTGCTTCCTACAAGTAAGTCGTCCACTGCACTTTTAAACTTTTTTGTAAAAAAGTCCGAAATTGTATTTTAGGAGGTTTGTATGACAGCCCTATGACGTAATGTTCCGATTACATCCATTCCTAGATATGTTTTGAGGCTTTACTGGGAACACATTTGGGTGAGGTTTGGTTAAGATTGGTTCATAAAGAAAAAAGTTTTTCTTAGAAGAACCTGATTATCAGGGGTTGGTTTGTATGACAGCCCTATGACCTAGTGTTCCGATTTCATCCGTTTCTAGATATGTTTTGAAGCTTTACTAAAAAACTCATTTGGGGGAAGGGTGGTTAAGATTGGTCCATAAAGAAAAAAGTTTTTCTTAGAAGAACCTAATTTCCAGAGGTTGGTTTGTATGACAGCCCTATAACGTAGTGTTCCGATTTCATCCGTTCCTAGATATTTTTTTAGGCTTAACCAGCAACATACTTGGGTGAAGTTTGGTTAATATTGGTACATAAAGAAAAAAAATTTTCTTAGAAGAACCTAATTTTCAGGGGCAGCCCTATGACCCCATGGTCTGCTTCCATTCGTTCCGACATATATACAGCTAAGGAACTGGTTTATAACTTCATGTCACATGACTTTCTCTGTAAAATGCGCATTTAAGCCGATATTCAGCTCGGAACATGACTGAAATTACAATTTCGAACTTTTTTTCAAAAAACAATGTTTAAAGTTCTGTATCTTGGGATCCTTTGCGCCTACAAAGCTGGGGTTACACTCAAATTAAAGAAGATTTTCTTAGCTTTAACAGTGCAGTAGACAACTTACTTGTGGGAAGCACCTTTTAGAAATTACAAACAAAAATATGAAAAAAGTCCGGACATTTTGAGGTTTTTTGAGGGTCATGGGGTTAGCACAGGTTTTTCGAAGTTGCAAACTTGGTGGTACACTTCTGGTATCTATCCTAACAATATCCCAAAAAACCAGTGCCGAGCAATTTTTTGCGACCTAACGCCTTATTTTTCGGTTTATTGACTGGCCTAAAAGATGTACTCGAAAACAAAATCGCAATGTGGGGTATAGATTTCAAGGTTTTAGCTATCAGCCGCCCAAAGATTCGATTTTTAATTTAAAGTTTCAGGGGTCTAGGACCAATATTTGACGAGATAAACGACTTTTATGTTAAGCAATATTTGACTTTCGGTAACTTGATAACCGGTTGGTGACTCTTTCTGAAATGTGGCTAAGGTGACCAACCGTCCCGAATCCTGCACATCGTCCAGCATTTTACAAGTGTGTCCTGCATTACAAATCCTTCTGAAATTGTGCCGCAAAACATTCAAACTGTCCCGCATTATAGGTAAAGTGACTTCGTATGCAGGGCCGGATTTCCCATTTCCCCGGGGCGGTAAATTTTAAAAGGCGGCATATTTCTGAAACTTTCATCCTTCCATTGAATTAATGTTCTGTAAAATATACACATTTCGATATTTCAGGAGGCAGTTTAAATAAGTTTAAAAAAATAAATAAACGAAACTCTGCCAAAAGTCGTTCCTTTGTACAGTGGCAGACTTACATATCTGGCATCAGTAGGCGTTTCGACTTTTGCGCCCTACCGACCTTTCCCCTTATTTTTATAATCCAAACGATTAGTCTATGAATCCTTGACTACCAAATTGTTTCAATGTGGCTGGCTAACGAATTAAGCGAACACTCTTAAAATTGAAATAAAGTCTGATCACTGAACAATTATTTTTTTATCGATGCACGAGGCGTTAAAAATACCGCTGTAGGCTTCAGCCTGCCAGTTCACCACATTAGCTTAGGGAATCGCGCCTGGGAGAAGTAACAAACACTCGGCATGAAGAAAACCGGACACTCTTACTTTTTTACTTCTACCCTATTATAATGAAAGGTCTTGACCACCAATGAACGAATCTGTTCCCTGGATTCACTTTCTTTCAGCTGTTATACAGGGCCGGATTTACCCTCTGTGGTTCCCCTGGGCAGTAGACTAACTGCCGCCCCCCGCCACTCCGCATTCACATAGAAAGCTTAACGTATGCGTGGAGTTACGTGATGTTTAATATATCCATCGATTTCCGCTATGCAGAAAATACACTGTTTCCACAATATTTTATGTAAACTCGTTTCCTTTCCTACCGGGTCAAGGTGAAAAAAAAAACGGTAGCACAGTCAAAACATGGACTGATTGGGCCTGTCTGCAAAGACGTGTCATGTCTAACTCACTCTGCGTCTACCTGTACGCCATTCAGATCAGTCCAGTTTGAATGTCAACATATATTTTGCTTTCAACATTAATTCAAATTTTATTACTTATATATTTTGTTCAGTACGGATAGGAAATAGTCCTGTGACTGCTGGTTTCCGTTTTAATTTAATTGGGTATGAAACCCTGATGGTGTTCCAGTCAACTATAGCTATACGCCGCAAGTAATGCAAAAAATAACCATGCTGTGCTGACCGGTAGCATGTGAGGTCCGGGTCCAGTCACAATCATTGATCAATGCAAAGTGTTACTATAATATTGCTACTTAAAAATTCGTGGACTGAGATAGCCCCTCCTCTTTTTTTCTAACGCTAACGATAACTAAATTTTCCCAAAAATATTGATATGGGTACCCTAATGAAATTGCGAGAAGAAATCAAAAAAAATTTGATTGCTGTATATGTCAAATTCGTAACCCTTCAACTCCCCAATAAATGATTGAATATGGCAATAGTGAATTTATTGTGAATTTGGTCTAATGCCAAAACCTGCACTCCTCTGTGCAGCATGATTCTCCTTTTGGTCTTAGGCTTGCCTAGTTTCATGATTTTGCATTTTGTGACCAATTTAAATTACAAAATAGATAAGGCCTGATTTCGCAAAAACTGAATTTTTATACGGCCCAAAAAAAACTGATAATAATTTAAGTAAAAGAAAGTAGAATCTCAGTCTTTAAACCTTGTGATTTCTAGGTGTATTTTTAACGGATATGCAGGAAAAATATACGACATTTTACTTCCCCAGGCATAATATACCCCCCTTTTTTACCATGGCTATCTGGTCACCCTCGCCTTATGACTACGTCCATGTGTTTTCTGGTAACTGAAATTCCATTCTATTCGTGTAAGAGTTCAAGATAGTGTTCCTTAATGCCGTTAGATTTTTTGAATTGCCACACCGTCACATATGGAGGATCCTATATACGTTCTCGTCACAATCCATTTTATCTGAATTGTTGAATGAATGAAAGTTACAGCAATATACCGCCCTTTCAAAATTTGCCGCCTCGGGCCGCTGCCCAGGTTGCCCATATGGAAAATCCGGCCCTGCTGGTATAGAATACCCCACCACATCCTGCTGGAAACTGCAATGTTGGGCTGGTTTCATTAAGTATTGTACCACCATTAAACGACCATTTCGTGTAACTGCAGCTGGATAACGGTTGTGACTAAGAGAAAAAGGACTTAATATCTATTGTTTGTGAGTCGAGACCTTTCGATTGAATCCAATTTCACTAAACATTACGCTAACTCATCTCTTACCCAAAACAATCAATTTGGTAGGCGCGGTAGCGGGAGAAAAGGGCTATCCCCGGGGGAAAAAAGTACAGATCCGCTCCTATGGCGTCAAGAACTTTTGCAATAAAAAAATGATAAATATCGAATAAAAAATTGACACATTTTGGCACCGAGTGTATGTATTTAGTTTTCTATTACCAGCTCTTAGGAATCGAATTATTTTCCATCGTGTGACAGTTCTTAGGGTTGCTTATGTATCCAATGCGTAAATTAATTAAATTTTTTTTTTAAATATTCTCTTGATTACTATGGATTATTCGCTCCTCCTTGAGCACCTAATTTCACCTCCAATGAAGTGCTTATACCTACTTCTGAACATTAACTTCGATTAGCAGTTCCGTTCAAACAACTTACTAGTATAAGGTGACCAGACTCCCGAAGGCCCAATGCTGTACACGTACTTCTGGAATTCTGTTTTCAGGCAAGTTCTCAACCAAACTAACCCCTGCAATGGAGTAACGCCGAAACTAGTATCTACAGTTATCAACATTCTAAATTATTATTCCAATAATGTCAAAATGTCTGAAACTGAGCAGCGTGCCTCTCCCCTAATTTTAGCCTACCTTCATTTCTGTAAAGAGAATTGAGCCGTATCACATATTCTGGGAAATATGTGGTGAACCTTGTGAAATTTCCACCAAATATGGGCAGTACTGTGTTCTGCAGGTCTGCGCTCACGAATTTCCGAGTTATGGATAATTTTCAATCAGCCAACACAAAACTGCGATTTTGGCCGCTGATACATAGGACCTTGAGTTATCGAAAATGAGCGATTGTCAGACATAAAAGTGCTAGTATTTAGCTAAATATCGATCGTATGCGAGTCAAAGTTTACAGGCTAGTAAAAGCAAACAAGACTGATCATATTTATTATTTAGAGCTGTGGACTATGGTTAACAAACTTTTTAGCCAGAACATCCAAATTTGAGAATCTACCCTGTAGCATTCAATTAAAGAGTCAAATTGTCTTTTTTATAATGGTGCGTATTATCTGGGGAAAGATATAGGACAAGAACTTTGTAGAGCTTCAAGATGAACTTTTCGAAATAAAACAGACACAGATTGGAGGCACACTTTCCTTATGAAAAAGATGTGACTCAACATAATATAACGGTAATTTCTAGTATGATAATTTTAAGTGTCGAAATTCTAAAGCACCATTGGTCTTTGACCAGCATTCGATTCAATGTAATTTTAAAATGGTAACTTCCTGGAGCCTATAAGAAGACAATAAATATATATATATATATATATATATATATATATATATATTAGGACATTTTTCACGCTGGATAATTTTAGATCGGATAGAGGAGTGATCAGAACTTTTTAGTTTATGTTGTATCTGAAGCCACTACCTTTACTGACCAAAATTTCACCAAGTAACACAAATTACAACGCCTAACCTGCATAAGTGGGCATGGTGGGCATAATACATTTTTGTTAGAAGACGTATTCGCAGACAGATCACACAAATATGCTGCTGCAAAAATATCTAGCATACCGGCTTCATAGTAGTAAAAATTACATGATACTTGACAGGTCCTCAACCCTGGCCGTACGGAAAATGGTGGTACTTGAATGATGTATTCGAAACAGAGCATGAAAGTGGAGCTGGAGTTTAGAACCACAAGGATCTCGATTGGCAGCTTAAAGCTTTTCGAAAGTTAGTACAGCCGTTCAAAGATGCAACCGAAGACCCATACCAAGGGCGATGGGGGTCTATTTTTACGGAATTTTATTTATAGAGCGGGGATGTACCGATCGATTTAGAGTATGTTGGGGTGCACATTTTGCTGAAAATCTCAGAGTCGCCAGCCGTCTCGGTTCGAAAGTTACAGCCGTTCAAAGATGGGACCCAAGACCAATAAAATTCCAATGAGGGTCTATTTTTTCGATTTTTTTTATAGAGCGGGGATGAATCGGCCGATAAAGAGGACTTTGGGGCGGTAGAGCATGTGTTGTTGTTTTTTTTTTTCAATAAATTGCCAGGCTCCATCGGTTTAATAGAAAACAAATTACTAGGACCGCTACAACAGCAAAATTGGATCATGCGTTATTTTTAAAATCTAATTTGTAATGGACGGCCTTACAAAACAACACGGAAAGCAGCTTCTAAAATTTATACATATTTTGAAATTGTACTTCTTGATGCCGATTCGAAACTTTAACTACGCCTTTGTGAGTTCGTTGATTCTGTAAATTTCTACCAAAAAAAAAAAACAAACAAACAGGTAGTGGAACATGGGTTGACTTTTATACTACCATAGTCTTTCGTCTATATATTTTAAGCAGATAACAGCAAATATTTTTTTTTATAGAATAATGTGTGCGAGAGTTTGAAAATGCTTTGAGTCATTAAAGCTAGGATTGGAATTAATAACCGGTTATTTTGAATAACCGGTAGATTCTATTTCAAAAACCGGTTATATCGGGTACTATTTTTGCCCGGTTATTAACCGGTACTATTTTTAAAATGGAAAAACCGAAAATAACCGGTGATTACTTTTAAAATTGGCGCACATACCAAATTTCAACACAATATTCCAACAAGCAGCTAGTGCAATAAAAAGCTCTATTTGGAGAAACTAAACTTAAAATTTTTCCAGAAAAACTCCACTGCACCGGGTGTACGATTTAATGGAGTGAGCTAGTCGAACGGCGCGCATAAACGGCGAATCCACAAATTAAAATGTATTTAAAGCTGTACCTACATTACCTCCAAATGGCAGCTCTTTAAAAAAACAGGCGTCGGGGCCGTGAGCTGACATTTGGCGGCTGCTTACCATCTACACTAGCTACCAAATGGAGCCTGAAAATAATATAACCAAATATTTTTGAGGTTTTTTTTTAATTTAATTATAAAATCGGACAACGCGCGTTTAAATTATTACTATGCCATTCAAAAATTACACAATTTCAAAAAAAAGACGAAGAAAATTGTCACTTTGAATTCGAGAAGACTGAGAAACTGGACAGCTAAACAAATGGAAGTCAGTGTAGATGCAATGATAACTGCCTGTTGGCATCGCGAGCTGCCAATTATGGCAGTGTGGATAAAGCTTAAACTCTGCACTCTGCCAAATCAGCGAATGGAGTTTTAGTCCATTTGAATTCATTAATTCGCCATGTATGTGCAGGATGCACAGCTTCATCATCAAATTAATATATCCAATGCAGTTGAGTTTTTCTATTAGAATTCTAAGTTCCGCATCGCCTCAATTTATTGTTTCCGTTTGAAACTTGTCATTTTTTGTGCAAAATGTCCTGTTTTAAGAAATGATGCTAATGCGAGGTGTCTCGCTTGCTAATAAGTTACGCAGCGTTCACAATGCTACCATAAATATATGGAAAATATGGAAAAATATAGAACAGGTAGGCCTTTTCTTTGTTAAGCTCTTTACACACTATAGAAGATTTTGCATAATCTTGAGATTTTACAAAATCTAGGCGAAAATCTTGTAGATTTTCCATACATTTTCATAGATTTTGTACGGAGATTATAACCAAAATCTCGGAGAAAATCTTTACAATATCATGGTGAAGTGTGGTGAGCTTCGCATTTGACAATTCTACAGTAGAGGTCATCTCATCCATTTTCGCTTGGCACATAGTTTTGTACACAAAAGTGTGATGTTCTCACCTATTGACGAACATAAATCATTGACATAATTCCTATAAGATAGATTCTGCTTCTTGTTTTAACAAATTAATATAAATAACAGTTTCAGTCGTGCATGAAATTGTCGGAGTTTGCAATTTAGACGGATTGTACTGTACTGTCAAGTCGTGGAACAAGATTACGGCCATAGTGTGAACAGCATCATCATCATCAATGTGGCACGATAGCCCGACGTCGGGCCTTGGCCGCCTGAATCGTTGACCTCCAATTGTCGCGGTTACGTGACCTCGTCCTCCAGTTTCGGAAGCCCAGCAGCTGGTGGGCGTCTTCACCTACGGAGTTCTCCCAGCGAGCTCTCGGTCGTCCACGCAACCTAGCTCCGTCAATTCGTTGTGCGTTCATCACTTTCTTTGGCATGCGATTATCGTCCATCCGTTGTACATGCCCCGCCCATTGCAAACGTTGAAGCTTCACGATTTTCGATACTTCCAGCTCATCGTACAATTGATACAACTCATGGTTGTACCGGATGCGCCATTGGTCTCGCTCGCGAACGGCCCCGAAAATTCGCCGAAGGACCTTTCGTTCGAATCGGTCTAGCAAAATTTCGGAGGCTTGGGTGAGGGTCCATGTTTCGCAGCCATAACATAGCACGGGTCGGATGATCGTTTTGTACACGCGGAGCTTCGTGTTCCTGTGCGCAAGTTTCGAATTAATTATAGGGAGGACCGAGAAATATGTCTTATTGGCTAGTTGTATCCGTCGCTTAATTTCGTCGGTTTCGTTGGCGTCCTTTGATAAGTTACAACCCAGATAGTTGAAGTTGTCTACATACTCGATATTAAGGTCCCCCACTGTGATGCTTGAATTTGCTGGCGTCCTTGTTTTCGAGTGCATCATGGCCTTTGTTTTGCTTTCGTTGATATGTAGTCCAACTTCCTTTGCGGCGTTATTGAGGTTATGCAGAAGGCTTTCTGCATCACCCAACCTTCGAGACATGATGTTGATATCGTCGGCGTACGCTACTAATTGAGTCGACTTGATGAGTAGCGTTCCGCTGCTGTCCATATTCATGGCTCGAATTACATACTCCAAAGCAAGGTTGAAGAGCGTCGGCGCCAGCCCGTCGCCCTGCTTGAGTCCAGTACGAGTTTCAAATAGGTCAGTGAGTCGATTCTGCACTCTGACCTGCGAGACGGTATTAGTCATCGTCATCCTTGTGAGTCGCACTAACTTTGCCGCTATACCAAAATTCAGCATAATGTTGTACAGTACACTTCGATCGATACTGTCGTATGCCTGCTTGAAGTCGACAAAGATTTGGTATACGTCGATATTATATTCCCAGCACTTTTGGAGTAGTAGCTTCACTGTGAAAAGCTGATCGGTCGTTGATCGACCAGGTCTGAAGCCGCCTTGATACTCGCCAATGATTCGTTCTGCGTACGGATTAATTCTCTTTTCAAGAATTTTAGATAATATCTTATAGGCTGTACAAACTAATGATATGCCCCTGTAATTCTCACACTTCAGCTTGTCACCCTTTTTGTGGATTGGGCAGATTATGCTTTTGCGCCAATCTTCGGGGATTTCCTCGTCGTTCCATATTTTCAGCAGTAGCACATGTATAGCGTTGGTCAGGCACGTTCCACCATGCTTCAGCAGTTCTGCTGGGATCTCGTCAGCGCCGGGCGCTTTATTATTTTGAAGCGACTGTATGGCAAGACTCACCTCCTCTACTGTTGGGGGTAGAACGGGAGGGCCTGGTTCGGCTAACTGCTCAAGAGCTGGCTCCGCGGGGGATGTTGATGATGCATTGAGGAGCTCTTCAAAATGCGAGGCCCATCGTTTGTTGACGCTTTCGATGTCGCTGATGATGTTACCATCCTTGTCCTTACATAGGCTTGTCCTGGGTTGATATCCGTTCTTAACATTATTTATAAGTTTGTACGCCTGTCTAATGTTCTTACTGGCTAATCTTTGGTTTATTTGCTGTAACTGCTCGTCAAAATGTTTGCGTTTCTTACGTCTAATTAACTTATTAGATACTCGCCGAAGCTCGTTATATCTTTCTTTCTTGGCTCGGGATGCGCGTTGTGTGTATTGGCGATAGGCTTCATTTTTCGCCTCAATCGAGGCCCTGCATTCGTCGTCGAACCAGTCTGCTCGTCTGCGCCGGCCTTTATAGCCCACGACCTCTTCTGCGACCCCCTTGATGCTGTCTTTGAGCTCCTCCCAGAACTCATGGATGCCTAAATTGTTGATGTCATCAAGCATGGGCGACAGTTTTTCCTCTAGTGCTGTTGTATACGCAGCCGCCGTGGCATCATCAATCAAATTGTCAACCTCGAAGATCTTGGCAGGGTTGATTCTCGTTAGGTGCACCGAAGAGATTCTGCACCTGTAGGTTGTCTTCACCAAATAGTGATCGCTGTCGCAGTTGGCTCCTCGATAGGATCGAACATCTAGGACATTAGAAGCCCATCTCTTGCTGATCAGTACGTGGTCGATCTGGTTCACGGTGTATTCATCTGGAGACTTCCAGGTCTGCTTGTGGATTCGTCGATGAGGGAAGCATGTAGAGCTTATTACCAGGTTTCTGCCGCTCGCGAAGTCGATAAGTCGCTGACCGTTGTTGTTGTTTTCGTCGTGGAGGCTATGACCTCCAGTAGTTCCCCTATGCCAGCTTTCATTTCCGACTTTGGCGTTAAAGTCTCCTAGCAGCAGCTTGACGTCGTTTGATGGAAGTGAGTCGAAGAGTGTTTCTAGGTCGTTGTAGAACTCGTCCTTAATCGCGTCTTCTTTTACTTCTGTAGGGGCATGCGCATTAATGAGCCAGAGATTAGCGAAACGGGTCTTAATGCGGATCGCACATAGCCGCTCGTTGATGGGTTTGAAGCCGATAACGTGGTCCTTGAGCTGCTTATTCACAATGAAAGCTACTCCAAACTCCTTGTTGCCCTCCTCTTTACCACTCGTAAAAATAGTGTGCGAATTGAGGTCGTTAATCTCGCTTTTGAGCCATTTAGTTTCCTGGATTGCAACTATGCTCAGCTTGTATTGTTCTACCTGATCCAGGAGGGCCCTTAAGGCCCCCGGTCTATTCAGGGAGCGTACATTCCAGGATCCGAAAGAGTAATCAGTTGTTCGTTTGCGGGGTCGTCGTTGTTTTGTATCCGTCCAATCCGAGGCTTTTGTTTCAGGTTTCTTGACTTGAAGTTTTTCTTAGGATGAGTTGTCGGCACATCGCTAAACCATGATAGGGTTTAATCGTTGAGTAAAGGCCATCATGGACATGCCGCGAAGATGCTGCTTTAGTGGTTGACTTAAATGTTTTCTGTCACCTATCACGTTAAGTAACCTGAGACGCTGCAGATGTTAATGCAGCACTCAGGCGCAGCGGTTACTCGGATAATGCGGGAAAGTAACGCCCCGTAGAGAGACATAGGAATTGGCCGAAGTCCTTTTCCTATGAAACTCCTCCTGCATAGCTAAGGGTCCGCAGTTATGCCACAACTGAAGAAGATATAGGAATTAGCCGAAGCCTTTCAACCTTTATCTTCCCCCTTACGGGGAACAGCATACGAGATTACATAATCTACGTAGATTTTGCGGCTATATGTGTAAAGCGCTTTAGTCGGTTTTAACCGGTTATTTCAATAACCGGTATTTTTGGTCGGTTAAACCGAGCCGGTATAACCGATGTGGAAAATAACCGGAATAACCGGATAACCGGTAGTTTTATCAAAAAGTCCCACCCTTTGTCGACCGCTGATGTTGTGAATTAGGTTTCATTGTGTGGCATTGGGAATGCTGTACATTTTGTTGTACATTTCCCAATGCTGTACGACAGGTCAAAATGCTGTACTGTACAGCAAAATGCTATACGTCTGGTCAGCTTACACTAATATATTTGTGGATTGTAGCTGTAGCAGTCGGTATGGTGGCAAAATGTGAATAGCCTACAGGCGACAATTTGTTAAATTCGCCACAATAGGTACAATCGTTGAACATATTTTGAATGTGATACTATTTCATAGTCAACCACTTTCACAAATGTGTCAACCTATTTACATAGAAAAATAGTTAAAAAAGGGCATAAGAAAAACCACTTGACTCAAGAACCTGCCATTTGCTTCTATTATCACGGGGATAAAAAGAAAGAAGCAGGAAAAAAGCGCAGTCGAAAACATAAAATGCAAAAATACTTCCTCTACAGAAAAAAAAAGAAGGAGGAAAGAACAACTATGGCTTTAGGACTAAACAACAGCGTCCCCATCTGAGTGTACCATACTATACTAGACGTATGGATTAGTAAAGGATGCATAGTGGCAACAAAGCACTTGATAATTAACAAATAAACATTTGCATACGAACATGCTGCTCTGCCGCGAGCATATCTACTGTAACCGAGGATAGTGTACGAACAGCTAACATAAGCCAAGCATCAACCGAGCCATATAAGGAAAACTCTTAGGAAACTCCCAACAGAATGGTGTCCCAGCTCGACAATGTCATAGCAAAGCACCATCATAGGTCCAGGATATAGCTCGGAGATGATGATGATGCTTAACTGCTAAAGTGAGATCCACATGCCATACGACTGTATGGTGCCAAAAGTGCCAATTTAACGGCTACAACATTCAGAGCGAAAGGACCTTTTGTGGAAGGGGGGCGTGTATTAATTGTAAGAGTTCAAGTGATATAAATTGTGGCGACAAACAAGAACACACACTAATGTAATGTCATTTACCAAACATGGATAATCATTAAAATGAAGATTAAGTCTTGAGTTGGGGGCTAGGAGAAGATTTGCTCGGCGCGCGTGAAAAGAAAAACTGAAACGACGACAAAGAGGAAACATTGTCGCGGCAAATGTTTTGAACAATGCCGGTGCCAGCCCCAGGCTTAATATATGTACTAGGATCGTACTGTACTATTGCAATGAATTAGCGCGGTTGGAGCAGAAAATGCAAGTGCGGATCTTTCACTTTGGGTATACTTGTACATGTATAAATTGCACAGCCATAAAGTGCGGATTTATTATTAATTACTACATGAAAGCAACTGCCGGAATAAGTAGCATGCGTGTTCCTGAAATAATGACGGTAATTATATTGGGAATCATGTCAAGGATCTGGAATATAGAGGACATGTGGTAAAAGTTCACTTTACAGTTCCATTAACATTCAGCGGATTTCGGGCGTATGTAATGTCCCAATAGGAAAAATAGAAGCGCTTCCGATAGAAGCGACGTAGAAGCGCTTCCTCAGCATTTCCGAATGTGCTTCGGCGGAAGCGCTTCAACAGAAGCATATTTACGAGTGATGAGGAAGCACTAGCATAAAAAAGAACGACGACTGCAGCACACGTCGAATATATGTAGGTACATGTACATCGATACTCTAGATAATTTCATAACGTCATTCGTCTTGTTGAATTGAAAGTGTTCACGTCGTGATTTTTTGCAGCATATTTTGGTGTATGATTTGCGTTGTGTACTATTAATAAAAGGTAAGTATTTTAAATAATTTCAATTATTTAAATTTGTAATCTGCATGTAAATTGGTGGGTAGGCTGGAAAAATAAATTTCAAAAAAGCTGCTTTAAGTAAAAGGCATTTTCGAAGATTGGTGGCAAGGAAAATGTAAAATGCAACTACCCGCGAACACGGAAAGAAACCATTGGAAAGCGAAAATTATTTTCATCAACAGATCGAAGATAGCACTTTTAACATTGATGAGACATCAGAATTTGGCCTTTCCAAGAATGAAAGTTTAACCACTGAGTTGACGAATTGGGATGTTAAATATAGGATAAGAAGATATTTAGTTTTCGTGTGTATATCATGTTTTTTTTGTCAATTTATAATTATGTTTTATAATGAATTACATTTTCTGAAATGGTATATGTATTTTTGTCTATCTAAATTTCTTAATTTGAATAAAGAAACAGATATTTTTCTAAAAATTTGAAAATTTCACTTGAAGCTTTTTTTTATGCTATGCATCATGTTCGGTTGTCGCATTGAATCCTCTAAAAACGCATTTCATTCACTTAAATGAGCGAAATGTGAGATTCTTTTGATGCGCTTATAGCACACTGCTCCAGATGCGCTTGCCACTCACTTCTCTAGAAGCGCTTCTGAAGCGCATCTTATGGAACTGCTTGCCGCCGCGGACATGCAATATTAAAAAGTACTTGAAGAGGAATGGAGATGTCAGGCGCTTCTCTGCTTCCCGAGGAGTGCTCTTTTTCCTATTGGGGTGTGTAACGAGTTAGTATGTATGTTTCATGGATTTCTATGATCTCTATTTTCAGGCCTACGTTCTATGTCCAATTAACTCATGTGAAGTTAGCCGCCTAATTCTTCGAATCGCTTCGGAAACCGTTTGTGTGGGGGCGGCTACGTTTGTGCATGATTGTGCAACAATGATTTTCGTTTGTGCATCGCTAATTATTTAAATATAGCACTTCGGAAAACTTCGAATTTGAAGTTGGCCGCCATTTTTAGGGTTTTTTAGATTTTTCAAAAAACCCTTATGAAATCGATTTTGTCCGTCCGTCTGTCCGTCTGTCCGTCCGTCTGTCCGTCCGTCTATTCACTAAATAACTCGCGAACGGCTTAACCGATCGTCATGAAATTTGGTAGGAATGTGTAAAATGGTAACAGTCTTTGGCACGAAATACTTAAAAGTTGATACGACAAAAATAACAGGGTGTCCCGGACAATTGAAAATTGGTTCACTAAATAACTCGCGAACGGCTTAACGGATTGTCATGAAATTTGGTAGGAATGTGTAGAATGGTTACAGTCTTTGGCATGAAATACTTAAAAATTGGTATGGCCAAGATAACAGGGTGTCCCGGACATTTACAAATTTGTTCACTAACCGATCGTAATGAAATTTGGTAGAAATGTGTAGAATCGTAACAGTCTTTAGCACGAAATACTTAGACGTTAGTAGGACAAAGCAAACAGAGATTTGAAGAAATCGACTTTTTTAGTTTTTATCAAATCAAAGAACTCGATGGGTACATTACATATCAGTCATTTTTTTTCCAGTTTGGAGTAATGGTAACGGCGTTACAGCTAATAAATCCAGTTAATATGTGGAGCCATGATACATAGTAAATCGCGTTCCAGAATGAAAGGCGATAGACCAATCCAAAAATAGATTTACGAGAAGCATTTCATTAACATTGGGCATAATTCTTATTTATAAACTATAAAATATATGTGCAAAATTATTCACTATGTATGTATCCAAAATCTAAAAAACCCTCGTATTGCGGGCGCAGCCCTCTGTACGCCGGTATTTTTTAAATGTGGTCGGATAAGTATGAGTTTGGCATCAATCGATCGAAAATCGTTTGTGCATTGATTTTTGCGTTTGTGCATCCTGAAAACGCAAGGACACAAGAGTAATTAAATAAAAACCAGCCTGGTTTGAATCTTAGCTAAGAGTGAAATTGTGTACATAAACACTTGGGTTGCCGGCCCCAGAATTGTACCCCTGTTTTCTCGGGAAAATGCTCGTCCAGTCGGCGTGGTAGAAACACGAAGGTAAATTTGTGACGCTGATTCCTAATATGATGGCAAAAACAAGAAAAAAATTGGGGCTGCCCGCCCCGAAATGGCACCCCACCCTTGTTTTCTCGGGGAAATACTCGTCCAATTGGCGTGTCAAGAAACATTAAAAGAATGTTGGGTTACTGATTCCAAATTTGAGGTCGAAAACAAGAACATTTTTTGTTGGGATTGCCGGCCCCAGAATTGTACCCTTGTTTTCTCGGGGAAATACTAGAAGAAGGGTTAAAACCGAGCGAACCAGTCGTTTTTTTTACCGAGTTAAAACCTTTGTACCGAGTTAAAACCGACCGAGGAGTTGATTTTTTGGTTCCGAGTTAAAACTGACGGACATGTCGGTTTTTCAGTACCGGATTAAAATCGAACAACAAGTCGGTGTTTTAAAGCCGGTTCACACTGCGGCTGTTCAGACTGCTGCGACGACGTCGGGTTGTACGATGAGGAACCATTCCATGCCGAATAAGCGTACTTTTTCAGCAGTTGTAACGTGCATTACCGCCGATGAAATCGTCTAGATGGGCGGATATGATTTTTCTTTGTTAGTGTTTCTGCCACGCCGATTGGACGAGTATTTCCCAGAAAAAAAAACATGGGTACCATTCTGGGGCGGGAAACCCCAAAAAAGTGTTCCTGTTTTTTATCATAAATTTGAATTCAGCGACTTAAATTTACCTTAGTGTTTCCGCCATGTCGATCGGACGCGTATTTTCTCGAGAAAACATGCAAACCATTTTGGGGATAGCAGCCTCAAAAGAGTGCGTACGCTTCAAACTAGGTTTCATTGCTCTGCATGTTTCCATAAATTTCCTATTTCACCCAACTTCAACCGACTCGTCGGTCGATTTTAACTCGGTAACAAGAACCTGCCTCGTTGGTTCTTTTTAACTCGGTATCAAAAAACCGACTCATCGGCTCATTTTAACTCGGTATTAAAAACCAACTCGTCGGTTCTTTTTAACTCGGCACCAAAAAATCGACTCGTAGGTCGGTTTTAACCCGGTACCAAAAAACCTGAAAAAACCCGGCTCATGGTTGAATTGAATCGGTACCAAAAAACGGGATCGGTTTTTTTTAACCGACTCGTCGGTCGGTTTTTTACCCGGTACTCAAAAAACCGGCTTATGGTTAAAAAAAACCGTCGGTACTGAAAAAAAAATCCTGAGTCAGGTAAACCGCTTGTGGTAGCGGGTATTGAAAAAAACCGAAACCCGGTACTGAAATCTCGGTACCGAACAGGCCTACTGCTCACAATATATCACTCTCAGTTAAGATTCAAACCAGGCTGGTTTTTATTTAATTACTCTTGTGTCCTTGCGTTTTCAGAATTCACAAAACGCAAAAATCAATACACAACCGATTTCCGATCGATTGATGCCAAATGTATACTTATCCGACCATATTTAAAAAATGGCGGCCAACTTCACATTCGAAGTTTTCCGAAGTGCTATATTTAAATAATTTGCGATGCACAAACGAAAATTATTGTTGCATAATCATGCACAAACGTAGCCGCTCTAACACAAACGGTTTCCGAAGCGATTCGACGAATTAGGCGGCTAACTTCACATGAGTGTCCAATTAAGTTTATACCTAGGATATGTCACGATGATTCTATGGAGTATTACACGAGATATGGTTACACAGTTGAACTTAGCGCCAGTGCCATTTTAAGGAATTAAATTTTGTTGAATATTTTTCAACTATAAAAAAAATTATCGCAACGATAGACAAAATATAAATATTTTACAAAATACTGTGAAAACGTCTAGTCTATTCGTGAAATTAGTCGAAATTGCACAAAAGAAATTCAACCGTTGTGCAAATATCTCCTGGAAAATTATATAATGAAATTTTTCCACAAAATCTAGTTCGGCCTGATTTTCATATAAAACCTGTGCACGCTACTTTTTGTTATCCTTTATTATTCGCCAAAAGGCGACCAACGATGCGACGACGTCGGTATGGCATCGATGCAAAAATTTCTCTGATATCGTGTCATCATTTTCGATGCAAAGCACATGAAGCCAGACCGTTTATTTTTTGTGTGTCCATAGTTTTTCATTAATATTAAATTTTTTCCATTATACCAATGGCTGGCGAGTGATTTTGAATATAAGCTCCATTTCGGCCCAAAAAAGCTGTATAGAATAGGTACGCGAACATGATTATAATTTTGATTAAATGCAGTACAGACAGATGATAAAGGCCGAGAGTGTTTATTTTATATAGGTTGGCGACTGGATGAAATTTCAGAAATATTTTTTCAGCGGCGTTTTTATTTACACAGAGGCTTTGATTTTTGCTTTAAAAGTATATGAACGAGAAGAGATGACAGACGTTGATTGCCGTTAATAAAAAAAAATTGTGTATTTGCTATTGCGTACCTAAATCTTAAGCCTCTTTCCCAAAATGGCCCATAGAAGTGCTTCTCCACAAAAAAATTATAGGAGTTAGAGGAACAAGTTATTGGTAAATGATTTTAAAAAAAAATTCAAATTAATTAGGTAGGTAAGTACTATCCATTAGCAAATATTCCGAAAATTTAATTAACTAATAAATTTGACATTTTTAGCATCTATACATTTTGACAATCAACAATTATGTTCTAAAAATATCCCAACCGACTAGTAATATTCCTCCCGCCAAAAATCCCTCTACAACTATTTTTTTTTCAAATTGTTGGCCTTACTGTCTTTTAGTAAACGCTCGCCTCGTCCACTTCAGTAACCACTCAGCCTTTCGGACTATAACACTCTTTCTTCGGTGTGTTTCAAGTGCAACGATAAAACTAACGTGAATTAATATTCTCTTTTTAATGTGTAGTTATTTTAGATAGTGCTGAAATTGAATCAAATGAAAATTATCCAAAAAATTCCAATTATTATCAACTAGTTTTTATTTGAAAACAATAAAAACATACAACCAAATGAGAACTAATATTGCATAACCTAAAACGTGTCGATTGTATTGAATTATTTTTTTTTCCGTCGCGTAGATCACAAAAATCAATTAACACGTCTAACAATATTGTTTCTTATCTCATAAATAACAGTTTATTTAAAATAGCTTTTTGTTAATTTTACAATTTCAACTACATATATTTGAAAACAAAAATTGAATTTTTTCGTGTTTGTCGAAGTGTGAAAAAAAAGAGCGCGCGCGTCCCCTGTCTCAAATCTTTGGAAATCTGCAACGAAGGTATATTAATCTGAAGGATATCCCAAAATTGAAGGATTGATAAGGCTACGAACGAATACTACTGAAATAACGTGCGATTCGCTGTAAAATAGAGAAATTCCTAAAATAGTTATTGTCTGAAATTTAAAGTCTTGAACAAATTACGGAGAAAGAGTGAAGTATTCATTGCGAAGAAGGTTGTATATTTACAAGGTGAGTGGAGTGATGAACATTTTCGAATACCTCAGACTTATAAAGGTGTGATGCAGCTTATTTAGAAAAATACAGTTACTTGTTGCTCTAGTATTCAAAGACCAATGGACTCCGGGATCAATGTCCTCCCGAAAATGTGTAAATGGAATTTATATGGCGAGTTCACTGACCTAGGTTTGTATCTATGACCGCTATGACAGTTATTTTCACAATACAATTTCGAGAATGAAATAAATCAATCTTGAATAATCAATTCCTTCAAGGATTTAGTGAATATATCAGTATCAGATTCTTCGTTATATTGAACGAAATGATTGGTTAGGTTTACTTTATTGCGATTCCAAGTGAAAACAAAGCCGTACGAAGGAAAATCGTAACAATTTTATCTTACATATTTGCAGAATTTAATTGAGTGAGAAAGTTAAAGCTTAATTAATGCATACCTTATAACCATCCCACTCAATAAAAACATAATTTTCAGTTTTATTGTTTTTACAAAACCGAAACCGTTTTTACCGACTGGTTCGATAATAATTATTTCTAACGGGCTTTGCGTTTGGTTTTTTTTTTCGATTCTAAAAAAATCCTTTTAATGTTGATTTAGTTAAAATCAAATTTTAATTTTGTTTGCCAATTGTTCCATTTGATTTGATTTGATTTTATTTCATTTCATATTAGCACCAGTTTGTACAAATTTGTTTGAGTGGCGTAACGTTTCAAAAATAGATGGTGTTCGAAAACGTAATGGGGGCCCGCCAACATATTTGAAACAAACATATCTTTTTGTCTGATATTAAATTTACCCATTACAGTTGCGAAATATATAAACAACTGACCACAACAATTATTTATTTCTCTGGAAAAATAGTTTTTTAACAATTTGACAATTCTTACCGTATAGCATCTTCTTCTTCCTTTCCTCGTTCCTTTTACCGCTCCATGGCGTCGCCTACGTGACCTACCACTTTAAACGTTACGAAAAGTGGCGGCAAAATTACCTGTTTAAAAAATGATTCAAAATTTCTTCGCAAAAATGTTGTTTTTCAATTAGGTGGGTAATATTTCCAAGATCTTTTATTTTAATTAGTGAAACTGAATAAGGTTTTAACGTAAATTTAATAAATAAATATAATAATATCTTTATTAGGGTTTTTTTTTTAGCTAGATGTTTGGTTGAAACCTTTTATGTACCTGAGTACCTGAAAAGGGACAATTCAAACGAAAGCTATATTAATAGGCAACACTTATAGAATGGGAGATTTTCCAATATTTAATCACTTTTCGGAAAATGTCAAATTTTTAAATTTTCAGAGGTCGTCCAAAAAGTGACTCCTAAAACAAATACTTCTTTGTCGAATAAATATAATTTTTCTACAAAAATTTACGGCTTAAATAATTAAAATAAAAAAAAACTTAAACAGTCACTGAAAAACATTTCCGTAAAGTAATTTTGAATCATTTTCAAGACAGGTAATTTTGCCCCTACTTTTCATAATGATTTGAGAGGTACGCCCAGTGGCGCAACCACGGGAGGGGCTAAGGGGGCTAAAGCCCCTCCCAGACCCAGAAATTGGGAACAGAAAAATTGCAAAATGAAATATAAAGCAATGCGTTTCCCTGTTTTTTTTTTTAATTTTTGTTCTTGGAGCATAGATTATTCATAAGAATTTTTTGAAATATCATTGAGCAAAAATCCAGAATATAAGCGAGCAAATCTCAGCTGATTTTTTCAAAAAGGGAATAAGCTGTCGATAAAACATATTTCTGTCCATCATTTCGTAAAATATTTGAAGCCTAACTATTGTTGTACAAATATAATCTAGTAAAAAATTAAATGAAATGGGAGCAAGAGTTTGTATCCTTAAGGATAGACCTCGGGCAGAATGAAAATGAAATTTTTTTCCGCTGCGATTTTCTCAATGAAAATGCATGCTTATTGTCGTGGAACATGTCGGAAATAATGGAAATTCCATAAGCTAAAATCCGAAAATGGTCCCAAAATTTAGCCATTTTATGTATTATTTTTGGATTCCCCGATCATTTCACCGTGGAAAATATCTAATGACCGGGGAATCGAAAAATAATACCTAAAATGCCCGAGGAAAATTATGGAACCGTTTTTGGATTGTAGCTTATGGAATTCCCGATTCATTTGCCATATACCTATTCCACGACAGTAAGTATGCATTTTCATTGAGAAAATTGCAGCGGACAAAAACTTCATTCTCATTCCGCCCGAGGTCTATCCAGGCTTTTAGATGAGTCGCCATCGTAAGAACTCAAATCCTCAATCAATTAATTTTTTTGCGAAATAGAGCCCGTTTCAAGTGAAAAGATAAGTTTCCCTGGAGCCATATTGAAATGACATTAACCTCTTGTCAGTCCAGATTTTTTGTCTTCCTAAATTCCTGTTTTCCAGCATCCACAAATTCGGCTCTAAGACATAACCGCATACACCGTACAACAAAAATTTACTTTGTTCAACATGAAAGCTCATACGACGGTTGGTACATACAACCTGCTGACAAGTAGTGCCACTACCAGTGTTGCCAATTGGAAATTCAGAAAACGGCTAAATTTAGCCGGAAAACCGGCTATATTTTTTTCAAAAACGGCTAAAAATCCGGCTAAATAAATTTCAGCCAAAAAAACGGCCAAAAAATCGGCTAAATCATACAAAAAAGTAGCATTACGAAAAAATATAGTAAAAAACTCATTTTAATAATTTTATTTCTTTTCTGGGGTACTACCCGTAAACTATGCTTTAGACAGATTTCTTAGTTTTATTACATTTATGCTCCAATCGCTGCCATTACAGTCAAAATTTACTTTTGCTCGGAGTTAGATAGCTCAACTAGTCAAAATTGTTGTATACAGGTACAATTTCTCGGTCAAGTCTATAACCACATTAGGTTTGAAATTATGGAACATACAATTCGTAAAAGGAACGTCCAATGCGCAACTCTGGGCAAGGGCAACCGCATTTATATACCATCGCACCTGAATAATTTTAAATTTTGATTAAAATTTAGCCATTTTAGGCCCAAGACACATATCCAAATCATCATGACGATGAAGGCTCAAAATTGGGGTGATTCGTCATTAGAATTCGTCATTTACTTTTGACGTTTGTGTAAATGGTGAAAATGTCCCACACAATTGCGATATTTTGATAAATATTCAGTTGAATAATTTGAGAACACACTTTTCTTAAAGAATTTGAATAGAAATGTGTAAAGTCATTATTGACCAAATGATGGTCCAAATGCGTAATGTGGAATTCGTGCTAATGATGATAAATTTGCGTCATTCGAAAATATGTGTGTCAAGGTTGTTATTCCTTTTCGAATTTGAGCCCTCCAAATTTTATTTTATTTTTCATAGTTACGAAAGGAATGTTCCATTGCTCCATTTGTTGATATTCCGCAATTACGAATTTGATGCTCCAAAGATACAAAATTGATGTTCCAAAATTATGATCTTGGCCGGAAAATGGTATAGGTTTTTGGTAAATTTGTTGCTACAAACCCCAAAACAAAATGTAATGCATCTACGAAAATGTGTAGTTTCTACTCGTATAAATCGTCAGACGTTGTGCAAGTAGCTTGACCACACACTAAAAAAATTTGGTATAAATTTTATAAATTTTCTTATCTATATAGGTCCATAGGAAAATTTGTATTAAATTTATAAGTTTCAATCTTATAAATTATATTTATTCTATAAACGATAACGGTCGAAGAAAATAAATTCCGGCTAAAAATCCGGCCGGCCGGAATTAGAAATTTCTTCCGGCTAAACAGCACGGTTTCCGGCTAAATTTAGCCGGAAAACGGCTAAATTGGCAACACTGGCCACTACACATTTTGACGACTCTAAGCTATGAACAAATTTACATAAAAAATAGGCACGGTTGTGATGTGAGCAAAACACCAATGTATAGCGTCATCCCGGGAAAATATAGCTCCTTAATCCAACTTGCGGAGGGAAACTCAAATTTCCACTAATGTGAATGGCCATAGCCCCCTCCAGGACAAGATTCTGGTTGCGCCACTGGGTACGCCACTGTGCATGAGCGATATAATTGTTATTTTCATATTCTCTTGATATGTGCAAATTTATTGCCAATTAAAATCATAAGTAAACAGTGGCGTATTTAGAAAATTCTCAAAGGGGGGGCACAGAGTACGGGGCTAATATGTTACATAAAGTTTTGGTGTGGGGATACCCAAGAGCAGCTACATAGGAAAAACATTGTCAAGACTGAGGGATCGTTGATCCTTGATCCTTGATTTAAGGTGAAACTCAAGGAGACCTTAAGTTTTCAATAGACTTGAAATATAATATTTCAAGGTAGGTGGGTAGCTACCTTGACTTCAAGTGAGGTTGACTATAGAAAATTTCAAGGTCTCCTTGAGTTTCTCCTTAAATCAAGGATGCATTGACTAGTGAATATAAGTGATTTCTATGAAAAAGTATGGAAAATGACATTTATTTTAATTTCGGCATCCTTGACTGAAAGTCCCCTTGAGTTAAAATATGTTTATAAATACGGGCCTGAGAGGTTTATTACACCAAAAGTTTAGATCTTGACAGATCTTAGAATCACACTCATTAGCTGCTTTTGGCTTTTCCTGAACCAAAATACGGAGGGCCTTAAAAAAGTTTGCGTAGTGTAGTTCGAAGGAGCCTGAAGCCGAAAAGGAATTTCACGAATATGTACTTAACACTAAAAGGGTCAGAGCCGTCAATTTGACGGTTTTGTATTGTAAATCATCTATATTTTCTAAACTACAATGTTTCAAGCTTTCATATTTATTGACTTTTCCTAAAATATGTATTTGATCATATATTTGGATATAAATAAAAATTAAAAAATTTAGTATATGAGATATTTCTTGTTATACCTAATAGGGTCAAAACCGTCAAATTGACGGTCAAGCCTTATCATCCCAAAAAATCCATAAATCCGTGGGTTTGAATTTGCGTTTTTTGTTAGAGTGCCAATGTAAAAGGAAACAATCGTTTATAGAGGTTTTATACTTGAACTTTTTGTGATAATGTGCGCTTTTGGAGCGCTCGCATGCACAAGCCTAGACTATGGCCTTGAGTCATTTTCACGGTTGTTGTCGTGCTTGTTTGCCCAGTTATCATTTCTTGTGATGCAATAAACTCTAAAAACAACATAAGTTTTGGTTGTCCATCATCAGTAGGTATATAAAATTCCTGACCCTTCTAGTGTTAATTGGCTATGGAATTAATGCAATGACCAAAGAGACTGTTTCCATATGACAAAACGGATTCCAGACGGAACACTTTTCTTTGGAAGAGAAATTTCATACATCGTCCGAAATTCTGCCAAATTTTGGCCAAATTCCGCCAAAAAGTGGTTCTGCTTACTTTTGAAAGAAACACAGATGAAAAGCTGATACAACAAATTTTGGCTGACATTGTGGTCTTCAATTCCATGGCAAGTTTAAGCGAATTTGAATGCAAAATTAGGATTTACTGAAAAAATCTAGTAACAGATTCCGTAAAATCGTAACAAGTGCCGAATAAAATTTTACAAGTACAAGCTAGAATACTACACGGTTGTAAATTCTGGTGTAAACCGGGAGTAAATTTTATAAATAAAATAGTATTCCAAAACTTGAATCAAATTTAAACATTTTCAACTTATAATTTTAGTTTATTCAAAAATTATATGAATTATAACCGCTGCAGAATAAAACTATCCAAATACCCTTTTATTATTATACATTTTACACCGATCGGGATAGAATAAATTGCATTGAATGTTGTTATAACAGAAAAGGGTAGAATCAATCCTAATGTTATCAAATCTATACTATCAACGCAAGAAATCTATTGATTTGTAGTATGCCTGGTTCAGTGAACAGCGCGCTTGCCTACAAATCACAGAATTGTGGATTCGAAGCCGACTGCACTCGCATTTCAATTTTTATTTTTTCGAGCGGTTTGTATAAATTTGCTTATCAATTGTATACTATTGAAGAGTAAAATTATTATCAAGAATACTTATACTTTTAATATATATGTAGTTCAATTACACTTTTAATAAAGTTTTTATATTGAAATGTATGAATATATTTTTTTATAAAAATTACACCAAAATTTTCAGCCGTGTAGGAACTATCCGTGGCATAGAGCCGGGAAGTGATCAATCGATTGATTAAAATGAAGCAACAAAAGTAAGCAGGAGGGTATGATTGTTATTTCCATATGTAGTACACTAGCTTCAAATCTATAGTATCTGCAATACCTTTTAAAACGAGTCCTGGATGGTAAGCTGAAGTAACATGCTTTAACAAATCAATTGCAAAATAGAAATGAAAAGGAATGGCTACGATGATGTTTACTTCGTGAAAATTGAAGCATTGAAGAAAGTACCCCAGGCAGGGCACCAGAAACACCGAACCGTAGGAATTCGAAAATGTATGCTAAAAATGCTTTCCCACCAAAACACTTCAATTTTTAGCATTTTAACAGAAAGAGAAGCATCTGGTTTAAAGACCTTTACAGCAGCCCAACACGAATTTACGGCCAAATTCAAATACACAAGCCCGATCGAAAAATCAGACCGATTGTTTCAAATATTTACCAATTCAGCGGCTTCCA
Source organism: Microchrysa polita (assembly GCA_949715475.1). Classification (NCBI taxonomy): domain Eukaryota; kingdom Metazoa; phylum Arthropoda; class Insecta; order Diptera; family Stratiomyidae; genus Microchrysa; species Microchrysa polita. The sequence continues at coordinate 104,049,840 of OX454418.1, forward strand.
AGACATCGATACCGCAGCAACATCTCCTCAACTTATATCAACATAAGATGGGGTCACTTCACACTTGACGAGACTTTCAATAGCAGTCTTTGTTTCCGAACAGATTCATGTCGAGATTGGGCAACGTTTCATGACCACCTCGTTGCCTCGACATAATCATAGCTTGTACTTATTCTCTGAGAGTTCTTGTTCTTGAAACTATTCGTCTATGAAAATAAACTCAACCCGTTCGAAGAACGGAAAGTGTTTATCAACGAGGAGATCTGGCGAATTGAGAAGATGATGTGATGATAATGTTTCGCAAAAGATTTACAAAGAAACGCTCAAAATAAAAAGGGAACATTTGGTACTGCAATTTTTAGTATGGTGTGAAAAAAGTTTGATGTGCTCACAGGGGGGGGCACGTGCCCCCTGTGCCCCCCTGTAAATACGCCACTGTAAGTAAACGCAATCTGACTCTTTTGATTTTTGTCCCGCTAGAATGTGAATCTGAACCACTTTGCGTCCTGTATCTGTCTCAGTGCGCCTTGGAAATAGGTATTTGGTTTTCAGTAATATCGATCGGCGTTCCTAACACATTGTCGTTAGAGGTACGGAAATTTCGATTTTACGAAATAATACGAATCTAGGAATCTCCAATTTTTGAAATGTTTTGATTTTGTACATGAAAACTTTAATAGTTTGGTTAATCGAAGTTCCATGGGCCCCGCGCTAAACATTTGCCACGGGCCCCGCGTTTGCTTAATCCGGCTTAGCCTACTTAAGCTTAATTCGGAAAAATTATTGTTGTAGACAAACTTTGAAGCTAAACTTATCAAAGTAGCTATTGAAGCGATTCGTATCCTCTTGTTTGATAGGCGTAGATAGCTTTTCGGGCAAGGAAGGGAACTGTGACTAGATTTTTTCTTAACAAGGAATATGCAAATTAAAGGAGTATGCGGAATTCTGAATAATCTGAATACTTACACTGACTAGTTTTTGTAAAAATATAGCGGAGAATTTTTTTCACAAAATTTAGGCCCGCAACACATTGTGCAAACGAAAATATTGTACAAAAGTACAAATTATGAAAATATGTTTGTGCTACCTGAGTCTACGTTGTTTAATTAATCGATCAGACTGAACTTTTGTACAAAAATTTAGAACAAATATTTATAACTGAATTGTTGTACAAAATGCGAGTGCACTGAAATTTGTGTGGGATTCCTGGACCCATATTTCATTACTACAAAATTTAATTTTAAATATCGTTATTACACGCCTCATTAATGATGCTCGATTTTCATCATCATGTAAATTACGCAGTAAAAATTTTTATTTCGCATCATACAAGAGTTATCAGCCATATCAAATTTGAGGAAGCTATTTTTCTGTTTTACTTTTAGGCCAGTCAATAAACCGAAATATAAGGCGTTAGGTCGCAAAAAATAGCTCGGCTCTGGTTTTATACCACCAAGTTTGCAACTTCAAAAAACCTGTGACCCTCAAAAAACCTCAAAATTTTCGGACTTTTTTCATATTTTGTTTCGTAATTTTTAAAAGGGGCTTCCTAAAAGAAAGTCGTCCACTGCTCTTTTAAAGCTAACAAAATCTTCTAATTTGAGTGCAAGCCCAGCTTTGTAGGTACAGATACAGCATTTTAAAAGATGTTTTTTTTTTGTGAAAAAGTTCGAATTTGTAAGACGACGTGTTCCGATTCCATCTGTTCCTGGATGCATTGAGGCTAATCCAGGAATACAGTTCTATGAATTTTGGTTAAGATTCAAAAAGAAAAAAAGTTTTCCTTAAAAGAACCTAATATTTAGGGGTTGGTTTGTATGACAGCCCTATGACGTGATGTTCCGATTCCATCCATTCCTAGATATGTTTTCAGGCATTACTAGGACACATTTTGGGAGAGGTTTAGTTAAGATTGGTTCATAAAGAAGAAAGTTTTTCTTAGAAGAACCTAATTTCTAGAGGTTGGTTTGTATGACAGCCCTATGACGTAGTATTCCGATTTCATCCGTTCCTAGATATTGTTTGAGGCTTAACCAGAAACATACTTGGGTGAAGTTTGGTTAATATTGGTACATAAAGATAAAAAATTTCTTACACATGACTTTCTAGAATGCGCATTTAACCCGATATTTAGGTCGGAAAATGGCTGAAAGGACAATTTCGAACTTTTTTACAAAAATCAATGTTTAAAGTGCTGTATCTTGGGATCCTTGGCACCTACAAAGCAGGAAGTGGACTCAAATTATAGAAGGGTTTGTTAGCTTTAAAAATCCGGTAGATGACTTTCTTTTATGAAACACCTTTTGGAAATTACAAACCAAAATATTAAAAAAGTCTGAAAATTTTGAGGTTTTTTTAGGGTCACGGGGTTAGCACAGGTTTTTCGAAGTTGCAAAGTGGTACACTTCTGGTATCTACCCTAACAATATCCCAAATAAACCAGAGCCGAGCTATTTTTTGCTACCTAAAATCATAAAATGACTGGCCTATTAATTCAGTGCCGAAATAAAACTGATACCATTTTGTCAAACAGTTTTTAAGAGAAATAAGTAATTCGTTACCCCTTGCAGCTGTGTTTTTCAAGTTTTTGGTCCGCGGCTCATTTACCGATCGGAGTACCAGTTGTCTTATTTGATAATTCGCAGTGTTCCTAATTCATTTTTAGAACCGGTGTCCGGGGTATGGGGGTCCAAATTAATAAAATCAACCTTTTCAACTACTGAAATTGATGAACTTAGAACGAGTCACCCTGGACCTCGCACTTTCTGGGGCCTCTTACCCATAATAGCACTAAAATGTTCCTTGAAACTCTTGCTTAAAGCTGCTTTGTAGCAAAGAAGAGCACTTCCTAAGTTGTGCAACAACTTCTATGTTCCAATGACCCACAAAACAGTCGAAAATGGCTATACTCTTCCTAACTACATTCGGGGGCCCCTGATGGAACACCATGGAACACCGTATGCAGGGCCGGATTTACCCTCTGTAGCGCCCCTGGGCAGTAGTCGAGCTGCCGCCCTCCGTCACTTGTTTAAGCTGAAAGTAGATCAATCGATGAATGCGATTGATGAGGTGAGGTGTACATTTTTTAAACATACTGTAACGCGCCTAGTCTATACGTCAACCCAAATTGTATTTCGGTACTTGGCACCAGATGGCGCTAGTGTCACTAGCCAGAAATACAACGACTTTCTGGAAGTTTCTAGAAAGTGCGTCACTGAAGTTTCCGGAACAGTGGAAACGAGTATATAAGGGCGTCGACTAGTGTCGACGAGTCAGTATAGTTTTACTCGTGATTTATGTCGGATCAATAACTAGTAAGTAATTAGTGAAATTTTAAATCGTGTATATGTCCGTGTGTGTGTTGTAATAAATTGTGTTACAGTAAAGCATTATCGTGTACGCGAAAATCTATCGAACCCACTGGAACGTCTAGAAAAGTCGAGAAAAATATAACAATACGTTGGTTTCCGGCGTTTTCGCTCATGGAGGAGCGAATACCTACTCCTTAGAGCTCAAAAGAATATTTGAAAATAAATATTTTGTTGAATTTACGCATTGGATTCATAAGCAAACCCTAAAGCTACCACATGATGGGACATACATAACTCGATTCCTTAGGGCTGGCAATATAATGCTAAATACATACACTCGGTGCCAAAAACGGGCACTTTTTATTCGATATTTATTATTTTATTATTGCGGAAGGTTTTGACGCCCTAGGAGCGGATCTGAGCTGTTTTTCCTCGGGGTGACCCCCGTTCTCCCGTTATAGCCAACTAAAGTGTTTTAGTACGGTATGCGTTTCCCTAACGTTTAGTGACATTTAAGTCAATCGAAAGGTCTTGACTCCCGAACAATGGGTATTAAGTCGTTTTTCTCTTAGTCACAATCGTTCTCCAGCTGCAGCCCACGAAATGGTCGTTTTCAATACTTAATGAAACCAGCCCGAAATTGTAGTTTCCGGGAGAAAGCAGGGGAAGGGGGAGAGTAGGGGTTTGCTATACAAGGAGAAAGAAAGTGGATCCAGGAACATATCCGTTCATTGGTTATAATAGGTTAGAAGTAAAAAAAGTAAAAGTGTCCGGTTTTCTTGGTTTCGAGTGTATGTTACTTCTCCCACGTGCGATTTCCAAAGCTATAGTGGTGAGCTGGCGGACTGAAGCCTACGGCGGCATTTTTAACGCCCCGTGCACAGATAAAAAAAAAATGTTTACTGATCAGACTTTATTCCCATTTTAGAAGTGTTCGCTTAATTCGTTAGCCAGCCATATTGAAACAAAGTGGGAGTCAAGGATCAATCGATTAGTCGTTGGATTGTAAAAATAAGGGGCAAGGTTCGTAGAGCAGCAAAAGTCGCCTACTGACGTCACATATGTAAGTCCGTCACTGACCAAAAAAACGACTTTTGCTGAGTTTTTTTTTTAATTTTGATTTATTTAAATTGCCTCCTCAAATATCGAAATGTAAATATTTCACAGAACATTAATTCAATGGAAGAATGAAAGTTTCAGAAATATGCCGCCCTTCAAAATTTGCCGCCCCGGGCAACTGCCCAGGTTGCCCATATAAGAAATCCGGCCCTGACCGTATGTTACGCCGTTGTTTGTATACCACAGAAACTCTTAACACAATTTAAAGCTGCTTCTGAGACGATTTCCTATAAAAATAAGCATTCACATTTTTTTGGATAAAAATTTTGAAATTTTAAGTTTACAATTTATTTGTCAGAGTTGGTACAAAGACAAAGAAACAAAATATCTCAATAGGATTAGTCCGGTTGTCATAATAATCATTGCAGCTGTTTACTTTTGTGAAAAAATCTGGTAAAGTACCGTCCACTTTAAATAATGGGACAGAAACTTTTAAGCTTACTGGAACCATTTTGCTGAGTGTGGCTTAGCAGATTAAAGTTTTGTTTAAGACTTTAAGACCAGTAATTTAATAATAATCGATTAAGACATGGCACTTACAACGTTATGGTTTTCTCTGCAATGTAATTGAAATACCTACTAGGAAAAGCGAGCTTGTCTGAGTTGCAAGAGAGTCGATTTAATTTTTCAGTTACGCTTTGACACTGCCCAACTATAAATTTTAGTTCTTTAATACTTCATAGAACATTCTCTTCTAGTGTTAGTAGGGAACTTTTCAGAATATAAAACCTGAGTAATAGTTCAATTATTTTTGGCATCGTTTTTTAATCCAGTAGAACCTTATTATATCTAATACTAAATTGTGCTTCGGAAAATTTGCCCATCATTGTATTTCATATCATAATTTTCACGCGATTGCATTGATAATCAACGTGAAAAGAACAAAAAGTGTTGCCAACTATAGAATACTTATAGGCTAACAATGATTTCTTATGAAAAAAACAAACAGCTTGCAGCAGCTAACATCAAACCCATGACTATCGTATTGGGACGTCATCAGCATCAACATAACTTATTAAAATTTTGAGTCTGTGTGAGGCAGACTAAAGATATTAATGTGAAATTCAAATCTTTTCACAGAAAATACTTCCAGCTATCTATCTTTGGTTACAATTTCTGACTATTTTGTGCTCAGAACGAATCGAAAAATGTCCGCGCTTCCTTTTTTTTTTGCCAACATTATTTGAAACGCCAATTCGACCTAGAAACTCCTAAATTTTATATGTAATTTCGTCATTTTAAATAAATATAAATTCAGCAAGTTGATTTTGCAATTTACTAATTCGTAATGGAAATTACTAGACCAGATTTTTAAATTCGTTAATTTGTAGTGGAAATTCATTTGACATGGAAGTTTGTCAACTTGATTTGGAAGTAAAGTGGTTAAAATTAACAAATTGTTAATTAAATCTTTCATCCTCACATACATATGTACATACAAGGACTTACAAAGTTTTGCATAAAAATTCGCGACAATTACAAAAAGACAGTGCGATAAATTTTATAATACATATTTGCAGCACTAAAGCCTGGTTCAACGTATGCCGCTTTGAGCTGACTCTCTCTCTCTCTCTTATACAACCTCTCCAAGTTTTTTAATGGATTTTCGGTTATTTAGCCACTTGAAAACCTGACTGAGATCTTGGCTATCTACTTAGAGACGAGTTGAACGATATTTCTTAAATCTGGCATAACTGCTCTAGCTTTCGAGATTATGTGATCACACTTTCATTTTTCAGTAGGTAATATTAAAGTGTTAAATTCGTTCACCTATTTATAAATAACTTCATTGCTTATGCACCGTATATGGTATAATATGTAAACAAAACTTCAATAAAAATAGACTGCATGCAGTCGCGTCAAAAACACTGAACCTTTCACAGCAATTTATTGATTGCAATATGCATGACATGCTATCGTCGTCGCCCGATCAAAACCCATTAATTTACATTAAAAATGAATATCAAAAAAGCCCTTATCAGCATCCAATTAAATCAATTTGGTGGGCGTATACACACAGGACACAGTTCATTGAAGTGAAAGTTCCATTTTACGAGAAACACGTCTCGTGTCCAGTCTCGTACGTCGCGTCGTATGTTTGTTTATTGTTATCAAAAACGTTGAAATTCGTGGAAATAAAATAATGGATCCAAATTGCACTCTGTTATCGACCCTTTGCCATCACTTTCCGGTAGTTAATTTAAAATTATATTGAATTACACCTTTTCAAGTTTGTTTTCAATGTTATTATATGCATGCATAAATGCGCGTCCAGAACACTCGTCTGAATGAAATGATGTTAATTTTACGATAAATTTTCACTTCAACAGGTTACTAGAAAAAAAAGGATATATTCATCCGAAACAGGAAGTTTCAAACAACATAAAAACAGAACAAAATGATGGCATCATGCACTCCATTTAATAAAGTTTTATATTCTGGCACCGGTGGACCGCCGAGTGAAAGTCAAAGTGAAATTTCATCAGCTGACAGCGATTGGAGTGATATACGAACAGTAGCCGGACGATTGGGTATAACGAATCCCGACGATTTGTTTACGGATCGATTTAAAATCGATCGTCAAAAATTGGAGAATATGATCAAGAGTAAGTATGATCGAACTGTGTGAATAAATATCCAAAAATATCAGCCCAGTGCCGTTATTTTTTTGTTTCCTTTTTTAATATAACAGAAATTCTACTTAAATTGCCTAATGTATGTTTGTAAAAGAAAAAAAAGTGTTCCCAAATCAACTTTACATTACCTCATAATTATGAATTTTGAAAAAAAAAATTAATTTAATTAATGAGCATTAAAAAAGCTCACACAAATGAGAAATATTTTATTGAAATATTATTGTCGGATACAAGTTATGAAAGATCCGTTGTCCCGTGTGTTCGTGTGCGACTGGTCGATTCGAATGTTCGTGTAAGACTGCGACTCCTGTTCCTGTCTCTCTCGATAAAGATACAATGGCGTCGTTCGTCGGTAGGGCTGTTGTGTTCCTCATTTATCAGGGTTGCCACAGATAGTTGCGTTATATTTTGTTTTGCTTCAAGTTGTCTTCTGTATTTATATTCGGCCATAGGCAGCCAGGATTCTATTACAGTTCTCATAAAATAAAATAAATAAATAACAGGCGCGACAATCCAGCATTGGACTAAGGCCGCAGGATGTGTTAGTGACACCCTATTTTCAAGATCTTATCTGCTTTTTTTTTGTTGAGGTAATGAGATCAGCATCACGCTCAGCAGTGTTACAGTTCTCATAGTGTAAACTTTTTGTGTTCTACGTGTCGACACGAGCAAACTCCCAGTAATAAGCTTACATACCATCATACAATGATTTCTCTTTTCTGTTCATCATTTCTTCTAGCTGAAACTTCAACCGAAGGTGTTAACAGTGCAGAAGATTTTTTTGAAAACGTAAGTTTGTCTCATTTAAAAATGGATGTATGTATACAAATTTTAATCATATTTTCAAACGATCCACGACTGTCTCCAGCTAATGAAAACAACAACTACATACATCAGTTGGCCATGTAAATTGAAAATCGGTGCAAAAAGTAAAAAAGGTAAGTTCAAATGACCTCAAGTAGCAGCCGTTTTTCGCATTCACATTCTCACCTTGAAACCCTCCACCTATATCCCTGAAAAAAAAAATATCCATTTCTTCATCCCGGAATCGAACTATTTCCTGTCCTGTCCCACTGACCAAAAATATACATACATACATATATGTATGTATAAATGACCTTCGACACTCGCATGAAAAAATTTTTTTTTATGAAATGCCCTGACCCGGTCGACTTCTCTTCAACATCAAAAAATCATCTCACACCCCCGCTTGTGCCGTGTGTACCTATCCAATCCATATTTACCTTTCTAATTTGACAATAGAGCTGATGAATTAATTCGGGGGTTTCCTGTTTCATGTTCAGCTGGCTGATGAAAAAAAAAAAATACGAAAAACCTTTAGGAAAAAGGTGAAATCAATTTTAATGGATTTTATATTTTTTTTGTACCTTTTTTATGTCCTACCACGGTCTGTGTCCTATGGACGACTATACAACTACCTTTTGGGTCGAAAATGGCTATATGAAGATCCACACGTACGTATAGTTGGGAAACAGGAAGACGTTCAACGAGCCAAAGAGCGCATTTTAGCAGCATTAGATTCACGGGTGAGTAATTTTTTGGGTTTACATTTGTAATTAGCATTCGCTTTGAAGTTTAGATGGATTGGTAAAAGAGGATATGTGGCTGTGTGTGTGTGTGTGCGACCATTTTGAAAAGCTTAATTCCCTAAAACCCTCGTGGTGGAGAGGTAATTCAATTTGAAGATTCGCTACCGTTTTGGCCATTATTATTACGTGATTGGAAGGAAAGAGTTGGAAAAAGGATGCTCACAATATTTTTTTGATTTTTTTTTATGTATTTGCTTAACGTGCACAGTTATTAAGCCTTGCGAGTAATGTTAAGCAAGCATTCATTTCTCAGCTTAAATTTTTATTTTCTCTATTTACGGAAAAACATAAGTCAAATCACGTAATAATGAATTCAAATGATTTTTCTTTTTGCAGGCTAGTCGTGTGATTATGAAAATGGACGTGTCCTATACGGATCATTCTTTCATCATTGGACGTGGCGGTAGTAATATCAAACAAATTATGGAAGAAACTTCAACACATATTCACTTCCCTGATTCGAATCGTTCGAATCCAACGGAGAAGAGCAATCAGGTTTCATTGTGCGGTAGTATTGAGGGTGTTGAAAAAGCACGATCGCTGGTACGATTGTCAACGCCTATTCTAATATCATTTGAATTGCCTATTATGGGACCCGGACGTCCAACACCCGATCATGACACACCTTATGTAAAGGATATCGAGGCCAAGTTTAATGTACAGGTGAGATTTCGAATGATAGGTCTGCAAATTCCATTATCAGAAATTGTAGCGTGAGTCCTTAAAAATATTTTATTTAACAGGTAATATTCACGTCGCGCCCTAAACTCCATTCATCGCTTATCCTTGTGAAAGGATCGGAAAAAGATGCTGTAAAAGTTCAGGAAGCGACACAATTATTGATAAACTATACCTGCGAAAGTATAGCCGTAAGTAAGCCTTTTTCCTCAAATTTGTATATTTCCACTTGTAATACTGTATAAAAGAAAATCGTGCCATTTTTATATGTGTCCAGTAGTACCTATTCCCTATTCATATGATAAGATGATAATTGGCTTAGTAAATCATAAGCGCGAGCAGCGGTGCCTTATGGCGTATGGATTGGAGGTAGTGGCAGCGTATAAGGGCACGCAAATAACCACCCTTCCTAGGCCTCTCACTTAAAAATTAAAATCGCAAAAAAAAATCCCCAATGAAGTGAAAATCCTGCGCACTTAGACCAGTGATAGGTCCATTGTGATACCGCCAATGAGAAGAAAAACGTAGCCTTAAAATTTAAACAGTTGTTTGAAACCAGCGTGTCCTCACAATATATTTATTGATCTGTATTGGGCTCACATCTGTGCGATCATCCAGATCGATCCTAAAAGTACCTAGAGCCAAGAAATTTTAAAGGTTTCTCAGCAAAAGCAGAGCAATCAAAGAAAAGATAGTGTACACTCTTCCTCTTCATCCTCACAGCTTCTGCAGTAGTCGTTGTGGGAAATTTTGATCATCAGCAAAGGCAGTGACTTTGCATCCAATCCTTTCTAGATTGAAAAGCAATTGATTAATCACTACATTCCAGGGTGAAGGAGATAAAATTCCCACTTGTGGTGTACCCCTTCATACATATGGATCATATCATATGGATCATATCTAGATGCGGACGCAGTACCTCAAGTGCTCTGTATGCGTCTAGAAATAAGTAGCGTGTTTACAAGGGTGCAGTTCAACATGTAAACCCAGAAGAGCATATGTGATCGCCCTGCATATGAGAAAGTTGAATGCGCCTTCAATACCTATCCAAGAATGCGACCATTGTGTATTCCTTATGGTGAATATAACTTACCAGCGAATGTAAAGCTGTATCAACTGACTTCCTTTTCTAATATGCATGTTGCGACATAGATAATAAGTTTGGTGAGATAAACGTTCATAGATGAGTGTGGATTAGTTGCTTCAACGATTTCAGCATAGTTGACGAGAGGCTGATGGGTCGAAGGTCTTTAGGATTTGCATGTAAACTTCTGCCCGTTTTCGGAATAAACGTAACTCTCACATCTCTCCAAATACGAGGAGTATAAACCAAATTTAGGCAAGCTATTAGCATAAAGTAAGGAATTAAAATAGAGATGGAACTCCATATAACATTAAAATCTACTGAAAAACATTTTACCTTTGAGTGTGTGCTGTAAGTAACGTGTACATACAGGAAGATATTTTCCTGTATGTACACGTTACTTACAGCACACACTCAAAGGTAAAAGGTTTTTCAGTAGATTTTATTTTTATATGGAGTTTCATCTCTATTCGAATTACTTACTTTATGCTATTAGTATGCCCTCTATCCATGGGTAAGTGATGTTTACACAGTTTTGCGAGTCCGCAGGGATAATGCTATCACGTACAGCCGATTTAAACGGCTCAAAACTAGATATCGCACAGATAATCTTCCTACGATCGAGTATATATGATGCCGTTTTCCAAGACTTATCAGGAGGTCAGATGCTCAGCTTCCAGGAAAATGCGTACCGAACAGACACTCAATGGTTTCTAAACTTGAGGACGTCCATGATCCGTCCTCTTTTTGAAGAAAGCTTGGCACGGATGGGTTCGACGCCTAGACTTTCCTAAATCTAGATGCCTCTGAAGACCCTACTACTTTACTACTTTTTGACAAAAACTTCTCCAAGCTTTGCGCTTTGCTCATCTTAGCGCTTTTTTAAATGAATTTAAATTTCATGTAGAAGTGTCAATCGAAGAACCTCTTGAAATCTAAACCAGTTTGTCCTTCTGCGATTGACAGTAGGCGGATTCGCAATAGGGCGCTCCGCTAGACTGAAATGTCGGTGATCCTAGAAGGAGTGTTCCGCAGATCCTCCAGTCTTTGATCGAATGCTACAGTGATATCCAAAACGGCTTGCCTATTTTTTGTGATGAAAGTAGGTTCACGGTTCACATTGCAAATAAGGAGATCCGTACCCAGAAGGTTTTCTAGAAGTTATTCACCCCGTTCGTTTGGATCTGAGCTGCCCCAGACGCCAGACTTTACTCTGCTCCAGACTCATAGTGGACTTCTGCCACTGCTGCAGTGTGGGTTCCCTGTACACCCACGTAGGGCTGGTGACCTAACTATTCGGGGAAGCGGGAGAGCCATTTCCTGAAAGTCCCACTGGAATCGACGCAATGTCTTTGAGTCAATAGGGATCTTTTCTGCTCTCTCTACACCTTTCTACCCAAAGATGTGCAAGTCCCAACAGCCAACGCTTGACAAGAGTATAGCCTTGCTAATCAAGCTGCTCAATCACGAAAACGCAACGACGTCGACGACGTCTAAATGCTTCAAGAACAAATGACAGATTGATTTTCAGGTCACCGAGACATTGATTAAAATCTAAGTCAAGGTTTCTACCGACCTCGCTGACATCCCTAAGGTACTTAAGGAATGCAACTCTACCGCGGCTGGATTGATCCCATCTATGTAGATTGTCATCTGGACAAGACACAGTCCTCGATCTCAGAGAAAAGTCTCTGAGGTCTTACGGACATAGTATCCCCATCCGATATCAAGCGGAGGAACCCCATCAATAACTATATGGCGCCAGTAGAAACTGAACGACAACCATACCAAATACCTGACGTGCATCCCATATTTGAGAGCGGTTCTACCCATCCGAACTAGCAGGGGCCTCTGCTCGCCGAGAACTAGCTTTTCAGCATGAATGTCGTCGATTTTCGGGTTGTAAATTCAACGCCTACACGGGCTCCCCATGGATGGATAATATCCATGAGTTGCTGCCACTGATACCAAAATAACAGCTGGACGAGATAGAAAAACGATAACAAGGAAATCCAGCCCCAATACCTTCTTCCCTTTTTGATCCATCCGTCCTCATCGTCAACGTGGAGATTTCGGTAAGCCCAGGCCCTGTATCATTCACATTTGCACGCGCAATCATGCTTAGCAAATGTGGTGTTTCCCCATGTTGTATATTTAGCGAATGGGCTAATACAAATGAGAAACTACCGAATGACTTTTTAACGAAATATTTTATTGAAATATCATTGTCGGACACAAGTTATAAACGACGATGTATGGATCAGAATGCTGGACCATGTATGAAGGTTACGCGAAACAAATGACAGCGACTGAAATGAAAATGTTACGCATGTCAGCTGGTGTAACGAAAAGGGACCACATCAAGAGTAGCTACATCCGAGGCAGCTTGTCCATAGACCAACCAATCACGGAAAAGCTCGAAGACCGACAAATGGATTGGTGTTGCCATGTTCAACGGCGTCCGCCTGAGAACCCCGCAAAGAAAGCGATATCAATGGAAGTTCCACTTGGTGGACCCAAGGCCAGAGGCAGACCGAAGAACACCTGGATGTGTCAAATGAAAAAGCAACAACAACGCATTGGTCTCGGCGATGACACGATCCAAGATAGAGCTGCCTGTAGAAATATGCTGAGATATTATCGCCAAAACGGGCGATGTGCCTACAGTGCGGGTCGAGCAACGCGAAGCCATGGAGCGGTATATAGAACGAGACAAGGAAGAAGAAGAAAAGTTATAAACGACGCGTTGCCCCTTGTGTGCGACTGCTCCCCGCAGGGGGGTTTGTGTCCGTGTGACACTCAGCTCGGAAGGCTGTTTGTAGTCGGACGGAGATCTTTGGTGAGTTGTGACACCACGGACCTAACAGTGCAAGGGGGCCCCTGGTACAGTTGATACGCCATGGCGAGGATCTGTACAAAGGCCATTCGGGCGCTAACGGTCCCGTACTCCTGAGTTATGCACGGGTGGCTCTTGGCGTGCCTACCTCCCCCCATAGTTTGCGGGAGGGAAGCACTAAAGGCCTAGCACGATTTTGATGTCCTCTGGTGGGGGGTGCATCATACGGAAGTCGTGTGAGCTTCGGAGGTGACGGCTCCGCATGACCCGAGTCCTGAAGGGGCTAGCTAGGGAGAACGGCCTTGGTGGAAAATGCCTACGCGCCTATATCTAGCTAGTTTGTGGATTGATGACCACACTGCCTGAGTCGCATTGCTGACTAGTAAACTGAAGGGGCCGCCTGGATGTGAAAAGCAGCGCTTCGTTGTCTGCACAGACGCGGAGTCACAGGTCCAACGAGCCTGGGGTGTGCATGCCCGAATTCGACGTAAGGCTTAACCAATAGGGGGCCGAAGGAGGATCACACCTGCTATGGAGAAGTCCATAGCGAGTAGTGTACTACGGGGATGGGTGTGCCCAGGGGACCATGGTCCTTGCCCATCAAGGTGTTGGACTCGTAGTGGCTGGAGGTTGTTACCCAAGTCATCCAGCTAGTGATGCAATCCCGGGGTTGGATTCCGGATGGTGTGTGCATGCGCCTGATGGAGAAATCTCCGTCTGACAACAACACCTTGTCAGTAAAAAGCCGAAGGTCCAAACTTTTTAGCGGGACCGGGAGATAAAGGCCGAAAGGCTAGGTGCTCCCCTGACGGTATACCTGTAGATGGTTAGCTTGTGTGCGACTGCTCGATTCGAATGTTCGTATGCGACTGCGACTGGTCACCTCGAGTGTTGGTGTAAAGCCCCAATCGCAATACTTCGTTTCGTTCCATTCCGTCAACCATCCAATCCGTTCCGTCTTGTCAAAATATTAGTGCAAAGCACAATGCTCCGTTTCGTTCTGGCAGTTGTCATACGTGACGAATACGTATAGCAGTTTTTTTTTTGTCGGAGTTTCTTGAAATGTTAAAATTGTTTTTTCATTTATACTCACTGTACCTAAGTACGCCTTCGATGAACTACTCGTCATCCATATCCACATCCGTTTGCTATGCTCCTGAACTGTCATTTTCCATAAAGTGAGGTTATGTGATCCGTAAAAGTTGAATTTTGGTCAACTCTTCCGATCCGTTTCATTACAACCATTGTGTGCGTTTACATGCTCAGTCCGTAAGGTCTACTTTTGACAGCTGAACGGAACGGAGTATTGCGATCGGGCCTTAAGACTGCTACTAGTCCGATCCTCTACAACGGCGTCGGCGTCGTTCTTCAATAGGGTTGTCGTGTTCCTGATTTATCAGGGTTGCCACAGTACTCCTCTGCTAGATGAAGGCTACTCTAGAAAGCCACGTGGAATTGTAATACGGCGCCCGGATAGGCAACCTTTCATCGTTTATGAGTTGCTGGAGTTCGGGGTTGTGGCGTGAGTGATTTGTTTGTAGTCGAAGGCTCGGTCGATCGATTGTATCCGGGACAGGAAATCCGCTATGACGTTTGTTATGGTGGCGTTTCGTTCTGTCTACAATTTGTTTCGGGGCGATTGTCAATGAGCGATTGCATGCTAATATTGTTATTGATTGGTGAAACGTCAGAGCACTGGACGTTGACACAAGACGACTTGATCTTCGTGGCGTTGTCGATGAGCCGATTACGTCGTAAATCGATCGAAATGGCGAATGAAATCTGCACCGATGATTGGTGTTTTTACGTTGGCGACGATGAATGACCAACAGAAGACTCGGCGCAAGCCCAAATTTAAGTGGATAGCTTGCTGCCCGAAAACTTTAATCGGTGAGCCGTTCGCTGCAAATAACTGAATCTCGGTCGGTCCAAGGTCCTTTGAGGCGGGAAGCTCGGGATTACGGTAGCGTTTGTTCCGTGTCGATGAACAACGGTTGCTTTAAGTTGATATCGTAGACTTGCAGGCGGAAAATCTGGCGGTTGGTGATTGTATTTGAGTCGTTGTTGGTTGTCGGCTCGGAGTGTTTGCTGGTCATCGATTTTAGGATTACTCTTTCTCACATCGCGTCGTTGTCGTTTTGTGAGGCTGAACGATAAAACGATAGACGCAACACTTCACTTTGCAAGAATTGAGAAAAGCAATTTCAATCAATAAAGAGAAATAATTTAATTGTTGGATGGCCTCTGTTCGGCTTGGGATGTGGTAATAGACTAAACTAGTTACAACCGTAATACATCATAGAAAAAACATAGAACTGTACATAATAGATAATATCCAGTTTACAATTGATTTGTTGCTTAGCTCACATTATACATACATATTCAATTTAAATTAGATCGAAAAGTAATAATTTATTGAGAGAAAAAAAGGATTGACTTTCGTGGGATTCGAACTCTCGACCTATGGCGTGCTAGCATTCACTCCTCCGTCTCCACTACACTGGCTGTTGGCTTAGCCGATGCATTTTACAATCATCAATATTCGATTGCTCGAGCAGAAGCACTCGCTGAAGTTGTGGCGGAGGCCGAGACGTTGTAGATATTGTTTGTAGACATTTGTAACGGTTCGTGAATTACGATTTTTAAGAATGGCGTCGACACGTTTGCCATCGAATTGTTTCGGAAATCGTTGTAAGATTAAGTCACGTGCTTTCAGTGGGGTCACTACTTTAGCGTTGTTGCGGGCACAAATGAGAAACTACCGAATGACTCTTTAACGAAATATTTTATTGAAATATTATTGTCGGATACAAGTCATATACGTCGCGTGTTCCGTCTGTTCGTGTGCAACTGGTCGACTCGATTGTTTTTGCAAGACTGCTGCTCGTTCGATCATGTCTCTCTCGATAAAGTTAGGAAGACATTAAGTGATCCTAGAAATTTTGCGGCAGTCGCATTCCCAATTAAATAAATATATTGTGTTTCGAAGAATTACAAAACCTGCGGGACATTTTGTATCTTTGACGGCACAATTTCAGGATAATTCGAGATGTCGAATACAGTCTTAAAATGCGAAAGTGCATTAAATAAGGGAAATATCAATCTCTCTAAAATTATTTGAACTTAATTTCGGATGGTGAAAGGAAGGCCATAGTTAACAATCTTGCCAATAAAGATTTATATATCCATTTTTCAAAATCACCGAAATAAATACGACTTATATGAGGGGGGGGCCACTCAAAAATTTGGCGGTAGAATCCCGAGTCAAGTTGTTCCGCCACTCGTTGGTGGGTTTGGACCCACAAGGCACAAAAAATAAAATGTGCAGAAAAAGGAAAGAGAATTAATAATTAAAGGTTAAATTAATTTTTATGCCAAATGGTTGGTCCTGTTCGTAACAATCAGTTTTTGTTAGTGATAACTAAATTATATGGTTACTGAAACATTTGGACCTTCTTTTTAAAAATTATTATTATTTTACGTACTTAACTTAAATTATTTAACAATATCTGTGTGCAGTGAATCTGACCTCATCAAGAAACATCAACGCACTCCACAATGAGTCCTTATAGTAACGCTCAGGATTCATGTAGCAAAAAGCTCATAGCTCTAAGCTCAAGTGATCGCTTGATGCCACCATTTTTAGTATGTAGCACCTACGCGAATAGTCGCTCAGAATTCAATGAATCGAGGAAACTTATCAATTCCGTCAAATGGGTTTTCGCACATATCCGCAATATGCTTTGGCTAACACATTACCTTCATTTATTCAGCTCATTCCAATTCCTTTTCAATAGATAGAGATAGAAGCCATTCAATACTAGCAATTTGATAGAATATAATCCTAAAATCCCAAATATGCATTCATACACGTTTACATTTCATTGATCATAATAGAAATGTATCCATCCAAATAGAATGATGCCATCATAAATCATATTCGCCTCGAGGCTCCCACAAACGGTCTTCCTAGCCGCACCGCACGAACAATCAACAATCATTTTGCCCTCAAGTTTTTCATTAGGCAAACGAACAAAACGGAAATTGTGCTTGGAAAATGGCAAAACTATAATCAAAGTTATCCTGGCATTTTCTCAAAATTGCATTTCATCCCCATAGTGTACCATTTACAGCTGGAATTGCGTTTATCGTTTGGAGTTTCGTTCGCAATAATCGTCCGGTCAAAGCCCGGTTCGAACAGGACCGACGCGGCGACGACCACGGACGTCGTCGTTCGGGATATCGGAGCCATTCAATATCGAATCCTTGCAGTGTGGTGAGCTACACGAAGGCCTAGGGTCCATTCATTCGGAAACCTCTTTCACGTTATATTGAATTGCATTTTACACAATGTTATGAAATGACTGCAGCAACTTTGGCTTTTGCCAGAGTTCTTTGCGTGCGAATGAAACTTGTGTTTGGTGGGCTGATGTTCTTTGTTCCATTTATTTATCCAATACACGTTTTTTCCACTGAAAGTCCGTCTGGTTTTTAACGTTTTGTTGTTTTTATGTTCTATGTTTTCTGTTTGTTTGCGTCATCGTTAAGAGTTCAACGTCGTGTTGTTCCCAAAGCTCTTGGTTCACGTATTGACGATGGACGAATGTATGTATGGCATGCAAGCCATTAGATCAATGTCCACCCCCAATATTTGTGTTCTAATGTTTTTGCAAACTTTTCTGGTATTGTTTGAAACGCGCCTGTGGCTAGAGTCAAATCCTGGTCAATATGCAACTGGAGATCTCACCCCAACATCATGAAGTCGTTAAAGGGAAAAGTGGTGTAAATCTGTTGGGAATAATGGAAAGGACAAAAACCAAGGTAAGAACTCGTAAATTTTTGATTGAAATTCCTAATTACAAAATAAAATAAAATTGCAGATCATATTTCCCGACGTCAACGACTTTAACATTAAACCGATTAAAAAATCTCAAATCACAATAACCGGGACAATCGATGGAGTCTACAGAGCCAGGCAACAACTGATAGTAAGCATCGATTTCCAGAACTCTTCCGAAGCAAGAAGCCTGACCAAATTCATATTTTCAATTGCAGGGCAATCTACCGGTTGTAATGATTTTCGACTATCCTGAAAACTCATCGGATACTCTGGAAGTTGCTAGTCTTAGCAATAAATATGGAGTATTTGTGCTGTTGCGGCAAAAGCAAAGGCAAAACACTACGGTGGTTGTAATTAAAGGAGTCGAGAAATTTATAGGTAAGTCGAGTATGATTCCGATGAAATGCAAATTTAGCCAAACTTTAACCGAGTGCTCAACTACAGACAAAGTCTACGAAGCCCGTCACGAAATTCTCAAACTACAAACACCGATGGTTCGTCCCGAAGTGCCGGCTACGTACTTTTCGCCCAAGGATAAAGACATAGAAGTGGCTCAACGACGTAATCTGACAGCGTTGCTTTCAAGTCAACCGGACAGTCCTATGATGTCGGCCTTTCCAGTTGCACAATCGAATCATATCTCGCCGTACGGCAATTTGAATAACAACAACAACAACAACAATAACGGTCCGGGTGCTATGCACAAATTTCAAACATCGCCGCCCGGCATTTGTGCGCCTAATCAACGTTTTGTACATCCGGACCAACATCATCACCTCCATCATCACCAGCATCAACAGCAACAGCATCACCATCATCATCATCCATTCAATGGCTATCATGCTAATCAATTAGTTAATAATGGCAACAATAGCGGCAACGGTATAAATGCCAACATTAATCATAGTCCTCGAGCGGCCAGTGGCGTCTCGATGGCTTCCAATTACTTAGCCGTCCCGACTCATTTACCACCGCCATCGTCATCCATTTCACCGCGTAGCAGTGGCAACACTAGTGGCTATCAGAGCTTCAGCAGCAGTACCACTTCGCTGGAACAATCCTATCCATCAGGATCTTATGGAAATATTGCCTCAATATCGCGTCATCAGTACTCGCCCGACTCCAACTATGAGAGCGGTGATGGTCGTGGCAGTCATCAAGGCAGGGGAGCAGGTCGTCGACTTAGTGATGGCAGCATGCATTCGGCCGGAACTAATGGAAACGACTATCGAAATGCACCACATTATGACATGAAGGTATGTACGGAGAGTCTATATGGAATTCAAATGTTGTGTCCTTTTTGGGAGTGTACCATTTGGCCTGGATGTGAGTCCGTGTGTGGACGATGCTGATAGATAATGGCAATGGCTTTTTGTAGGGCACAGGCAGCCTGGGAATCAGCACTATAAAAGTCGACGCGAATCAGTCCAGTTATGCTTTTTTCCTCAGAAATAACACAACTACTTTCCTAAAGCGTTTATCCTGGGGTAGGGAAGTATATTTCCGATGAAATGATTTTACCTTTTTTTCTGGATATTTCTGATGAATTTTGAATTATTTCTGAATTGTCCAACATACCTCCAGCGAGCTCCAATACGGACTGGGAAGGGTTGACCTGACAATCGGGGACATATGAAAAATTTTGAACAAATTTTCATGCAACAAAAAAAGACAATAGGAAAATAAATGTTTTTACAAAGGATTTGCTATTTTCATAAAAAAAAGGTATTCTCACACAGCTCCGAGACATCACACCCTACCCCCTCACGCTAAGGGTATATCTTTGTAATATTGTTTTGACAAACATCTTTTGTAGCGACTATACAGTCATTATTGGTATACACCAACTAGCAATCCCCCTCAAGGAACAGTTCTCCAACCTCCACCTCACCTCTCCTTTGATCAACTCCCCTCTGAGGTGCTGAAAAAACAAAATGTGGTGTTTCGGAGTATGTGAAAATACCACGATTGAACTCACGGAAAAATCACTGAGTCGTCACCATAGAACTTTTTCGACGTTTCGGAAATGTAGACCAGTGATTGGTATAATTAATAGAATTTAGACCAAAAAAGTTAACCCAGATGTTGGGGCACTTCTTAATTGGTCTAAGCGTATTCCATGCCCTTCTGCAGGTAGTCGATGTGGATCACACCTTGTGAATCCCAGAAAACGCTGGCTATCACCGTTCCGGTCGATGGGACAGTCTTCGCCTTCTTCGGAGCACGTTCGCTGGGTGAAGTTCACTGTTTCGACTGTTCCTTGGTGTGTACCGGTGTATCCAAGTTTCGTTGACTGTCACGAAACGACGCAGAAACTCCTTCGGATTGCGCTTAAACAGCATCAAACACTGCTTTGAAGTGGTCTCACGGTTGCGCTTGTTGTCTGGAGTGAGCAAACGCGGCACCCGGCGCGCCGACAGCTTTCTCATGCCCAAAATTTCATGCATGATATGACCCACACGATCTTTTGAAATGCCTACTGTCTCAGCTGTCTGTCGCACCTTCAATCAGCGGTCTGCCAATACGAGAACGTGGATTTTTGTAACGTTATCTTGCGTGCTAACCGTTTTCGGAGTACCTGGACATGGCTAAAAAAAAAAACCAACGTGGGACCACGTTGAAACTCGTTAAACCAATTTTTGACGGTCGCCAACGCTCTTTGATTTCGCTGCGCGATTTCCCTTCTAAAAACAAGAATTGAATCACCGACCGATATTGCTCTTTTTCCATTTTTCTAAAATCCGCGGACAATCCCGCTTTCACACGCGGCCTTAACAAAACTACGAGTCCCATCCGGCTAAAATTTTGATAGTAGCCGTCTACGAGAATGTACTACACGATAGGAAATTGCTCTTGCGATACTGACATCATCCGGCAGACTACCTCCGTATGTATCGCCAGTTTAGGCCAGTGCATTACGCTTTGCCAGTAAACGCGATCTATCGTACGTGCGTTTTGAGAGTGTGTTGGCGCGTACCGTACCACATCACATGAAGCGGCCTACTTGATAGCTATCATTCCTGCCCTTGCCGATTCTAGTGGACGAGATCAGCAGGCAGGGCGAAGAAACATTGAAAGGTGGTCCCGCAGGGTCAAGCGGTGACGAAAGAGGTGTTTAGGCTTTGTCGGTATAAGAATCCGACAAAACTGCATGCTGGGGGTGTCTGCTAAACGGGATGCAGTATCTATGCAAGATTCCTCATTTCTATTCAGATAAAAAAAATCAACCACTATCTTCTAGAGCTTTTTAAAAGCTTTTTCCAAAAAAAGTATTTCTTGAGTAAATATTTACCCGTAAATAAAGCCTCTATGGCTGAATTCAAATTGTAAGAAAACGACCGGACGGGTAAACTTGCACGACAAGAACCATCTTGTGATCATTTCACACTATCCGATCAAAACACGGACCGGCGAGCAATAATCACACAGCAAGTATGTATAAATGATGCCATGCACGCTCCAAAGTTAGTGGACAATGAAGTGACGAGTCGACAAGATTAAAATGCAAGTAAAACACGCGCTAATTGTCTTTGCGTTCTGCAACTATTGGTAGATACCTGAACTATTGGTAGATGCAATCGTCTTATCGATCGTACGATTCCTACGAAAGAAAATCGTGTCACGATTTTTTTCTTTCGTAAGACGCGTTCATACAATGTGAAATGCACAATGCTTGTCTACTGGCCACTACAAAAGCTCTCTTGTCTTGCAAGTTTACCCGTCCGGTTTCGTCTTACAATCTGAAATCAGCAAACCCGTTCCGTTCCATTCCGTCAACCATCCAATCCGTTCCGTTTTGTCATTTTCCATAAAGTGAGGTTATGTGATCCGTAAAAGTTGAATTTTGGTCAACTCTTCCGATCCGTTCCGTTCCGTTACAGCCATTGTGTGCATTTACATGCCCAGTCCGTAAGGTCTACTTTTGACAGCTGAACGGAACGGAGTATTGCGATTGACGCTTAACTAGGGGACTTCAACTCCAGCGTGGAGCTGTCTTTCTCGTAATTTTTCTCTGCCTTTCTTTTTCTTTTTTGGAATTGCTTTTCAAAATGAATTGTCAAAACATTTTTCCTTTTTATAGCAAACTCTCTTCGATTTTGATATGAAACGTGTGATGGGCTTGAAAGCAATGGAACGTGCACCACACGGCGAGGTGCGTACGCCGAACGCACATTGGGTTGGACTCGGCATAAGTCGTACATCTCCACTCCCGTTAGAGACGACCAAGAACGCTAACTTCAATCCACAACAATCGGACGATACGACATGGAACCGAGCCCAACTGTCCCCCTATAACTATGGCGCAACAACCGGTCTTGTTGACGCAACGCCGGCAAGCACCCGTTTTCAGGTGACCCAACACAAGGACATCCATTCGTTATTGACAAGCTTAGGACTTGAACACTATATCAGTAAGTATTTATCGCTGAAAACAGATTGCTCACGACGTCTGGGTACGTTTTGATTATGTTGCGACGTTGCGAATCCTTTTTCCCCCGGATGGCCGTCATTTCTAATCACTTAATCCCATTGGCATTGTCGACCGACACGCGGCCAGCCAGCGCGCGCGTCGCAACAAATAACACTAATTCCCAATTTTCCGTTTTCATTTCATCGGCAACAATTTAATTTTCCTTTACTTTCACAGAAATTTTTGTCCTAAACGAAATCGACTTGGACATATTCAGTACATTGACAGAGGACAACCTAATTGAGTTGGGCATAACGGCCTTTGGAGCTCGTAAAAAGCTTCTTGTGGCTATACATAGCCTGGCTATAGCGAAAAGTGCAGGGTGTACATTAAATTCGAATAGCTCACCCCGCTTTTCGGGTTCAGCGGCACCAGGTGCTGAAAGGCGTACGTCGAGTGCTTGGTAATTGCAAAATACTAAAAAAAAAAACAGCAACAACAACAACAACAAGAAGTCGTTCCAATTCCGGGGGCGTCGTAGAGCGAAAAATTTGCCCGTCTGGAAGCGCACCAGCAGCATGATATGGTGTGAAGCCAAGAAGAAGCAATAAAAGGATATCAAAAATTGTTTGGCCATAAAGGCACGATAGAATAAAGACGACGACGACGACGACGATACAATGCTCCGGAAAGTTATGTGAAAATGTTACCAACAAAATACGCTCTCACACTTTCAGACACCTGGACGCATATTATTACAACATACACACACACACACAACTAATTATGTATCATGAGTACGCGAGGACAATTTTAAGGAAAGTTCAATAATGTTTCTCCCTTATAGGTCGTAGAAATATTTTTTTTGTATTCAGTGAAAATGTTGATCCATTTTCCAAAACAATACTTTCTTTCCCGTGTTTGTCCTGATCCGTACGTAAAACATTTTTTTCTCTTTTTCTTTAATTTCATTTTTCTTTTTCATTTATTAAGTTTTGCGTTTATTTTTTTTTCTCTCTCTCATAAATTAATTTTAAGTTAATTTTTGCATGCCTAGTATTTATAAGTTTATTTAAAAAAGAACGAATGTTGAAGAGTCGTACTACACTAAAACCAACAATGAGAAAATGCAAACTCCTGCTACAATTACAGAAGAACACACGCTTATACGGATATTCATTCAGCAAATAATAGATAAGATCGATTATTATTTCTATAAAAACAAAATGTTAATTGTTAAATATTTAACTCAAATTTATAATGTATTGTACATAACACAAAACTTAGTGAAAAGAAATCTTAAAAAAATTGCATGTAATTGTGAAAGGTTTGAAAGATTTATTTATATTTTTTATGGCAGGTAACTTTGAAAGTTCAATATTATAAGAAAACAAATTCTAAAAAAAGTTTATAATGTATGAAAAAAATATATATACGAGTACATGTGAATACATCTTACAAGTCAGCAAAATTTGTCGCGAGTTTCCTTACATACATTTTACATGATTAGAAAATTGGCATTCTGCATATGGACCAAATGTTATATTATAATTTTAAACATGTCTGCAGGTGCCTCCGCCACTGCACTTTGTATCATCAACAGAGGCACATAAGGACCAAGCTACGTAAAAGTGGTAACAGGTTTTGCTTAACCGATCGATCATCTCCTAGAGTGAGGTTATGTCGAAAAGGTTTCTGAAGAGATGCACAGAATTCGCGGAATTTATCAAAAGAGGTGAATGGCCTACAATTCTCTTGTATTTCAAAAGAAAAAAATATCTTTTTCCATTTTGGAAAAAAATCAACAACAAAAACCATTAAAAAACGTTCAGTTCATACGTTGTTTGATTGCACTGTAACACTTTATTCTGAACAAAAAGCTACATCGAATTTTACCTACGATTATGCAGACACCTATGTACGCATGTTCTTTCCGGAAATTAAAATTGCATAAACATTGAGTTAAAAAGGGCGAAATTATTGGCAATCACACACAGTGGCACAATAATTGATATGGAAGAAATATTTGAAGAGTTTTTCATCCCATTTACCATTTTGCCATGTCGTTTATCGTTTATGATGTCCATTACATTATTATTTATTTGCATTGTTATGGAATATCCGGAATTAAATCCATTTATGATAATTTTAACAATCAATCCGAATTGAAATGGAATTTGCATGCGTTATAGACTTTGGTATCAATTTGTTTTGGGAATTTGTTGCAGTTTCGTTAGTCTAGTATTTTTCTACAACGCCATCTAGATATACAAGCCGGATTGTCACGTGACTAAAATGAATCTGTCACTAGTCATGCAACTCAAGGACTGCCATAATTTAGGCTCAATACTGCAAATAAGTCACGCCATTACAATCCATAATCTAAAAATCAGTGGCTGTCAGCCTGTCGTTTCTCACCAACCTTTCTCCCCAACAATTGAATATTGAAATGAAAGCTAAATTGTCATGTTGACGGTATACCTACACTGTAAAAACAAGGTTGAATTTTACATCGAAAACTCGTTGAATTTTACCCCTTTTTTCTCGCAAAATTACAGTAAACGTTTACTTTTCAACAAAATTTCTAATATACCTACAAAATAGTGTAATATTACACAGATTTTTCAATATTACTCTATCTCAGTGTAATTTTACACCACATTTGGTGTGAAGATGTGTCATTACTTTATTCTTGTGTAACTTCACATTTTAAGTGTATATTTACCAATTTTGGTGGAATAAATACACCTACATTTGTGTAAAACTGACTTTTGTGCATTATTGCATTTTCCTGTATCTCACAAGTGACTTGTTCTGTGTGTAGTTAGTCTGTTCCATCCGAAGTGCGTTCATGTGAGCATCATATTATTGTTGTGTTGTAGCGCTTTTTCGCTCTTGAAGGGGGTGTGGCAGCTCTTGGCCGTTGCAATAACGGGTAGCTCCAGGACGATTTACACCGAAGAACGGGCTGCCGTAAATATTATTATAAACCCGGATGTAAATTTACATATTTGCCGGTGTAAATTTACATTTTTTTCGTGCAAATTTGCCTATTTCTGATTTAAATTTACTTAAGTCTAAGAGTAAGTTTACTTATTTATGTGTTCAAATTTACACCAATTTTGTAGTAAATATTTACACCGTAAAACGTAAAATTACTCTCGTTCATATAGTGGTGTAAATTTACTGCTATGATAGAAGGAAAAGAAGTTTCCTCCTATTATTGGAGTAAAATTTTTTAGAGTGTACTATTTTACCATTATCACAGCAAAAACACACTAAAACAAAACCTAGCCTTTGTTTCGTGGTTTAGAAGCACTGACGTTTCGGGCCTTACAAATGTCAACTGTCACTGGTCAAGGAACGCAATTGTGGAGTAGGTGGAACAAAATTTTTGCGTTGCGGCCTGTCTATCTAGAGATGGAAGTGTCTTGTACAATTGCTACGATGCAACAATTGTGCGAAACATCACCCATGCCATAAGTCACTAGCTAGAGCAATCATAAAAAAAATCGCTCTCCTCGGGCCAAAAGTTTTTTTGATCGTACCTACGACTTGTATTTAATCCCCTCCCCCCCCCCCATTCTTTTCCTTCCGTCTTCATGTCTTCATAAAAGTTCCGTTGCGTTGACAAAACACTTTTTGTGTGGGGTTTGGTTGGAATAAGTGGGCAAATCAAAATATTTACTCAGAACATTTTATTGGGGGATGCGGGAGCATGGCCCCATAGTACAATTCCATTTGTTTTGACCTTTTTTGTTGCTTTGATAAAGACACATTAATTCAAGGTTTTGTAAAATGGGTGTAAAAAATGTTTCTTAGAAGAACCAAAATGGGAGGTTGGGTTTATATGGCATCCCCTTGACCCCATGGTCCATTTCCATGTTTCGACAGAAAATGCTATCCTCTCGAACCAAGGAGAACCAGAACTTACAACCGACATTGCATCGATCGCTGCAGACTTTAATTAGTGGAGTCGTTGTTTACGTGCGTTTTATTGGGCAGCTAGTATAATATTTATGATCGTGCCGAGGACAACATACCTTTATTGGGCAGCTAAAGTTATCTGTATGAGGTGAGCTTTTGCCGGTTGGCCTACACAACACAACAGTGAAGTATTTTTTCCAACGCCTCAACAGGTCTTTGCCTTGTATAAGTAGCCGGGTGTTAATACAAAGGTGCTATCACGACCTTCATTCTTTAATGGCACTGTTTAGGAATGGACCCAAAAGTAACTGGAGCAGAGTCTACGAATAGTATTCACTCTTCACGTCTTCATAATGAAGAAATGTCAAATGAAGACCGACCCCATTCAGGACTCCCTGAATGCTAAGAACATGGGCATAGCCAAGGGCAAGCAGCGAGGGCGCTTACAACCTCTCCCACCATCCTCCACCCCCTTCAATAGAAAAATGTCAGTCATTACTCCTAAGACTACAGTTTCAAAGACGAGATTTAAGCTCCTTCTTATCAGGCCTTTTTAGGGGCTTTGATAGAATATCCCATCCCATCAAAATTTCGTTGCAAAACCACAAAAAGAAAACCCCAAAATTTTTGGAGTTTATTCGTTTCTTAGCTTATGACTCCGAAAACCTGTCATATTTCATAATTATTTAACTATGTTAAAAATGGCAAACTTAAATTATCAATTGTAGAAATATCGCTCAAATGATTTATAATATTTATGCAACTTTGGACGCGCAATCATGTAGGTACTCTCTAACATATTCCTGGAGAGTTTTTCGCATCAATAAATATAGCTTCAGAATTAGAAACCAAAAAAAAAACGGAAAAATAGCGAAAATTAAAAAAAAATTCTCCACTACATTTTGCCATCTCATGTACTAGGTTTATCACTTGCTTAGGTACTACAATAATTGTGCTTTCTTAAAATTTGACTTTAAATATTTAACGCCTTTTCTATCAATACTTTAAGGGTCAGCAATAAAAAAAATCTGACGGGAAACCTTAACTATTTTTAAATGTTTATCCTTCGGAAAAAAAATCCTAGACACGGTCGTGAAGTTGACTCCCTGAACGAAATCCTGGCTTCGCCCATGGCTAAGCAGTGACGTTGCCAATAAAATCCATTCTATCGTTCATGAAGAACGTAGCTGTACCATTGATGATCTATTCTGTTAGGTGTCTGGAACATTATGGGACTCAGAGGATTTTATCTGAAAATTTTCAAATGAGAAGAGTTCAAGTCTAATCTCTGCTTGGTCTTCTCACAGGCAAGCAGAGGGAGTGTGAACTGCAGGCATGTTTTGGACTTGAAAATAAGCTCAAACAGGACAGTTCATTTTTTTCAAGATGGCTAATCGTGGTGCTATGAATATGAACTTATAACAAACATTGGTAGCCTATTCGTTGCGATGAACTAGCAGTGACACAACGTTGGAGATATGTTTCCAACGGATACTTGGTCAAACATTCATTTTTTCGATCCACCGCAGCCAGTTCCTATTACTTCTATGGTTGCTACTCGTGTAAGGCGTTTAAATCATTGTTCCGTGCCAATGGCGCCGGAACAGGGGGGAGGGGGGCAGCGGATGCAACTGCCCCTTCAATATTTTGACTAAAGGTGCACTTAGTACTACATATATTCTTTTTCGCAGTACCGTATAGCCCCATGTGGGGCCATGGTTCGTTAACTCAGCCATTTATAGGCAATTTCGAGTCATCGTTACATTGCATATAATGTTGCAAGCACTACATACATATATTGCAATATATTAAAAAATAAGAATAATTTATTTTATTTTTGTATACATATACAATTACATAATCAATTTATTATTTTTGTGCAGACATGTCAAACTCGCATGCGGCCCATCACGTAGTTTTGTGCGGCCCGCGACCAGGTCGAGGAGCCACAATGTATCGACACAAGAGCGCTAAAATTAAATATTGGTGTTGAACTAAAGTCTAAGAAATTTACTATAACTCGTGAAGAAGCCGGTGGCTTGATTTTGAAATTTTCTTCTCAATTCTACAAACAATTTAATAAAAAATAACAGGCGCGACAATCCAGAATTGGACTAAGGCCGCAGGATGTGTTAGTGACATCCTATTTCCAAGATCTTAACTGCTTTTTGTTGAGGTAATGAGATCAGCATCACGCTCAGCAGTGTTATTTATCCCCATAAATGGGTACTCGTTTAACATCTGAGTGGGATCATAGTCCGTCACAAGCTCGTGAGTTCGAAAAACACCATGGGACACGGTGAGATTCGAACTCATGAGCCTGTGCACCGAAGGTGCGCGCACTAACCGCTCGACCAGCCAGACAAACAATTTGCTGACGGTTATTTGAGGTGAATTGGTGCAGCTTATTTTTTTTTTTTTTTTTTTTTTTTTTTTTGCCTCACAGAAACTTTTGTCCCGGGACTAGGCTTCTCGGCATCACTTTACTTACTATCCGTACGTAAGTGACTAATCAATCAATCGAGTGTAAACTCTAGCAGATCGTAAAAAAAAAACTGAAAACAAAATATATTAATAAGGAAATTTATCAAAATAACTTCTTTTAAACATTAGTTTATTAGTACAATTAAAATTAACTAAGTCCTTCAAACTATTATAAAGAATAATTGACCGTGTAATTGGTTCATTAAGCCCATAGTTTACTCTATGATAAGGCTGAACAAGAAGGTTGTTCCGCCGCAAATTGTGAGGAATATTTCTGACTTGAAAGTTATTTAATATATCTTCACAAACAATATGAGAGCAAAACAGGTCTCTTATAAACATAGCGTTTAAAAATGTTCTTCTATAATCTAAGGCTTGTAAACCCAATAAGGAACAGCGAGTTTTATAATCTGGCTTGAAACGCCAGCCAATTTGATAAATGGCAAACCGTGTAAAATTGTGTTGAATTCTTTCTATACGCTCCATATGCACCTTATAGAACGGATTCCACACAATAGAACAATACTCCAGGTGCGAACGAACGAAAGCTGCATACAATATTTTTAAAGTAAAAGCATCATTAAATTCGCGCGCATTACGTTTAACAAATCCTAACATACTATTCGCTTTTGAAATAATGTAATCAATGTGTTGTCGAAATGAAAGCTCATGGTCGAAAATTACACCAAGATCTGATATTTCGGCAACCCTTTCAAGAACACTACCTGTTAAGGAGTACTCAAAGAAGATCGGAGTTTTCAATTTATATATGCTAAGCACTTTACATTTACTAACATTTAAATTTAAATTATTATCGCCGCACCAAAATTGCAGCTTTTCTAAATCGGATTGCAACTTAAGGCAATCATCAATGTTGCGTATTTTCATAGCGATTTTCATATCATCGGCATACTGCCATACACGCACGAATTTAAAATTTTGGATGATATCGTTTATGAAAACTAAAAAGAAAAGTGGTCCTAAATGGCTTCCTTGCGGAACCCCTGATGAACAATATTCAGCTTTACCATAGGAAACATTTGTTCCACCACATAACATTAAATGTTTGTCTGTTTTTAGCCACCTTAATATCCGAAATATGTTTATGTTAGCGATCAATTTAGGCTCTCAAGGGTGTTTTGGACTACCTACATATATTTACTGTGCTGTAATGTTTTGATCAGCTGTCCGAAACAAATTCTCATAGAGTGGTTACTGATTAACTTACAAAATCTTGTTCTTTTAACTTCTTCTTCTTCCTTGCCTCGTTCTTTATACCGCTCCGTGGCTTCGTGTTGCTCGACCTGCGATTTAGGCACATCGCCCGTTTTGGCAGTAATATCTCAGCATATTTATACAGGCAGCTCTATCTTGGATCGTGTCATCGCCGAGACCAATGCGTTGTTGCTGCTTTTTCATTTGACACATTCGGTCTGCCTCTGGCCTTGGGTCCATCAATTGGAACTTCCATTGATATCCCTTTCTTTGCGGCGTTCTCAGGCGGATGCCGTTGAACATGGCAATACCAATCCATTTGTCGGTCTTCGAGCTTTTCGGCGATTGGTTGGTCTATGGAAAAGCTGCCTCGGATGCATTCACTTTCGATGTGGTTCCTTTTGGTTACACCAACTGACAAGGCCAACGATAGTGAAACTATTGACCGTTGGTAGACGAAAACGAGGAAATTTTTCATTCTCTTCGTCAGACAACCGTGCCGATGGTAGAGAATCTCACAGTAAGATGGGGCTACTATGCTCGGTTTCGATATTATTGAATATGCCGGGAGCTCCACCTAAATGTTGTGCCGAAATTGCTGATCACTTTCGAAGTATATCGAGCACAGCAAGTTAATAGGTACGGCTAGTATTATTACTCCTGACGATTCCGGCATCAGCAGCATCATTGGGAGTTCAGTGCTTTATGACGTCTTTAAACATGGCTACATTCGACAATGACACAAAAACGTCTGACACATATAATCCTTCTCCATGTTCACAGGGATCGAACAAGGAATTTAGATCGCTCAAAAATCATGAAAGAATTCGTTTCCCAGTCTTTGGGAAAGTAAAAAATATGTTTATAATCTTCAACACTTCGGAATAACAATGGGATTAAAATGGGTAAGAAAAATAAACTTAAGCGTTAGTCTCTTATTGAAAACTATTCTAGGTGGTTTCTGATCGCTGTTGCTCTCTAATATTTTTCATAATTACTTTTTGGTATCGTTTCACACGATATTAAAGTTCTAGAGCTAGAAATCCGGTATATGGCGACAGTGGCGTAGATAGCTTTTCGGAGAGGGAGGGGATCACTTTACGACATTACTTATACTTTAACGGCTATCAAATTTTGAATTTCAGAATAATTTCTGCATTTATTACACTTCAAATTAGTAGTGATTTGTGCTTTTTTTTATAAATAGAAGAGAACCATTTTTGCATACGAAAAAAACAGCATCCTGAAAATATTGAAATCTCCGCAAAAAATTGTGAGACTACATGGATAATTTGGCTTTTTTTACTGCGGTGATGAATCCACACTATTCCAATTTTCGTAAAAAAAATTATTTTGTGATTGTGATTGCTTTAGAGATCTATGGTTCTCAAAACTTTCTGGAGTCACGGAACATCTAGCTAGTATCGCTGCTTTTCTTCACGTAACACCCCAAAACAGGAATTAAAATAAGTTGATAGTTATATGTCCGGAAAAGGGAATTTTTAAGAACGAGAGCTGGTTGGGAATGTCCAGTAGATGTGGATAAAGTACAGCTTCTGTGTTTTTAACTCGAAATTTTCCAAAAACTATCGGAACTTCGTGAGTAGATATTTCTAAAATTAGCAAACTTGTAGGGCACCGCAACATATAGGTATTTGTTACAAATTTCGAGGCCCTAGCTATCAGCCAATTGTTTGCAAAGGATACCAAAAATGTCAATAGAATTAAAAATTTGGACTGTTGAACATTCGTTAAAAAAAATCGTAGAAAAGTTTTGATTTTCTAAAGTGGTTTTTAACACAAATGCAATCCTTTCATTTATTTGCGCCATAATTTACATCTCAGAAACCTCGTCTCAAATGCTGTGGACATTCTCTATTATCTGGTACACTTAACTTTTTTTTACCGATTCATATAGTAGAAAGTTGTAAAAGAAAATCAGTCAAGTCACTGATGCTGTTCAAATTTATTGTTAAGCTGATTTTCGAAACAGGGTAATAGATCAAGCTTCGGAATTATAAAACTTGCAAGCATTTTTTCGTGTGGATTGTTTACTTTTTGTTGTCAAAAACTCTTTCTACATTATTTTCTATTTTCGATATTTTCGCGGAACCCTTGAGAAATTTTCATGGAACCCTAGTGTAGAACTAAGTTTGTTTGTTAATTTGTCTTCGAATTACTACCGGCATAAGACTATATTTGAAAATTATTTGTATTAAATTTAATAAAATTGCGAACAACTAGAGAAGGTTAAGACTTGCTTTGCCCTGCCATATACGTTAAAACCTTTTGTCAAATTTTAACTTAAAAAAGGAAAAAGTTTTGATAAACTCAAACAATAAAGGATGCGCAAATTGGCGGTGTTTTCTTTTCATCGCATTAGCAATTTATAATCTAATGTACTGTATATTTCCACGTTGGAAACTCTGCTTCTGTGGAAGAGCACTCCGTGTTACGCGATATTTTAAAATTTTCTAACCGAAAATTCAGATTTTCCAGCAACAAATTTTTAATCAGTGCTTACATTTAAATTTTCTAGCAGCGAATCTAGATTACTTCAGTAGGGCTTGCCTGTCCGGAACTCCAGATCCAATGTGAAAAAGTAGATGAAAGTAAAGCCCTGTACTTTATAGTATTTCTCTTCCATCGGCACGCTTTTAAATACAATAGAAATTTAAGGAAGTGCTACATTTTCTATTTCAGTTATGAAAATAGATTCACGAATGTATTTATACACTACACATGTTGAATACTCGTAATTTAAGCGAAAAGTTTACTTTTGTTTTGTTTTTTTTTTTGTATCTTAAGTAATAATGAAAATTGTATGACCGAAGGGGGGGATTGATCCCTTGATCCTCCTTATCTACGCCACTGTATGGCGACCGGTGTATTCTTCGGTGTCGTTTTCTGTTGCCTCGTAGAACCCAAATGAAAAACCCAAAATTGAAGTTAAACCGATATATTTCGGGCTATGAACAGCCCATCTTCAGGGTTTAGTTTTCTAGTTAGTGGTTTACAAAAATGAAACAAAATGGACAAATTACATGAAGTACTAAAAGAACTAACTGGGAAACTAAACCCTGAAGATGGGCTGTTGATAGCCCGAAATATATCGGTTTCACTACAATTTTGGGTTTTTCATTTAGGCTCTGCTATCGAGGCAACACAAAACGACACCGAAGAATAGCGAGGTTCCCGGCAAAACAAAACCGCGTTGTCTAACAACAACATTCATCAATAAAAAAAGATTGTTCATGGTCTGAATAACATGAACTCCCGTTAAGATAAACAGTCGCCGGCCGTTTTAATCAGTTCACGTTTTCGTGATTCTTGTAACAATTGTTTGGAAACAATTTTACCGGTTCCTAAATATTCTGCAATACATTCATATTTACTTACCTACGAAGTTATCAACTAAACCATCGCAAATGCATATTATTACTTTTTTTTAATCTCAGATCATCAATCATCCACAATAATTTCCGTATGCATATTGAAATATGTACATAATACGAGGGTAGAGAAAAAAACCATAATTTTATAAAATATCAAATTTCATAGGACCAGAGCGCAAACAAGGATTTCATTTCAATATCCGATAATGTGGTGCCATGTTTTCGCTTCATGACAGTTGTCATCAATTTAATGCACTCGAACCGGTCAAATAAATACTTATCTCCTTCATCATCATGTTGCATCGTTTAATATGAAATCGAAATCGATATACCCGTGTGTTATCCTTTTTAGTATGTTAATGAAATGCACAGAAAAAACGGACGAAGTGTTCATACTATTGTCGATGTTTGTTCTTGTATTGGAACATTTAATAGTTCTGTCGCCACATATCCGGAAGAATGTTTGATAGACAGCTAATAGTAAATTGGAAATCCTAGTTTGATTGAAAGTGTAGATAGATATTTAAGGTAGATGATGGAATGTTTTCAATCAATGGGATTGCGGCAGCATATCATGATGCATAGAGTATCACTCTATGTGATTTTGATTGACCGACTGATCTAAATATTGCAGCGAAAATTTCAACAAAATTACATATCTAAAATTAGCAAAATATGCATGAATTTTCATACGGAAATACTCGAAGTGTCATATGAGGATAAAACATAAATCAGTAAATACAACTGAAACATTATCCTCCGTGGATTATATTATAGGGAATATGTATAGTTTTTTTCTTGTGCACTGCACCTTACTTTAAGTGCCTACTACATTTATTATGCATCAAAGTAAATTAACAACTAGTTTCAACCTGACAATACACATTTCACCCTCGCATTCGTAGTGAGTGTTTTTTCTTCTTTCAGCCATATACATATAATGCATACTCACGTCAAGTATCCATAAATCAGCTGGATTGTCCTAACAATGTAGCCATTATTTCAAGAGTCTGCTTGTAATCGTGCGTGTTTTGTATGTGAAAACCTGATAAAACTTACGCAATAGTCACACAAGACTTGAAATGGCCCATCCTACCAACCAATTCAAACCAAAAACACATTCAGAGCAATTGTCACAATATCGAAATTATTGCATGCGTTTTGCA
Organism: Microchrysa polita; assembly: GCA_949715475.1. Classification (NCBI taxonomy): domain Eukaryota; kingdom Metazoa; phylum Arthropoda; class Insecta; order Diptera; family Stratiomyidae; genus Microchrysa; species Microchrysa polita. Next base: position 104,084,552 of record OX454418.1, read on the forward strand.
TGTTGAAATGCATCCACATCCATACTGTATACCTAGGGGAATGCAATACAAAGCTCACCGCCATTGACACTAGTTCAGGACAACCGGATGCAATTTCGAAATGTTCAAACGAAACTATAGGTGGATCGCATATTCATCTACGAAATGGGTTTGGATCTAATGTATGCGCATCCTTTTTCACGCTGTTGCGTTCGACGATTGCAATATATGCATCAACAATGCATGCATCCATAGCGCTAAATATATTTTATGAAAATACATATTTGTCACAGACGAAGAATTAATGACCGTAAATTTGTCGCCTCGTCGTAATGCAATATAAATTTGTCCATTGGCATTCCTGGTTATGAATGTTCGACGGCGAAATAATTAACTATTGAAGATGAATGGCGATAGTGTGTGAATCAGTGAATGGACGTTCGTCGGTTATGAATTATGTCCTTATGCGGTGTATGTCGGAAGGAATTTAATGAATGAGAGATGGGGGGGAAATGATAGTGGCAAGGATGATGTTGTGGTAATGGAAATGGAATCAATGTCCTTTTATAAGATAAGTAATAAGCTAATGAATAAACTGGCGTATATTCAGAAAATACAGAGAAACAGGGAATGCCTATTAAAGGTTCCCAATTTAATATCTTTTTTTCTTAGGGAAAATTGAAATTACTGAGCTGTTTTTATAAGTTATGATAGTTGAAGTAGTTGTAAGATACGTAATCTTAAGTGATATCGTTATGGAAGCTAAACCCGCATAAGAGAGTCTCAGAAAGCCCGGACTTTGAGGGTTTAACCATGCACTTACATATTTATAAATCCTTGAACTCCGACTTGACAAAATGTAGAATTTTAGTATTAATAGACAATAACCTTCCCATAAATTCAAGTACTGTTCTGTTCTATTAATAATTCTGCAGACTGCAGTCCAACATAAGAATACATTTACATTCACATACGGCTTACATTAAAATGTTCAAAGCCATTATTGTATAGAGTTCAATGAATGTATTGACATAGTTCTTTGTCTGCCAAACATGAATAAAAAAGAACATCTTTAAATGCATTGATTTAAAGTCGGCTAATACCTCTTCGTCCAGCTCTCCTATTCTCTATGACGATGAAGATTTTGCGATTCAATTTAGCATAAAGTTGATCCTTTAAAGAAAAAAAAAGTGAAGTACGATGTTTGTCTGAAGCATTGCGTTCAGGAGTGTTTAGCTTCGCATTTAATTGGGGTCATTGAAATATGTTGTTTGATTTAGCTTTTTCCAAAGCGTATAAACAATTCGGCATTTGAATGATAAATAGATATAAAAATCGATTTTAGGGACTTAAGGTGGAATGCATTCAATTTAATAATAGCAGCATGACATGATTCACCTAATTATCCATTCAATCCATTCTCTCTATTTGGTAATGCCTGGATGGATAGACAAAACCGACTAAGCTACACACAAGGCTGAGTTAAAGAGATTTACACCTAAATTTTGTAAAATGATGAGCTATTCCAGGCGTTTACTATAAAATAATAAATGTGGTTATAACCAATAAATTAAACGTCGGAATAAAGACTGAAGTTAAAATTTTCTCCCTGTAACAAAATCGAAAACCTGTGTTTTATACGCTTGTGACCAGTAAAGGGTTGGATAGACCTCGGGCGGAATGAAAATGAAATTTTTTCCCGCTGCGATTTTCTCACTGAAAATGATTACTTAACCGGGGAATCGTAAAATCATACATAAAAATTTTGGAACCATTTTCGGGTTGTAGCTTATGAAATTCCCCAGCATTTGCGACATGGGTCACGACAGTAAGTATGCATTTTCATTGAGAAAATCGCTGCAGACATACATTTCATTATCATTCCGCCCGAGGTCTATCCAGGCCTTAAATCAGAACCAGGCAGGCGGCAATCCTACCACTTATATTATTCACTGTCCCTCAATAAGCAAACACTTAAGGGATACTTTAAGGGCTCCCTTATTCGTTAAGGTACATAGCATAGCAACCTTCTTCTTCTTCCTTGCCCCGTTCTTTATACCGCTCCGTGGTTTCGCGTTGCTTGACCTGCAGTGTAGGCAAATCTGAAACACAATCAGCGTCAATTTAATATTCTGTGACTTATGGCAGCAAGCAGATATTGTAGTTTCTAGAAAACATATTTTTTTTGGCATCGAATACGACTCCAGTTCCATTAAAAAATGCCGATTTAACTAATTACGGAAGAATAGGTCTAGCAATAGGAAAGAAATATGCTTACAGTTGACCACGCTCTGTGGCTCACTTGGTTGAGTCGCACTCTACAATGCTAGTAATCTAGAGGTCCGGATATCGAATCTCGGCGTGGTCCAGGAAATGTATAGTGCTTGTAACATTATATACACTCCTACATATAGATGCAATGTAACGTTGACTCGAAGTAGCTGAGTGAACGCACCATGCCCCACCAGAAGTTGCGGTACATTTAAATACATATGTGTAGAAATTTCAATTAAATATTTGGTTTTCAGCGAACCTTCTAATAGATGGAGACATCCAGCTAAACTACCCAGAAATACTACTAAATTTTAGAAGTTGTAGCCATAAATTTATTGTTTTCTTCAGTCGATCACGATTTGTTACCATTTATTTCAATTCATTGTCCCTGTGCGTAAAAAAGCCCTGACCACAGATCCTCTCCCCCTCGAAGATACGAATAGATTTCAAACGATCGAGGTTTAATTTTTACTAGATATTTTATATATTTTCTGAATATATGGAATTCGCATAAATTTTGAACAACAGGTGCGCGCACTTTCTGTGCACATGGTCATAGGTTCGAGACTCACCGTGAATGAATTCAGTTTATGGTGTTTTTCGCTTTTAAGTACCATCTCAATTTGAATACAAAGTTTAGGCAATTTTACGCAAAAAAAGTGAACGTAAATTTACGATTTTTACGACGTTTTAAAAAGTATCAGTATTCGGTGTGCCCCCTGTAGAACATACCCTTGGTAACGATCAAGATCAGGCACTCTTCATAAATGGCTGTGGCTCCGTAGCCTATGCTGACCAGATGTACAGCATTTTGCTGTACAGTACAGCATCTTGACCTGCGGTACAGCATTGGCGAATGTACAACAAAATGTACAGCATTCCCCATGCCACACAATGAAACCTAATTCAATACATGATAAGGTCCTCGATGAAGCCTGCGATCAGTCTTGTCTGCTTTTTGGGTGTAATATTTGACCCGGGCACCCTGTTTGGTATGATATTTAGCGAGATAATATGTTAGGTAATCGTTCTAACTTGGCAACCCTTCTTGATAAATTTGGCTCAATTGTAGAATTACTTGACGCTCACATTTACTCTTAGTTACACGGTCCTACCAAACCGCGTTCGGAAGTTACGGCTGTCCAAATCGTAATTTTGATTTTTCTAATTGAAAATTGTCCATAATTCTGAAATTCGTGAATGAAAAAATTTTGAATTTAGAGAACTTTTAGAGCACCGTTCATATTTGGTGAGAATTGGCACCATTGTAGAGCTACTTGAGTTGACTCCAAGTTTCAAGGTCCTACTAATCCGCGGGAGTTACATCTGCCCAAATTACACATTTGATATACACAAATACGACATTGTTCAGAATGTTGAATCGCTCGGAGATCAACATTCTGAACAATGTCGTATTTGTGTATATGATTGTGTACCCGCACTGAATGGGATCCGGGATGGCAGCGGAGGGCTCCACGGCTGTTTCGTGGGATGCGGAGGCTGCGTTCCAACACGCATATCTCGTTACACATTTGAGTTTTCTAATGGAAAATTGTGCATAACTTGGAAATTATTGAGCAATGTACATATTTGTTCAACAAAAAGTTTCAGACATCGAAAGATTTATTTTTCCTATCGCAAAAGATGCATAAATCCAGGGCCGGATTTAGCCTCTATTGCGCCCCTGGGCAGTAACGAATTTGCCGCCCTCCACCACTAGATAAGCTTGAAGGTAGCAGTTGCATGGGCGTAGCCAGGATTTCGGTCAGGGGGGGGCGGGCAAGCCCAAAATTTTTTCAAAATCATGAGTTTCTTAGGAATAGAAATTTCCGGTCACAGAAATATTGTTAGCCAATTTTAGAGTAGCCTGGCTTGTGGTTGGATTGATGCACAGGGTCATGGATTCCAGACTCACCGTGAATGAATTCATTTTATGGTGTTTTTCGAAACTCACGACCTACGTGACGGACTACGCTAAATAACATTGCTGGGCGTGCTGTTGATCTCAACACCTCAACAAAACAGCAGTTTAGATCTTGGAAATTGGATTTCACTCACACATCTGCGGCCCTAGTTTACTGGTGGACTGCCACGCATGTTATTTCTTTTTTTTTTGCTAATTTTAGAGTCAAATTTTTAAAATGGAGATGAGAATGATTTTCTTCTGAATTCTGATTACATATCTGCCTTTTAGAGCGTAGTTTGTTCATTTTCAGTGCATTTTTTGCATCTCGGACTGCATATTCCACTTGCGAAATCAGTTTGTTTCGTCTGTCACTCTCATCTTAGCAAAGTAGCATCGTCAGAATATTTATAAATCCTTTATTGATTGACATTATGGTTAACGGCTTTAATAAGATTTCCTCTAAATTTATCAAAGTATTAACAGTGGCCAAATTTTTTGCTGGTATGATTAGAAAATAAATTTTGATTTAATAACTTGAAAGACCCGCTCTGTGGCTCACTTGGCTGAGTCGCACTCTACGATGCTAGTAATTTAGAGGTCTGGAGATCGAATCTCGGCGTGGTTCAAAATTTCCGTACATGTGAATGGAAATATATAGTGCTTACAACATTATATACACTCCGAAATGATATGCAACGTAACGTTGACTCGAAATTGCCTATAAACGGCTATGTTAACGCACCATGGCCCCACAAGGGGCTATACGGTACTGAGAAGAAAAAGAAGAACTTGAAAGAGACTGAAATATGAGACCCGTTTCTTTACAAGGTCCTTAACCATGGAAGGTCATGCTTATTTTTAGTACGGAAAGGTCAGGCTTCGTCGATTCGCTCAACTTTGACGCCTCAAACAAATCACCCTTTCTCAAAATATTTATAAAATTTGACAGATTTTCAATCGTTAGTTTATTTAGAATGGTAAAACATCGATTTTGGAGCCGATTTTTATGAGTTCGAAATGCAATCTTCCTAAAATGAGGAAGAATTTTGAGACATTTTCTTGATTTGTCCTATTTTTGTCCTAGTAAATTTTTTTTCCATAATTTTTGAAAAAATAGATCCCACATTTCAAAAATAAACATATTTGTTACGAGCTAGTTGTATGGCCACAGACTTATCGTCGAATCGACAACCAGCCATAAGAGATACTGGAGTTCTAAAAGTTACACAAAGTTCATCCTTCGTCGTTTCGACGACGGCAATTTCCAAAAATCCAACTTACCCTGCTTACTTCGTCTAGCCGCAATGTACCCGGCAAATACATCGGCACGGTAAGTGCTATAGGGAAACTTAGCTCCAAATAATGAGAATTGTCACGAAAAATGGGATAAATTTGGTGATGCGTAGTCGATTCGACCAAGCATGACCTTCCAGGGCTAACAAAGCAAAGCTGTATACCATTTGTCACCCTTTCAGATGAAGTTGAACTCCACTAACTTCCCGAAGGGAAATTGTGTACTCCAGCTCAGAAGCCATGAAATGAAACAGGAAATATGGGATCCACGCAGCCACAGAAGCACAATCACAAGTGAAATGTGTGTGCTGGTACGCAGCCTCCGTCAGTTACGAGGGGCCACTCGCTGTCATCTATTTGTATGTGCCTCCTGACTGCAAACTGTCCCGATCATGGCTTCTCCGGCGGCACTTGGAGTGGTAAAAAAGCATCGCTGCGCCGCGCCAGAAGAAGAAAATTTTTGAAAATGTTGTTTACCGACCCTCCCTGCAAATTCGAAAATTTAAGCTTAAAAATTCTTAAAAATTGAGTTAAACCTATTCATTCGACAAAAACTAAAAAATTTGATAGCCAATGCGGCATTTCTAATAACGAGACTATGACCTCTCCCGAAACCAAATCCTTGCTCCCCAGCTAATTTGATGTGGGGACAAATTTAAAATTAAGTGATTGAACACGACAATGTGTGGTTAGATCAGATACTTGCTTGGGGGCGTTTTAAACTTTTCAAAGGATCGCTATCACCAAAAATGTTTTTGGTTTTTTTTTCTTCAAGTCTGGGGCAATTTTAGAGGCTTGAAAAAAGGAGCTGACAGCTTCGATCAAGCGAATTGTCTCTGCTCTTTTGCTCAGTAATATGCTAAGTAAGTTCTCTTCTTTAAAAAAATAGTCATTGACGATTGACAGTTGCGGATTTACCCATTTGCCTCTAGTAGGCTTTTCACATATTGCCGCCTCTAGTGAAACCCTAATTATTGTCGGGAAAAAATTACGCTTTATTTACCAATTATTTTCAATTCACACTTTATACTTAAATACGTATGATCTTCGAGCTTTCCGCTTCGTGGGTCCTGAGCATTCTTCAATATTCATCACAGAGTGTAAATAAAAAAAAAATAATGCAGAGCGTAAAGCTTATGCAATAAATTTTCTGCTTGGAGAATCGGTTTAAAGTGGTGAAACCAAAACTTTCCTAAGGCTCAAATATTGATGCCGTTTATGAATTAATGAATTATGGTTTGCTTATAGGCCACCATTTCGAATCAAAATTATTTTAAAATCCCCCGGAGGAAATCCAAGTACTCGCGCCACAATGTTTAAAGTGAAGCCAAAGATGATTTATGCTCCTACTCTAATTGAACTAAAGGCCGCCACGCCATTCAGAGTGAATGAGTGTATGCTGCAAGCAAAATTGCGTAGTCCCAATTTTTGAAGGCGGAATAACATTAAAAATTGAGTTGAGGTTGCGATTAGGTGCTTGGGATTAAGACGATTAAACTATGTACTTGTATGTATGCACTTCCAACCAAAAAAATTAAAAAAGCAAATTATTTTCTACAATTATGTTTGAGTTTTCAAAATCCATCTTTCTCATAATTTTAGACCAATAAAAAAATTTAAGAATTTGCCGCCTCTCAAATTCTGCCGCCCCGGGCAGTAGCCCAGGTTGCCCATATGGGAAATCCGGCCCTGCATAAATCAGACACCGTACTCCATTCGATTCCCCTATCAACCTCTATACGAAAATGCATACTAAAGAAAGGACACTTCCACAGCTCTGGAGGTTCTCCTCAGACTCCACTCCATAGCTACATTGAAAATGAGCCTGGAAAGCCACTACCAGAAGAATTATCTGTCCAATGAGGTACCAGTTTATCTATTGCAATAAACAAAGTGAAGCTTTTAAATAAGTAGGTTCCGGGGCCACATCTGACTCATAAATGTATGGACTTTCAGATGCCAGACTTAGTGGTAATGTGGGTGAACACCGGTCAGACAGTGAACGTGTTATTCGAAGTTGGGCTAACGACTCCTGAATGATACTCGGGAGCTTAATCCCGTCAGGCGACAACGAATCTTAGGAAGAACTGAGAATTTTATAGAATCACCTCAAAATTATAAGTAGGCAGAATACGCTCTACACATTGAAAGTTCGATCCTGGAAGGTTGTGGGTTGAATATAAACTTAAAGTCGTCTTCGTCTGAAAAACCGAGTGCAAATAATGAAGAATCCTTCCCGTAATGGAGATGAATGCGGCAAAAATTGGCCTCAGCCACAGTGAGTGGTTTGACTGCAGAAAAATAAAATTATGCAGAGCGAGGAAGCATCAGGACATAAAAACGTTGAAGCCGCCCCTATGATGTAATACCAAAAAATGGTCCGGCGAATGAGTGAACGAGATGGTTGTAATTTTATTCGGAAAAATCCTACATAACTGTATACCGGGTAGCATAATGCTGTATTGGTGAAGCAAGTTAGTCCATCATGTGTCGTAATGCCGCTCAATTATATCACTATCCCACAATACTAATTTTCGCTATAATGCAAACCACCTGATCTGTTCTTGTGGCAGTCGAACTATCTGAAAAACAACACTTGAAAGAAATCCAAATCTCATGTACGCCAGTATACGCTAGAAATTGTCAAAATTCCAGCCAAGGCAGTAAAAATGATGCAATTGAAATTCTGTCATATGGGTTAATTCGGAAACTCTCCTGTGGATGGCCAATTGGTAGATATGTATTGTTACGAAAATTGCCAAATTAATAGCAAAGAAAGAACTAAATTTATATATTATAATTTAGTATAATGAGTCAAGGTCAGGTCAGGTCATATCCCCCTTATCTACGCCACTGAGGAGAACATTGCGAACTTTAGGGCTTCCTGTTTAGTATCCACAGAACCTTGCCTTCCCAAGGTTCACGACATGTTTCCGAGAATATCGGCTAATATTCTTTCTCAATTCTATTTACGAAGACATCACTTATGAAAGGAAGAATAATAGGAGTCTATCTTATGGCATGCACCATGGTGGTAGCCTCGTGTTTCTCCAATTCGGCGTGAAAAACTAATTCCGCAAGTATGTGTACAGCATTGGGTCTTCGGAAGTCTGGTCACCTTACCGTAGCCCATGTTTATGAATGGGTTCAATGTCTTCAATCCGTACACATTCAGGTTGTGAGAAATTGCGAAACAGAGACACACATATAACCCTTTTTATTTTTTGTTTTTTGTAAATCTGCTATCTATCTACTCGAGAGAGAGAGGGAGAGAGAGAAACAAAAAAAAAACAGAGAAACCAATTTTATAGAGAACAGAAACTATCTTTATCAATATGCGGAAGGGAAAGTAAATTCGGTTGTTTTTAATAATTAAATATATTTTTATTCATTTCCATTCTATTTTCATCCAGCAATGAAATCGTAATGCATTCCTCTTGTCAAACGTACATATACATACATAAATTAATAGAGATATGAAATGCAATTTTTGTGATTTTTGATATTTGGCATTGATGATGGCTTAGCCCTCTATTTATGATTATTTCATTTTATTTTCATTAAAGTCTTTGAATGACACTATACATTTTCTTTTCTTGTTTTTCTTTTTTTTTCAAAATCCGTACTATAGGACGGAAGTCACATAATAATCTAAATAGTATAAGAAATTTGGCATAATAACATATTCCTCCTTCGCTATCCAAAGAATGTACATAAATAGCTTCGTTTATCAAAATAATAGTCAATATTTAATTTGGCCTGCGACACATTTCAAAATTAAATTATAAATATTGTAACATCATTATAACATTATTGCACAAGAACATAACAATGTATCAAACAAAAAAAAGGAGGTTGATACTTTCAAATACAAGAAAAATGGCAAGACGTATGTCAGTCAGAAATTAATGCGTTAAGGGTTATGTACCTTTATTTTAATTATACTCGTATGTATATGTATATATCCTTAAGCAATAGTTTTTTTTTGTTATTTTATATAAATCATCATTTTCTTACCGTAGATATTATTGACTATATTTCTGTTTTAAATTTAATTACAATATTATTTTTACCAATATTTTACTAATTTCATTTTGATTTACAACTAATGGTATAAATACTGTATTTGCTTGAATTTTTTTCCGGAATTATTGTTTCGTTATTTATAATATTTATTATTATTCTTTTATTCAATTCTGTCGCAATATTTGTCTTTATAAATTTTCGTCATTCACATCAGATGTTTTTCTGTTTATCAGCTTTTCTCTTATTGATCACCGGCATATGAATTTACTAAAAAACGTAACTTGTCAATGCATTTTGTCTTTGACAATTTTATTTTGCTTTGTTACAGATATATTTTATTATTATTTTTAACTATACACATTATTTTATTTTACCTATATTGACAGTCTGCTTAAAAATCTATAATTTTATTATTCTTCTTGTTAATTACACTATTATTATATGTTTTTTTGTATTAGTTTTTTTTTGTCTTTTCGTATGAACAACAAACAATTATTATTAATTTTATTACATTTTTCACGTGAATGTTCTTTCTCGTACGTATGTATTTCACTTAAAAAAAAAATACTTTTTTTTTCAGAGAATTCACAAATTATGTTATTTTTTTCCCGGGAATTTTACATCGACTGGATATTATTATGTACTTGTATCGTATTTGTTTTTTTCTAATTTATTTCTTCGTAAGCCCATACGAGGGTCATTGTTTCACAACCTAAAATCTTTTTAGCAGGTCTTTTAAAGACGATTACAGTGTGTTTGGAAGCTGAATGTACCTGGATTTGAGAGTTGCGAATAAAAATATTTACAAAAAATTGCATAAGAAGAGGAAAAAGGAGTAAAACATTTTGTAATATTTTTAAAATTAAAAACGATATTAAATTTGTAAAATCTCTAGGTATAAACATATTTTAGTTCTAAATTTAATATGAACGTAATAGAAAATATTGTCCTATTTCGTGCAGAGAAAAAAAACCATCACTAGTAGTTTCTACTATTCTTCTGAAATATTGAAACTACGAAAATTAAAGTTAAAACTCCACTCCTACGAATAAAACATGTTCCTATAGGAATGGATGGTGGAGAAAAATAAAGAAATTACCCCCGGATGGTTGGGTGGGGTTTGCCAGACCCCTGAGACATTTTAATCTCTAAACTATTTGGATGCTATTCTCTGCCCTATGTAATTTAAGTATGTATCGCATAGAATGTTAGAATCTGTGACTCAGTTAGTAAGTTGTAGCAGTTTAAATTATTGCTCTGAGGTATGGTAGACCTCACCCAACCATTTACGTATGTGTTTTTTTACCAAACCAATTTTTGGCATTTTCAAGTTATATTAACCCT